>CM076570.1:418778214-419378214 GCA_034641835.2 Pinus albicaulis | reverse complement strand
TGGACTCCTCCAACATGTCAAGGGACCTTAACATCAAATATTTATGACTCGAAGGAAGTGTTATGGAGATAGACCATCAGCCAAAGCTCTCGTTGAAGATAAGGGTTATACATTCCTGAAAAATAGGATTTTGTTCCACATGTCTAGGATAGTCTTAAATATGTAAAGTGGAAATGAACCTATCATGCATATTTTGAGCATGTGATGCTTATTTTGTAATTTTTATGTAACTATTTCAAAAGATAAGGTAGAGTATGTAATAAATAGGAGTTAGACTCCTATTAGGAGATGTCTTCTTTAAGGTGTAGTTGTCAGTTTCTTGTTAGAAGTCATCTTTTTCAGTTATGTGATGTGTCATAGGAGAATTCGATGAATCTAGAAAACAGGTAGATCATCCTTGTTGTAATAATTTCTATTTAAATACAAAGCATCGAAGTAGTGAGGGGTTGGATATTTTTTGCACCAAACTATTGCTTTATGTATTTTGACTTATATTAGTAATACAAAGGACTTTCTTCTTGACAGACCTGAGATTCTCATGGGGTTTTTAATGTCTTATTGATCTACATCTTATGTTTTACCACTTGCAGTAGATTTCATTTCTATTACTCAGAATTCATAACTCTATGCTCTGACTTCCTTTAGTAATGAAATTACTGTGTTTTCCTATGTTTTATGAGTGATTTGCCTTTGTTAAAGGCCCCTATCTGCCTCAGCTTCCATGTCAAGAAACCTTGCCACTGAAAATTAGAATTATTGACTCCATAAGCCCAATGGTAGCAAGCATGTGTTCTTTCGACCTGCAAATATAAAAAAACAATATACAAATTCTATAGAGTTAGCCATCTAGCACTATCATTAACCAATATCATAAAATCCCTTTGAGAGAGCCCTCTTATATTGAAGAGGTTAAGCTTCAGTCAAAAGCTGGTTTGAAATAGTTACATTGAGTTGTTTGATCAGCAGTCAATCAAGTACAATTTTGTGATAACACACTGGATGAAGATATTAGGTCAAGGGAGCTAGGTCAAGGCAAATGAGATAGGGTTGCAGAGATTCAATGGGGAAAGGTAGGAATAAGGGTTACCACTTTAAATATTATTGTGATGAGATGGTTTTAAGACTGATGAGAAGCTAGGAAGAGCATGAGAGATGTATTCTTCCTAAACAGAGGAAAATGGACAGATTATGAACACTTTCCCAAAACAGAGCATGAGTAAGCATGTGTTCTGTCTATCAAACTTGAAAGAGATCATACAATAGAGATGTAATGAACATGATGACAACACATTATAACATATGAAATTGAAGGAAAAAGAATGATAAACATCATGCCACATGTATCCCAAAAAATAGTTGCAACTCTTCTTTATTAATTGACCAAAACTGAATACAATAGTTCCTTGATCAACAACCCAACATCCAAATTGATTCCAACCCTTGCTAAGAATGAAGAAAGGGATTAAATAGACAGGAAAAAAAATTCAATCATCCTTAGGGGTCAAATCCATGAGGTGAGGAAGATATCCACAAAGTAATGAACTGAAAGCTGAAGTATAGGATGGTCCAAGTGACTCATTGCTAATTACATTCAAAATGATTCATTTTGACTCAATGATAACTTTTACCCAATGAATCTACCCCTAGGTAAATAATCCATAGCATTATTATAGTTACCATCATTAATTACATAGGTAGAAACATGATTTTCTGATGTAGAGTCAAAATTTCAGAGAATTTTCAAAAATATCAGCAAAATGGTCAATTGCACCCTCACTGTGTCATTTGCACCCATGTAGTGTCATTTGCGCCCTCCATGTTCAAGGCCACTTTTTACTAACTTTCAAGTGTCCAAATCAGGCCCAAGATGGCTCGTTGGAAAGCCCTTCAAGTCCTATTTATGAATATTCCTCCCGTTTTCAAAATGAATCTCATTTGACCCCTCAAAATTTCATTCTCCCAAGACTAGTATTTGTGCAGCGCCTAGGTCAAAATAGGGGAAGAAATGTGATGTTTAGGTAGTTTTTTGACCTTTTCACCTGTAAAATCTGCAAACCAAGGCTAGAAACATGGTTTTTTTGAATGAATTTTTCCTTAGGAATCCAATGGTGGTCTTCTTTCCCTAAATAATTTCCCCAAACATTTGCGTAGTGCCTAGGGTGCTGCGCAAATGACAAAATTTATGCTAAATGCCTATTTAGAAAAACTCAAAAAATCCCAGATTTTGAAAAAAAGTTTCAAAATGCCTCAAAATTGGTAGAATGGCTGATGATAATGTGACTAGGCATGGAGGGAAGCCTCTGCAAGTATGTCCAATTTCTTATTCTCTTCCATGGTCAAATCTTCAATTTTTGCATTGGCTCTTTTGATCTTGGCCATTGCAATTTTCTCCCTCAGTGCATGGTGTTTGAATTTCCTCCTCAATAGGTCATTGTCTTTGTTAGCCTTTGCTAGAAGCTTCTCCAATTATTGATTGGCTCTATCAAGCCATGGCTCCCTATTTTCATTAATCATTATGTCAAGTTGCTCATTTAGAGTTAGCTGATCAACAAGATCAACCTCCCTTTGTCTTTCTAGAGCTAGAGCTCTTTTCATCCCTCTAGTTCTAGGTCTCTTTCTTGGTTCTTGTTCCTCTTTTTCTTCAATCAAGCCATAATTTTCAATGTTTCATCTAGTTTTACTTTAGCTTTTTTTGCCTCCCTTTGAGCAGTGATATACTTGACCTCATCAATGACCTGTTTAGTCTTCATTTTCTCATTCTCCTGCTCAAGGAATTTTATGACATATATGGACCTGTCAAGATTAGTTTGGAGCTCCTTAATCTTAACATATTTTCCTTTGATGGCTGCATTAGTGATTTTTTTCATTTTCATCCTCATCTAGTTCAACAAGTTGAAATTCTTGTTATGTTTCATGAAGGTCCTCCTCATCATGAATGATTTCTTCAATCACCTTTTCTTTGCCTTTGTCCACTTGTTTTTTTGTTGTAGAAGGGATGGCCCCTTCCACTATGTGTGGAGAAAACACATTCCTGCAGCCTCTCTAGTAGGTTTTTGGCAATGTCTCAACCTCAACCATACTAGCCCACTTAGGCTCATTGTCCTCATTCCTGCTAGGTGATCCAAAGTCATCATGAGATGGAGATGAAGGAGGTCAAGGGGACTGATTTGATGATGATGAATGTGCTATGGGCTAAGATGGAGGGATGGAAGTGGATGGTTGGGATGATGAAGGGACATTTTGTCCATGTTGAGTAGATGGCTCTATGAAAATATCATTAGTTATGAAAGTACTCCATGCAATGTTTAGTTGATTGAGATGGTATAGGACTATGATTTTTAATGAGGGAATGATGAAATAAACTTCTTATTTTCTGTTCATACTCCTTTTTATGGGCAATGTATGCCATCTTATCCATGCTCCAGAAAAGGTAGTAGGGTATCTTAAGCATCCTTACCCTAGTGAAATGAATTAAGAGCCGGATGTGATAGGAATAAAACCATGAAAATCTACCTTCACATGAAAATTATTTCATGATTATCCTCATCATTGGTGTATATCTGTCCAGGAGGTGGGAAAAAGGAAAAAACCTCTTTGTCACATTCTTGTGTCTTGGTTTTCAGAAAAATTCAAAGTATTGTTTCTCCAAATTACCTTTCTTGAACCACTTATCCCCAACATTTGGGATCCCGGTAGCAGCTGAAATAATAGCAGTTGATATAGTCGAAGTGACTCCAGCTAAAGTAACTTGGTTGTCATGGAGTCCTTCTATGAAAAGTATGGTTACCATGGGATGATGTTTGACCCTCTGAATTTTCTCACAGAACTCATAACAACCAACATGTTTGAATCATGCCACAGTTAATGGAGAAGCCAAGAGTTCCCTAGTGCTGGTAGGTTCAAGTCTGAGTACTCTTCCCCCTTTATGTGCCCTCCTCTCCTCTGTTTCCTCTCCCTCACTGTAAGATGTGTTTTCTTCCTCTTCTTCCATGGTGTTTTTATCAAAACCCTAGGGAAGTGGACGGTGTGAAATATTTTTTAGGAATGGGGAATAGGAAAGGGAAAATGAAGGGGATGGTGCTACGGATGTATGAAATGGGGGATGGGATTAGCGAGTAGTAGTATGATGTGATTTAGGATGGGAATTTTGGGATTGGGAGCCTAGGTAGATGTAAGACCTAGGTCTTAGGATTTTGGGAAATAGGTTTAGGGAAAGGGGATTTTGTAAAACAGGGGTTTGGGAATGAGTATTTGTAATTGTGGGAAGGGTATAAATGTGTAAGGGAGTGCGATTTTGGGAATTTTAAAAAATGTACTAGGATACTAAGGTTTAAAAAAAAAATTCAAACACCAATTTGTAACTTAAACTTCAAAACACTCAGCACATGAAATTGATGAAGAGGGTATTCAATGGCATTAGTTTCTTACTCATTTTCTGGAGGTTGATGAGTAGCTTGATGAAGCTTTGGAGATGATGTTTTGCCACTTGAACGCGTTTTTAAGGCTTCCTGGTCATTTTCACAATGCCTATAGAATTTGCGCCCTCTCTCAATCATTTACGCCCTCTGTTAAGGATTTTCACCCTCGCTTAAGCATTTGCGCCTTCTGTTAAGGATTTTCACCCTAACTTAAGAATTTTCACCCTCTCCTCAGTTTTTTTTACCAATTTCGCCTAGAAACTCGAAATTTTGGTCACTTAGAGTGCTTGATTGGTGTTTGGAGGAGACAAATGAATTTGAAATGATGTCAAGGAGTCATAAGTACTTAAGTGAATTTGAATTTAAATTATAAAACCCACTTTTCTAATGTTTCATTTCACCTTTTTGGAAACATTTTTTGATTTCCCTTTTCCTTTGATTTTTCTTCTTTGCATGATGATATTGCTGAATTTTGGCACTTTTCACTTTTAGTTTGGCATATTAAGTTTGAGTTGGCAACTTGGGACATAAATTATTACATATTATGAGCATAAAATTACATTAAAAATTAAAAATAAATTACATCTATGTTTTGAATAAAGTTACAAATTAGTATGAAAATCATACTCTAAATCCAAAATTACAACTTTAAAAATGATATTTACATGTTGATAAATCCTCTGCAGATGTTTGAGATAGTATTATTTGAATCACTCTCGCACCTTTTCTGACCTTATTGAGATGAAATATTGTGTTATTGACTTTTAAAAATAAAACCTAGTTGAACTAATGGAACCCTGGATGACCTGACTCCATGGTTGACTTTGACCGACATAATGACATAGTGAAATGAGATTTTAAGATTTTTTTTATGCTCAGAAAGACATGAAGGTGGGTTATAAAATGTGAATTTTTTTGGGAGAGTGAGGTTTTATGACTAGGGTTACCATCAGTGAATCAATTTTTTTCATGACCTAATGGAATGATAAAAAATTCTGAGTGGGACCCCTAAAATGAATATGAAAAGAGTGATTTTGATCACTGATGGCAGAATTCAAATTCTGACACTAACATCGGACTTATTGGGGATGGAAGCTCCTTGGAGGTGTCAAGAACACCATAGACCAAGTGCCTAACCATTGGGCCAATACGGTCAAAAAAATTCAAACTGAAATGCATGACTAAATACTGGAAACTCACTGACACAAACTTACTTTGAAAACTGGTTGAGATTGACTGAAACAATGACTCAAAACTTAAATTACTTTTCTGAAAACTTAACTCGAAAATGGTAGAAACTCAATGAAGCTCCATTGCCTTCACTTCGGGCTTCGAACTCCAGTGAATTTACACTTCACACTTACAGGAATATCAAACTAATATATACAGTGGAGATGATAAAATTTTCACAATTTGAGATAAAAAAAGATAGTGCTTCAGGAGCCTACCATTAACTGGCCCTCCTAAGCAATTTTTCCCATCCATTTCTTCCAAGAGATATGCATTTTTTCCATGAGAAGTTGCAATCTTCAAAGGCCCTTTCCATAAATTATTGAACTTCTCGTGCTTACCCTTGTCTTCATTCCTAGCATCCGTGCAGAGTGCTACATCACTGATCTTGAAATCATCTTTCTTGGTTCTTTTGTCATATATTTTCTTGATCTTATCATGGAGCTTGGAAGTGTTCTGAAACAATTCTTCTCTTGTCTGTTGTAAGTGAATCATTTGTTTTATTTTGTGACGTATGTCATTTTCTTCACTTCTCGCTTCTTATAAAAATTTCATGACTGGGACAGCCAATGAAGAAGGGAAAATTGTGTCTATATCGTAAACTACCTGAAATGGAGACATGCTAATGGATTTCTTGTTACTTTTCCGACCTGCCCACGGTGAATTAATTATTTTCTTGTGCCAATTTTTCTTATACGCATCCAACATATTTTTTATTATGCTGATCAAAGACTTATTCGAGGACTCCGCCAATTCATTTCCCTGTGGATAATATGTTGTAGAATGACCCAACTTAATGATATACCTATCATATAAATTTCTCATCTTCTTTGATTTGAAGGCTGCGGCGTTATCCATGATGATATTTCGAGGACAACCAAACCGAGACAAGATGTTAGCTTCTAAAAATTGAATTATAGCAGTCTGTAGCTTGCCTGGTTGGGATCGCTTTGATCCACTTTATGAAGTAGTCTATGGCGGTAATTATCCATCTGTGTTGAGAAGACGAGGGTGGATGTATCTCACCAGTAAAATCTAAACCCTTCTGCTAGAAAGGAGCTTCAACTGAAATGGGTTGTAGTGGTAAAGGAAGAAGCTTACGTTTACCTTGGAAAATTTGGCATTCATGGCAGCTCATGACTGTCTTGTACAAATCTGCAAACAATGTCGGCCAATAGTAACCCGCTCTCGGTACTTTGTTAGCTCTATTATTCCAGTATAAGTGACCTCCACAATCTCCTTTGTGGAAATCCTTCATCACTTCTTTGGACTCATCTTCAACCAAGCAATTGAGTAACACACATCTAGGATCCTTCCAGTAGAGTGCACTGTCTAGTATGCAATATTTTGAAGCCTTAAGTTTCAAGGACCTGCTCTTACTCTTTGACATGCCCGGAGGAGGGTTCAAATGTTTCAAAACATAAGTGATATAATCATATTGTGGAGATGATAAAAAGAGATCTGATACCTGAATAAGACTTACACCTTCTTCTTCATCGGATAGTGCTGATATAAGATAGATGTCAAGTGCATGTAGATTTGACTTAGCCATGAGCTTGGCTAAGCCTTTCCCTTTGATCAGTTTGGTCAGCTTAATCTCAAGGTCATACCCAAAGAGAGCTGTTATCCATATACCTATCCTTCCTTCTGGATCTATTTGCATGAGTACTTCTTTTACAGCTTCGTTTGGAACATATGCCAAAATATGTGAGTGAAAAATATAAACACGAAATTCCTTGAGTGCTTTAACCAAATCCAAGGCATGTTTCTAGATTATATTGTATTGGAGGGTTGCATCCCTTATTGTGCGACTGAAGAATGTTATTGGAAGCTATGTCCCATCTTTCATCTCATTAGTATTGCTGCCAAAGTATGCTCAAAAGCAAAAGAAAATATAATGAAACCTAGTGAATAATCAGGACTTGTCAAAACTGGAGCAGTGGTTAAAGAAAATTTCACCTAGATGAATGACTTACGAGCATTTTCAAACCATTTTACATCATGCTCCTTCTTTAGAATTTTAGTTAACTCTATAAGATGTTATGCTAAGTTGGGAATGAACCTATGCAGGAAATTCATCTTATCGTTGAATTCTTGGACTTCCTTCTTGTTACGAGGGAAATAAATTTGATGTATCACTTCAACTCCAGAAGGATATATCTGGATCCCATCCTTTGAGATGATGTGACCCAAAATATTTCCTTCTTCCATAGCAAATAATCACTTTTTAGGGTTAATAGATATCCCAAATTTTCTACATCGTTGGAACACAACTCTCAAATGGTGTAAATGCTCATCATATGAATTTGAATAAACAGTCAAGTCATCTAAATAAACAATAGGGAAGACATATTTATCATCACTGAATGCTATGTCCATGGCACGCTGGAAAGTAGCCCCGACATTCTTCAAACCGAACAACATCTTAGCATATTTAAACATACCCCATGGTGTAGTGAACGTTGTATTATCCTGATCATCCTCATGCAAAAGGATGTGATTGTACCCTGAGTAACCATCCAACAATGACATCCTGGCAGCTCCTACAACTTGCTAAAGTATGTGGTCCATTTTAGACCGCGGGTAAATGTCTTTCAGCAACACTTTGTTTAGATTTCTGAAATCTATACATAGTTGGATTTCACCAGTCTTCATTTGCACTAGGACCAAATTGGACATCCAATCAGAAAATTTGATTGGAACAATGATACCTGCCTTATAGATCTTGTTTACTTCCTTCTCAATGGATAGAAACAAATTTGGGTTTATTCTCCTGAGCTTCTACCTAAAAGGCTTTTGGTATAGCTTTATCGGGATGGTGTGTTGAATGATATCCTTCTCATACACCTTTAGATCTAAGTAATCCCAAGAAAACATGTTAGAAAACTCAATAAAAAAATCAATATATTTAGTCTTTACCTCGGGAGACAAAGACTTTGAAATCTTGATGAAATTTGGCTGGTCCGTTGTTCCAATATTAACATCTTCTACGCCTTTTTCTGTGGGAACCAAAGTAGGTTTTCTTTCCAAATCATCTTGATCAAATCATTCTTCCAAAGGTATGAGACCCTTTGGAATAGTATTAACCTTGAGCTGAAGTATGTCAATCTGATCTGCCTCGATGACTTGGCCATCCTTATCATACACTTCATCCAGATAATAGTTTTCAAACTCACCTTCACTTTGAAGGAAATTGTTCACGTGCCTATCGTCCCAAAATACTTGCCAAAATCGCAAGTTATTAGGAATGGCAGGCCTATGCTTGACATGAATCTCAAATTTTTTATTTGAAAACATTATAGATCTAAAATTACTTGCAGCAGTGGCTAATGAATCAGCCATCATATTTTTCAGCCTTGGTACAACTTTAAGTGTATATTCTGAAAACATTCTCAAAATGTCAAGTGTTAAATTCCTATATTGCCTCATCCTTGGGTGATTAGCTTGATACTCACCTTTGACTTGTTTAATTACTAGCTCTGAATCATCGTAAACTGCAATTCTTCTAGCTCCCAATTTTTTCAAAATTTGCAGACCGGTAATGAGTGCCTCATATTCGGCCTCATTGTTCGTGCAATTGAATGCTAATTTGTAGGAACACAATCTAACATTATTAGGGACTTTATTTTTCTGTTGAAATGGGCTACGAATCCATAAACCAATTTCGGGCTCGTATTTTCCAACGGCACCATCAAATTCCATGCTCCAAATACCATCTTCTTCCTCAAGGTGTTGAAACTCTGGACTCTGATTTGACACAATTTTATGATTTGATTATTTATGTTGTTCTGAACTTTAATCTTCCTGATTCTGATAGCTATTCGGATATATTAGGCAGATTCTCTTTCTATTTTTCTAACATTGTTCTAATTCAATCTGAAATCTCAGGAACGTCCTCTATTTCTACTAATTGACAATCTACATCATTTAATCCAGAATCATTGTACAATATGAAGGACTCTAAGCCTGTATGTACACTGTTTATAGGATTATTATTAGGCCTTTCCTTTTTTTTTATCATGTATTTCATTTTAATCTCATGGTATAATTTTCTCATTTGACCGAAGATAGGAATGGTTGCGTAGGAAAAGTCCAACTGCAGTGTACCTCTCAATTTAGCCCCCCGGGATCTTGATAACTGCATACCAAAATGTGGCGGAATATCAGCAACCACCACGTCCACTAGGACATTTTTGGTCGGGATCTGCTCTAGGGAGACAAATATATCTTTGACTAGACCCAAAAACGAACACGACCAGAATCGAAAGAATATATATCATGATATGGGTGGGTTATGTCAAGGCTAAGCTTCTCCATGATAAATTTGGGCATGAGGTTGTGGGAGGCCCCGGAATATAACCTAGTATTATGAAGGATAAATTGGTGGACTTTGAGACTCAAGTAAAATGGAGGGACCTCACTATCTTCAAACTGACCATCGATTGCAGGACCAAATATTAACTTGGGTTGATCATCCTCTATATTAACCATGTCGGATAAAGGGTCAACTTTCAAGGTTTTAACTACATGGGATTTATACTTATCAACTCTGACCAATTCAATAAGAGGAATATACACCTTTAACTTTGAATTTCTGACTCTAAATTAAAAGGTATAGATATGTCTACCTATTTTATGACAATATCCCTTTTCTCAACATGATCTCTCGGTGCAACTTCTTTCCTTTGAATATATCTTTGTTTGACAAGTGCACTTGTAGAAGGATGATTTCTTTTGTTCTTATTTGGAGCTGCAATCTCTTTACCCTTATTCTGATTGGCTTGAGAAGCTTACTTTTGTGGTACTTCTTTCTGTTGAAATGTCTTCTTCGGTGGTGGATTGATTGGAACATCCCAGCTCCTCAAGGAGTACTTACTGCCTTTGCTGGGAACTCAATGCATTCAGGTATCCTCTCTGATAATCATCAGATTATACTTCTAACTCATGATCATTTTCCAATATGAAGTCTTTATCACTGGGTAAGCTTGTTTTTTCCACATATTCTTCATCTTCATTTAGAAAGATGGGTTGGCCATCAGCTATAAAAATAAGATTCTCCTCTACTATTTTTTCTTCCTCTTCATCACTCTGAGCATAGTTCTGTAGTAGTGCTATTTGAATTTGTTGATGTTGTTGTGTTTCGGGAGCCCTTTTCTCACTTTACATTTAGTTTTGATTTTTGACTTTTTAATCAAGAGGTTAGCCTCAACACTCACTGAATTTCAAATCATTTCTTCTAGAGTAGTGTGATTTCTATCTCTCAATGAATAAGCCATATCTATGTCAAAATCATCAGGATAACGCAAGAGGGCCAAACTAGGAGGAGGTTTCATTTCATATGGGATGGAATTATAGATTCTAAGGTATCGAGAATTATAATCAGGAACAGATTCATTAGGATTGTGCTTTAGGGATTCATACTCAACAAGGATTTGTAAAGGATTTGTCTTCTCATCCCACCTGGCTAAAAAAGCATCAGTCAGTTCAGTAGGAGTCCTAATAGAATTAGTTGTTAGGGCACAGAACCAAGTTTTAACTTCACCAGAAAAAACTTTGTGCCATAATTCGCATCTTAGCATCATCTACATCTAACTCCTCAAGATATATGAAGGTTGTGATTTTTTTCATGTGTTGAGGGGCAGTGATTTGAGATTTTTCATCGAAGAGGGAAATTCTTTGGCCATATCCTTGTGGAAAATCACCAAGCTGACCAGGGAGAACTAAAGGTCCAAAATGAGCCATAATTCCTGCTGAAGGTGGTGGAGGGGGGAAGAACAAAGGGTGGATTGTTCTGAGGAGGTCCTTGAGGGGGAAGTTGAGATGATTATGGGATGGATGATGAAACAGTATATGTTTGGGAAACTTCAAGGATGTGAAGGGTTTCTTGTTGGTATTGAATGAAATCTTTTTTAGCAATATAACTTAAGTTATTCGCTAATTTTTCAAGCTTGTGATATTGTTTCCAAATTTTGATATTAGTCTCATTTGTAGCCTCAAAAATTGATGGGTTTAACTCTAATATCCAAGGTTCAGGGGCTACTATATTCAAGTCAGCCTCATATTTGGTTCTAAATAGTGACAACTCAAATTTGGTATCAAAAACTAAATCTTGAATGGCTACCAAATCAGAAGGTAATAAGAAGGATCTTACCAAATCTCAAGGAGGAGAATCCAAAGAGCTTGAGGTTGGCTGAGATCTTTTCTTCCTTAGGATTCTTTCACGATATTCAACGGGAGTAAGCGGATCTGGATCAGGGTTATACCCAGTATATTTTCTTCAAGAAGCCATATTTGCTATGAGGTACTACAATTATGAAATCAGCCTTATGAAACTCATTCCTATCATCCAAAGGATCAGTTTCTGATAAATATTTGTTGTACACCCAATGAAAATTTATCTTTTCGTTCCCTGGAAATGGCGCTAGAATTTTATCACTCCGCCATATTCCCAAGGTTGGAGAAGGAATCCCAAGAGGGGTAACCATAGACCAAACTTTTAACTTGGTAGCTAGCCCTACCAAGTTGGAGAGGGCTCTCTCCACAAGGTCACAGCCAAGTGGGCTGGAGGAATTAGGTTTTTTAGGCTAGATATGAGTGCAGGGGTTATTTTTTATTTTATTGGGTTGGGTTTCACTCGATGAAGATATTAGGTCAAGGGAGCTAAGTCAGGAAAAATGAGATAGGGTTGGAGAGATTCAATGGGGAAAGGTAGGCATAAGGGTTACCACCTTAAAGATGATTGTGATGAGATGGTTTTAATACTGATAAGAAGCTAGGAATAGTATGAAAGATGTATTCTTCCTAAACAGAGGAAAATGGACAAATTATGATCACTTTCCCAAAACAGAGCATGAGAAACCATGTGTTATGCCTATAAAAATTTAAAGAGATCATACAATAGAAATGTAATGAACATGATTAAAACACATTCTAACATATGAAATTGAAGGAAAAAAAATGATAAACATCATACCACATGTATCCAAAAAAATATATGCAACTCTTATTTATTAACTGGCAAAAACTGAATACAATAGTTCCTTGATCAACAAGCCAACATCCAAACTGATTCCAACCCTTGCTAAGAGTGAAGTGTTAGTATGAATTCTTCGTCGAAGCGTACGAAAAAGAACCACTTTAGCTACGCATAACTAATAGCCCTAACAACAATAATGGCTGCAAAACATCTTCAGATCTGCAATTAGTAGTTAAAGTGCTGCAACAAACAGATCTATAAATGGAAAGACATTAGGCAGTAAAGTAAAGAGTTTGCTCCATGCATCCAACAGACAAGACAAGAACACGATTTTTGAATGAATTTTTATATTACAGGGCACCTGGGAGGAAACAAGAAGGTGTATCCACATCTCCTCAATGGGATGGGTTCTTTGTAGTCCTCAGCACTTCAGATCTAAGCTTTCTCTCTCTTGTAGATGTAGAAAACCCAATGTAGAAGGTAGAGCTCAATGGGAGCAACAATGGCAGAAAATGAGACCGAGTGTATAGATCCCGAGTGATCTAGTATGCAACAAAAGGTGAAGAATGAAGGGGAAAACCCTCCTATTTATAACAAAATATTGGGTCATTCTAGATCTTGGTGCATGATTAAAATAATGTTAACCAAATCTAGATCCACCTCTATGGAATATTTTATTATTATTTGTTGGAGGGAAAGGTACTTTGACTTGGGTCAAAATCCCTTGATTAGTGAAGAATAAATAAATAAATGATTTATTTATCCTTTTAAGGAAGTGGTTGAGATATAATCAAATAAATAATGATTTATTTAATTAATAGTGGTTGATTTGGTCATATTTAACAAGGAATATTATTTAAATAATTATTCCTAGAAAATAATAAGATAACTATGGGTTTATCTCATTAATTTCTTTGTTTTTTGGTTAAACATGACTGGGAATAATAATTAAATTATGGTTTAATTAATTATTCCTTTTGGGGTTTCCTAATTAACATAGTGAAAGCAGTTTTACTTGGGGTAAAACTGGTCTTACATGGTGCACTTGGGTCCATCTAATGATGAAAGGTTAGATGACCAAAAAAAGGTGTAACATGAAGAAATGAATTAAATAGACATCAAAAAAAGATTCACTCATCCTCAGGGGTCAAATCCATCAGGTGAGGAAGAGATCCACAAAGTACTGAACTGAAAGTTGAAGTGTAGGATGGTCCAAGTGACTCATTCCTAATTACATTCAAACTGATGCATTTTGACTCAATGATAACTTTTACCTAATGAATCTACCCCTAGGTAACTAATCCATACAATTATTACATTTACCATCATTAATTACATAGGTAGAAACATGATTTTCTAATGTAGAGTCAAAATTTCGGAGAAATTTCAAAAATATCAACAAAATGGTCATTTGCGCCCTCATTGTGTCATTTACACCCTTGCAGTGTTATATGCGCCCTCCATGTTCAAGGCCACTTTTGACTGAATTTCAGATGTCCAAATCAGGCCTATGAAGGCTTGTTGGAAATCTCTTCAATTCCTCTGTCTGAATATGCCTCCAGTTTTCAAAATGAAGTTTATTTGACCCCTAAAAATGTCAGTCTCCCAAGACTGGTATTTGTGCATCGCCTAGGTCAAAACAAGGGCATAAATGTGATTTTTAAGTAGTTTTTTTACCATTTCACCTGTCAAATCTGCAAACCAAGGCTCGAAACATTGTTTTCTTGAATTAATTTGTCCTTAGGAATCCAATGGTGGTCTTCTTTCCCTCAAAAAGTGCCCCAAAAATTTGCGTAGTGCCTAGGGCGTTGTGCAAATGACAAAATTTCTGCTAAATTCTTGTTCAGAAAAACTCAAAAAATCCCAGATTTTGCAAGAGAGTTTCAAAATGCCTCAAAATTTGTATAATTATTGATGATGATGTGAATAGTATTGGAGGGAATCCTCTACAAGTATGTCCAAATTCTTCTTCTCTTCCAAGGTCAAATATTCAATTTTTGCATTGGCTCTTTTGAGCTTGGCCATTGCAATTTTCTCCTTTAGAGCATGGTGTTTGACCTTCCTCCTCAATAGGTCATATTCTTTGTTAGCCTTTTCTAGAAGCTTCTCCAAGTGTTGATTGGATCTATCAAGCCATGGATACCTATTTTCATTAGTAATTATGTCAAGTTTCTCATTTAGGGTTAGTTGATCAGCAAGCTCAGCCTCCCTTTGTCTTTCTAGAGCTAGAAATATTTTCATCCCTCTAGTTCTAGGTCTCTTTATTAGTGCTTTTTCCTTTTTTTCATCAAGCAAACCATACTTTTCAAGTGTTTCATCTAGCATTACTTTAGATTTTTTTGCCTCCCTTTGAGCAGTGATATACTTGACTTCATCAATGACCTGTATAGTCTTCAATTGCTCATTCTCCTGCTCAAGGAATTTTATGACATATATGGCCCTGTCAAGAGTATTTTGGAGCTCCTTAATCTTGAAATCTTCTCCTTTCATGGTTGCATTAGTGATTTTTTCATTTCCATCCTCATCTAGGTCAACAAGTTGAAATTCATGTTCTATTTCATGAAGGTCCTCCTCATCATGAATTACTGCTTCAATCATATTTTCTTTGCCTTTGTCCACCTGTTTTATTGTTGTAGAAGGCATGGACCCTTCCACTACGTGTGGAGAAAACACATGCACGTGGCCTCTCTGGTAGGTTTTTGGCAATGGATCAACCTCAACCATACTAACCTACTTAGGCTCACTGTCCTCAATCCTACTAGGTGATCCAAAGTCATGATGAGATGGAGATGAAGGAGGTGAAGGGGATTGATTTGATGATGATGAATGTGCTATGGGCTGAGATAGAGGGATGGAAGTGGATGGTTGGTATGATGAAGGGACATTTTTTTCATGCTGAGTAGATGGCTCTATGAAAATATCATTGGTTATGGAAGTACTCGATGCAATGTTTAGTTTATTGAGATGGTAGAGGACTATGATTTTATTGAGGGAATGATGAAATAAACTTCTCATTTTTTGTTAATACTCCTTTTTCTGGGCAATGTATTCCATCTTATCTATGCTCTGGAAAAGGTAGTAGGGTATGTTAAGCATCCTTACCCTAGTGAAATTCATTAAGAGTTGGATGTGATAGGAATAAAGCCTTGAAAATCTACCTTCACATGAAAATTATTTCATGATTATCTTCATCATTGGTGTATATATGTCCAGGAGGTGGGAAAAAGGAAAAAACCACTTTGTCACATTCCTGTGTCTTGGTTTTAAGAAAAATTCAAAGTCCTATTTCTCCAAATTACCTTTCTGGAACCACTTCTCCCCAACATTTGGGATCTCGGTAGCAGCTGAAATAATAGTAGTTGATATGAAAAGTTTGGTTAGCATGGGATGGTGTTTGACCCTCTAAATTTGCTCAAATAACTCATAACAGCCAACATGTTTGAAGCATGTCACAGTCAATGGAGAAACCAGGAGTTCCCTAATGCTGGTAGGTTCAAGTCTGAGTACTCTTCCTCTTTTATGCGACCTCCTCTCCTCTGTTTCCTCTCCCTCACTGTAATATTTGTTTTCTTACTCTTCTGCCATGGTGTTTTTATCAAAACCCTAGGGAAGTGGATGGTGTGAAATATGTTTTATGAATGGGGAATAGGAAAGCGAAAATGAAGGGGATGGTGCTAGGGATGTATGAAATGGGGGATGGGATTTAGGATGGGTATTTGGGTATTGGGAGCCTAGGTATATGTAAGACCTACAACTTAGATTTTTGGGAAAAAGGTTTAGGGAAAGGGGATTTTGTAAAACAGGGGTTTGGGAATGAGTATTTGTAATTTTGGGAAGGGTATAAAGGTGTAAGGGAGTGAAATTTTGGGAATTTTCAAAAATGAAATGGGATACTAGGGTTTAAAAAAATTTTCAAACACCAATTTGTAACTTAAACTTCAAAAAACTCAACACATGAAATGGATGAAGAGGGTATTCAATGGCATTAGTTTCTTACTCATTTGTTGGAGATTGATGAGTAGCTTGATGAAGCTTTGGAGATGATGTTTTGCCACATGAATGCGCTTCTAGGGCTTCCTGGTCATTTGCGCAGCAACTATAGCATTTTCACCCTCACAGAAGTTTTTGCACCCTCTCTCAAATGTTTTCGCCCTTTGTTAATGATTTGCACGCTCGCTTAAGCATTTGCACCCTCTGTTAAGGATTTACACCCTCACTTAGGAATTTGCGTCCTCTGCTCAGTTTTTTTACCAATTTCGCCAGAAACTCGAAATTTTGGTCACTTAGAGTGCTTGCTTGGTGTTTAGAGGAGAAAAATGAATTTGGAATGATGTCAAGGAGTCATAAATACTTAAGTGAATTTGAATTTAAATTAGAAAACCCACTTTTCTAATGTTTCATTTCACCTTTTTGGAAACATCTGTTGATTTCCATTTTCCTTTGATTTTTCTTCTTTGCAGGATGATATTGTTGAAGTTTGGCACTTTTCACTTTCAGTTTGGCATATGAAGTTTGAGTTGGAAGCTTGGGACATAACTTATTACATATTATGAGCATAAAATTACATTAAAAAAAAAAAATTAAAAAAAAATACATCTCTGTTTTGAATAGAATTACATTTTAGTGTGAAAATCATACTCTAAAACCAAAATTACAACTTTAAAAATGATATTTACATGCTGATAAATCCTCTACAGATGTTTGAGAAAGTTTTATTTGAATCACTCTCACACCTTTGTTGACCTTATTGAGATGAAATACTGTGTTATTGACTTTGAAAAGTAAAACCTAGTTAACCAAATGGGACCATGGATGACCTGACTCCATGATTGACTTTGACTGACACAATGACATAGTGAAATGAGCTTTGAAGATTATTTTATGCTCAGCAAGACATGAAGGCGGGTCAGCAAATGTGAAATTTTGAGGGAGAGTGAGGTTTTCTTACTAGGGTTACCATCAGTGAATCAATTTTTTGCATGACCTAATGGAATGATAAAAAAATTCTGAGTGGGACCCCTAAAATGAATATGAAAAGAGTGATTTTGATCAATAATGGCAGAATTCAAATTCTGACACTAATAGGTATCATACTTCACAATCGTTGCACTTGGTTATAATTTTTCGAAGACCCGTGCGATCATAAGAATCTCTTTCAGCAATTCTTACACGGGAAGGTCCCCAATCATAAACCCATGCATACAATCAGAATTTACTCTAAAAACATGCCATACCAAGATTATGCATGTGGGTACCACATTCAACCTACTGTCAAATAAAAAACACCCCTAAGGGCATCAGCGATCATCGTCATCAACCAAACAGCAGGTCACTGCCACACAAGTGACACATATAGAGCCTCTATCTCTCAGATAATCTTTTACTAGCCAAAACATCATGAGCATGGGACATGCCCGCCTTGTAGAAATATTGTATTTATTTTATCTCTTGCAGGTTTTCAACAGAGCACGGTACCTATTTTACTCACTACAAGGGGTCTCCAACCTCAATTTTCACGCAAGTTACTCTCTCTATCTCTCTCAAACAAATTATATAGAAAAAGAAACTATAATGTATTTCAGCTATACAATTATTCCTAGACTTCATACATTAGGGGGAAACTGTTATCATTGGAAAATCATACAAGAAAAATACATTAGGAAATGTCAAGAAAAAGGTACAAATAAGGATTTACAAGGAAGGAAGACATTACAAGATTTAAAATTTTTTACTTTTCCTAAGGTCAAGTAGGAAAATTTATCAAATAGCGCACAGAAAGCACTGACCCCAAGCGATCCGCGTTTCCTTTTCTTCGATAGCAGCAAATATCATCGCGGCTATCCCTCAGATAGTCGCATAGTCTTGAGTATGTAGAAAGTCACGATTCAGGACCACTTGTCACACTTGAAGAAGAAGATTCCCACTCAAGCTAGCCAAGTATAGACACCTGGAGGCCTTAGTGCAACACACAAAGGAATCATCCTCCCACTCTTGTGTCAAAATCCATGTTTTACCAAAAGGGGGAGCGAAAATTTGAAATTTGTCTATAAAATACTGCCATGGGAAGAGGAGCATGATAACACATTGTTATGATGGCCAAATTGCTTGAGAGAAAACTAGCATTGTGTTGTCCAAGTAGCGAGGAGTGGAAGGATTCAGCTGTTGGCCACCCAACACCTCAATCCAAAAGAATAAGTACCAAGTATCTTTAAGCTTCTTACAAGCCTCTCTTTCTCCTCGACGGATGGTAAGAAGCTTAAAGGGAAGATACCCCCTTGCCTTGAATATTAGAGCTTCATAGCTATAAGGATTCATTGCAAGTGATTTAGCATCCTATTCTCTTATACCACCAACAACTAATAAAAGGGAGAGAGTTCTCCATTTGAATTATTAGTGTGTTTGACTTGATTGAGATTGTTATTGTACGTGAGTATTTTGTTTCTTGTTTCTTCTTTAATGTAGCATGCTATGTTATTTACTTAGTTTACTACATGTTATTTTGTTCCACTAACAATCTAACAAACCAATTGACCTGTTACTTGCTTGTAGGAAAGAAACCTCCCCTATTAAGCACAATGTATTTCATCCTCCCATGCGTCAAATACACTACAGCACACCTCACTCATGCTCATGAAGGAGATGTATAGAGCTTTCAACAAATTTAAGTATTTTAAGGCACTAGTTGAGAATGAGATTGACTTAAAGATAAAGTATCTTATATCTGATAGAGGAAGCGAGTACATTTCCAAAGAATTTGATGAATATTGTGAAGATAATGGGTTTTCAAGCTTCTGTAGATATCATTTATTGAAGAAATATCCGTATTATCCACAGTTTTAAAAAACATTGGTCGACGTTTTGAATCCCAATGGGGATCCATCTTCAGGAACAACGTTTTTTAAAACTGTGGATAATCCGGAGATTTCTTCAATAAGAGAATGGGATCAAGAATCAATATTCCATAGCTAGAACACCTCCGCAAAATGATGTGGTTGAGAGAAAAAATAGCTTGGTCCAAGACATGGCACGAGCCATGATAGATTAGGCTAGTGTTGTGGATACTTTTCGGGGAGAAGTAGCTCAAAAAACAATATATTTTGCCAATAGTATCCTCCTTAGGCCTAACAGTGACAAAAATCCATATGATTTGTGGAGAGGAAGACCAACAAAAGTTGACCATTTCAAAGTCTTTGAAAGTAGGTGCTACATAAAAAGAACTAAAGACAATCTTGGAAAGTTTGATTCAAGATTTGATGAAGACATATTCCTTGGCTATTAATTCAAGAGAAAGTGATACAAATGCTACAATAAGAGGACCCAAAAGGTAATTGAATGTATTGATATTTGAAGCATTTCCCAAATCTAATGATTTCAAATATGTTGCGATTAATCATGATTTTATAGAATATGAGGATCAAAAAACATTATACAAGGACAAGGAAGAGGAAGATGAAAGAAAGACTCCTAAAAAGGCTCCTCCAAGCCAAATCCAAAAGAAGCATTTGGAAAGTAAAATACTTGGGAAAAATGAACTTGGAGTGCAAACAAGGAGTAAATTGTCTGAAAACTTCAATCAAGAACATTTTGTATTATTGTCTCAAATAGAGCCCAAGAGTTTCAATCGACCTAGAGAAGATCAAAACTGGATCAAGGAAATGAATGAAGAGTTAGATTAGAATGATAAGAAAAAAACATGGGAGCTTGTACTAAGGCTAAAGGAAAATAACATTATTGGGATCAAGCGGGTCTTCAAGAACAAACCCAATGAAGAAGGAAAGGTGGTAAGAAACAAGGCAAGACTTGTGTGCAAAGGGTATACTCAGGTAGAAGGTATTGGTTTTGATTAAAATTTCGCACCGGTAGATAGATTATATGTTATTAGAATTTTTTTTTCCTTTTCATGTTACAATAATATGAAATTTTATCAAATGGATGTTAAATCAAATTTCTTGAATGGTGATCTAGAAGAGGAAGCTTGCATAGAACAACCTGAAGGTTTTCAATTGGGTGATGACGAGAATAAAGTTTGCAAGTTAAAAAAGGATCTTTATGGCTTGAAACAAGGCCCAAGAGCATGTTATTCAAATTTATATAAACATATATAGCAACAACACTTCAAAAATGGATCAACATATAATAATTTATACATCAAATTTAAAGGTGATAACTTTCTAATTATTGTTGTGTATGTAGATTATATCATATTTGGGAGCCATTTGGAGGATATGGGCCACAAATTTGCACAACATATGCAAAAGGAGTTTGAAATTTCAATGTTGGGTGAGTTAAACTTCTTCCTTGGGTTGTAAGTTACTCAAACTAATAAAGGAATTTTCATCTTTCAATCCAAGTATTTAAGGGAGAAATTGAAGCAACTTGGCATGGAAGATTGCAAACTAGTGAGCACTCGTATGGTGACTGGATGAAGGTTGAGTAAAGATGATGAATCTACATAGGTAAATCCATCCAGTCATCATTCTATGATTGAAAACTTATTTTATATAACTGCTTCTAGGTCTGACATAATGTAAGTTGTAGGATTGGTCTCAAGATTTTAATCTAATCCCAAGGAGAATTGTGTTATGCAATGAAAATAATCTTCAAATACCTTCAAGGCACTATTTATTATGGCTTATGGTATCCCAAAGGTAAACATTTAAATTTGATTACTTATATTGACGCTAATTGGGTTGGCAGTATTGATGACGGGAAAATTACTTTAGGAGCAGCTCACTTTTTGGTAGATTGCTTGGTCTCTTGGGAAAGTAAGAAGAAAAGTTCCATATCTTTGTCCACTACTGAAGCTAAATATGTAAAAACAACCTCTTGTTGCATGCACATATTTTGTATGAAGCAAACTCTTCAATACCTGCATATTGAGTACAATGATCCTCTTCCTATCATGGTTGACAACACAAGCACTATAAGCATATTCAAAAATCTAGTTATTCACTCAAAATCCAGTTATTCACTCCAAAACCAAGCATATACTAATCAAGTATCATTTTGTAAGAGATCAAGTGGTCAACAAGGTTGCAAGGTTGGAGTATGTAGCCACAAATGAAAAAATTGAAGGCATATTTACTAAGCCACTTCCAAGGGAGAATATTTAATATCTTAGAGAGAAGATGGGTGTGGTGCCTTTTCGAAGGCAATGAGGAGTTTTTCATGGAGCTATTTGTTGTTTCAACGTTGCCAATAGGAGCACTTTCAACTATAAAAGTTTTGATAATTGGTGGTGGTTGCTTGACTACATATATTTCAATGTAACAAGAACTTTTTTTCTTGCTTCTTCTTACTTATTTATCAAGATGTATTTCTTCTTCAAAATATTTTTTTTCTTCAAGATGTATAGCCTCTCATGTATGCAGGGGGAGAGTGTTCAATAACTCAGGGGTAGTGTATGATGCAACCATTCAGGGGGAGTATGTAAACAATGGATATGTATCTAATTCTCTCTATGTATTTTTCTTTGACAGGAAAAATCCAATACTATTAATTTCAAAGGGGGAGAGATTTTTTGTATGTGCTCAGCTTTAGAAGATCATTTCAGGAAGGGAAGCTTCAAGTTGACATCATTGGAAAAGGGGGATTTTTTTGGCATGTCAGTGTTTCCATTGATGTCACATGTTTTAAGCCATGTATTCATGAGTCATTATGTATTTCCTTGAGTCTTATGTTTATATTTTGAAGATTTTCATGGTGTTGTAGAGATTTGTAATAGTCTCAGGAGGTATGTAGGGAATTGTCCTATTGTATCAAGCTCTTTCCTAAATTTGACCTACAATTTTGATAGACGTCTTGGTGATGTCATGTATTGAGTTATATTGAGTCATATACACGTTCTCATGATGTCAAGTTGTGTGTGGAAGGATGTTTCCTTAGCCTAATCACCCTCCTGAAGCTGAGTTGCAAGTTTGGTGACTCAATGACATGTTTTTTTGTATGCTCTACCCTAGCCGCCTGGAAGCAGTGTTGATAGAGCGGTTTTAGCCTTTTAGTTACATGGATGTAGAGTAAAGATCTCAGCTATAGAAATTGTTATCATCAATAACAATGGGTTGGTAATAGACCTCATTTTGAGTTAGGTCAAGTAGGTTGATCAAATAAATTCATCAAAATCTTAAAATTTCATGATTATCCTATAGTTTTAAAGGGTCCAAGGTGCTTTTGTGTTGTGTAAAAAGGGCCTTGTCATAAGCCAATTTCAAAAAATCACATCCATCAGGTCAAATAATTAATTTTTGACATTTTTCACCTTTTAACTTAGTCCATAGTGATTTTTGCGCAAATCGAGTGATTTTCACTACGAACTCACCTGAAAATTTTGTAGCGAATATGCCAACTTTATAACAGAATTCACTATTGATCTGAAAGGCCACCATGGGCCAGCAGTAGTTTGAGGCCTAGCCAAGGAAGCTAAAGGCTTTACTCAACAATCCAATAGTCAATTTTGGATGTTTCAGAAACTCTGGAAGTAATGGTGTGGTTTGCAAAGCCTATAGAGGACTTTTGAAGGCCAATAATCTTTAGAGAAGTTCCAGGGGCCACCAAAGCCATCCAGTGCTAACAGGAGAATGAGGCCTATCCAAAGCAGCCAATATCCATTCTCAGCAAACCAATAGCTATTTATGATTGTTTTGATACTTCTGAATCCATTGATGGAGTTTTCAAAAGCTTTTGAAGACTTCTAAAAGTAGATATTCTTTAGAGAATTTTTTAGTGACCCCAGAGCCAAGGGTTGCCACCAGGTGTTGGAGGCGAAACCAGAGTAGCTGGAGGCCAATTTCTGCAAGTGAATAGTCTATTCTGAATATATTGGACATTTTGAATCGAGTGAAATTATTTTCAAAGCCATTTAAATATTTCTGAAGGTCGAAGATCCACAGGGAAGTTTTTGGCAGCCTAGGGCCATTAGTGGATGGAGGCCTAGATTGGGAAGCCAGTGCTCATTTTGAGAAAATGATCAGACTATTTTGGATGTCTGATGTGTGATAGAGATAGTAGGTGATGTTTCAAGGACATAAACTAGGGATTGTGTGCCAAAGAGAAGCGTAGGGAAGCTTAAGGGTGCCGACAGATGAGGTCAAGTCAAAGGAAGCCTAATTCTATCTTTAGAGTGATGATAACCATACCAGGGATATAAATGGTATTATAAACCCTTTGGTTCAGTTAAGATAACCATTGGAGTTGAGTTTGTAACTTGTAAAAGAAATTTTCCATCCTAAACCCAAATATCCAAGTCAGTTGATAAAAGCTCAAGGAGACGTAACCCACGATATTCGGGTGAACTCCTTTATTAAATTTGTTGTTATGTGTTGATGCTTATTTTCTGCATTATATGGTTGTTGCACATGTTTAAAATCAGAAAAAACAAACATTCTTAAATCACTTAAACAATAACAAAAACATACACCTTTTTCAAGTATTGATTTCCACACAAGTTAAGAATAAGCTAGATCTTCATTTGTTTAACTGAGTGGGAGGTTCTTGAAAAGCATAAAAATTTATCCAACCCATTTTTAGATCAAATATGAACTCTGGTATTTCTCAAACGGTTCAAGGATTTATGATTTTTCATTTTATGAAAGGGTAAGGGTCAAGTTTCCATCGCATGCTTACCTGTTTTAAATCATAATCTAATGTGTGTCACGCATGGTCATCATCACCACCTCATCATTATGTTTTACCTCAAATTTTTCTTTTTCTTAATTTAACTGTCATGCATTCATGCCTAAAAACTTACCTTTTTCATCCATGTAAGCTTCTTTTGTCACAATTTCCCTGTTGTGTCTCTGATCTAGTTTTTGTCACAGGTGATTTGTTGTGAAACCAACTCCAAAAATAGAAGAAAAGAGATATCAATGCCTTATAAATAAGCCACTTTGAGGGGAAAACCACCAATACATTACATGAATGAAAAATTATTGGATGATACAAATGAAAAAACCTCCTCTTTATATATAGGAGTCCATGGGGCCACAATGTAATCCTAGTGGGGCCACAATGTAATCATAGCCGACCCAACAATAATAATGTAAGGGCACAATAATAAAAATATGGGGGTTACAGGGGTACAACAATAACAATAAGGGGGTTACACTAACAAAAATAAGGGACTATACTAGTAATATAAGGATCTAACATGCTTCTCTCCTTCAAAAAAGTGTTGTCGTCAACGCTTGAATAGCTCTGGGTGCTTCTGTATAAAATTCTCATCCTCCCATGTAGAATCTTCAATGGGTAAGTTCTTCCATTTGATGAGATACTCTGAAATTGATCGATTTTGTAGCTGTCGAGTTCTTCTTTCAGTGACTGCTTCAGGTTCCAATATGGTTTTTTCTTCCTCATCAATTTCTTGCAATATTGTTTGAACTGGAAGTTTGTCCCCTATAACTTTTTCTAAGCACGAAACATGGAAAACTGGATGCACTCGCAAAGAAGTAGGAAGCTCCAATTTGTATGCCATAGTACCAATATTTTGCAACACCTTGTAAGGACCATAGTACTTTGGCGATAATTTATTATCCTTCTTATCTTGCTTGAGGGAAATTTGTTTGTAATTTTGTAGCCGTAAAAATACCCAGTCTCCCACATCAAAACTTCTCTCACTGCGATGTTTATCTACTTGTTGTTTCATTCGATTTTTTGCCAAATGTAGGTTATCCTTTAAGAGTTGGAGAACTTCTTGTTGATGCTCGATTTGATCCTCCACTGATTGAACCCTGGAATTTTCCCTTAAAGAAGATGTGATAGATGGTGGATAATATCCATAAAGTGCCATAAATGGGGTCATTTTTGCTGCAGTATGGAAGGAAGTGTTATACCAAAATTCAACAAGAGGTAACCACTTGACCCATTTTTCTTGTTTATTAGATACAAAAAAACAAAGATATCGTTCCAAACATTTATTCACTATCTTTTTTTGACCATCATATTGAGGATGATAAGATGAGCTATGAGCTAGTTGAGTTCCCAAACAAGAAAAAAATTCCGTCCAAAAATTTCCTGTAAAAATGGGATCTCTGTCACTTACAATAATCTTCGGGTTTCCATGTAGCTTTTGAATTGTTTCCATAAATGCAGTAGAAACTATACTTGCTTTAAATGGAAGAGATACTGCACAAAATTGTGCATACTTGGTAAGTCTATAAACTACCACCATGATGACACTCCTTCCTTCGGACTTAGGTAAACCTGCGATAAAATACATTGAAATCTCCTCCCAATGTTGACTTGGAATGGATAAAGGTTGTAGAATACCCGGGGTCTTAATTGTCTCAACTTTATTTTGCTGGAAAACCAAACATTCCGCCACAAACTTTTAAATATCAGATTTAAGGCCATCCCAAAAAAATTCTTTCTTCACCCTGTGGTAAATTTTTAAAAATCCCAAGTGTCCTCCTAAAGGAGAAGTGTGCGATTCCAAAAGAATATTTTTTTTTAGTTGGGAATTATTGCAAATATATAAGCGATATTTTTACCATAAGGAATCATCTTTACAACTAAATGTATCAGATGTACTAGGATCTTGCTACAATTTTTGAATGAGTGTCCAAACTTCTTCATCCTTCTTCCATTCATCCCTTGCTTCGGTTATCCAATCTGGTTGGATAATGAAAATGGCACAAAGCAATGCTTCCACCTCTTCATCCTTTCTTGAGAGCGCATCTGCAACAACATTTAGCTTCCCTTTTTTTGTAGATGATTTCAAAGTCATAACCCAACATCTTTGTGACCCATTTTTTCTGCTCTTCTGAAGATAGTCTTTGTTCCAAAAAGTGTTTAAGACTATCATGATCATTTTTTACCTTGAGGTGCCTTCCCATTAGGTAAGATCTCCACTTCTTTAGTGCATGTAGTATTGCCAACATTTCCTTCTCATAAATACCCTTTTGTAAATACTTTACTTTGATTGAACGACTTTCAAAAGCAATGGGTCTTCCTTCTTGCATTAAAACAGCACCAATTCCATTTCTTGAGGCAACACATTCCACAATAAAGGTTTTTGTGAAATATGGCGTAGCTAAGACTGGTGCTAGGCACATTTCCTCTTTAAGATGTTCAAATGCCTTAGTTTCTTTAGGAGTCCATGAAAATGCATCTTTCTTCAATAAATTTGTTAGAGGTGCTGCTATTCTCCCATAATTCTTAACAAACTTGCGATAATGCCTTGTTAACCCAAGAAATCTACGCAACTTCTTTATGTTTGTGGGGACTTTCCATTCCTTAATGGCTTTAATTTTGTTAGGGTCTACCTTAACACCCTCGTGAGATACAATATGACCCAGATATTCCACCTCTTGTACTCTAAAGAAACATTTGGATTTTTTTGCATATAATTATTTCTCCTCCAATAGTTTGAGCACCCTGTCAACATGTTGAACATGATCCTTCCAAGACCTGTTGTAGATTAGTATATCATCAAAAAATACTAGCACAAATTTTCCAAGGAAGGGTTTGAAAATGGAATTCATCAACCCTTGAAATGTAGAAGGTGCTTTGGTAAGGCCAAAATGCATGACCAAAAATTCATAATGAACCTCATGAATTCGAAAAGTTGTTTTCAGAATATCTTCATTCTTCATTCTAATTTGATGATATCCTGAACGAAGATCCAACTTGGTAAAATAAATTGCTCCATGTAATTCATCCAATAATTCATCAATCACAGGTATGGGAAATTTATCTTTAATGGTGAGCTTATTGAGCTCCCTATAATCCGGACACATTCGCCATGATCCATCCTTCTTGTGTACCAATACTACAGGAGCAGAGAAAGAACTTTGACTAGATTGAATTATACCTGCCTCTAACATTTCTGCAATCATACGTTCAATTTCGCTCTTTTGGAAGTAAGGATATCTATAAGGCCTGATGTTTGGAGGAACACTTCCTGGAATCAAATGAATAGCATGATCATGATCACGAATAGGTGGGAGTCCTTCGGGAGTTTCAAACACCTTGGAATGATTGTCCAAGACTTGTTGGAGATTTGCAGAAATAGATGATTTTGATGTTGGAACTTCTAGTGAGCATAATTGTGCAATTACGCCTCGTTGTTCTTTCTTTAGAAGCTTTGTCATGCCATTAGAGCTTATTATCCTT
Organism: Pinus albicaulis; assembly: GCA_034641835.2. Classification (NCBI taxonomy): domain Eukaryota; kingdom Viridiplantae; phylum Streptophyta; class Pinopsida; order Pinales; family Pinaceae; genus Pinus; species Pinus albicaulis. The sequence goes on along the minus strand of CM076570.1, from coordinate 419,350,482 downwards.
CCTGGCTTCCCTTCAATACCTCGTAATTCGACTTCCTTTCCTTCTGAAAAAAATTTCAAGAAAAGTTCTTGAAAATTAAAAGCTACCATCCCCAAAGATTGTAACCATTGTACTCCTAGTACAACATCAACACCTCCCACTGGGTTGGAAAGCATTGGAATATTCAATAAATATTCCCCCATGGATAGCTTGATATTATGGAAATTTCCAGAGCAATTTATAGTTCCTCCATTTTCAACCATCACTTGACATTCTGGTGCTGGGTATAGGAAACAATTTAATTCCTTGGCTACCTTACAATGAATAAAATTATGTGTACTACCCGAATCAATCAACATTATTACCTTTTTCTTCTTGATATGTCCTTCTATATTGAGAGTTTGAGGAGTGGTAATTCCTGCCAATACATTACATGATATGGTCGGACTCATTTATTTTTCTTGTAGGGTTGCTTTCTAGTGTATATCCTCTTCTTTTGAAGTTTCTTGTTCATTTTCTTCCTCCTCTTCACAATCTATGTAAAATAATTTCTTCTCAGCACACTTATGACCTTTAGTGTATTTTCTGTCACAACTGTAGCAAAGCCCTTTTGCTCTTTTTTCTTCCAATTGTTGTGGTGTCAACCTTATAGTTTGTGGAAGTCTAAGAGTAGCAACACTTCCATCTTTATAGATGTGACTGGTAGGCTTCCTTGTCGCCATAATTTTACATTCAATTTTTCTTGCCAACCTGAATACCTTCTCTAATGAATCTGATTTCAATCTAATTACCACAAGGATGTTATCAAAGTCCTATGAAGACACACGTTGTGTTCTTCTGGGATTATTTTTTACCTTTGTTTGGTTTGTTACTATTGTGTCTACTCTAAACCATTTTTATTTAGATTTAATATAATTGACAAAGAAGGTATTTCTTTGTATCTTCATATATCCTATATCATTTCTCCTAAAATTTGAGCAAGGGCATTAATTTATAGAAGAAACATCTATGAAGCCATGAAATGGTATTTGTCTAAAATGTAAATGCAATGTGTACCTTTGTGTTTTTTGCATGATTATTGAGATCAAAGATGTTCTCATTCAGAAGTATCCATAGTTACGGGGATCTTTCCATCAATCTCACTTTCATATCCATCTTTGGAATATGGTGGTTCTTTAATCCAACATTAGAGTTTATGAAATCACGATTAACATTTATTTTGTTCTCATCATGAGTTTATTCTACTATCTTTTCACCATTATGAAACATTTCTTGTATCAACTTTTCCAAACCTTCGATGTCTACTTTTAGATCATTCTTCATGTTTTCCATTTTTTCATCGATCTTAGCTTCCATGTCATCCATATTAGCTTCCATGCCAACTTCCATGCCATCCATATTAGCTTCCAAACCATTCATTTTAGCTTCCACGCCTTTATTCAAACCATCCATCTTAGTTTCCATGCCTTTCTTCAAAACTTCCATTTTATTTTTTGTTGCTCTTTGCGATAGCAAAATTTGGTGCACTTTCTCTTGGAATTTTGATATCTCATGTTGCATTTATTCGTCTTCATGAGTCATAGTAGAGCCTTCTGAAGGCTTAATGGGTGTTTAATTCTTTTTAGGAGGAATTTTAGAACCCAATACTGATATCTATGCTCAATAGGTCTTTGGAATCACCTAGAACTGATTTTTCAAACAAGACTTATGCAACTTGAAAAAAAAAATATACACACATTTTTCTTGATTTTGAGGAGCTTAATATTGAAACTGAATTATCTCTGTGATTTCGGATCATCAATATCTAAAATTAAGCCTTGAATTAGCCCTTTGAATATTCTTTCAAATTCCACAGGTTTGACCTGATTTGGATTCTTTAAGACAAAAGTTATTCCCAATATCCTACGATGACCTAATTATGGACTAGTTCAGTAGAGCGAACTTGTATGACTTACCTCGTGTCATAATTTCCTCCTTGCGCTATAAACTTTATAAACAGAAAACTAAATTCTGTGTACTTATGGCCAAATTTTACAGAATTTTAATCTGATGCTCAGAGAGAGAGTTATGAAATTTTTCCCACAATCACCTCTTTAAGATGCAATTCGAGATCCTGAAAAAGCTCTAACTTCCACAGACCATATCTCCAAAAATATTACGAACCAAGCTCTAAAAATTTTCGATGATGTTCCTCAGGATTTTAGCTTCGGGCTCTAAAAATTTCATCTTCTTAACCCTTGTAGAAAAAAATTTATAGCAAAAATTTTGTGTTGACCTGTTTAGGTTAAATTCAGGAGCCTGCAAAAAGACCTAATTTCCACAGATCATATCTCTGAAAATATTGTGAACCAAACTCTAAAAAATTTCGACAATGTTCTTCAGGATTTTAGCTTCGTACTCTAAAAATTTCATCTTCTGAAACTTCGTAGAAAAAATTTTATAGCGAAAATTCCACGATGACCTGTTTGGAGTAGTGAAACCCTAGAATCCAAAGCTCTGATACCAAATGTTGTGAAACCATCTCCAAAAATAGAAGAAAAGAGATATCAACGCCTTATAAATAAGCCACTTCGAGGGGTAAACCTCCAATACATTACATGAATGAACAATTATTGGATGATACAAATGAAAAAACCTCCTCTCTATATATAGGAGTCCATGGGGCCACAATGTAATCCTAGTGGGGCCACAATGTAATCCTAGCCAACCTAACAATAATAATGTAAGGGCACAATAATAAAAATATGGGGGTTACAAGGGTACAACAATAACAATAAGGGGGTTACACTAACAACAATAAGGGACTATACTAGTAATATAAGGACCTAACATGATTGCTCAATTCTTTCCACAAAACAGCTTGTTGTCAAGGTGTTATCTTCTACAGGTGTCAATTGTTAAAGAAAGCAGCATTGTTTTGGAGGAGATGGACACACATAAGAAGACCAACAAGGGAGGCTTAGTGGTCAAGTATGAACATATGGACCTTAAATTGGTCATGGGAGATCCCAGTTTTGCAAAGGCCTTCACCAAAGCTGGCTACATGAGATTTTGTCAGAAATTGCAGGGGTATCATGCTTAAGTTTCCAAATACTTTTCTGTGAATTTTGTGGGTAATGCTTCAAAGGTAGTCATGTTTAATTTTATAGTCTCCCCTAAAATCATTGCTCAAGAAGGATAGATTCCTAGATTAGGGGAGAATGGTTCAAGGCCACTAAGTTTAAGTTTCATAATTGTGATGAGTTCTTGAAGTAATACAATATAGGGGTGGACATGACATCTGATATACCTAGGAGTTTTATAAAGGAGAACTATTCAAATATATTTCTAGTAATCCATAAGTATTTTACGTGTGAGGGAAGGTTCCACATGATAAATCAGTACCATTTCATATTTCTACTCCAATTTACAGGTAAACAGCTCTTAGACCTCCCATTCTTCCTTTTCAAAATTTTAGGTAAGATGTGTGATAAAGTTCAAGAAAAACCTGAAAGTAGTGAGACCTATGTTTTTCATCATGGATTGATTAAGTTGATGGTTATGGAGGAATTACAAAGGTTGAACAGAGAATGGGCTACATTTTTATTTCTAAGTGGTTATGATATGGATGTGATTACTCCCAAGAATACACCCATGTACAAAACAAATACTCCCAAAAAGGATAAAGGTTCGAAAGTTTGAGTTGAATATAAACTTGAAAAATATATGTAGCCTGTAGAATAACCTATGTAAATTGAGGTTGAACATTTGGAGGAAACAACAGTGGCACCTCAACCACCATCCACAAGCAGCAAGAAAAATTCTGACAGGAGGACTTCTAGGAGGGTCACCAAGAGTCAGACAAAATGAAAGGGTAAGCTTGAAGATATTTTGAAAGGTATTGACATTGAAGAGACCCCTGTAGTCAAACCAGTGGAAATAAAGGGAACAAAGATGAATAAAAAAGGCCTTACTGCAAAAAAGGTGGATTTCTCCAGTGAAGACTCTGGTTATGTTTTCAAGCCTAGAAAGCATTTTTCTAGGTCACAACTCTCTAAAGGGGACAAATCTGATAAAAAGTAGAAGGAAGAAAAAAGGAATAAATAGCCTATGGTGGAGGAGTTCATCAAATTATCTCCCACAGAAGCAGAAATCACTAAATCACAAAAAGGCAAAGAGAAAATGGAAGAAAAATCAGAAGTTGATATCCTTAAAGAGAAACTTAAAGAGGGAAGAAATGAGGTCATAGAGACCAAGTTGAAGCTGGAATATTTCAAGCAAGAAAGGAAGGAGTTGTCATATTTTAAGAAAGAGGTCAGCAAAAAAATTAGTTTTTATGATGAGGTGGCTGAAAGGTCCAAGAAAATGTTGAAAACAACATTACCTCTGCATAAGATGAGAAGAATACCATGAGGAGGAATAGATGGTTGCAGGCATAGAGGAGAAGTCTTCTAAGTTTGGTTAAAGAGATGGAGATTCAAATGGGAATGGTACAAACATAGTTAAAAAAAAAAGGTCTAAAGATGATATTAGTAGATGAACCTGTTGAAGGTGAAGCTACTACTTCTTGAGGAGGGATAAGATATATTTTCAATCAATTTTTACTTCTCATGTTTCATATCAACATCTCACATAGTCTTGGACAAGTTTTGGGAGGTGAGAAGTGAAATTTTCAATATATGTAGTTTATCAGGCAAGTTTGTAGCGTACTCCAGGCTTAAAGCTGAGTTTTCGCTACGAAGTCGCTGAAGATTATTTTTTTCTATAAAATCCAAATTTTGTCTCAAAAGGAGCAAGTAAAAGCATTTATTTAATTGTTTTAACTTAATGGACACCTTCAAATCAAAAAAGAATTCAATCAGGGTTCAAAAAAGGTCAAAAGAAGATTGCTACGAACTTGCCTAGAATCCTTTGGTTTTGCAGGGAAAAGGAATTTCAAATTTTTTCAAGCATTTAATGCAGTTTTGAATCACAACAATCATCTAGATTAGTCAAAGAGTATCCGTGAAGATTTTTTTGGTCAGAACACTCAACAAATATGGTGATTAAGATGTCAGCTCATCAATTTTGGACACCTCATTAACTATAAAAGCACATCCCTAAAATCCGAGGAGCATACCCTTAATGTCATTTTGGTTGTTTTATTGTTTAGTTATGGACATTTCCACGTCATTCAAAGTGGTTAAATTCGATAAGTATCATCATGAATAGATTATGTAAAATATGCTAGTGAAATCAATAGAGTTAGAGTCCTAATAGGTTTTGAACTCCCAAAGACAGATATATCACTAAATTCCATCCTTGTAATTTGTTTCATGTTTGGATAAGGTCTCTTTGAGAGCATTCGAAGGTCAAGCCAGTTGGTGGACTACATGTAAAGATATCTGATTTTATAAATAGGCCGCTAGAAGGTTGAAAAAGGGTTGATTGATGTCATGTTACCTGCTACTTTTGTAATATTTTCAAGACAGTAATATACAGTTGCAGAAGGCTTCTATCAGACCTAAGATTCATTATGTGTTCTCACATGTGTTTGTCTTACCTATATTTTTTATCTTTATTCAGATAAATTTATGTGTAATCACTTGAAATTTGTGTTTAGTCATGCTGCAATTTCCTGTATGCATATGGTTTATTGTTCAAGTTGTGTTTTGATAAGAATACACACATGCCTCAGCTTCCATGTTAGATGTTTTACATGTAATTGATTTCCATATGACTTCATGCCCAATGGTAGCTACTTATTAACATCCTTCACCCACATAAAAAACATTCAAATACATTCAGAGTTAGCCATCTTTGTCTCTAAAAATTTCCTATTAAATATCATTATACATTATCTTGAGAGAGCCCTCTCATGTTGGAAAGGTTAATTTCCAACTAAAAGTGGTCTGAAATAGTTACTCTAAGTTGACTATTGAAGCAGACCATCATCCATAAATTTAGTGATAACAGCAGTATTAGCCAAAAATTGTCAATTATATGCTTCTAATTGTGGCCTAAAATGGAATTGCTTCATATTACACACGCACATCAGCTATTTTAAGTGAATTTATGATGAACTTGATCAGAATTTTCTAAGCAGAGGTTGAAAATTTTTTGGGAGCTTCCAGAATGTGGTTAAACTTGAAAATATCTATCATTAAGTAGAGTGAGTGGCTAGATTAATTCAAGAAGATTGATCCGAACAAATTTGAGTGTGTGAAAATAATTTTTGAGTTCTCCATCACTTGAGGAAATTATTGATTTAACCATCTTAGGTAATTACAAATAAGGACAATAATAAGTATTTCGATTTCACACTTGTGGATTTAAAAAAAAAAATTGGAGGTTGCAATGGAGGTTAGGGTTATTGGATACGCGTGCATAGGGTTTGATGATGGGAGAAATACCTAGTTGCATGGATGGAATTCGATGGTAGGGTATGGTAAACATCTAGCCCATACTTGGCAGCATGCGAGTGCACATGGGGATTAGCACTATATGAAATATGGTGGAGCCTAAATCGCGATGTTATAAGGGAGGGAAACACTCACGGTCATTTTCTTGGTTAGTTTTCAGTTGCATGTGCCTTTACTAGGGGATAACATCTGAAGGATTAGTTACATTATTACTTTCACCATCAAGCAGCAGAAACGGTTAGCCTGAGGTATTGTGTCAATTTGGAGCACGAATCGGAAGATATCCTATCATTCTATGGTTTCGAGCCTACTTAGCATAATCTAGAAAAGTTTAAAATTATAGCTAGATCCCCTACTAGAAAAATGGGAGTTTCAGAGTTAGAATGGAAACCTGGACACAGTTTAGGGTTCCTGGAGCTAGGAAAACCCTTCTCTTCAACTATGGAGTGTTTGGTTTCTAATAGTGGTATTCAGTAAGGTCGGGTGAAACCGACATATCTAGTAGTAGGGGTGTTGGCAGAGCTCTAGGTAAGTCCATAAACCCCTTTACTTTTTCCAAAGCTAGTCAATTTTATGGGAGATCTTGTAGATATTTTTAGAAGCAGTGGATTATGGGGGAATGAGGGACTTAAGTCCCGCCTGGTTAAGGATCTACAATTTAAAGAAATAGGATTGGCTCAAAGAGTGAATAGAACCCTCGCATGTAAATCTACTGTAAGGTAGAGGGAGGTTGAGGCACTCGATCCCCAGAAAACCCATAGTCATGCAGTCTCGTCAAATAATATTTTTGTCCTAAAAAACTGGGAGCTAAAGATAGGAGCATTTCACGAATTTTCTATGGATTTTGAGAAGGATCACAGTCATGAACTTACCTAAGAATTTCAGGGTTTCGATCATGGTGAAATTATGGGTTTTGGCCCTTTACGGGCAGTGGCGGGGGATCTGAACTTTAGGCGAGAAGTGGAGGGGAATTTTGCTAATCCTAAGGAATTCTTCTTTTAGAATGTGTCAGAGGAGGAGAAACTAGAGTGAAATTTTGAGGATTCAGCTCATGCACAGGAAGAACGGCTTAATACTGTAACTATCAAGGAAGGGAATGGCCAGACTAATTCCTCGAAGAGAAAAAAGGGGAGAGTTATAAATAAAAAAGCGAAATGCCCAAATATTGTCCTTGGTCTTGACATTCAAATTGATAAGGTTATGGAAGCCTCTGAATTATTTTTTGTTCAGAGAGTTAAAGGTTGGCACTATTCGAAAAATTATATTTCAGAATGGATTGTTAAGGCATGGAGGGGGGCATCAGAAATATAGGTATAGGTGATCACCTTGGAAAGGGGGTGGTTCATGGTCAGATTCAACAAGGGTGACACTCGAGAATGGGTAATAGAGCAGAATTGGTGCTTCAAGATCTCACCAATTTTATTCAGGAACTGGACTCCCCTTTTCGATGCACAGAGGCAAAAACTTAAGGAGATACATGTATGGGTTTGGCTTCTGGAACTACCTCCACGGTTATGGACATAGGATGCCTTTAAGGCCATAGGTAATGAGCTGGGAAATTTTCTTGAAGCTGATATGTCCTTCATGGAGTCCAAGAGTAGGATTGTGGCATGAATCTTGGTAAAACTAGACCCAAGAGAGCGATTGGTGAAAAAAAATAATCTTCAACTACAGGGGTATTCGCGCTCCCAAATCATTAACTATGACGAGTTTTCATCTCATTGCCATAGATGTCATAAAAACGGAAATTTGGAACGTGATTTCCCTCTGGGATTTTGTAGAAGAAGGCAACATAGGTATGACCCAATAAATGAAAATCAGGCATATGCAGAGGAAGAAGATAATGTGTAGATGGTGGAGAATGGGGAACAATGGGTTGGGGATCCAGAACCGATGGAGGTTGAACAAGATTAGAATTGCTACATGGGATTCGACAAATACAAGAGAATGGTCAACAATTGGAGGCTTGGGATGAGGTTGAAATCATCAGCCCTGCTCCCTAGTATGCGAGTGCTTTTTTTGCTCCCCTCTACTCTTTATCTACTTCTCTCCACTCTTTATTAGATGTTCTCCTGAGGCTTGGTCCCTCCAGGGCACTATTTTCCGATGTGTCACCTCATTGTAGCTTGTATTTTTCTTTGGAGAGTATCATTAAATCTATTCTGGTTCTCATCTTGTCCATGTCATCCCCGATCAGCCCTGATTGTTTATCACTCCCTTCTCCTTCCTCTTTGGCACCCCATTATAACCTACATCCTGAAGGTTGGTGGGTTTCTCGAAGACATCTCTCCTCATAACACTAGAGGTATGAAATATAAATTATCAAAGGCCCAGCTGAAGGTAAAACTAGACATAGCATATGGGAAACAACTCACCCTAAAAGGGGCACTTAGAGCAGCGCAATCTCCTGTGATGGTTACCAAATGATCGTTCTTTCCTTCAGTTGCATAGGGTTCGCTAGCACAAAAAAGAAGCTAGATTTAAATATTTGTTCAATAATTATTGTCCTGATGTTATCATGCTACAAGAAACCCTTGGAGTTGGAGAGATTTTGTTGGCATATCTGTGTAAATTGATGTCAGGCTGGTCATTTATGACCTCTGATGCAAAGGAAAGATTTGGGGGGGCTAGCTTTGGGTTTTAAAGATAGTAGTATTAAGCTGCTAAACTATTGGGGTTCAGATTTGGTTTTGGGGGTTGAGGTTTATTCTTCATAATTTTTCATGAATCTCTCCCTACTTAACATCTATGGTTTGTGCCATGATAGGGCTTCATTCTGGAATTCCCTGTTCTCCAAATATTTCATGAAGTCCTCTAATATGGTGGTGGAATGGGACTTCAATTTCTATTTTGTAATGTATGATACATGGGGGCCATTGGCCCAAACTGATCCCCTAGAAGATATATTTGTGAACAAACTGATGATGGGAAATGTTATTGATGTGAATTTGATTAAATCCAGACCCACCTAGAGGAACAGGTGCTCGGGTGTAACAATGGTGGCTAAGAGATTAAATCGTTTCTTGATGAAGAAAGATCTCACTAATCAAATATCTCTATTTAGGTAATGGGTTGGGTCGAGAGGTGATTCAGACCACTTTCCAATCATCTTGGAGCTGAAAGGGACTAGTAGCAAGCCTGAATATCCGTTTAAATTTAACCCTGCTTGGCTCAAAGATCATAGCTACAATTAATTATTTAAAGCCACTTTGAATTCTCAGATTCCTAAACAGGGTTCATCTTTAGCTCAACTTTTTATGGAAAAACTTAAAAGAATGAAACATGCAACAATCACTTAGGAAAAATATAAAAGGATTAGGGAGGAAGTTAAGTTAAAACACATTGAAGAATCACTTAAAATATTGGAAAGTCCATAGGGGGATGGATACGAGACAGAAGAGAAAAAGGAGAGGATAAAATAGCTGGAATCCTAAAAAATAAAGATACTTAATGACATAGAATATCAGTGGAGGCTCAAAAGTAGAGTTATTTGGCTAGGAGCTGGGGACGAAAACTCTAATTTCTTTCAAAATTGTGCTAAAGGCAATAAGAATATTAATAATATTTGGGAAATGCAACAGTTAGATGGGGTAAATGCTAAATCTTTTGATGAGATTGCAAATTTGGGGAGAGATCACTTTAAAGGATTGTTTAGAACCCCAAAAGAAGCTACAATTGCACAAGTAATCCAAGTGGCCCAACTATTCCCTAGATATGTAGAAGAGGAAGAAAGTGATATTCTTATGGCTCCTATTTGAAAAGGAGAATTTGAAGGAGTTATCAAATCAATGCAAAAATATAAGAGTCTCGGACTGGATAGTTGGATGGTTGGACAGTTGAATTCTTTCAACACTTCTTTGAGTTTATAGGGGATGAGCATACTAGGGTGGTGGAGGAATCCAAATTCAAATGTTATGTTTATGAGCCTTTCAACTCCACATTTTTGGCACTAATCCCTAAAATTGATGATCCAAACAAATTTGAGGATTTCACACCCATATCTCTATGCAATTGTCTCTATAAAATCATTGCAAATATCATAGTTATTCGTTTGAAACCAATTATTTCCATAAATATTTTTAGGGAACAATCTAGATTTATGGATGGCAGACACATGAATCTGTTAGCCACTGATAAATTTTGTTATATCAAAAATTGGCTAATTTTGTTCTTCAAAACTTCAAGAGATAATTCCCTTTGAAAAACTATCATCTTTGAAGTTTTTATGAAGATAACTAAACTTTTAGTTAATCTTCACTGCTGTTTCCCTCATAATCCTGTAAAATCTGTTGTTTTACCCAAAGAAGACTGCTTGAAAAATCCCATTTTCCATCATTTTTACCCCTCCTTTCACTCATAAATAACCCCATTTTCATCTCTTCTTCTCCATAAAAATCCCTCCATAAGCCTCATTTACCCTTCAAAATTCACTCCAAGACCCTTTTATAACCATTTGGTCCCCTTCCATTTGGCTTAAAAACTCCTTTTCCTTCTACCGGAACCCTCAAATTGCCTCAAAAACTCTGTTTTTTAGGCCAAAAACACCCTTTTCTGCATATAATTTTCTTTAGCCCCTGAGGGCTTAACTCTGGTAGACCTCTGCTTCATAATACCCTAGCCCCGCAATTGGGCGCTAAAGGGCTTAAAAAATCTTTCCCGAAACTTACTTTCCTTTGTTATTTCATAAAACCCAACTTTCCTTATGTTTTAAATAAAACTCGACAGTTCAAAGTTTCATCGAATATCAGTCGTCGATCTAAACAGATCAATGGCCATTGGCTTGTCGCACCACGCCCATCCTTCATGTTGCCCCGTCAATTCGATCATGATTTAATCTGGACCAACGATCATCCCTCTGATCCGACGAACAGTGCTCCATCGCATCGCGCAAAGTCTCATGTTCCATCTCCTTTCTTACTCCGATCGCCAACCCTGCGATTTAATCCCAGCCATTGAATCCACAAGAGCCAATGGCTCAGATTTAATCGCACTCCATCATAAACCTTTCACCATCGCGCCCACCGATTAAATATCCACCGTCAATATTTGAAACTGATCCAACGGTCAGCGCTTAATTGTGCATCGCAAAATCAAAAGCCCCGGATTTTTGGCCCTTTTCCTTTTCTCTGATGCGATTAAATCTTGACCGTCCATTCCGCCAGATATGATGATCTACACTCATCACATCGCGCTCATCCACTCCATCAGCCCTCCGATATTAACCCACCAATTAAATCTCCACCGTTGATCTCTCCTAGATCTAACGGTCCGTGCTTAATTGCATTGGCACATTTTATTGTTATTTTACCTTTTGAACTCCGTCGATGTGATCCTATGATCGAATCTCTGTCGTTGATCATTATTAGATCCAACGGCTCACAATGCTTCCGCTTTTTTAACCCCGCCTGTCTCTTTGTCCTCCATCGACAGATCTCGATCGTTGATCCTCCAGATCCAACGGCCCACATTCATCCTTCCTTCTGCCCATTCCATTTCCTTTCATTTCTTCCTATCTGCTTCGTTTTTTAATCTTAACCGCTCATCAAAGAAATTGAATGATTGGATAGCCTATTTCACCATCCACTGCATGCCAATTTTCACTAACGTCACCTGGACCCTGCATACCCTTTACCCCGCAGCTTTTCATCCATCGCGCTCAAACCTGCACTGTTGGATTTGGATCCTCCAATCCAACGGCCCAGGATCCATATCGCGTGATTTTTGAGCCCTTACTGGTTATAAAAATATAGTGACCTCTTTATTACAAACATGGATCCAAAAGGCGCCAATTCGAGAATCAAAGGCCTAATCCATACAGTCAGCCTAGGATAAAGATCTGAAGATGAAGATTTAAGCCTAATTAGGCCTAAAACACAGATCAAAGATAGATTAAAGGTGTTTCAGGAAAAAACAGAGGAAAATATTTTTCCAAGGACACCTCAGAGCCACATCAAATGGGCTAATTGAATCCCCCAGCTACCAAAGAGCCACCTGCAGCCTTATTAAATCAAAAGAAGGCCTACTTATTACCCAATTCGAAGATATTTTCATAAAGACACCTGAACAATTATTACCAAAGAAAGATCAAATTCTAAATTGTCAGTGAATTTATTGTAAAGGATAAATAGGCCTCGAAGTCAATCTTTTTTCCCATTAAGCCTAAAAAGACAGAAATAGAGTAAATGGAACAGAATCATAATTCAATGGTTTTCAAGGCTAGGAGTTGCATTTAATGTAGAATTTATTACATTTTAATCCTAAAACTCTTCCACCTCCTCATTTCTTCTATAAATAATTTTAAAGAAGATGAGGAGTTGTTAGTTGGTTGTTCACTAGTTGTAATACTGAAACTCTCTGAAATAATACATAGTCTGTCTAAAGTTGAGGAAGAAATTGAAGTCTTGGAAGCTTGATGATGTTGTTGCATGCTTATTTTTGAGAAGGCTCTATCACTGGATCCATGAGCTTGGCTATTGGTGAAGTATTCTGAACTGTTTGATGTTTTCTCCTATTTTCATTTTGCTCCATAAATGATTACTACAATAAGATGAAAGTTTTAGGCTAAGAAATGACTCCTAGAAGCACCTTAGACCTGTTCATCCTTCATTGTTTTATGTTTTCTTCTGCTGAGGTATTTTAGAGTCCTTAATCTCTCTCTTTAGTCCTCATGCTTGTTTATTTCTCTAATAGTTCAAATAGTTGGTTTCAGCATGATTTATGGTTATCCCTGCTTGTTTGTTGCCACTTGAAAGTTGTTATTGAAGTCTCCCTTTGAAGTACCATTGTTTAAAGTTAGCCAAGGAGGTCTGTTTTGATCATGCCCTTTATCCTTGCTTGAAAAATTGTTTTGAAGGTCTTTATAGTTGTGATCATAGATGTTTTTAGGTGTTCCCTCTTCTATGACTACAATTATCAGTGAATCTTTTATGTTTTCTAAGTCATTTGAAATAAAATCTTTGAGGAAATAGGATGTGCTCCCGAATCTTAGATTTCATTTTAAAAGTTGTCTTGAAGTCATCATTTGCTTAAAGTGTGGTTTGTATAATTCATGGTTAGCCTTGTCTATCAGATACCTCTTTATTTTTCAAGTTATTCTTTTAAGTTCCCTTTGTTGAGAATTCAAGCTCTCTTTCCAAATAATTAATGTCCATCTCATTCCAAAAAACCAAAGGATCCTATGGCCAAGTTAGATTTTCCCTTTGATATCCCATATCCATTGAAAAGTTTGTTATGACTTCTTTTTTACTCCATTGCCCAATGAATCAGACATTTCCATTTTCTATCTATCTTTCCTAGACTTTTCATGTTCTGCTATGTCACTTCAACCAATCAAACAAACAAACACTTACACTTAATAACTAGTCTAAAACCAATACTCAAAGCAAACAAGATAAACCTTTGCAAACTAGTAGATTTGAGAGATCCCTCTCTGATAACAGGAGGACTAGATCCTGGAACTCTAAAGATTGGTTCTGATGGTTCCTTGTCTTTTGATTTGCCAATCTATCAAAACACAGGACTCCAACATAATGGCGATCACGATGGAACCTTTGAGTTCATAGTTGTGTAGCAAGCTCTTATAAACTCATTAGTCTTTCAAACAACCATAGAAACTCAAAAAAATCCAAAAATATTCTAGATTGGCTTCATAATAAACATGGTGGTGGAACCATAAAACATTTTACCTTCACAAAAGCTAAAAAATTTCCACCTGGTGACTCCACTAGCCTCCAGTAGGCCTATTACTTCAATAGTCCTTGTAAACTCTCCTGGGAATGCATTGAGCAAACCCAATCATGTTGTTGGTGGACAGAAAAGCTCAAAATCTTCCACCTGGCGACTCCACAATCCCAAAGACCTAATGACTCCACTGGAAAAGGACTCTAAACTCGTTAGAAAAATACAGTGACCTCTTTATTACAAACATGGATCCAAGTATGGACAGAGAAGCTAAACTAAACACATTATTGAACCTAATTGGAAAAATAGTGTACATACTTGGTAAAAGATTGAAAAGGCATAGGGATGATATAAATGTTGATTATCCATAGCAACCTATGCTTCTCCTTGAGCAAACACAAGCTCAACCACTACAAAACATGTATCATGAGCAAGACATGTGTGATGAGCAAGACATATGTGATGAGAAAGATTATAGAGAAAAAATTAAAGAAAAACTACTAATCTTGATGGAAAAGATGATGTACATGCTTGGAAAGAGAATGAATAGTTTTGAGACTAATTCAAATGTTGATAATCTAGAGCAGCCCATGCTTTTTCCTGATCAAACACAAACTCAACCACTACAAGACCTAGACAATGAGCAATATATAAATGATGATAAAGACTTTATAGAAGATGGTGAGAAAGATTACAAGAAAAAAAATGAAGAAGATTGTCAAAAAGGGATTGATTGCCTCCCTTTATCTTGTATTGCACTATTGAGAAAAATTTAAAACCAAAATGAAAATGTAAAAAGTAAGCAGTACCCTGAGGAAAACATAAGTCATCTCGAACTCACAAAATTTGAAATAGGAGAAGAGACAACACAACCAGAGTCTCTGCCTTTAGGTCATGACTCACTTCAGATTATTAAAGAAAAATGGCATCCTGAAAATCTATTAGAAACAACTCATGAATCACATATTCTAAATTACTGTCACAAAAATCATGAGAAGTTGTTTAAAACTGAGATAGATCAGGAAAAAGAAGAGAATCCTCAAAGTTCCCTTACAAACATAAGTAATGATTCCCTAGAAGAGGCTCAAGAAGACATCTAGCGTCAAAATCAGTCAATACAAGAGGAAGAGGACTGTTTTTTTTCTGTCCAAAGAAAAATAAAAATTCCTACTCTTTTGACAGAAGAAGAAATTGATCTAATATTAAACAAACAACTAGCCCTCAAAACTTCCTTAGAACAAAACACTTCTGCTCATATACCCATTAAACCTTTTTGTCTTGAAATAGAAAATAAACTTGTAGATCAGTTAAAAGAAAAACAAACTGATAACCCAATATGTTTGACTGGTGGGATTGTTTATACTAATGATTTTTCAATTTTTGATCAGTTTGACGATGATGATGAGCTCCAAGTAGAAACTAATCATGCAGGGAAACCAGCAGTTGATTGGTGTCATGAACTTCACTATCATCAGCTTGAAAGCAACAATCAGTCAAACCAATCCATTAGAAATAGTTTTCACATAATTGGGAATCAGCAATCTATTAGTTGTAATGTTTAGGTTGAGAAGAAAGAGGAATTTCTTGAGCAGGATGAAGATAAGGAGCCTTCTCCTTAAAGAGTTGAAGTAACAAGAGATACTCCTGCTCAAGAACATGATAATCTCTTCACAGAGTATAGTCCACTAAATTAAAGCATACCAGGACTACAAGAGGACAACACTACAATATATGATGAGTCTTCTAGTTCAAATGATAATGAAGATGAAGAAGAAGTTCTTTCTCAAGAGAATTTTTGCCTTGATCCAGTGGAGAAAAAAGAGATGATCCTAGTTGAAACACATCTTCCAAATACTCACAACCAGGCATTGTTTCAAGATCCCTATGCTCACTTCTTAAGGACATTTGAAGGAGGGATAAAGGTTATTGGGAGCAGTGTATTACTGAAAGCCAATAGATTATTTAGCACTGCTGCTAAAAAACAAAAGGAATGGGAGTGGCATTGTTTTTCCAGCCTACCCAAAGAAATGAAAAAGGGCCAATCATGGGATCATTTACTGGATTGGTTGTACTGGAAAAGAGATTTCATCAGGTAAACATGTAAATATTCCAAGTTATATTAGGTTATATAGGAATGTCATTAAAGCTCAGCTAGTTGTTAATTTTTGTCTTGAAAGAAAAAGAAAAAATACAAAAACAATAGAAAAGAGAAAAGAGAGAAGATTGTAAAATAAGAAAGGTACAACCCCATACCAAAAAGAGAAACAAAGTCTAAAAGTGTGCAAGCTCAAAAAGCCACTCCTAAAAAACACACTCCTAGTTAGTCATACAGCCTAATCATGACTAATTAGTTTTAAATTTACTACTGATAGGTTAATGAAATAGATTTTCCAAACAGCTTAATCTTGGCTTATCAGTTAGGTAGATTAGGAGAGAAGAAAAGGGTTCAAACAAGCTCAAAATCTGAACCTATGAATTCCAAAAAGAAAGAATGGATCTAACTAGATCAAATCTTGAGCCAAGGATAGAAGTAAACTGGTTCTAATATACTCAAAACTTGAACCAGTAAGAGAAAAAGACAGCTCAAATAAATTCAAAATCAGAGTTGAACAGATAAATGAACTAAGTTTTAATTTTTAGATCTTAAGCCTTCACATTTTGCTTTAAATTTCTGCAAATTTTAGTCTATGTGCAGCTTGTTTTGATGCCATAGACCAGAAACAAGTTAGACTGTTCAATCCTGGCTTGTCTACTTTTTAATTTCTGTTTTTGAATTTAGAGAATAAAAGTCTGTCAAACAGTCTAATCCTGACAAACAGTAGTTAGGTAGAGAAGCTTATGAACTCAACTGTTTAAACTGAGTTCATGGAGAAATAAGATTAGAAATAGATTAGTTTTTTCAAAAGAATAAAATGTTTTTGAAGAGAGTTTTCTAGTCTAAATGCACTCTGAAAAGAAGAAAGAATGTTAGGATCATTAGGAATGGGTAGGTAGACATGTTGTTTTGACAGAATTCCATTGTTTTAAATTGCTGCAGAGATCATCAAAAAGAAGGGTTGTTGCCCAATGGATTAAGGCATTGGTTTAATGGAAGCCGGAGATTTGTAGCTGAGGTTCTAGACACCTAAAGAACCAGCTGTCTTCCCCAAGTGGAGCCACTGTTAGCCACTAATAAATTCTGTTATATCAAAAAGTGGCTAATTTTGTTCATCAAAACTTCAAGAGATAATTCCCTTTGAAAAACTATCATCTTTGAAGTTTTTATGAAGATAACTAACCTTTTAGTTAATATTCACTTCTATTTCCCTCATAATCGTATAAAATCTGTTGTTTTACCCAAAGAAGACTGCTTGAAAAATCCCATTTTCCATCATTTTTACCCCTCCTTTCACTCATAAATAACCCCATTTTCATCTCTTTTTCTCCATAAAAATCCCTCCATAAGCCTCATTTACCCTTCAAAATTCACTCCAAGACCCTTTTATAACCATTTGGTCCCCTTCCATTTGGCTTAAAAACTCCTTTTCCTTCTACTGGAACCCTCAACGTTTTTTAGGCCAAAAACACCCTTTTCTGCATATAATTTTCTTTAGCCCCCAAGGGCTTAACTCTGGTAGACCTCTACTTCATAAGACCCTAGCCCCGCAACCGAGCACTAAAAGGCTTAAAAACTCTTTCCCGAAACTTACTTTCCTTTATTATTTCATAAAACCCGACTTTCCTTATGTTTTAAATAAAACCCGACAGTTCAAACTTTCATCGAATATCAGCCGTCCATATAAACAGATCAACGACCATTGGCTCATCGCACCATGCCCATCCTTCATGTTGCCTCCGCCGATGTGATCCTAATTTAATCTGGACCAACGATCATCCCTCTGATCCGACAGACAGCGCTCCGTCGCATCGCACAAAGTCTCATGTTCCATCTCCTTTCTTACTCTGATCGCCAACCCTGCGATTTAATCCCAGCCGTTGAATCCACAAGAACCAATGGCTCAGATTTAATCACGCTCCATCATAAACCCTTCACCATCGCGCCTGCCAATTAAATCTCCACCGTCAATCTCTAAAACCGATCCAACGGTCAGCTCTTAATCGCACATCACAAAATCAAAAGCCCTGGAGTTTTGGCCCTTTTCCTTTTCTCCGATGCCATTAAATCTTGACTGTCCATTCTGCCAGATACGACGGTCTTCGCTCATCGCATCGCACTCATCCATTCCATCAGCCCTTCGACATTAACCCGCCGATTAAATCTCCACCGTTGATCTCTCCTAGATCTAATGGTCCATGCTCAATCGCATCGGCACATTTTATTGTTACTTTACCTTTTGACCTCCGTCGATCCGATCCTACGATCAAATCTTTGTCATTGATCATTCTTAGATCCAATGGCTCACAATGCTTCTGGTTTTTTAACCCTGCCCGTGTCTTTGTCCTCCATCAACAAATCTCGACCATTGATCCTCCAGATCCGACGGCCCACATTCATCCTTCCTTCTGCCCATTCCATTTCCTTTCATTTATTCCTATCTGCTTCATTTTTTAATCTTAACCGCTCATCAAAGAAATTGAACGATTGGATAGCCTATTTCACCATCCACTACTCGCCAATTTTTTTTGACGTCACCTAGACCCCGCATACGCTTTACCCCGCAGCTTTTCATCCATCACGCTCAAACCCGCACCGTTGGTTCTGGATCCTCCAATCCAACGACCCAGGATCCATATCGCATGATTTTTGAGCCCTTCCCATAGTGCGCAACTTTTACACGATATAGGTGGTTTTAGAAATCCAAGTGTCAAACACAGACCTATATCACGTTCCGAAAGAAAAAATCACATTACCACCCAAACACAACGCGAAAATCGCTACCAGTTTTCAGCTAAACCACTTTCTCCACTGCATGAGCTTTTCACCTTTTAATCTCCACCATTCATCTTTTTAATCCGACGGTCTCGTTTTGATCCTGTCCCCGTTCACTTTTCACTTGATTTTCCTCCCAAAGCCTTCATCAATCAAAATCTGTCATTCATCGTCCTGATCGAACTGTCCAGACTTAATCTCTATACCATTCACCCAACCGCCTCCCCAATTAACCCCTTCAAGAAATCTCGACCGTTGGTTGTTTTCATCCAACGGCCATGATTTAATCTCGTACCCGAGATCTACAAAGCGGCCTTAACCTATTTTTTCATGGATTTTCTTAACTTTTGTGTATTTTTGCAGGTTATAAAGGTTTTGTCCACAGTTTTAAAATGAAGCAAAAGCCAGGGATGACAATCCCCAGGCCATTTATTCATGAAGAAAGAAAATCCACAGGATTCAAATTATGATTCCACCTGTGCCTCATGAGCATTTGTGAAGTCACAAAACCTCTGTGCACCTGCAAGACAACCAAAACACAGTGAATATCAAACAGCCGAAGAGTATCAGTGTTAAAGGATAAAATCAGAGCAAAAGTGAAGATTAATGATTTTAAACAGAGTTTAAAGGGATTAAGGCGCCAATTCGAGAATCAAAGGCCTAATCCATATATTCAGCATAGGATAAAGACCTGAAGATGAAAATTTAAGCCTAATTATGCCTAAAACATAGAGAAAAGACAGTTTAAGGGTGTTTTAGGAAAAAACAGAGGAAAATATCAGTCCAAGGGCACCTCAGAGCCACATCAAAGGGGCTAATTGAATCCCCCAGCTACCAAAGAGCCACCTGCAGCCTTATTAAATCAAAAGAAGGCCTACTTATTGCCCAATTCGAAGATATTTGCATAAAGACACCTGAATAGTTATTACCAAAGAAAGAAAAAATTCTAAACTATCAGTGAAGTTATTGTAAAGGATAAATAGGCCTCGAAGTCAATCTTTTTTCCCATTAAGCCTAAAAATATAGAAACAGAGTAAATGGAATAGAATCATAATTCAATGCTCTCCTGCCTTAGGCCTTGCATGGTTTTCAAGGCTAGGAGTTGAATTTAATGTAGAATTTATTACATTTCAATCCTAAAACTCTTCCACCTCCTCATTTCTTCTATAAATACTTCTGAAGAAGATGAGGAGTTGTTGGTTGATTGTTCACTAGTTGTAATATTGAAACTCTCTGAAATAATACATAGTCTGTCTAAAGTTGAGGAAGAAATTGAAGTCTTGGAAGCTTGATGATGTTGTTGCATGCTTTTTCTTAAGAAGGCTCTATCACTGGATCCATGAGCTTGGCTTTGGTGAAGTATTTTGAACTGTTTGATGTTTCCTCCTGTTTTCATTTTGTTCCATAAATTCTTACTACATTGGGATGAAAGTTTTAGGCTAATAAATGACTCCTAGAAGCACCTTAGACCTGTTCATCCTTCACTGTTTTATGTTTTCTTCTGCTGAGGTATTTTAGAGTCTTTAATCTCTCTCTTTAGTCCTCATTCTTGTTTATTTCTCTAATAGTTCAAATAGTTAGTTTCAGCATGATTTATGGTTCTCCCTGCTTGTTTGTTGCCACTTGAAAGCTATTATTGAAGTCTCCCTTTGAAGTACCATTGTTTAAAGTTAGCCAAGGAGGTCTGTTTTGATCATGCCCTTTGTCCTTGCTTGAACAATTGTTTTTAAGATCTTTATAGTTGTGATCATAGATGTTTTTAGGTGTTCCCTCTTCTATGACTGCAATTATCAGTGAATCTTTTATGTTTTCTAAGTCATTTGAAATAAACTCTTTGAGGAAATAGGATGTGCTCCCGAATCTTAGATTTCATTTTAAAAGTTGTCTTGAAGTCATCATTTGCTTAAAGTGTGGTTTGTAGAATTCATGGTTAGCCCTGTCTATCAAATACCTCTTTATTGTTCAAGTTATGCTTTCAAGTTCCCTTTTTTGAGAATTCAAACTCTCTTTCCTAATCATTAATGTCCATCTCATTCCAAAAAACCAAAGGATCCTATGGCCAAGTTAGATTTTCCCTTTGATATCCCATATCCATTGATAAGTTTTTTATGACTTCTTTTTTACTCCATTTTCCAATGAATCAGACATTTCCCCTTTCTATCTATCTTTCCTAGACTTTTCATGTTCTACTATGTCACTTCAACCAATCAAACAAACAAACACCTGCACTTAATAACTAGTCTAAAACCAATACTCAAAGCAAACAAGATAAACCTTTGCAAACTAGTAGATTTGAGAGATCCCTCTCTGAGAACAGGAGGACTTGATCCTGGAACTCTAAAGATTGGTTATGATGTTGCCTTGTCTTTTGATTTTCCAATCTATCAAAACACAGGACTCCAATAGAATCCATAGGGGTTTCACAGGAATATATGCATAGCATCAAGAGGAGAAAAAGGAAAGGTCTAATAGTAAAATTGATCTCTCGAAGGCCTATAACAGAATCAACTAGTTATACCTATGCCTTTTTCTTACACATCTGGGTTTCGGTATTGGTTTTATCAACTGGGTCATGGGATGCATTTCAAATGTTATTTTTTTTTCCTAATCAATGGTTCAACATCCCCGTTTTTCCATAGTTAGAGAGGGCTCACACATGGGTGTCCTATGTCATCGTTACTTTTTTTACATGCGACCAAAGGTCTTAGTCAGTTGATTATTGTTGCTAAATGAAGAGGATATATTAAAGGAATCAAAGTAGCTATCAATATGTATATTAACCATGTCTTGTTTCTGTATGAAATCCTTCTATTAAGTGAAAGATACAAAGGTGATATTCAGCATTTGTAATATCCCAGATGGGATATTTTAACTAAAATTGTAGAAAAATAACTGAACTCCACATTATTCCATAAAATAAATATTTACTCAATAGAAGATTTCCATGTAAAATAAAAACACATGAAACACTGCAATCCTACCACATAGAACAGGAAGAATCTAAAATTTTATTATAAATAATAACGGGGTTAAATATAGATCTTACCCAAAAAGATTTGAGATGGAGAACTGGCCATCAAGATAATTTGTTTCACTTCTACACTGCAATGGCCTCCAAAACTGAACTGTTGCACTCTCCCTCCGACAACAAATACCACTGAATCCACTGAAGCACCTATTTAAGATCTAAACGATCCTCACTCCAATATCACTGAAGCTCTACGAAACTTTTGAATGAAGTCTCCTCAAATAGAGTTGGGTTTTCATCCAACACTCACAAATCACCTGAGGGTTTCTGTCCTGGGGTTACGGCTGAAGTAGAGAACCACGTGTCAAACCTCTCATACAAGAAAATGATATGATCCAAATATATCTCTCAATGGCCTCCTCCCTTTCTTTTATAGATCTCTTGGAGCCTTCTAGAGAATTATTCTATTATTATTTTATTCATGGAGCACTTTTCCCTCTTATTAAAATATTTCCTTTTTAATGCAGAAAAGAGTAAATCAACTACCATGTCTCCTCTGGTCACTGAAAATCATGTCCTACTGTCCCATCATGGAGGTATACTCATCCCAGTTCTAATTAGCTATTACACTAAGGTGTTATATCATGTATTCCTCCCAGAATGCCACCTTGAGCGTAATCAACTGAGTTAAGCCCACAAATAACTCAAATTTCTGAAAGTTGTCGAAATTCACCGAAACTAAATCCAAACTTCTCGGATGATGGAATATATCAATCGAATGCCACCTGACCGCATAGAAACTCCTCAAAACTCCTCCAAAAATCCCTTGGGCCCACTGATGACACCAACTTGTACCTGTGACCGATCTGCTCCTTAGGGCACGAAACACAAAGAGAGAGACACCAAAATTTCATTTTTCTTCTTCTCCTTAGACTTCCCCAAATTCACACTTCTTTCGGTTTCTCGAAAACAGACTTCGAACTTTTCCCAGCTACAAGATATGTCGAACTTGCTGTGAGAGAGTGTGCTCCAAATGATTTCGATTTCCTTCCTTTTATAGGCTCCACTAAAAAACCGGACCAAAAAATTGGTCGACCAAACACACAAAACATTCAAATTTTAAAGAAAAACATATATATTCATGTGCATCCCATATCCGACTGTACCAATCTCTAGTCGCTTATTTAAGTCCATACAAGACTTTCTTAAGCCTACATACATGAGTCTTCTTCTCATGCATCTCAAAGACCTCTGGCTGTTTGATATATACTTCTTCTTCTATCACCCCATTCAAGAATGTGGTCTTGACATCCATCTGGTGAATCTCCCACCCCATCTGCTACAAGGAATATCACGGATTTGATAGAGGTATATCTGGCTACTGTGGCAAAGGTTTCTTCATAGTTTATCCCTTCCTTCTGAGCATAACCCTTAGCCACGAACCTAGATTTGTATTTTTCTACACTGCCATCTGCAACATATTTGATCTTGTAGATCCATCTTGATCCTGCAAACGATCTATCCTGAGTTTACTCCTTCTATTATAAAAAATTCTTCGGAAATAGAGTATCACAGAAATGATAAAATATGTATCCAACTTGTTCCCCTCGGATTTATCGAGCTGAATTTATATGCAATTACATAACTAATATTGAATAATAGTAGGTCCAAGTGTAGTTTTAAAGTTAAAAATCAAAATAGAACTCTTTTAGGATTCCTGATTTGCTGTGAAGCAAATCAGGAGTCTTGATTCTTGCAGAAGGCAACTCTGGAAGTCCATCCTAGCCCTATCATAGGTGACACCAAAAAAGGGAATATTACAGACATTATACCCCAATATTTCTTTCCCTCAAGCAATCCAAATATGTGGGCCACCTTGTTGGCCCGATGCAATTGAGACCCAATGCCCGGATTCCATACAAACCCCTAGGTGCTGCTATGCACCTATGTCAAGCCACTTGGAATAGACCCCTCAATGTCAGGATCCCAAACTGATCTCTCACTATACCTGTCAATAAAAAATCCTCCCAGACCTCAATGCCACCATGATAATTCATCGCCCAAGTCCAACGGCTCGGACTGCACACTGCCTCTGGCTATTGTTGATGCCCCATGAAGTGAAGTCCGCCAACAAGCATCAATTCTCCCTGCCTCCTATTGTGTTCTACCTCTATATATATAAGATTTCCCACCAACTACGTACCAACTCATCACCTCTCTCCAATCCAAGTCCTGACTCAATCCCATGTTGATCCTGCTCTCCTGAAATCGGGATGGAGTGTTGAAGAAATGACGACTTGTGCCCCACTGCCAGCTGGAATCTGTAACATCTGTTATGTCTAAGGGCCCCTTCTCTACTATACTCCCTATGAATAAAATCGTACCATCAATAGGGTACCAGCTCATGACCTCCTTCCAATCTATTCTAGACGAAGAAGCCAATGTAGTGTCAATTGCACACGGAACATGCCTAAAGAGTTGTCTCCAGCTCATAATCAACTCACCCTGCTTTTTTTCTTCTGCCGATGAAATATTCCTGTAGAAGAAGGCCCCTCCCTCTATAATGGGCCAAAGTGGGCAAGATATGTTTCAAGCCCCATCGATGTACTCCGGGAGAGTGTTACTCCCTAAAATTACTGCAGCTCTGCTGACTGCATGTGCATCTATCTGCACCTCATCAACGTGTTGTCCCAAAGAGTGATGCTCCACCATATCCAATAGGTCCTCCCTCCCCTGATCGGGAATGTAATGCTCATTTTTTCCACTATCCCCCTGCCAAACTATCCCATCAACCTCCAACTTCTCCAGTGGATATGGATCTACAACTGTTGTTACTGTACTCGGTGTCTGTGCATCTAACTGCTCCTCCTCACTAGTTGACCCTAAGGCTAGATGCATATCCATCATAGACTCAATGTGAGCCTCCATATGGCTCTCCCCTAAAGGATTATCATGCCTGATGTGCATAGTATCCTCCTCTGCTGGCTCAGGCTGTAATATTCCCAAATGGGAAATCAACAGTACATGCACTAAAAATGAATTTTTCATAAATTGATGCTATAATAGTTAAGAACAACCCATGAGTCCATTATTTTATACATTATAGCAACCAAATATAAAATGATATTAGAAACAAATCATTATTGCTTAGTTAAACAAGCCTCCCAAGCCATAATAACCCAAAAACACTGCAATAAGAGGCTCTGCAACCATGTATAAAAGTTGGGAAACCCTTACAACATTATTTTATAGCCTCTAAAATATAATTATATTATACATCAAATCTAGATCTGCTATGTGCATAAAAATTTAGATCTATACCAGATCCATGCACTATACAAGCTCCTCTAAAGAACCCCTTGGGTTTTCAGCAAAACACCAAGTACAAGTTGTAGATATGAGATCTAAGACTGCATATTTACTGAAATATTCAGATCTAGAAATTGTGGTTGAATTTATATTAGCAATATAATAGCCTCCTCCAACAAATCTCCAAAGTGAAGGGCAGATCCCCAACACTTAGAAAATTAGCTCTCCAAATGGTGTGTTGAACCACCTTGCAACTGCACCTATAAGAATAATGCAGATCTAGATCTAAACTGCACTGTAGGGATCAAAACATGGTTTGACTAATGCCAATATCTGAAATGATGCTCAATGCCTTCAATTTTGTCCTCCCAATGAAGTGTAAACCTCCTCCACTAAAAAGGAGCACTGAAATGGCCTAGATCTGAATATCTAGTCTCCACTTGCTGCAACTTGCTAAAACAGCCAAACCCTCAATAGGATTTACACTGTAAAATAAAGGTGAATCTTGGCCTTAAGCCAGATAGTGGACAATGTATTGCAAGAATCCTCCAAGAGCTCCTCAATGGAAGAGGTGGGATTCCCGATGAGGAACACCCAATGCTAAATAGGATTCAATCTCAGCTAAACAGCAAGAGAAATATATATGTCTAAACAGACCATATATTCATAAAATAATAATCATAAGCTAACCCCATATGGCTTCCATCCTCTTCCTTTTAAACAATGTGAGCCTTCTCACCTTGGGTCCCACTCATTAGGGTTTCCATCATCATGCAATTAATCTCCCTCCAAAATTGTGTTGTCCCATCAACAATGCCACTCCTCCATAACAACGTTGTTTGATTTGGTCAATCTTGACTTAGTCTCCATGAAATGTCTCCTTTCACACTCAAGGTGGCTTTATTCTAACTATCTAAACTTATCCATATTCCTACTGGGTTGTCTCTATTAATGATCCACTCCCTCCATACTAGCTTTGTTGACTTGGTCAAACTTGACCTTGTCCACATGCATTAGCCCTTGTTCATACATGAAGGTGCTTTATCCAGCTATGAATATGATCCCTTTTCACATTAAGAGGTATTTTATGTCTACTAAAGAGATTTATGGGCCTCCCTACCCATTTATTCATCTAACTACATGTCAAGAGCAAAATTAATATTCCAATTAGCTGCATGCTAATTTAGGAATATTACAGTCCTCCCCTCCCAAATGTTGCTTGTCCTCAAGAAAATTCAAGGATAGAACTGAAGAGCCTCTCCTCTTCCTCATGTAGAATCCTCAAGTGATAATTTCCCCAAAAGAACAAGATGCTTTCTCATCAATATGTTCTCAAGTTGTTCCTCCCATGTGTATAAGTATGCCTTTGGTGAAAAATCCAAATGGCTCTCAACATGAAAAAGTGGGATATCCATGGAAACAACTATATGTGGTCTAGATGCCTTCTTGAGGCATGGAATCTAAAATATATTGGGAACCATCATCCCCATGTGAAGCCTCCATCCCCAAGCTATCATCCACAAAAAGTGATTCACCCTCCAACATGGTAACTCCTGAAACATCTCCTCCACCTTAGGCTCCTGCAAAAAAGGTGGGTTGCATAGCTGAATATGATGGATCAAAATTTCCATCCCACACTACCTCTCTCTCCACTTATGATAAGTGTAGAGCTGCTGCTGAATATGGGATGCAATAATGTTGCCTTCATGGAGAAAAAAGGCAATAGGGTCCTCAAAGATCCACCCTTTGGTTCTTGCCCAAATCATCCCATACAAAATGAATATTACATTATCATCATATGGAATCAAATTAAGAGAAGTACTGAAGGTTTTACATAGTGCTGGAAGGTATCAATAGTTTCTCAAGTAGTCACAGTGTAGTTTTTCCAAATGCGGTTTCAAAATATGATATGGCAAGTTGTCTTCAAATAGTTTTCTAGTTGTGCATGTTATCTCATCTGCCAGTAAATAGTAAATGGCATTGTATATCAACTGAGCATATAGGAAATAGTACAACACTTGCCCAAATCCATATAATAAATGGCTCTTTCCATCATAGATGTTGGTCCCAAAATGACCATGAAGCCCAAATAGAGGCTTTCCCTCTTGTGGAGCAATGCACTGTATAGAGATGGTAAGAGAATTCAAATACTGTGTTAGATAATCAATAAATGAAAAAACATAAAACTTACCATGTATTGAGAACAAGATGATAATAAGATCCATAAATGAGCCCTCCATAGTGGTATGATATACTCCCATGAAGAGGAGTGAACTATGTGCTACATGAAGATCTTTCTTCTTATTCTTCAAAATCCAAGTCAAGAAGATCATATCATGGTAATAGATGTCTCCATCCACTACTCCATCACTCTCATATCCTACTTTCCCATCAAGTGCATCATATGTGAATTGATCCTGGGAACACTCCATCAACAAATCCAAGCTCTCAAGTGACAACGATGTTGGCCTTTGTGACAAGGCTCCTGTCATGTCATAGCTCCATCCCTTGACATCCCACATGTCAAAGCCACCAATCATAGTGCTGTTATGTATGGGAGATTCTGTCCCAAGTGGAAGTACAACTTGATCCTCCAAGGTTAAGGAGTAACCCCTTTGCACCATGATAGTGCCATCTCCTACTCCTACATCATCATGCAAAGTATGGGAAAAAATCAGCCCATACTCTCTCAATAACCTCCAAAGAAACAACAACTCTTGTTGCCTCCCCACACCATCACCATATGAAATATGGAGAAATAACATGAGAGTTGATATGAAATATATCACATCACCCCAATACATCAAAACTCCTTGCTTCCATATGATACAAGTGCCATGCCAAGGTTCATCCACTAACCAACTCTTTGAAATATAATGTGTCATATGATGACCAAACTCTTTCAAGAGTAACCAACGCAATCTTGCCTCCTGCTGCCCGGTGTCATAAAACTGCTGTAGAAATTTATTAATACTGATGTATTACCGGATTCTCCTTATCTAACAATATTTATCTTCTTGCTAAATAGAAAATCCTTCCACTATTAAACTTGCGGAAATTTAAAACTCAATTGCAAACACATGTGAATAAATTCAATCGCACATATCATAGTTGTTTAACGGGAAAGCTTAAAGCTAAAAACCCCAACTATCATATATTATGTATATCAATGGAATCATGTAATAATCTCATACAAATCTTAGTACATCAAGCTCTCAGTACAATGTAGATTGATTACACACTGTCATGCAGAAATTTGCATCTCCATGCACCAATTTCTTGCCTCCTGACAGCCTGCCTCCACTGCGCAATCCCTGCTAAAGAAGACCTCTGAATGAATTCGAATTTGCCTTGCCTTTACTGTGCAATCCTCATTGGAAACTCCAATTTGTGTTAGATGCATTGAATGCATCACTATAGTCACAACAGATAGTCCATCTCACCCTTTCACCTATCCCTCTACTAGGTCTCCACTGAAACTGACATGCAAGTAGTTAACTACTGTATCTGTTCAGTTGCTAGTGATTTATTAGTTGTGAATTAATTAACTAATTAATTCACTTAACTCTTGCTATTGTATCTTCCAGTTAAAATAGATACAACTAGCTCAATTGAGTTTAACTCACTTAACTGAGTTAAACTAAATAACAACTCACGTAACTACTCTTCCAACTCTGTCATAACTTTGCCACTTCAGTTCTAACTGAGTCGTCCATGCATGAGCCACCAATAAACCTAGGAATTGCGTAATTCCTTCAGCCCACTGATTTTCCAAATCTGTACACTGAAATAAATTGCTCCAAGAGAATAAGTTGATGTTTATTGTCGGATTATTATTAAGGGTTAATAATAATCGACATGCAGCTATTTTTAGATCGATGATCTATAAATAGACTTCGCCCAATATTCTAAAAATAGAATTTCATCTATTTTTCACATTTGACCAACCATCTACAAATAGCATCCTACAAATTATAGAATATGCACACCATGTCTAAAAATAGACATACACCTAAAAATAGCCTGCAGGCCCCACTTAGTGAAGGTGCTTACTTTTCACTAAGGTCATCATCTTGTTGAATCTCAACACTCCCTCTCAAAAACATAGGGATTATCCTTCACCCTGATCCTGCCTCTATGGTTTTTAAATTTTCTCCTGCAGAGTTCCTTCATCAGAATGTCTGCATCCTGATCTTCCGAAGGAATGTACTGAAGCAACATGATCTTCCGCTGCACACAATCTCTGATATGATGATACTGGATATCAATATGTTTAGATCTATCATGAAACACGGGATTATTAGAGAGTTTAATGCAACTCTGATTATCACAATGTATCACTGTAGGATCTAAATGTGAATCGAACAAACCGACCAGGATCTTCCTCATCCAAATAGCCTCACATGCACCTTGACTTGCTGCCATGTATTCTACTTCCTCTGAACTGAGTGCCATGGATCTTTGTTTCCTCTTGTACCAAGAAGATGTTGTAGATCCAATACTGAAAACCCCTCCTGATGTGCTCTTTCTGTCCATTGGGCTACCTACCCAATCTACATCCATGAAGCCATGCAACTTCACCTCATCCGTCTATCTATACCATAAGCCATACTCAGATGTGCCTCTAAGATATCTCAGGACATGCTTGCATACCTTCCAAAAGAGCTTGGTAGTCTTAACCATCGCTTGTGAAAGTTGGTTCACCCCATAGCATATGTCTGGTCTTGTATTAACTAAATACATGAGCGAACCCGCCAACTGTCGATAAACAGTGGCATCCACTACCTCTACCGATGTAGCATTCTCTTTCATCCAATTTCCTAGAAGAGGAGTATCCATGGGCTTGTAGTCCTCCATGTGAAACTTACCAAGTATCTCCCGAGCATACTTTCCTTAAGACACAAACAGTTCACCTTCTCGCTACCATATTTCCAATCCAATGAAATAATGAAGGAGGCCCAAATCCTTCATCTCAAACTCCTTTGCAAGATCTTCCTTGCATGAGTGTATCAACTACTCATCACCCGTTAGTATTAAATTATCAACATAAAGAACAATGATTAAAATCTTACCCTCCACCACAATTTTGTACAGGTTTTCATTCGCCTCACTCTTGGTGAAGCCAAGTCCAATGAAATAGCTGTCGATACGTGTGTACCAAGCACATGGTGCTTGATTCAGCCCATACAGTGCTCTTTTGAGTCTAAACACATGCGACTCGCTGCTGAAGATCTCAAATCCTTTAGGCTTCTCAATGTACACATCTTCCTCAATGATCCCATTAAGGAACATAGTCTTCACATCCATATGATGAATGTGCCAATCCATCTGTGCTGAGAGAGCAAGGATGCTCCTTATGGAAGAATACTGTGAAATAGGTGCAAAGGTTTCTTCATAATCAATCCCCTCAATCTGTGAGAAGCCTCAGGAAACAAATCTTGCCTTATACTTCTCGACGCTCCCATCAGCAGCTTACTTTACTTGGTAGATCCATTTTGAATCTACCACTGATTTACCCACCGGCCTTGGAACAATCTCCCAAGCATTGTTTCTGACAATGGATTCATAATCCTCCACCATGGAATCTACCCATGTGGGCTCCTGCACTTCTTCTTCAAAAGAATATGGCTCTATCATGATACACTTTCTCATAAGAGCCATGTATCCAGTAAATCGGTGAGGTGATTGTCTCTGTCTGCGCTGTGATGTAGGGACTCCTACATTCTCTGCTGCATCAAGCTTCAGTCTCTCCACTTCTGTGGTATGCTTTTTGCCAGATATGATATTTGGTTCTACATGAGTGGACTCCTCCACTCCATGAATCTCCTCCTGTGTATAATCCACATCTAGAGGCTCATCTTTGGGAACAAGAAGTTCTTCCTCTGCATGCAAGTGTAACTCCTTCTCAAGCGACAACTTCATGGTTTTCACCTCATTGAATTTTATATCCTGTCGCACCATAGTGATTCAACTGTTTGGAAAATACACATGATAATTATGGGGTGTTTCTGTGTTCCCCACAAATATCCCAACTTCTGCAGTCAGCTCCAGCTTCTTCTTGGAGTCCTTTGTCACATGAATGTAAACAGATGAACCAAAAATCTTCGGATGAGAAATATCAGGCTTCTTACCAGTAAAAGCTTCTTCAGGTGTACTCATGCCAAGTACTCTATGAGGACAATGGTTTTGCACATAAACTGCAGTGTTGCATGATTCCGCCCACAAGTGCATCGGTAGGCCCTAGTCATGCAGCATAGCTCGTGCAGCACCCACGATCGTTCTGTTATTCCTCTCTGTGACCCCATTCTACTGTGGGTTATGAGGCGCTATGATTTCTCTTCGAATTCCTTCTTTGTGTAATGTTCCCAATTTTAGCCTCAAGCTAAAATGGAACATTATAGTTAGCATATTTTTATTTTGTTAAAAAAATGGGTAAGGAGACACCTTAACCCCTTTTGATGGAGAAATAACACTCCTTGTGTGAAATGAGGGATAATAAAGCAGCTGGATTGAGCACCACATGGTGTGAACAGTATTGGATCAAGAATGATTTAGTCATTTTGACCAAGTCAACTAAAACTGTCTAGATACATTGCACCTACTTGGACAGCGCAGTTTCAGTGGAGGCTTCACTTTCTTGAGCTAGAAGAAAGTATGAATGGGACCCATGGTGAGAAAGGTTCCTTTGATTTATAAGGAGGAGATGGCATCCCATTTTCATTATGCATTGGCTTATCATTTTCGTAGGGTCTGCAAGACTTGCATCCCCGGGCTGTTTAGCAGGGTTTGTGGTCTTCTTCACCCAAGGGTGTTCCCGGTCAAGAATCCCTACCTCTTCCTCAAGGAAGGAGAGGGTTTTGACTTCATTTTCTCATTCTGGAATTTGGCCAAGCTTATCTCTGCAGCTACAACGTTATTTCTGCACCAGATTAACGTTGTGTTGTTTGGAGTAGCAATAGAGGAACTTATAGAGCCACCCTTTGGCTTATTCTTCAGGGGAGATCTTGCATATTCTTTGGAGGAGCAGCTGAGGTGACTCCCGGGCCTTATTTCAGATCTTTGGCATCAGGCCAATCACTCATCATCTCTCACAGTGCAGTCTTGGGCAGATACTGCGTTATTTTCAGAGGCAGCTGCTGGGAGGGTCCAGTTGAGCTCATCAAGGGGATTTTTCTGGAGTAGGGGGATCATCCTTCTGTTGAAGAGAATTATCAGAGGAGGGCATCACTATTTCAGATCTACCATAGCCTCATTGTATATTTTGATTTAGTTGTAGTGACAAGTCAGATTGTCACATTTTTTATTAACCGGCATTTCTAGCAATCTCTCTTAGATTGGCTAGAAATATTGTATTGGAGCCCATTCTTCTATTTTGGGGAATTTCTTGTATATTTCAGTCATATTTCATGTATTCACATTTATAGCAGCAGCTACACTCATAGAGACAGTGTTTTCACTGCTCTCCGACATTTTATGCAGTTGCTGCATCTCTTGTGTTTCATTTCTTATTCATAGGAGATGGATTCTCATTGAATGAGGGGTTATTCCTCATTACATTACTGTATATTGTTGTTGATATCCTAATGTACATGATGGCTGTAACATATTTCATCTTATGTTGTATTCATGTTTGTGGAGTTTCAGGATTGTGTTCATGTATTGTTGTAAGCTCTCTCATTGAGCAATTGCTGAGAGATCTAGTTTTGGGGAGATCTGTATAAGCCCTCTAGGCTTATTTATTTGAGCTTATCTTCTAGGAAAGATTTTTTTTATGATTTAGAAAGGGGATCCAAGCCCCTTCTAGCTTATTTTTACAACTGCTTCCTTATACAACGTCCTTGAGGACCAGTTTGCAGAAATTCCTCAGAAAGGGATATTACAGTGGTATCAAAGCATGATCTTTGGCTCAGCCTATGGCTTCAAGCCAAAGTGTTGAATCCCTAAAGGAGGAATATTTCAAAATCTATAGAAAGAGTCTACAAATGGCCAGATAGCCTCTGGATCTCATCCTTTGTTCAAAGGTGACATATCCAGTAAATGCCCCTGTAGTCAATCTTTGGAATAGATTTTTGATATTCCTAAGAAGGAAACTTTATAGCTGTGCAGCCCAAGATTAAATGTCATTATAAGGATAAGCTCTTCATTTAGAATAGGATATGTACAGAAAAAGAGGAATGATGGAAGAGGAGGTTTCCCTTCTTCTTTTCTAGACCCTAGAGGGTATCATTGAAGACCTTGAGGAGAAAGAAAGGGAAATTTGGAAAGATTTTCTAAGAGGGTTTGAAGATGAAGAAAGCCCTAGCTATTTTTTTAATGGGTGTGAGAATTCAGCCACACATGCAGATACATAGCGCAGTCCATTGCCCACTTGCACTGTAGGAAGGATGGAGGAAAATGAAGAGGCCATTGGAGGAGTAGCACTGCAACTCAAAGGTATGGCTCATGGTTCATGGTTTGAAGATTCTATTTCATGCTATCATGCAAATGTAGAATCACATGATGGATTCACTGAAGGGTTGGTGAAAGAATTTTATGAAAATCACTATGAATCTCTTTGTAACAAAACATCAAACACTTTGCATGCATGGGAGAAAATCATGAAACAAACTTCGTTCCCTATTTCTGAAAGGGATGAAAATGTGCATGATGACTTGCTAAAGGCAAGATCCCTATTGTGTGAAGGGCACTCTTCCATTTGTGCATTCATGGAGGTACTTCCTTCAAGAGATGACCAAGATCTAGGGTCACTCCTTGATGATGAGGTAATCTCATTTATTGAAGGGGAGGATGAGCACAAGATAACCAAAAACGTTTTCATGTTGGGAGAAGATCCATCATCACATGGAGGTGAAAGGGGAGCCATTGCTTCCATAGGAGGAGTCCTTGTCTCTATGAAAGGGATTCCAAATATTTTCACATATGGGAACCATGTCACAATTCCAGAATCATATGTAGCAGATTTTGGGGATTGTGAGATGGAGGAGGAAGAGAAGGATCAGCAGCAAGAGTTTATACACCCTTATTTATTCCAGAAATTCTTTGCACATGGGAGAAATACTATACAGCGCAGTGAGGAGAGGGAAAAATCAGTCCTCTTATACATACAGTCCACTTCTGAGCTTGATGTCTCACTATATGGAGGCATTCCACCTGGAAGGCCACCTGATCTAGAGTTGATGAGAGGCATCTTGTCATTCAGTTCACCACTCTTGGATTCCGGGGAGGTGGAGACCTTTGAGGAGTCCAGCATAGCGCAAAGAGTTTTGGATAAACCCAAGGAGGAGAGAGACACTCTCTCATTTTCAGCATCACCCACTCTCATTAGTCATACTGCGCTAACAGATTTTGCTACAGGGATG
This sequence comes from Pinus albicaulis, assembly GCA_034641835.2. Taxonomy (NCBI): domain Eukaryota; kingdom Viridiplantae; phylum Streptophyta; class Pinopsida; order Pinales; family Pinaceae; genus Pinus; species Pinus albicaulis. The sequence goes on along the minus strand of CM076570.1, from coordinate 419,315,937 downwards.
GAGGATTGCATCTTCATGATGCAGGTTGACTGCTCCCCATATTTGTTGAGGAGGAGGATTCTTCCTTTGGGGAAGGACTCTTTCACACATGGGAGTATATGGAGGTTATTCATGATTACATTGCCCAGGATCAGGAGATTCCTTTTGGATGACAGTTTCTTATGGGAGACTAGCTTCCCAGGGTCACCATTATTATTTGAGCATGAGCAGCTGCATGACTGGCATGGCAGCATTTTGGAGGTTGACTTTGGCATAGGGGATGTCAAAGTAGCAGGTGTTATCACCCTAGTAATTCTCAGGTTGTGGGATGAGGATTTTTGTAGTTAATAAAACCAGGGGTAACCAAGAACTGCTTTGGGAATTCAAGATCTAGCCTTCCTGAGCTTCGGAGAGGGATCTCTCCTAAAGATTTAACTTTTTTTTGGTAAAGGGTTTTAGGCTAGCTATGAGTGAACATTAGGACTTGTTTTGAAAAAGTGTTGGGAATAAAAAGTGTTTCAAGGTAAACCAGAAGGATCTACCAGAACATTGGGCTATGGAGTCAACTCTCTAGGCAAGCAGAGCTAGGAAATAAGACTTAAAGATGCAAATGTACCAAGGGCAGGATAGATGACCTTCTAAGGCTTTGAATAGGCTTTGTTGATGGAATGGGTGAAATCTGAACAAAATGACACTTAAGAATCCTTAAGTTACAGAAAAGAGGATTGAAGGAGGGGATAAAATTGGGACCTAGAGCAATTAAGAATTCTATAGTCCGGTTATCAAGCAAAAAACATAAAAATGCCAACTAGTTTAAAACAGGGAGCTTATTATCACTAATATTGTTTAATTTCTCCTTAGTTAATCATTAAAGAATAGAAACGCATTAAATGAATGTATGTAAACTTTTAAAGGTAAACACTAAAAACAAGAAAAAGACGAGACTTATCTTGTCACCACAAGAATCCTTAGTTATGATGTCTCTAATCTCGTTTCCAGTCTGCTGCTTCGCTAATTTACTCACACCAACTTCAATATGTCTAGTAAAATGACTATAGTAGTCTTGAGAAATTTTATTCCACACTGAATACTTCGAATGATGAAGTATTTATACAAATAAATTGTTTACAAAATATCTCAAAGTTTGAGATAATGTTTTAAGGAAAAATTGGAAATGTAACATAAGAAGAGGGACAACAGCAAAACAGTTTGCAAGTTGTTCTCTTTTACAAGGAAATATAGAACTGATTATTCTAATTAAAAAAAAATTATGATGTGTTGTAAGCATTGCTAGCATTGGATGCATTATCTAGTAGAAGATAGCTTGTAGATCACTCTTTCTTTTCACTTTCAACTCTGATACTCTTTATCATCTGATTTTCACTGTTTTTCTGCTGTAATTGAAAAATGACCAGCAGTAACATTATTTTTACTGATACTCTTTGACAATCTGATACGCTTTAACCCTGAATGTTTACCCTAAGGTAACAATAAAATATGATCTTTCATGTGATTTTTCAGCATCTTTTACTTGTCAAATTCACATCAGATCTGTGAATTCTTGCCATTGTTGAGCTGTTGGGATCTTTATATTCTTCAGTTTCCTATAGCTTTCATCAACCTCTGTATATTTAGCAAAGTTTGGCTTTACTGTGAACATATGCTTGATTTCATTCTCCAAAAAGAACAAATTTTCAAAAAATTGTAGTATTTTGCCACTTGGAGATCCTTGCGGAAAAGGCTTTTTAGCCTGCTCCTTAGCATGAGCTCTGATCTTCTGGTCATAGTCCCTTTGTGGCATCAATTTTTCATTCAATGCATGAATATCTGGAATTCCTGCTTCAAGTAGCAAGTCATACATAGTCTTGAATTTACTAATTGATATGTTCATATTGTCACACTTTTCTCCCAGATTATTCATGATGCTTCTTTTTGTTAGGACCTTTTTTATTTCCAGGATAGCCTCTGTCCTATCTGGAATTTTTAATTCAGCTAGTTCTTCTATGTTTTTACTATTCAAGAATGATATGAGTTGAACTGCTTGTGGTGGTTTTTTACCAAGCTCCTTCTTTGTTTTATCAATTTCTGCTAAGGCAGCTTGTAGCAAATCTTTTTGCTCATATATAATTTGGATAGAAGACCATTGTGAATGAATTCCTTCAGTGATTTTTGTCCACAAATGATTCTTTATGTAGGCAACCTGTTCAGTAAGATTCACCTACTGTTGAAGAATTTTCACTTGTTCCTGTAATCTGTCAGTCCTCTGTTCATGTCCTTTGGAAGTAATTAACGCATCTCTTTTATAATTTTCCATATTTTTAATGATGCCTTTCAAACTGAGTATTTCTTTATCTTTTATAGACATATCTTCCATGGCTTTGATTATTGCAGCTTTTTCCTCTACTGTGTTTATCTATGGGGTCGATGAAGAAGAGGCAGAGATGTCATTAAAAGTGATTGGCACTACAGTTGCCAATACTCCTTGTGGTGCCAAGTTTTCTACCAATGTAGATGGAACAGTTTTACTTACAGTTGGGATCACTATAGGAATGAAAACTTGTTGAGCTTTCTTCAGATTTTCATTTTCTTGCATGAAAGCTTCTATTTGGCTTTCCATTTCCTTTATCTGGGCTTTCATCTTTAGAACAAGTTGTTTTAGTTCATCATTTTCTGTCTTCTGCTGAAGGATTTCTTTTGCCTGGGGATTTTCACTTTGAGGCAATTTTAGCTGCTTTCTGAGGGCAGCTATGTCTTCATTTTTCTGTTTGATTATAACTTTTTCTCCTTCAATGTTTTCTGGGTCAGCTCCTGCTTCAATTACTATGTCCTCCAATGCTTTTATTCTTAAGTTATTGGCATATAATGAGGCTTTATCCAATTTCATTTGATTCTGAAGGTTTATTAGTGTTTTCTCAAGCCTGATTGAATTCATAGTCTTATTGACTATTTTAGAATATAGCATCTCTGTATTGCTCCTGTGGAATTATATTTGGTCCAATTCATGGATAGCATCTGCATCAACTTCAAGGTTTGTCTTTGAATAATCTGCAATTGTTTTTGGATCAATCATTGTCGGCTTGAGAAATGACATAACCAATTTGTTTGAAGAATAATCAAAAGCCGAGAGGAGTCCATCTTTATTCCCAAGCTTTTCTTTAAGGAACTTGGAATATGCTTCACTTTTGATCTCTTCATTATTTTCTTTGATTTGTCTGAACCTGATTTGAATATCGAACTCTATGTTGTCATGTTCTTTAGAAGAAGAGGGAATATCAACCTTTGTTTGTTTATCCACCATGACTGTGTCTTTCTACTATGCTCCAAGTTTGACATTTTGAAGCTCTTTGAGTGTTTCGGTTACTATCCTTGTTGCTTCATCATCAATTTCATGACCATTTTTATCTTCAACATTGATAGCTTTATCCCTTTCTTCATCAGTCAATTTAATTTTATTACTCTAGGGAATTCTGAATCTCTTATCTAGAATAGTTTCAGCCATGAAACTATCTTCTTTTTTGTTTCTTTTATGAACAATTTCAGCTTCTTTGTTCACTGTAACCACCTTTGTTTGATTCACCTATTTATCCTTTCCACTGTTTCCTTGCATGCCCTGTGAGTCATCATCAAATAAAGTATTTGGCTCCCACTCAATTTATCGGCATATTTTTCAATTTGGGGCTTGGGATCATGCAAGAAAGCAGACAATTTGCATCTCAATCTGATTTGATTTAAAATACCATGAGGATCATAATTCCAAATAAAGTTTTATGGGAATTTATATTCTTTCAACTGGACAATAATTTCATTTTTTGCTTCTCTTTTGTTTACAATAAATGGCCCAACTTGATTTTTCAGTTTGAACTGAGTCTTTTTTCAAGAAGCTATGAAATTGACTTCATCTGCATTCAACAGCTGCCTCAAATATTCTAAAGCAAATATCCTTGTTGTCACAAATCTAGGAAATTTATATGGGGCCAAGAGTGCACCATATACTCTAATCTCTGTGTAATTCTTGTATAAGTACCAATCCCCTATTTTACAGCTCTCAGATAGCTGTAAGATCCTCTTTGTTTCTTCATTAATTCTAAGGGTCTGTTCTTTATTCAATAAATTCATAGCAGGTACTAAAAACAAGTCATTGAAGTCTACATAGTTGTATTCCCTATTCCATTTTCTCAGAATTGATGACCAAAACACAACTGAAAGTACATTCCCTTCTGGATCTATCTTTTGAAACTCAATAGGAAACTTGTCTGCTTGATAATACAAAAAGAGATGAAGTAGATATGAAGTATATCTAAAGACTCCTTCTTCTAGCAATCTGGACAATTGGTAGTGCATGTTTTCTGCAATGAACTTGGAAAAATTGTACACAATGGATGGAGACTGGCCAGGACTCAAAGTAGACAAAAAACCTAAGATAGCTACATCAGTGAAATCATCACTATTATATCCCAGTATGAATGATAGCATGGAGACAATCTGTCTAGTTTCATTTGGAAAATCAAATGTATCAAATGGATGATTGAGCTTAGGGATATCAACCTGTTTGGGACAAAAATTCTGGAAGATTTTGAACTTAGAAGAAAAATCAAGATCTAGGTAAAGCTGAGTTAAATCCTCTATTTACAATGAAGCAGCATTGGGGTCAGGGTTTAGTTGCAGCATAGAGTTTATGGATTCTGCATTGATGTAAAATATGACCTCTCTATCTTTATTGACAATACATATTTGGTCTGGAAGATAATAGGATTGACACAATCTAAAAAAATCAGGGGCTAAATGAGTAAGAGGGACAATGTACTTTGGCAGATTGGAATCCCAGACTAGTATATCTTTATCACTTTTCTCTACAGATTTACCAAAACACCAGTTATAGACATCAAGAAAATTGAACTCTACTGAAGGGTCCAATATTCTATAATCAAGGTCGACTAGAGGACTATTTTCTTGTGAAGTAACAGGAGGTTGGACAGGCCTGACAACTTCTGTGGAATCAGTAGTGAGTGCAGGGGTGGGTTTATCAAGTTTAGAAGACTCAGGCTGAGGGATTTCAACAAAGGCTTTCTTCTGAGGTTTTGGGCCTCCTGATTTGGGGGTTACTTGTTTCTTTGTCATTTTTTAACTGAACGGAGCAAGCTTAGACTGTTTTCTGAATTCTTTTGTTGGAAACAAGGGAATTTTGGAGAATTTCCCTGGTAAAATTGGGTTTTGAGCAGAGTTTCAGATGGAAAGAGGGTTTTAATGCTCAGAAGAAGTTTATGATAATTTCCAGCAGTGAAATGATCAAGGAGTGGATAAAACTTGCAAAAAATGGAAATGAGGGATTCTGGGGAAAATTTGACAGGGTTTCCCCTGTACTTTGAATGTGTTTTGCAAGCTCTGTATGGGAAATTAGGACAATTACAGGAAATAACTGATAAATTGGTGTTTTTTCGTTTAAAATTGAAGCTTTTGTCGATAAGTTTGACGAAAAATACCTTTACAGGTATAATTGCGGTCATTTGAGTTGCAAGTGCTTCAAAAATCTTCAATTTCTAGAAATTTGGTCTACTAGAGGATATTGTGGCTCTCCATGGTTGAATTGCAGGGAAAATGGCTTATTAACTGGTCACTGGTTCACTGGAAATCTCGGAAAATGGCGTTGGGAAGCTTCGTAATAGGCTCGTGGAGGTTTTCAAGGGTTTAAATGGTGAAAAAGGATGAAAATCAGACTCTGCAGAGGTTTCAAAGTCTTACAAGAGCGAATAGGTGAAAACTCAATGAAAATTATAAGTTTTATGAATAAACCACGTTTTAAACCATAGTAAAATCATATTTAACTATAGGTAGGGCAGAAGTGGTTTCAGAATACCACTGGGTGGTATTCGCGCAGCTCCAGAGCGGTAAGTGGTAAATTACTTTTTGAATGCGATCGAATTGTTTTGTGACACGTCAACGCAGGGTAATTTAGGAAAACCACCCATATCGCGCGACTTTTCCAAAACATCGGTCGGGCACTTTAAAAGTGTGAAAATGAACTGGCACCGTTGGATTTGGTTTTTAAAAGCAAAGGACCCAGATCAATTGAAAAGATGCGGGGAAAGGACACCATCGAGTTTATTTTGGGCCATAGGATCTTGAAATAAAAGAAGATCGAACAGTTATTATTCTATGCGATGGGGGAGGGATGGAATTGTATTACACAGTCGCATTGATTTTTCAACCATTGGATTAAACGGATCGAGGGGATCGGAGGGCTGACATTAACCCCGATAATAAAAGGGACTTGGCTAAGTTTTATATAAAAAACCAATTTTTTTAATGAAAAAATGATCAAGAGGGGTTTTAAACTGGGATTTAACTGAGGTTAGGACTGGAAATTAGGGATATGGGGTATATATGGCAGATTTTAACTCAGATTAGGGTTTTAACCTTAGGTTAGGGAGTCGGGCAAGGGAAAATATACAAGGAGATAGGGTTATTTCTTTTGAAGTTTAGTTTAAATGAAACTTCAGGAAATTTTGGTTTTAAACACATATAAACATGTTTAAAGGTTTTTTCATATATTTTTTATTATATGGTTAATTAAACCAAGGTGATTTAACTACCATAGGGGCGGGATATATATATAAGGATAGTTTTAGCCAAAGGGGGTATAATGTGGGTTTTTATTTAAACATGTGGGGATTAAATAACTTTGGCTAAATTTATAATAAGTGGATTTTTTGGGGCTATATATAAAAGGAGTTATATAATAGGAAAAGGTTATTTCTATAGGGAGTTAATATATAAATTAAATTTAATATGAAAATAGGAAAAGGTATGCTCAAAACAGATAAACATAGCAAGTAAAGTGAAGTTTAAAAGACAATTTGCATTAATCTTATCACTTAAACTTAAGATATAATGTAATTTTGAGGGTTTAATTTTCTCATGTGATGAAGGAAATTAGTCAAATGGGAATTATAGTGTCTTTAAGTAAAAATGAGGTTTTACTTAGGATTATTCAGGGGGTGAATGCATGAATGGAAAATGATGTAAGTTTAAGGTATTAATATAGACATTTCACACATTTAACTGATCAGTCATAGAGCCTTGGGTTCGATCCCAACAAAAGTCAAGGAAATGCCTTGAGCCTTTCTGACTGATAGTTTAGAATGTTTCATGACTATGGGAAGGGGAAGTTAGTTATTTTGCAGCCCATGATGAATGATATTTACATTGAGACTTTTCACCTTCTTCTACCTACCCAGCTTATCATGCTAACATTTTTTCTTCCTTTTTAGTAAGGTGCATTTGAGCTACCAACCTTTACAGCATTTATTCTTTCTAAAAGAAAATAAAACTATATAATTCTACACTGATTTCATCCATGAATCCAGATTAAACTATTGGATTCAATTATTTCTCTACATAACTACTGACTTGTCATGATTAAACTGTATGACAATTCATTATTCTTATCTACAACAAGTGAAATTGAAACATGACAAGTCAAGATTAAACTGTTTAACTCATCATGGATTATGGCATTTATTGACACTCTGCCATAGTCAAAAGGTAAAAATTAGTGGAAATTATGCTTGCACACTTTCATTTTTTATTCAATTTTCTTTTGGGGTCTTTTATTTTTTCTAAGTCCTTTGATTTTTCTTTTAGGACTTTTTACCCTCTTTTTGATTTTTTTAATTTTTTTATTTTTTACAAAATATGTGAATACAACTTGCAGAAGACATAGTATGTACAGATTTACAAGATTACCAAAAATCAAGTCAAAATTATGAATCCTATATTATAGGTCACTAACAGCAGGCGGCAGCATGAGGGGAGCACTACATTGCAGATTACCAGCGCTGTCTATGACGAGGATGGACCTGGGTTGGGGGGCTCAACTTTTGGTTGAGTATTCCCAGGATCTTGATGCATGCATGTTTCTTGATGACCAGGAGGGTGATGACAGATACATGGTGGATGATGTGGTCATCTATTGTTATGACAGGGTCTTCTTGGCTAGATTTTCTAGTCTCAAGGAGAAATTATTGCATGCAGCACATGTGGACTTTCTAGTTATGCACTATGAGGCATAATTTTCTTTGCTAGAAGAGTTCATTCAGGAGGGCATTCAGCGTAATTTATATCAGCATATGGACAGATCCATAGCCCGGATGATTTTTGAGAGGTTGGCACAACCATTTCCCTACTCATTGGAGGCAAGGGAGAGCATTCAGATGAGTCATTTCAGCTCAAGGACCGGAGTACATGGTAAAGGAGGTATATGTTTACATCTTGGTTTACCTTTATTTTCTTTCTATGAGCAACTTGATGAGCTAAGCATGATCACATATCCTTATGCTCCTTATTATGATGTACTTGTGGCCCATGGAAGCAATGGGAGTGGCTATTTTTATGATGGTTTGTGGGGGAAGCCACATACTTCTTGGTGTGCGCCATTGGCACCCATTTGTACTTTCATATTTTCATCTTATGAGATGTTTGTGGCAGCAAACAAGTGGCTGGAAAAGCACTTGTTGTTTTTATTTTTGATGCAGGCAGGAGGTTCACTGCGCTGGTCCCATGAGTATAGCAGTGACCCACTCTCTAGTTGTCTTATGACAAGTTGTTTTCATTGCATATTGCTTCCTTGTGTTGCTGATGGTTGTACATTCAGAGGGAACACTACTTGGAGAGTGTTGGATGTATGGGGACAGCCCATTGGGATTACAATTCTCACCATTATACATGCTTTATGTTTCAGGAGAAATAATGGGCACACCATGATTGCCTTGTCACTACTTTTCTCTTCACATAGGAGGAGCTATTGGGAGAGACTGCGTTATTGGAGGAGGCACTTCATGGTTGATTCATTTTTTGGGGAGGATTGGGCCAATTGTAGAGGCCATGACATTTTAGCCCAATATCAGCAACCCCCTTACACTTATCATAAATGGAGGGAGAAACTACTTGGATGGAAAAATCTAAACTCTCCATTCAGCCCCAACATATTGCATGGATCCGGGGTTGAGGACTACTTTGTTGAGCTACTTAGGATAGCTCATTTCATCTGGATGATTGCATGGGTGAAGGAGTCACTCATTGGGAATAAGACTTCCCATGTTTTTCATCACTCCTACCTTGAGGAGGCCATTGAACCACAAGGAGATTTCCACTTGCACCTTCTATTATCTCATGATGTATTCTTTGGTTCTACATACTTGGAGGGATACATTGAGGACAGATTTATTGCATACCTTGATGAGCTATGGTGGGGTCTATTGATGAGGAGGCCACAAGAAGAGGGGGAGAAATTTTGTTCTCTCTATGCAGTTGCTTGAGGACAAGCAACATGTGGGAGGGGAGGACTGTAATGTTCCCAATTTTAGCCTCAAGCTAAAATGGAACTTTATAGTTAGCATATTTTTATTTTGTTAAATAAAATTGGTAAGGAGACACCTTAACCCCTTTTGATGGAGAAATAACACTCCTTGTGTGAAAGGAGGGATAATAAAGCAGCTGGATTGAGCACCACATGGTGTGAACAGGATTGGATCAAGAATGATCTAGTCATTTTGACCAAGTCAACTAAAACTGTCTAGATACATTGCACCTACTTGGAAAACGCAGTTTTAGTGGAGGCTTCACTTGCTTGAGCTAGAAGCAAGTATGAATGGGACCCATGGTGAGAAAGGTTCCTTTGATTTATAAGGAGGAGATGGCAGCCCATTTTCATTATGCATTGGCTTATCATTTTCGTAGGGTCTGCAAGACTTGCATCCCCGGGTTGTTTAGCAGGGTTTGTGGTGTTCTTCACCCAAGGGTGTTCCCGGTCAAGAATCCCTACCTCTTCCTCAAGGAAGGAGAGGGTTTGGACTTAATTTCCTCATTATGGCATTTGGCCAAGCTTATCTATGTAGCTACAGCGTTATTTCTGCAACAAATTAACGTTGTGTTGCTGGGAGAAACAACAGAGGAACTTATAGAGCCACCCTTTGGCTTATTCTTCAGGGGAGATCTTGCATATTCTTTGGAGGAGTAGCTGAGGTGACTCCCAGGAATTATTTCATATATTTGGCATCAGGACAATCACTCATCATCTCTCACAGCGTAGTCTTAGGCAAATACTGTGTTATTTTTAGAGGTAGCTGCTGGGAGGGTCCAGTTGAGCTCATTAGGGGGATTGTTCTTGAGTAGGGGGATCAGCCTTCTGTTGAAGAGAATTATCAGAGGAGGGAATCACTATTTCAAATATTCCATAGCCTCATTATATATTTTGATTCAGTTGTAGTGACAAGTCAAATTGTCACATTTTGTATTCTCTGGCATTTCTAGCAATCTCTCCTAGATTGGCTAGAAATCTTGCATTGGAGCCCATTCTTCTATTTTGGGGCATTTCTTGTATATTTCATTCATATTTCATGTATTCACATTTATAGCAGCAGCTACACTCCTAGAGACAGCGTTGTCACTGCTCTCCGGCATTTTATGTAGTTGCTGCATCTCTTGTGTTTCATTTCTTATTCATAGGAGATGGATTCTCATTGAATGAGGGGTTATTCCTCATTACATTACTATATATTTTTGTTGATATCCTAATGTACATGATGGCTGTAACATATTTCATCTTATGTTGTATTCAGATTTGTAGAGTTTCATGATTGTGTTCATGTATTGTTGTAAGCTCTCTCATTGAGCAATTGCTGAGAGATCTAGTTTTGGGGAGATATGTATAAGCTCTCTAGGCTTATTTCTTTGAGCTTATATTCCAGGAGATAAATTTTTTATGAGTTAGCAAGGGGATCCAAGCCCCTTCCAGCTTATTTTTACAACTGATTTTTTATACAACGTCCTTGAGGACCAGTTTGCAGAAATTCCTCAGAAAGGGATATTACACTTTGCTACAGAAGTCTTTGATTCATTCGAGATATATTCACCACCATTATCACTCTGTAGAGATTTCACTTGATTCCCCGACTCCTTCTCCACCAATTATTTAAACTCACAGAACTTTGAGAATGTTCTACTCTTCCTCTACATGAAGAAGATCCACCATCTACGAGAATAGTCATCAACAAATATAACATAATACCTATTTTTTTCTGTTGAAGCAACTGAGAAAGGTCCACACACATCTATGTGAATTCTCTCCAGCATCACTGAAGCATGGTTCTCCTTCTCATGAAAGGTGGTCTTCACAAACTTACCCATAGTGTAATGTTCCCAATTTTTAGCCTAAAGCTAAAAGGAACATTATAGTTAGCATATTTTTATTTTGTTGAATAAAATGGGTAAGGAGACACCTTAACCCCTTTTGATGGAGAAATAACACTCCTTGTGTGAAAGGAGGAATAATAAAGCAGCTGGATTGAGCACCACATGGTGTGAACAGGATTGGATCATGCTTGATCTAGTCATTTTGACCAAGTCAACTAAAACTGTCTAAATGCATTAAACCTACTTGGACATCACAGTTTTAGTGGAGGCTCCACTTGCTTGTGCTAGAAGTAAGTGTGAATGGGACCCATGTTGAGATGAGTTTATTTTCTTTATAAGGAGGATATGGCAGCCCATTTTCATTATGCATTAGCTTATTATTTTCGTTGGGTCTGGAAAGACTTGCATCCCTGGGCTGTTTAGCAGGGTTGTAGTGTTCTTCACCCAAGGGTGTTCCCGGTCGGGAATCCCTACCTCATCCTCAAGGAAGGAGAGGGTTTGAACTTCATTTCCTCATTCTAGCATTTGGCCAAGCTTATCTCTGTAGCTACAGCTTTATTTCTGCAGCAGATTAATGTTGTGTTGCTGGGTGCAGCAACAGAGGAACTCATATAGTCATACTTTGGCCTATTCTTCAGTGGAGGTCTTGCATATTCTTTGGAGGAGCATCATAGGAGACTCTCGGGCTTCATTTCAGATCTTTGGCACCAAGATAAACACTCACCATATCTCACACCGCAGTCTTGGGTAGAAAATGCGTTATTTTATGCAGGCAGTTGCTGGGAGGGTCTTCAGAGCTTCATAGGAGGAGTGTTTTTGAGTGAAAGGGATCAGCCCTTTGCTTGAGGAAATTATCAGAGGAGGGCATGAGTATTTTAGATCTGCCATAGCCTCATTCTCATTTTGATTCAGTTTCAGTGACAAGTTATTTGTCACATTGTACATTTTCCGGCATTTCTAGCAATCTCTCCTAGATTGGCTAAAAATTATTGTATTAGAGCCCATCCTTCTAATTCGGGGAATTTCTGTATATGTATCAGCCATATTTCATTTATTGACATCTATAGCAGCAGCTACTCTCCTAGAGACAGCGTAGTCATTGCTTTCCGGCATTTTTCACAGTTGTTGCATCTCTTGTATTCCATAGTTTAATCTTTGGAGATTGATTCCCATTGCATGAGAGGGTTATTCCTCTTGATATTTCTATATTATGTTGCTGATATATTAATAAACATGATGGCTGTATTATATCTCATCTTATGTTGCATTCATATTTGCAGAGTTTAATGGTGGTGTTCATATATTGCTGTAAGCTCTCTCATTGAGCATTTTCTGAGAGATCTAGTTTGGGTAGATCTGTATAAGCCCTCTAGGCTTATTTATTTGAGCTTATATTCTGGGAGAATAATGTATGAAGGGTAAACAGAGGGATCCAAGTCCCATTTTAACTTTTTTTTACACTGCCTCTCTTAAATAGCGTCCTTGAGGACCCTATAGCAGAAATTCCCGAAAAAGGAATATTACACATAGTACATCCCTTGCACTGATCTAACTGCGCAATATTACCCTTGGGAAGTCCAGTAGAAATCTGCTACAAAATCTTCAAGGCACCATGGTGAAGATGGCCAAATATCCTGTGCCTTAATTCGCCCTCATCTCGGCTCACCACTTCTTCTGCTTTTCCCATCATTGTAGCGCAGCCATATACCTCCAGCTTGTAGAGATTCTTAACTCAAATCCATATCCTCTTGGTTTGACCCGTTGTTTTATGTCGCATGAAAGATTTTCCCTCGCTAAAAACAATGTCATAACCTCTGTCTTCCAACATTGCGACCGAGACCAAGTTCTTCTTCAGATCTGAGACATGCATAACATATTTCAACAGAAATGGTTTACCTGACTCCCTCTCAAAGGTAATGGTTCCAATTTTGGTCGTATTGTATCTTCCATTGTCGCCCATCTCTATATGCATTTAGATATCCTTCTCCTCCAAGTCACTAAAAAACTCCTTGTCTCTCGTCATATGGAAAGAAGCACCACTATCAAGATACCAAACCGATCCCATTGAGCTTGAAACCAAGCATGCGATCAAAGAGAAATAAAGTTCAAATTGCGAGGCTAAGGCCTCTCCAGCTGCAGCTCCAGCAACCTTATTGTTCTTCTTTTTTTGTGGGCAGTTAGTAGCGAGATGCCCATGTTCGTGACAGTGAAAACACTTCACTTTGGACAAATCCAGCTTCTTGCCTTTAGCTTCAGATTTTTGATGGGATTTCTTCCCCTTCCCTTTCCTTGCTTTGGCATCCAAAGTGAAATTCTCTTCATCATCATTCTTCGATGAAGAGCCATCCCTAGTACTTCACCTTATCTCCTCCTGCACAAGATCCGACCAAAGTCGCTCCCAACCCGGAAGTTTCTCCCATCCATTGACAGAGTCTTCGTAGCTATGCAAACTCTTCGGAAGCCCAAGGAGAACCAAGCTCACCAAGTTATCATCATCAACTGTAATCCCCACACTTCCCAGTTCATCCCTACAATGGACAAACTTCGTGAGATATTTTGGAATATTGTCGCCCTTCTCCATTTTTATTTTTATGAGCTTATATTTCAGTGCCAACTTCCTTTGGTCGCTGCTACTTTGGAAAATATATGTCAAAGCCTTCCACATTGCAAATGGATTGGCTTTCCCATGAAGGCTTGACACAATATGGTCCTTCACACCTTCCAACAGAATTCTTCTTGTCTTTGCTACCTTCTTTTTCCATGCGTCAAGTCCTGCAGCATCGCTAGAAGCAGGCTTAGGAACATCGCTGTCGATGAAATCCTTCAATCCATTATCTTCAAGCGCCGCCTCCATCCTATCATTCCAGGCTATGTAATTCGAGCTACCCTCAATGGCATACTCCAATCGCAACCCATTGAAATACATTTCAATGAATACTCAACTATTGCACCAAGAAATTTCTGCAGCAAATTCAAATTGTCCACCAGCACAAAACTCAACACTTATTCACAATCGCAATATCCAGTGATCAATATTGCTCCGATACCATGTAGAAATTTATTAATACTAATGTATTACTGGATTCTCCTAATCTAACAATATTTATCTTCTTTATAAATACAAAATCCTTCCACTGTTAAACTTGTGGAAATTTAAAACTCAATTGCAAGCACATGTGAATAAATTCAATCACACATAACACAGTTGTTTAACATGAAATCTTAAAGCTAAAAACCCCAACTATCATATATTGTGTGTATCAATGGAATCATGCAATAATATCATACAAATATTAGTACTTCAAGCTATCAGTAAAATTTAGATTCATTACACACTGTCATGTAGAAATTTTCATCTCCATGCACCAATTTCTTGCCTCCTGACAGCCTGCCTCCAGTGTGCAATCCCTGCTGAAGAAGACCTCTGAATGAATTCAAATTGGCCTTGCCTTGACTGCGCAATCCTAATTGGAAACTCCAAAGTGTGTCAGATGCATTGAATGCATCACTATAGTCACAATAGATATTCCATCTCACCCTTTCACCTATCTCTCCATTGGGTCTCCATTGGATGTAATGTTCCAAATATGGAACTTGCTGCTCCATGCGAGAATATCTTCAGATATTCTGATTCCTTCTTCAGTGAGCTATGACAAGTCCATTTTATATATTTAATATTGGGTAATTTACAGGATATGTCTCCTTCCAAATAAGGGAGAGATCCTGAGGCTATCTGGCCCTTCACAGACTCTACCTATGGATATGCAATATTCCACTTCGGGAATTTCTGCTACAGGGTCCTTGAGGACACTGTATAAGGAAGCTGCTACAAAAATAAGACATACCAATTCTGGGATGCCCTAGAACACATCTCATACAACTCCTATGCAGAATATGAGCTCAAATAAATACATCTATATGGTTTATTCAGATCTCCCCAATCTAGGTCTCTAAAACAATGCTCAATGAGAGAGCTTACAACAATATAATGAACATAACCAGAAAATCTGCAAATATGAATACACCATAAGAGATAAATGTATGCAGCCAACATTATATGATTATATCAGCAATAATATACAATAAATATCATGAGGAATGAACCCCTTTTGCAATAGGAATCAACCTCTCATGAACAAACCCTGAAATGCATAAGTTACTGCAGCTACACAAAATGCCGAAGGACCATGCTTGCGCAGTCTATATGAGATTAGCTGCTATTGAATATAAATTAAATACAAATGTGGCTGTAGGATACAAATAAATAGCCCAATAGCAAAGGAATGGGCTAAAATACTAGATTTCTAGCCAATCTAGGAGAGATTGCTAGAAATGCTGGAAAATACAAAATGTGACAACTGGGTTGTCACTGCAACTGAACCAAAATAAGAATGAGGTTGTGGCTGATCTGAAATGTATATTCCCTCCTCTGATCATATCTCTAATACAAAGTGCTAATCACTTTTTCTCAGAAACATCCTCCTCTGAAGCTCCAGAAACCCCTCTCTCACTGCCTCCTCCAAAATAACACAGTTTCCTCCATGGATTGCACAGTGGGAGATGATGGAAGTGTGGCATCATTCCACTAATCTTAAATACAGCCTGAGAATCCTCCTTGCAGCTCCTCCAATGAATAGACCACTCCTTCACTGCAGAAAACAAACAAGAATGACTCCATGAGTTCCTCTCTTGTTGCACCCAGCAACACAACGTCCTCTCTGCTGCAGAAATAATGTTGTAGAAGATTAATGTAGTTGTGGCCAATGCCATATTGAGGAAATGTAGCTCAATCCTCATCCTTCCTTGAGGAAGAGGTGGGGATTCCCGACTGGGAACACCCTAGTGCCCGAGGGCACCATCACCCTACTAAACAGCCCAAGAATGCAAGCTTTGCAGACCCAAAGTCTGAAAATATAAATCATAACCTCTCAAAATGGGCTGCCATCTCCTCCATATAAATTGAGAGAACTATTCTCCACCATGGTCCCACCAATTAGGGTTTCCACCCTTAAGAAAGTGTCTTCCCTCCAAAACTACGCAGCTTCTCTAGGAAGCCTCTTCCTCCTTGGGCAGCGATGTTGACTTTAGTCAAAGGTGACTAATCAAGTGAGTTGGGTTCCATTCACACCATTGGTGTTTATTTAAGCTGCTTTATTCACCTCCATTTCACATTAGGGGTGTTATTTCTTCATCTAAAAGGGGCTAAGGTGTCTCCTTCCCCATTTTATTAAACAAAAATAAAATCTGCAACTATAATGTTCCATTTTAGCTTGAGGCTAAAATTGGGAACATTACAGTCCTCCCCTCCCACATGTTGCTTGCCCTCAAGCAACTGCATAGAGAGAACAAAATTTTCTCCCCCTTCTTCTCTTGTGGCCTCCTCATCAATGGTCCCACCACTGCTCAAATATGCTGCAATGAATCTTCCCTCCAATGCTCTCTCCCAAGTATGCAAGCTGACAACAATGCTCCTCATGGAAAGATAGAAGGTGTATTGGAATCCTTCTTGCTGTGCTAAGGCCTCCTTAAGGTAGGAGTGATGATATGCATGGGAAAATTTTGCTCCCAATGATGATCCTTTCATCCATGCAATCATCCAAATAAAATCTCACCCCTGATTTATGCAATGTGTTGGGGCTTAATGGAGAGTTGTTTTGGGTTTCCCATGATGGCCTTCTCTCCATTTATGGTGTGCATGGGGCTGCTTTTGTCCTTGGGCTGAAATTTTATGGCCTCCAAGAATGACCCAAGCTACCCCATCAAGAAATCCAGCCATGAAATGCCTCTGCAAATTCTCCAAGTGGTTCCTTCCACAAGAAGGTACACATAGCAATGTGGCAATCATGGTTTTCCCATGGTGTCTCCTGCAACATAAGACATGTATAATGGGGAGAATCATGCTCCCAATGGGTTGTACATATAATAATCTCCAAATAATTCTCCTCATGAGTGTACAAACATCTAAAATACAATGGAGCAATATGCAATAAAAGAAAGTTGCAAATGACAACCGGAGAGTGGTTTAGAGTTCCACTCATGGAACTTGCGCAGTGCCTCCTTGGCCTGCCTCAAAATCAAAATCAAAATTTTTGTACTAGCCACTTGTTTTTTGCCACAACATCTCATCATAAGATAAAACATGATAATACAAGTGGGTGCCAATGGTGCACACTGAGAAACATGTGGCTGCCCCCACAAACCATCATAAGAATGGCCACTCCCATTGCTGCAATGGGCCAAAAGTACATCACAATAGGGAGCATAAGGAGATGTGGTCATCCTTAGCTCATCAACCTGTCCATATGAAGTAAAGGTAGGAAAATCAAAATGAAGATATATACCTCCTCTACCATGTACTTCGGTCCTTGAGCTGAAATGGCTCATCTGAATGCTCCCCCTCTCCTCCAGTGAGTAAGGGAATGGTTGTTCCAACCTCTCCAAAAACAACTGAGCTCTGCATCTATCCATATGCTGATCATTAGATCATGCTGAATGCCCTCCCAAGTGAACTCCTCTAGCAAAGTAGAGTATGCATCCAAATGCATAGCTAGGAAGTCGTCATGTTGTTGCATGCAATAGTGTCTCCTTGAGACTAGAAGCCCTAGTGAAGAAGAGTCTGCCATGATTATAGATGATCATATCATCCACTAAGTATCTTCCATCTCCATCAAGTTCATCCAATAATTATGCATGCATCAAGATCCTGGGGAAGACTCAATCAAAGCTGAGTCCTCCATCCTAGATCAATCCTCCATGTAGACAGCGCTGGTGTTCTGCAATATGGTGCTCCATCATGCTGCTGCCTGCTACCTTGAAATCCCCTCATGCCAAATTCATCCTCCAATGTTGCTGGCATGCCATCATGCAGCTACCTATGCTCAAGAGAAATGATTATCTCTGAAAATGAGCCTCCCATGAGAGACTAACACCTCCAAAGAATCTCCCGATCCTTGGCAATGTAAGCATGAGTGGCCTCCATCTACTCCAATGCATGAGAGAGTCCCTCCTCAAAGGAAGTATCATCTCTCCCACCAAATATTTGGAGCAGCCATCCTGCATCATGAAGATTCTGACCTCCATCCATGCAGCAACTCTATATGCGCAGTGAAACTAGTGATAATGGGTGGTACTGAAAATGAGAGAGTGTGTCCCTCCTCCTTGTGCTCATCCCCAAATTTTATGCGCTGTAATGGACTTCTCTAATGTCTCCACCCCTCCGGAATCCCATGAGTGGTGAACCAAATACCATGATGCCTCTCAGCATTTCTAGATCAAATGGTCTCCCAAGTGGAAAGCCTAAAAAAGTGAGACATCAAGATAGGAAGTGGACTAAATATATGAGAGGAATGGAAAGTCCCTCTCTCTCTACTACGTAGTGCAGTACTTCTCCTATGTGAAGAAAATCTCTGAAGAAGATAAGGGTGAATGTCCTCCATCCCTTCATGCTGATCCTTCTACTCTTCTTCTTCTTTTTCCAATGGTGCAGCGCTGTAGGTTCTTCAATGCACCTCCTCTTACCAACATGTGAATGTGTATTCTCATCAATGAGAAGCCTTGACCTTCCTTAGATGTAAATATCACCACACCCTCACAATTGGAAGAGTGCCTTTCATACAATGGGGGTCTTGCCTCTAGCAAGTCATTCTCCTGATTTCTCCCCCTCGAGAAAGATGGAATGATCTTTGTTTCATGGTCCCCCTCCATGCATGCAAAGTGTTTGAAGTTTTGTCACACCATGTTTCATATTGGTTTTCATCAACCCCCTTTGTAAAACTCTTTGTGACGGCAACATATGATCTCTCATTTTCATGAGAACATGAAATAGAACTCTGAAATCAATCATCATGAACCATACCTTTGAGTTGCAACGCTGCTCCTCCAAAGGCCTCAACTCTTTCCCTCCATCCTTCTTGCAGTAGCTATGGGAAATGTACTGCGTTTTGGATCTGCATGTGTGGCTAAATGCTCACGCCCTTCATTAAAATAGCTAGGATTTGTCTCATCAACAATGTAAAGACCAACCCTATATTTTACTAGATGAACGCTAGGCTTTAAATTTTTTTTATTTTTTATTTTTTTTATTTTTTATTTATTTTATTTTTTTAATAAAAAAACATAATCATACCAATTTCGAAACTCAGTAAAATAAAATCACTTATACTCAAATCCATAAATTAACTTCAACACATATAAATCCATTTATTATTGATCATAGGCACAATGAAGCATCATATAACAAAACACAATACAATTAACTGTTTACTGTTCACCCTTGGACGAGAACCAACTTGACTTGCCTCAACTTACCGCTACTTGAGCTCCCTTGCTATCGCCTACCTCCATGCATGGTTGTTTTCATGCTTGAGCCGAATGTAGTGACTCACCGGTTAAACTCCCAACCTACTCCTTGGGTACTCTCCTTCCTCGTGGACCCCTGAGCCGCAATGGGGTTTTACAACAAAGGAAAATGCTAGCTAATAGAGGTGAGCCTCTCTTGGCTCAAGAGTCCCCTCTCTATAACACTCTATCACACCAAACTCCACTATAGCTCATAACCACTCTAATTTGACATAATCTCCTCCATCCAACAATAGGGTAAAAACCAAAGTCCTTTTTCCCTTCCCTTTCCCTTTCCTTTATAGAATTTTTCATAGGTGACACTTGGAACTTCATGCATGAATAATTATTTTTTATTAACCCAAAATTTGATTATTCACCCACCCATGTGTCATCCTCCCATCAAGACTCTCCAAAATAATTTACTTAATTATTCATTTAAAATAGTAATTTTCCTCAACCCAACAAGACTTCCTATTTCTTCTCCTAGTTGTCTCTTGATTCCACTTTTCTACTCCTTAAATTGTGTTTATTACTACAGTTAATTGATAAGTCTCAGATTTGGTCCCCTAAACTACCTCAATTTGCATTTATGATGAATATTCTTATGTTGGCTCTTGCCACATGGAAGTTCTCTAATTTCTCGAATTTTAATTTATTAATCTTATTATAATTCACCACCCTCTTCTCTTAATGAAGTTTTTAATAAATCTCTATACTTAACTCTATGTCCCTCTTTTCCCCTTGTTGCCTAACTAAGTTACCTATATACATTATCCTTTTAATATTTTGTTTCAACATGGAAAGGGTAGAGTTATCATGGTAATTAATTTATCTCTTCCTATTCCTCCCTTACCCTAAGTTTTATTCTTGATTTAATTCTTTTGGTTCTAACCTCATATATCATTTGTTATGAATTAGTTGGATTTCATATTTATTATTTTCTTTAATGATGTCTAGGGTCGAGTTTAGTCATGCCCTTCAAGAACTTCCATTCGAAGTTCCAAGGGTGCCCTGCCTAAGAATTTATTTTTGATGCCAAGGGTGCCAAGTCGTTCGTGCCCTTCAAGAATTTCTCTTGAAATTCCAAGGGTGCCACACCACTTGCCATTAAAGCATCCAGTGGTTACGAGGGGAAATTATATGTGCAACTACAGATACCCTTATCATCTCGTATGTTGCCTTCTAAAGTGAGACTAATGATGTTGGGGATCAAGGAATCCGCCTTGATGCGCGCCCCCCAAAAATCCTTGTGAGCGAACCCAATTTGGGACCTGCCCTCATGGCATCATGATCTTCAAGGCGAAGTTGTTTTGACCTTTCCAGCCTAAGTCATGGCAAGAGTGCTAGTAGGTGAGATCAGGGACACTGTCCCACCCCTCCCATGAAGTTCCATCCAATTGTACAACCCCATCACCCATATGTGAGTCATTCGGCCAAGCACTAACATGTTCCTGCAACCAATGACATATCATCAGAGTATATCTAAATATATAACAAGTTTCACATTGAACTTAGAAGTTAAATTACAAAATATTTATTTCTATGAAACCAGATGTTGTCAGCTCATCATATGCGACTGCCTCTGGTGGTTTCCTGTCATACTCGATAATCATCAGTAACAAAGGTTCTCAATGTTAGTCATTGTCACAATAGAAACATCAACATGACCTATTCCTTCACATCATTGTTTATTTGAATTATTACTAATGTAAATAGCTAACCTATGGTACACATCCATCATGTTTATCATACTCATAACATCAATGGTAACTTAACATATCCATCAAAGGCATCATCATCGTAACATCAATAGAAACCATATCTATCCATAAAAATCTATCATCATCATGATATAAATCGAGAACATGCATATCCATCATAGTATCTGTTAGGAATCTGTAATTTTTAGCACATTGGTGAGACTAAAAATACAGAAGCAACATCATTTCAACCAACTTTGGGATTCTAGGATCTAACCCTACTGAATCCGGAGAGGGATCTCTCCAACAAGTGCAAAGATGGATTTGTCTTTGAAGTTTGGGGTTATGATATTAGGCTAGTTATGAAGGCCAAGGGTTTGTTTGTTTTTGGATGGTTGAGCATGATTACTGTTTGAGGTAGAAAGTCCCAAATGCAAAGAGTTTCAAAGGTGAGAAGTTGCAAGCAATCAGAGTAAGCTTCGGCCAAAAAGATAGATAATTGCAGGTTTTAATCCATTGGGCTATGGAGTCATAATAGGGTTTAATTGGGACAGCAAGAGGCAAGAGTGGTCCATGGGGCAAGTCATCTATGTCTAAGGATCTCTTTTAAGTTTGATTTATGGAATGAAATGACACAATAAGAAGGAGAGATAAACAGATGCAGAACAAGAGCAGCCCAGGATATGATAAGTAATTTTAAACTAGTCAGCCTTTGACATAGACTAAAGAAAAACATAAAAGTAAACTAGGATCTGGTAAGTACTTTTAAACTAGCCAGCCTTTGATACACTTTCAATAGAAAACATTTTAAAACAAAGGGAAACTTGGAGGCAACTTTTGGAGTAGAAACTAGCGGGCCGGGCTCACCACAAATCCTCTCCTAACTCTGCTTTACTTGGTTACTTTCAAGACAAACACAAAGACGACACAAAATGGCCTAATATCTGGTAAGTACTTCTAAACTAGCCAGCTTTTAACACATTCCAAGGGAAACATTCAGACAGTAGCGGAGATAAAACTGGGACCAGGGCTCACCATATCTTCCTCAGTTCATCTTCACAAAACATATACTGAAAATAACATTTAAGAATAACATTTAGCTAAGACAATAAGACGAGGGAGCACCAAGATTCCTATGCTTAAACAGAATTAAATCATTCCTAAATAACACAGATTGGAAGAAAACATATATATAAATATATATATATATATATATATATATATATATATATATATATATATATATATATATATATATATATATAAATATTTTCAGTCAGAGAAGGTTACCGATATACGGTAGGTCCTAACTCTATGCATGTTGTTATTTATAAGAGAATATGAAACACAGTGAAAATAGAAACAAAATAACAATTAAAAATTACAGAAACATCACCATCAACATAGACTAGGATCCCATAAATCAGCTTGTATTGATGCTCCAAACCAGTTACAACTTTAAGTCCAGTGCTTTAGTTTAGCAACCATCTACACATCTCAGCCTAACCTATCTATCACAAGTAGAGCTCCAAGAGCCAGTGAACATTATTTACAATCAGAAAATTAAGCTCAAGTGTATTTCAAAGTTCTGCAACCAACCCCTCACTCATCTTCTGTTGTAGTATATATAGAAGGATGAGGAGGTGAGATCTGATAAAAGATCTCATTTACAATTAATACAAAATTAATGGCTCATTGGCCTTTGAGGGGCTCAATGAAGAAACTTACATACATATCCTCTATATTAAATGATTTACATAATGATTAAGCTCGGTGGGAGCTTTTGTTGACCTTTGAGGCTCTGTGTGGCGTCGAAGTAACTCTGCAGATGTCTTTCATTAATTTCCTTGGCAGAGTTTCCTCTAGCTATGTTGCGAGGCATACATCTAGTCTTGATCAATAACTTCGGCCTCTGATTGAATACTTTGAGCCACAGGTGGCATCGTGGTAGCTAGAGGGGTCAATTTTCCTCAATTTGTGGCAGTGGAGGATTTTCTGTCGGTTAAAACACTTCAGATTTTCTTTAAACTGTGTTTTACTTGGGGATTAGGCTTTTGATAAGAATCTTAGACGTAATCCCCACAAATATGTCCTTTAATCCTCTGTTCTGGTAAATTCAGGTCTTCGTCACTGATACTCTCTGATTGTGCCCGATTCATGGTTTTTTCTGGTATGCAGGGCTGCGCAGGGGCAATATGGCATCAATGCCTGAAGAAACACTGATGAAATGTGTTTTTAACATCCTGCGATGATTTTCTTTGATGAATCGAAGGTAGGAAGATCGTCATCCTCCGCCCTCGAATTTTCTTTGAAAATGGTGAGAAAACCATTTAAACCCTGCAAAATACAAAAAACTATTATAAAATCTTGCATATATAGGTTTACTGCTTCAGAAGGCACGTGGAGGAAGCATGGCCGTTGGATGGCATCATCCAATGATTAGGATTGATCGAAGAAGGCAGAAGAAAGATTAAATCAGATCCGTCGATTGTGCAGAGACCAACGGTCAGGAGCAAAGGGGAAAGTCAAAATGGAGAATCGTTGACTGGGCGATGGAATCAGGGCGATGGAATATGGACCGTCGATCTGCAGATCAGATCGACGATGGAGATTAACTTGATGGTGCGTCGTAGCCCAGTTAACGATCGAGCATCTTCGGTGAGCGATAGCTGTTGGATGGCCCGCCCCAGATCAGACGGTGGTCAGCAATATCGCTGGGCATCCACGTCCGATCGATAATGCGCGATGGGCAAGTGGTTTTGAAAAAGTACACGGGACGTGTGTCATGCGATGTATGGAATCGCTGGCGATCGAGGGAAAACAACTTTCGCCCAAAGGCGGTGCGATGGATACCGCCAGTTTTGGGCAAATCGACCTATGGACAGCGGGGACCACAGGGAGACGGACTCCGCACCGTCGATCTGTAGATCAAATCGACGGTGGAAGTTAATTTGAAAGTTGGACCGGCAGATAAGTTATAAAATAATTAAAAACCTGAGAATCAAAATAACCAAAGGTTTTAATACTTCAGGCGGAGACATATTTAAAGGCTTAGCGCCCGATTATGGGGCCTTAGGGCGCATGGAAGGATGATATGACCGGGGGCTAGAAAGGAGGAGCTAATCGCATCGGAGTTTTTAGAACCACGGCAAAAGACTTGCGCCTTCGGAATTTAGCGATGTGATAAGCGTTGTGAGGGGTTTAGCACCTGTTTCTAGGGTGTGGGCATGCGGGGGAAGTGGTTGAGACCTGGCCCAAAGGGGCTTAAACCCTTATGCACAAAAATGTGTTTTTTATGGATCTCCAATGCTTTCAAAGGGATTCGAGGGTCTCGGTAAGGCTTAAAAGAGTGAGTCTCAAACCTTAAAAAAATGGGTTTTCATGAATGGAAGAAGAGAACTCATGAAAAATAGAGGTATTTTATGGAGAAAAAGGAAGCAAATGAAGGTTAGTTTTGGAAGAAGAGGAAAATGGAAATGGTGCTTGCAGCAGTCTTCTGGATTGGAAATTAGCAGGATTTCTGAGTTCTGAAGGGAAACAACAGTGAAGTTTTGGACAGAGGAAAGGCATGAGGCCTTCATGAGTCTTCAAGAGCCAACACTTTTTAATAATAAAATTTGTTCCTTGAAGGCTCAAAAAGTCTTAGCCACCTTTTGCTATAACAAATATTATAGGTGGCTAACAGTGGCTCCACTTGGGGATGGTGCCTTCTTGAAGGCATCAAGAACTTCATACTTGCATTCTCTGGGAGGCTGACCTGTGCCACATCCATTATGTTCTCTGGGAGGCTAACCTGTGCCACATCCATTGGGCTGCCCTTCCTTTGCTGGGATGGTCTTCTCTGAAAATATATTAGCAGCCATGAAAACAATGGACCTTCATCAATACAAACTTTCTACCTACCCAAACCTACTGATCTAACATTTTTTCTTCATTAGAGCGCACTTGGATTGGAAAACTCTTTTCACAACATTTAATTCTTTTAAAAGCATAAAACTAATATAATTCTACTCCTTATTTCTCCCTGAACTCAGATTAAACAGTTGAGTTCAGATGCTTCTCTACCTATTCTACCATCTGTTGGGATTAAACTGTCCAACATATTTTTATTCTCTAAATTCTAAAACATAAATTTAAAAACAGTCAAGTCAAGATTAAACTGTTTGACTTGCTGTGATCTATGGCATAAAAACAAGTTTCACATTGACATTTATTTTACATAAAATTAAATCAAAATGGAAGGCTTAAGATCTGAAAATTGAAAACTCTTCCTTCATATTTTTAACAGCTCTGTTCTGAATTTTGTTTGAGTTGTTCCTACTTTGTTTTCTGGTTCAGATTTTGAGCTAATTAGAACCAGATTTACATCTTTTTTGACTCAAAAAATAAAACAGATTTGAGTCATCTCTCTTTGGAAGCTTAGATTCATATTTTGAAAATGTTTGAACCTTTAATTTCTATCCTAAACTATCTACTGATAAGCCAAGATTAAACAATTTGGCAAATCAAATTCACTATCCTATCAGCAAAAAATTTAAAACTAATTATTCAAGATTAATCAAGTTGACTAACTAGAAGCATGTTATTCAGGAGTGGCATTTGAGCTTGCACACTTTCGGATTTGTTTCTCTTTTTTGGTACGGGGCTATACCTTTCTTGTTTTCATAATCTGCCCTCTTTTCTTTCTTTTCATTGTTTTTTTATTTTTTATTTTTACAACTTTTAATGCAATGGTGGATGAAATATTTACAATGGAAAAAAGATAAAAAGGCTTTGGAACATAACATGGATCAAGAGAAGTAATTCTTAAGCATCCTACCATTGACAGGACCCCCAAACAGTTCTTCTCCATTCAACTCCTGCAAGAAAAATGCATTGTTACCAGCAGCTGAGTGAATAGAGTAAGGGCCAAGCCATAAGTTGTCAAATTTTGCATGCTTTCCCTTCTCGTCCCTTATTGAATCCCACTTCAAAACTTTGTCCCCAATCTTGAAATTGCTGGCCTTTTTTCTTCTGTCAAAAAGCTTTTTAATGCTGTCCTGCTTCTGCAATGCTTGGTTATGCACTTCCTCTCTGGTTTGCTGAAGATGAATGGTCTGGTTCATTCTTCTGATCATGTCATTTTCTTCAGTTTGTAACTCTTGAATCAACTTCATTACTGGTATCCCAAGGCTGTTTGGAAAAATTGCATCAGTACCATACACAAGCTGGAAAGGTGACATACCAATAGATTTCTTCAAAGTCAATCTGTCAGCCCAAAGTGCATGAACCAGCTTTGTGTGTCGAGACTTCTTATTGTCCTCCAAAATTTTCTTGATTATGTTCACTAAGCTTTTGTTTGAGGATTCTACAAGTCCATTACCTTGAAGGTAATAGGCCGTGGAATGCCCCAATGTTATGTGATATCTATGGCAGAACTCAACCATTTTCTTTGATCCAAATGTTGTTGCATTATCAGTGATAATCTTGGTAGGACAGCTGAATCTGGAGAGAATGTTAGTCTCCATAAATTTTATAATAACTGAATCATTGGCCTATCTACAAGGTATGGCTTTTATCCACTTAGTGAAATAGTCCGTGGTAGTGAGAATCCATCTATGCTGGACAGAAGATGGTGGGTGGATTTCTCATATAAATTCAAGTCCCTACTGTTGAAAAGGGGCCTCAACAGTGATTGGATGCAGAGTTAGGGGTAACAGTTTCCTTTTTCCTTCAAAAATTTGACACTTATGACAGGCTATGATCATTTTGTGCACATCATGGAAAAGAGTAGGCCAATAGAAACCAGCCCTCAAAATTTTGTTGGCTGTTGTCTTCCAGTATAAGTGACCTCCACCCTCTCCTTCATGGAACTAGTGCTTAACATTCTCTGCATCAAACTCAGGCAAACATTTAAGCAATAGACCACTTGCATTTTTCCAATAAATACATCTATCTATAATGCAATATTTTACAGCTTTCAATTTGAGGAATCTTGCCTTTGTTTTTGTCAAACCAGGAGGTGTATTCAAATTAAGAAAAACATAAACAATATCAGCATACCAAGAGGAATTTATAAAATGGTTTTCAACAATGGGAGTTGAGACTTCCTCCTGATCATCCAAAGCATCAATCATATTAATATCAAGAACTTCAAAATTGGATTCAACCATCAATCTAGCTAGACCTTGGCCTTTGATGAGTTTAGTGGGTTTTATCTCTAAATCATATTCAAGAATAATAGCGATCCACTTACCTCTCTTACCATCTGGGTCCTGTGTTAGAATGTCTTTAACCACTGAGTTTGGGACAAAGGCAATGATGTGTGAGTGAACAATGTATACTCTGAAGTCTTTCAAAGCTTTAACCAAAGCAAAAGCTTGCTTTTCCATAACGTTATACTTCAAAGGGGCATCCCTCAATGCCTTGCTAAAGAATGCAATAGGCTGCTCTTGTCCTTGTGGATTTTTTTGTAGAAGGACAGCAGCTATGGTATGTTCTGATGCAAATGAAAAAATATAAAAATCCCTTGAAAACTTTGGACTTATGAGAACCGGTGTTTTGGTTAAAGCTTGTTTCACCAGTTCAAAAGACTTCTTTGCTTCCAAGGTCCATTTTACCCCTTGCTCCTTTTTTAACATGTTTGTGATATTCCTAAGGAGCTCAGCCAAGTTGGAGATGAACCTTCTTAAAAATTTAATCTTTCCGATGAAAGACTGCAACTCTTTAATGTTTCGAGGCTAAGATATTTGCAATATGGCCTCAATCCTCTTGGGATCTAAGTTTATACCTTCTTCAGAAATAATGTTCCCAAGAATTTTACCTTCTTGGAGACCAAATAGTGTCTTCTTAGGGTTTAAATATATCCCAAAATTTCTACACTTCTCGAAAAAATTTCTTAAATGTTCTAAGTGCTCTTCATCTATTTTTGAAAACACAGTGACATCATCTAGATAGATAATGATGAAGAAGCCCAGTTCCTCCGAGAATGCTATGTCCATGGCTCTTTGAAAATTTGCTCCAACATTCATTAGACCAAAGGGAATTTTCACATACATGAAAGTGCCCCATGGTGTAGTGAATGTTGTCTTTAATTGATCAGCAGGGTGAACTAAGATCTGATTGTACCCTGAATAGCCATCCAGCAAAGAAATTCTTCTAGACCCTACCACCCTTTGTAAAATGTGATCCATCTTTGGTAAAGGGTAGTTGTCCTTTAATGAAGCTTTGTTCAAGTCTCTAAAGTCTATACAAAGCCTGATATCTCCAGTTTTCTTCCTAACAGACACCATATTAGACACCCACTTAGAATATCTAATAGGGACAACAATACCAGCATCATACATTTTCATGATCTCCTTCTGAACCAATGGTAACTGGACAGGGTTTATTCTGCACAGTTTCTGTTTGAATGGTTTTTGGTTTTCTTTGAGGGGAATTTTGTGTTGTATTATTTCAGTGTCATAGGACTTGAGATCTTCGTAACTCCATGCAAAAACATCAGAAAACTCTTTAAACAGCTCAATGTATTTGAGTTTAATTTGAGCTGGTAAAGTCTTAGACAGTTTAATCATCATAGGTTTAAGTTCACTGCCAATATTACACTCTTCTACTTCAGCCTCTATAGGTTCCAGTTTTGGCTTTTTGGCCGCATCGTTAAGATCAAACAACTCTTTTAAAGGCACTAGACCGCTTGGAAAACTTTCATCTTTAGAGTGCAGAGTTTCTAACTCATCTGTTTTGAACTCAGCATCCAATTTTGTTTTTTTTTTTAGTTTGTTTGACAGTAGGTTAATATTAATAGGTTCAGGAGACGGTTCCTCTTCACCAAGGAAATTTTCTTCACTGCAGTCTATATCATAATCTGAGTCTGAACTGTTTGGTTTGAATTCATTTCTGAATTGCATGAAGTCTTCTATTTGTTTGTCATTGTCAAATACTTGCCAATATTTCTCATTATCAGGCACAACTGGTCTAAATTTTATCTGAGTTGTGCAGTCTTTGGTGCTATATGGCGTTAAGCATGTTCTAGCTGCAAAGGCTAAATTGTGGGCCGCGATATTTATTTTTCTTGGGACAAAAAACAATTTGGACTCCTTGAATGTTTTCAAAAGGTCCATGACATCATTTCGGTAGGCCCTGAGTCTGGGATGATTTGCTTTATACTCCCCATTGACCTGCCTAATAACTAACTCTGAATCTCCGTGAACTTTAATTCTTTTGGCTCCTATATTTTTCAACAAATGTAAGCCTAGGAGAAGGGATTCATATTCTGCTATGTTATTGGAACACTGAAAATTTAATGTACAGGAAATACATTCTGTGTGGTTGTTTTCAGTGTTAGAAATCCAAACACCTGCACCAGCGTTAGTCTTAGTGCAGGATCCATCAAAATACATACTCCATAGAGGACTACTCTTAGTTTCATCCTCGTTACTGTCCTCTCCAACTAACGTGCTGAAAGGTTGTTGTGGTAACTCAGCACTTAGTTGTATTTGTTTTGATTCTGCAAGTTTTGCGCTTATTTGAGGGTTGTTCTCTTTAGTGTCCATGTTTAAAAACAAAGGACACATGACCTGTAGTTCAAGACCTTTGTTTAGTTTGCTAATGTCTTCAAACGCTGCAAAATTTTTTAACATTTCTGCGTTGTGCTCCTCTTCCTCTCTGTCGTCCGTTAACTCTATCAAAGTTACTTGTTCATCTGATGTTTCTTCATTAAAGAGGATAAATGAATCAAGGCCTGTGTTTACAGAATATAAAGGGGAGTTTTGTGGCCTGTCTTGACTTGTAACTGTGTATTGCATATGAGACTCCCTGTAAAGTCTTCTATTGTGATTGAAAACAGGGATAGTCGCATAGGTCATGTCCATTTGCATAGTCCCTTGTAACTTAGCCCCCCCAAGATGTTGATAATAACATTCCATACTTTGGGGGCACGTCAGCCACAACAATATCCATGACTAAACATTTGGCTGGAATTTGGGCTAAGTTAACACAAAGGTCTTTGATTAATCCTAAACATTTTACTCTGCTGGAATCAAAAGAGTACAAATATTTGCAAGGTCTGGTGATTTCTAGACCAAGGCTCTCCATTACAGCTTTTGGCATTAAATTATGAGAAGCACCGGAATCATGCATAGCATTGTGCAAAATTTTGTCATGAACGTTTAAACTTACATAAAAGGGAGGGACAGGTCCTTCTTGATATCTACCTTCAATCTTAGGACCAAAAATCAGCTCTGGTTGGTCATCATTAAGATTGACTGTGTCCTCATTTTCTTCAATGTTTAAAGCCTTCAAAATTCGGGTTCTATATACATGTTGGGAAGCTAACTCAGTCAAGGGAAAAAAGATTTTGATCTTTGAAATTTCCTATTCAAGGCTGAAGGGAAATCGGTTCTTTGAAGTGCTGGTTTCAGCCTTATTAGCTGTCATTCTATCAACAATATCAGCTTGCTAATTTGTTTTATTTACACTAGACAAAATTGTTTTCATAGGAGTACTAGCTGAAGTGTTAGTACTGCTAATGCCTACACTCTGTTTTTCTTTGTTTTGAGTGTCTTTTTATTTATCATTACCAGAATTTACAGCCACTGTTTTATCCTTTTGTTTGAAAATTTTAGGCTTGGTTGTAGTGCTATTTTGTGAAGGTTTTTCAGAGGTTTTGTTGACTGGTTTTACTTCTAAGGTCATATTCTTTTTGAGGTTCTATGATGACATTTTCCATGTCTTGATGATAATCTTCATCATCACCTCTTCTATCATCGTAAGGTGTGTATAGACTTTGTTTTTTATCATGATGAATCTCAAAATCATCGTCCTCTACCCCAAACATGTTGACATCATCTTCCTCAGTTATCTCATTCGTTTCCTCAACCTTACTTACATAATTCTGATGAAAGGGAGGAATGATCTGCTGATCATCTTCCCTAGGTCTGTTTGGAGGTTGGTTCCTTCTAACATTCTGATTCTGGTTCTAGTTTCTATTTTGAGGGGTAGTTTGGTTTTGATTTTCTTGTGCTCTCTTAATTATGCTCATCTCTTTCATCATTTCTTCCATCATTCTCTCCATCTTTGAGTTTGAAGTAGAAGGCGTGGATTCCTCTCTAAAGGAAACTCTCTTTTCAGTTTTCATTCTTTCTCTTTTTTCCATTAAGTTGACTTCCACAGAAAGAGTGCCTTTTTTCATATCTTCAAGAGTTGCGAAATCTCTCTCCCTCAGCTGATAGGTCATGTCAGAGTCGAACCCTTCAGGAAACTTGTTTAAAGCTGAGCCCTGTGGAGGTTTTAGTTCTGGGGAAAGTTCATTATACACATTATTGAATCTGGTGCAATAAGCTTGCACACTTTCCCCAGTGTTTCTATGGAGGTTCTTGTAGTCAGAAAGGACTTGGAGAGGGTTTTTCTTTACTTCCCATTTGTTTAAGAATGATTGATGGAAGGCTTGAAGATCATTAATACTATGGGGACCTTAAGTTTTGAACCATTTTCTTGCTTCTCCCCCTAAGCTCTGAGAAAATAACCTAAGCTTGACAGAATCATCATCAATTTCATTTCTGTCAAAGTAGTCATCCATCTTATCCACATGTTGTGATGCAGTTGTAGTATTGCTAGCATCATATAATGGAATTTTGGACTGATAGTCCTATGGAAGATTTACTAATGGTGCAGGAAGGACTAAGGGAGCATACCATGCTTCCATGATATGTGGTGGGGGTGGATTCACAAGGAGTGGATTAACAACTAAAAAAGTGGGCTGAAGTGGAGTGGTTGGAACAGTGGATGTAGTGTGAGAAGAAGTGGATGGACCAGGAATAGACTGCTGAGCTGATCTTGGATGAGAGACACCTAGGTTGTGAAGGAAATGTAAATCAGGAGGTGTTGTTTCTCTGCTACCAGAAAGCTCACTTGTTTCCGGGGATGAAAGTGAAGACTCAGAAACTAACTGATCTAAATCATCAAGAGACCTAGTTCTAAATGGGTTTACTAAGTCAACTTGTGATGGTTGTAGAGCCGAAAGCTTTTTAGGGACTGAATTAGCTCTTAAGGGTGATCTGAAAACAATTGACAATTTAATATTAGGAGACTTCCTAAGGATACCTTCTGGGTTATCAACTACTTCAAGTGGATCAGGGTCAGGATGGGCTCTAGTGTGAATCTTTCTAGGAGCCACTATGCTGTGTTTTTTTAGACCCAAATAAACAGGAAAAGTTAAACCAGGTATGAAAATCTTTAAAAGGTTAACTAGTCTGTTTGAAATTTAATCCTACAGTCCTCTAAATGAGTTTGAATGATATTATAAATAAGGGTTCTTCCCAGTGGAGTCTTAAGGTATTTTAAGGATTGTGGAGTCGCCAAGTGGAAGTTTTTAGCTCTTTTCAGAGGTAAAAGGTTTTATGGTCCACCACCATGTTTATTGAATACCAATCTGAAATATTTTTAGGTTTTTCTAAGTTATTTTTCAGTTGTATGGTTTTTAAGAATATCCTAACTTTGTTTCAAAACTTAGCTACGGTTATGAGACAAAAAGAGTTTACTCTTATGGCTAAGCCAGCTGATCTTTCAAGGTTAGATAATGTCTTAAGAGAATCCTAGGTTTTACCTAGCTTGTCACTGATTCAAACAAGTTTTACCATGATTACCACTTCTTTGGTAGTGCTTGAAAATGCTGATTTTAACTCACAAGGTTTTATAAAAATAAAAAATGATTCTGGGTTCGTTCCCCAGCGGAGTCGCTAGAAATGTTAGGAATCTGTAATTTTTAGCAGATTGGTGAGACTAAAACTGCAGAAGCAACATCGTTTCAACCAACTTTGGGATTATAGGATCTAGCCCTCCAGAATCTGGAGAGGGATCTCTCCAACAAGTGCAAATATGGATTTGTCTTTGAAGTTTGGGGTTATGATATTAGGCTAGTTATGAAGGCCAAGGGTTTGTTTGTTTTTGGATGGTTGAGCATGATTACTGTTTGAGGTAGAAAGTCCCAAATGCAAAGAGTTTCAAAGGTGAGAAGTTGCAAGCAATCAGAGTAAGCTTCGGCCAAAAAGATAGATAATTGCAGGTTTTATTCCATTGGGCCATGGAGTCATAATATGGTTTAATTGGGACAGCAAGAAGCAAGAATGGTCCATGGGGCAAGTCATCTATGTCTAAGGATCTCTTTTAAGTTTGATTTATGGAATGAAATGACACAATAAGAAGGAGAGATAAACAGATGCAGAACAAGAGCAGCCCAGGATCTGATAAGTACTTTTAAACTAGTCAGCCTTTGACATAGACTCAAGAAAAACATAAAAGTAAAATAGGATCTGGTAAGTACTTTTCAACTAGCCAACCTTTGATAAAATTTCAATAGAAAACATTTTAAAACAAAGGGAAACTTGGAGGCAACTTTTGGAGTAGAAACTAGCGGGCCGGGCTCACCACAAATCCTCTCCTAACTCTGCTTTACTTGGTTACTTTCAAGACAAACACAAAGACGACACAGAATGGCCTAAGATATGGTAAGTACTTCTAAACTATCCAGCTTTTAACACATTCCAAGGGAAACATTCAGACAGTAGCGTAGATAAAACTGGGACCAGGGCTCACCATATCTTCCTCAGTTCATCTTCAAAAAACATATACTGAAAATAACATTTAAGAATAACATTCCGCTAAGACAATAAGAGGAGGGAACAACAACATTCCTATGCTTAAACTGAATTAAATCATTCCTAAATAACACAAATTGGAAGAAAAAATATATATAAAGATTTTCAGTCAGAGAAGGTTACCAATATACAGTAGGTCCTAACTCTATGCATGTTTTTCTTTATAAGAGAATATGAAACACAGTGAAAATAGAAACAAAATAACAAGTAACAATTAGAGAAACATCACCGTCAACATAGACCAGGATCCCATAAATCAGCTTGTATTGATGCTCCAAACCAGTTACAACTTTAAGTCCAGTGCTTTAGTTTAGCAACCATCTACACATCTCAGCCTAACCTATCTATCACAAGCAGAGCTCCAAGAGCCAGTGAACACTATTTACAATCAGAAAATTAAGCTCAAGTGTATTTCAAAGTTCTGCAACCAACCCCTCACTCATCTTCTGCTGTAGTATATATAGAAGGATGAGGAGGTGAGATCTGATAAAATATCTCATTTACAATTAATACAAAATTAATGTCTTATTGGCCTTTGAGGGGCTCAATGAAGAAACTTACATACATATCCTCTGTATTAAATGATTCACATAATGATTAAGCTCGGTGGGAGCTTTTGTTGACCTTTGAGGCTCTATGTGGCGTCGAAGTAACTCTGCAGATGTTTGTCATTAATTTCCTTGGCAGAGTTTCCTCTGGCTGCGTTGCGAGGCAGACATCTGGTCTTGATCAATAACTTCGGCCTCTGATTGAATACTTTGAGGCACAGGTGGCATCGTGGTAGCTAGAGGGGTCAATTTGCCTCAATTTGTGGCGGTGGAGGGTTTTATGTCGGTTAAAACACTTCATATTTTCTTTAAACTGTGTTTTACTTGGGGATTAGGCTTTTGATAAGCATCTTAGACGTAATACCCACAAATCTGTCCTTTAATCCTCTGTTCTAGTAAATTTAGGTCTTCGTCACTGATACTCTCTGACTGTGCCCGATTCATGGTTTTTGGTATGTAGGGCTGCGCAGGGGCGATCTGGCATCAATGCCTGAAGAAACACTGATGAAACGTGTTTTTAACATCCTACGATGATTTTCTTTGATGAATTGAAGGCAGGAAGATCGTCATCCTTCGCCCTCGAATTTTCTTCGAAAATGGCGAGAAAACCATTTAAACCCTGCAAAATACAAAAAACTATTATAAAATCCTACATATATAGGTTTACTGCTTCAGAAGGCATGTGGAGGAAGCATGGTCGTTGGATGGCATCATCCAACGATCAGGATTGATCGAAGAAGGCGGAAGAAAGATTAAATCAGAGCCGTCGATCGTGCAGAGACCAACGGTCGGGAGCAAAGGGGAAAGTCAAAATGGAGAATCGTTGACTGGGCGACGAAATCAGGCTGATGGAATATGGATCGTCGATCTGCAGATCAGATCGACAGCGGAGATTAACTGGATGGCAGGCCGTAGCCCGGTTAACGATCGGGCATCTTCGGTGAGCGATAGTCGTTGGATGGCCCGCCCCAGATCGGACGGTGGTCAGCAATATCGTTGGGCGTCCACGTCCGATCGATAATGTGCGATGGGCAAGCGGTTTTGAAAAAGTACACGGGACACGTGTCATGCGATGTATGGAATCGCTGGCAATCGGGGGAAAACAACTTTTTCCCAAAGGCAGTGCGATGGATACCGCCGGTTTTGGGAAAATCGGCCTATGGACGGCAGGGACCACAGGGAGACGGACTCCGCACCATCGATCTACAGATCAGATCGACGGTGGAAGTTAATTTGAAATTCGGACTGGCAGATAAGTTATAAAATAATTAAAAACCTGAGAATCAAAATAACCAAAGGTTTTAATACTTCGGGCGGAGACATATTTAAAGGCTTGGCACTCGATTGCGGGGCCTTAGGGCACATGGGAGGATGACATGACGGGGGGCTAGAAAGGAGGAGCTAATCGCATCGGGTTTTTTAGAACCACTATAAAAGACTTGCGCCTTCGGAATTTAGTGATGCGATAAGCATTGTGCGGGGTTTAGCACCTGTTTCTAGGGTGAGGGCATGCGGGGGAAGTGGTTGAGACCTGGCCCAAACGGGCTTAAACCCGTATGCACAAACATGTGTTTTTTATGGATCTCCAATGCTTTCAAAGGGATTCAAGGGTCTTGGTAAGGCTTAAAAGAGTGAGTCTCAAACCTTAAAAAAATGGGTTTTCATGAATGGAAGAAGAGAACTCATGAAAAATAGAGGGATTTTATGGAGAAAAAGGAAGCAAATGAAGGTTAGTTTTGGAAGAAGGGGAAAAGGGAAATGGTGCTTGCAGCAGTCTTCTGGCTTGGAAATCAGCAGGATTTCTGAGTTCTGAAGGGAAACAATAGTGAATTTTTGGACAGAGGAAAGGCATGATGCCTTCAAGAGTCTTCAAGAGCCAACACTTTTTAATAATAAAATTTTTTCCTTGAAGGCTCAAAAATTCTTAGCCACCTTTTTCTGTAACAAATATTATAGGTGGATAACAGTATCAATAAAGACATACATAACCATCAAGTCCACTAATAATAGAGTCATGTGTCCAGATCCTCAATCTGAGGTCCTCAAAGAATAAAGTGCGAATCTTAGGGCTAAATTGTTAAAATTCATATCACTATCTTTCAACTAGAGTAGGGCACTACAAAAAAACCCCTTTCAAAAAATTCCTCCAAATTTTCCCTTTCATCAGATCTTCAATGGTGTGCTCAATGGTCTGGAAAGAAGAAAGGAAACCTCCTCTCCATCATTCATTTCCTTGTTTCCTCTGTCAATCTCCTCTCCTTGGAGAGAAGCTCCTCTTGCTGATGGAAATGGATCTTGGGCACAGGCTAAGCCAAGATCATGCTCTGATACCACTGTAATGTTCCAAATATGGAACTTGCTACTCCATGTGGGAATATCTTTAGATATTTTGATTCCTTCTTCAGTGAGCTATCACAAGTCCATTTCAGAGATTGACTATTGGGGAATTTACAGGATATGTCTCGTTCCAAAGAATAGAGATATTCTGAGGCTAGTTGGCCCTTCACAGACTCTGCCTATGGATATGCAATATTCCACTACGGGAATTTCTGCTACAGGGTCCTTGAGGACGCTGTATAAGGAAGCTGCTACAAAAATAAGACATACCAACATTGGGATGCCCTAGAAAAAATATCATACAACTCCTATGCAGAATATGAGCTCAAATAAATACATATAGATGGGTTATTCAGATCTCCCCAATCTAGGTCTCTAAAATAATGCTCAATAAGAGAGCTTACAGCAATATAATGAACATAACCATAAACTCTGCAAATATGAATACACCATAAGAAAGAAATGTATGCATACAACATTATATGATTATATCAGAAATAATATACAAGAAATATCATGAGGAATGAAATTTTGTGCTCAACT
Source organism: Pinus albicaulis (assembly GCA_034641835.2). Taxonomy (NCBI): domain Eukaryota; kingdom Viridiplantae; phylum Streptophyta; class Pinopsida; order Pinales; family Pinaceae; genus Pinus; species Pinus albicaulis. The sequence goes on along the minus strand of CM076570.1, from coordinate 419,278,668 downwards.
TAGTGTTCCTAAATTGAGGTCATAAATTATCAACAAGGGTTAGTAAACTGCTGAAGTGAGGTGCACTATATGTGCCTAGGTATCTGTTTCTCACTACGTTGTGTTTAGTGTTTTTATGATTTTTTTGGTTTTGTGGTTTTATGTTAAGAAGGAAAAGAACTAAATGTTGAAAAAGAACAGTTGTTGGTCACACTAAAAACAGAGCAAAACCTATACTAAAGAACAGAAAATGCAAAGTTTGATAATGACTCATAGCAGGAGAATAAATCACAACATGAACTCAATAACTCATAACATAAACTTATCCAATTCATCCATTAGAAATATGTTGGAATAGCTTGAGAAAAGGACAAGTTTAGTGTAAATGAGGTTCTCCTAAGTAAACAACCATCTTACAATATTACAAAGAATCTCATCCATGGATAAAAGTTTATTGGAACACAATTGGAAAAAAAGATTATTTGTAGCACAATAATATTTCTACTCTGAATTAACTTGTAATGCTAAGATTAATCCATTCTGCAGCTCCACTTGTCACTACTAAGCCTTATTCGAAAGTTAGAGATTTTCTAAAATATTTTTTTGGAAAAAAAAGGCTTATTTGTGAAATTGAAAAAGATTGCAGAACAATCAAGGCCTTAAATTGATATCACTAATTCATTCCTGTCCATATGATGATGCATTAATAGAAATTCGGAACAAGATTAGTTTGTAAAAAATGAAGGCCGTGAAGTCTAATTTTGACAGTTAACACAACTTAAAGAACAATGGATAACACTGAACTAGAATGCAATTGATCAAACTTGAAACACAGTGATCACAACTAAACTAAAATGCTTTTAGCCTCACTTTGAAATAAAGTGCACTGGAATGTCACTAATCTAACTTAAATTACAGTGAACAGAGTTATACTAGAGTGTCATTATCAAACTTGAAACACAGTGACAGAGTTAAACTAGAGTGTCATCTACCTCCGGAGTACTACAACTAGACTAAAGATGCAACTAATCACTAAAATGTCTCAGCTTTGTCTCATTCGGAATTAGTGGTATTTTGGAATAATTTATGGAACAGGACTGGCTGCAACATGTTATGTAAATGAGCATGAAAGCATACAATTCAACAAAACACAACAAAGCTCTAAAACACCACATCTATGTCTCATCTAGAGTTAGTGATATTTTGGAAGAGTTTATAAGATCACGACTAGCTGTAACAACTGATGTAATTGAGCACAAAATCATAAAGTTCATAGAAATGCAACTAACTCCTAAATACTACAGTTATATCCCATCCAATGTGAGTGGTATTTTGGAAGAGTTGTAAGGATAAGACTAACTGTGGCATCCGCTGCAAGTAAGTATAAAAACACAAAGTTCAGAAAATTAATTAAACTAAGAATGAAACAAGGCTAAGTTACTTATCTAAACCATATGAACAAAGCTTCTCAGGTAGCAGGGGCCCTCTACCACCGGATTAGCACGCAAATATACTCAAGATTGACTCAGCTCTTGCAATAAAGTGATGCTTCTTTCATTAAAGGAGAAATTCTTCAAAACAGAGTATTACGGTCTTCTGAGATCTAGCAATAAAACATAAATCTAGCTAGTTGTTTCTCGGTCTCCCGAGCCATACTTATAACAAAATTACATAACTGTCTTTGAGATAAAATAGGAATAATTGTCTTTCCCAACTAAAATCAAACTAGGACTCTGGTGGTGGCCTCGTACTATGATTAAGGACATCTGTACAGTCCTTGTCCTATTAGAAGTCTGTCTCCTAGTTTTGGTTTCCCACATGCATAACCACCTGTAGACTCAAGCTCAGACTTCATGGAGAGCAAGAAATGATGGGAGAGTGATTTGGAATATGACCATATGTGTTTTTCCTTGAGGTGACACCTCGAACCTGCGTAAACATGAGAACGGCTGCGGAATAGGCAACTGGCTACAGAATGACTGCGTTCTGTAGCCGAGTCTAGTCAAAAATTGCTACAATAACAGAATCATGAAAACATAGCAAGTTAGTCATTATATACATTCTTAAAGTAATCCTAATCAATCATATTGATCATTTAAGCCTATAATTGATGAGGGACAAAGAAAATGAAGTGAAATGTGGTGGAAAAGAAGGACATCTTTGGGGCTCAACATACCCCCACTGCAAGGCTTTTGCATGTCCTCATGCAACTATTCCATGTACTCTGAGACCTCTGCTAGGACATATAAGCCTCTTCTTCTGCTTTTCCTGACATTCAATGGCCTTCTAGGCTTCCTTATGACTAACTTGAATCTCAAATTTGTAAGTGCCTTGCTTAACTTTTTGTTTTTCTTCTTCAATCTTTCATTGGCCTTGTGCATTTTTTTCATTTGTAGAGACAGAGTTGTATTCATATCACCTTTTATCTTAACCTGCTCCCTTAAAATTTCATTTTCATTCTTGATGTGCCTATTGAGTACTTATAACTCATATTTATCTCTTCTTAGCATATCAATTGCAGATTTTGGTGGACTAGGACTTTTGTTTCTACTTTCTGAAGCTTTCCTTTCTAGTGTCTCAACATAATTGTAAATTTCTTGTTGTGTTGGGTCTATTTCAGGAGCTCCTTCATCAAAATCCTCCTCATACTGATAGTCAGGTGATCTAACAGTAGGTGTTTCTTCATCCTCAATGTTTATGATTCCAGTTTTTCTAATTTTTGTTTTCTTTAGTATACCTCTAAGCCTGTGGCTCCATCTCGGTTGAGATGGCCCTTCTCCTCTGTCTTTGGCATATTTTCTTATTATTCTTTCCTTCTTAAGCTGCTTTTTAATTTGAGCCAATTTCTCAGAAATCATCTCTTCACTATCCTCTTGTATTGATTTACCAGTTTTAGTTTCAACAACCTTGGAAATTTCCTTTCTCCTGCTTCTTCTTATGGGTTTTCCTTCAGGTGGGGATTCCTTGGGTTCCTCAAAGTGATTCCTCACTAGAAACTCATCCCAATTATCTCCCATTTTTCCCAAATGATGTTCAATTAAGATTTTGACTAACCCATGGTGATACAAGGTTGTTTCCAGAAATTGAACCCTCTTTTGTACATTTGAGGCCATTCTTTTCAGACTATGAAGTAGGAAAAAGGGCAAATTGATTTCTTCTCCTAAGAAATGCATCATTAACTGAATATGATAAACATAGAGGGTACCAAATATTCCTTCACAAGTTATAATTTTTTGCAAAATGAGCAACATGTTCCTCCATTTATTCTTCAGTGCAGAGCTAGGAATACCTTTCTTAAAAATGGAAACATCCATACCTGGTGTTTTGAGTATTTGCCTCCATGCCTCGTTATGAAATTCCCTATTTTTGAACCACTTTTCTCTTGCCTGGGTAATTCCATTGCTTCTGCAATGAAAGCCTCTGTAATGGTGAATTTAACATCTCCTATTTCAACCTCCGCTCCATTGAAGGACCGTGCAAATGTTTTAGTCACTTCTTTGTGAAAACCATTGAATTTTTCTAAAAATTGCAACCACCCAGCCTGCTGTAGCATTTCTCTGATTTGTGGATAGCCTTCCAAGTACTTGGTTCCAACTGGTTCAATTCTTACTATGAGACCCATAACTTATCTTTTCAACCTTCAAATTGTTTCTCCTCTGTTCACGGTGAAAATGGCTATTAAAGAGATGTTTTTACTCCACGGATGTTTCCTCTATTTTACAGACCAGAATGGCTAAGAATTAGCTGCGGAACTCTGCTCACGGTGAAAATGGTTGTTAAAGAGATGTTTCTACTCCACAGGTGTTTCCTCTGTTTTACAGACCGAAATGGCTAAGAAGTGGCTGCGGAAAGAAATGATATGGAGTAGTTATGAAAAGAGTATAATGCGGTGAGGGTGATTCACATGGATTAATGAGTTGAGATTTATCATGGAAGAAAAGACCGCGGAGATATTTTGTGAGAAATTCAAAATCATCCTTAAATACTTTGGCCTAGTGACGTGACTGATCAAATCACTTCAGTACTTAACTGTTAAGTTTTAAATGATGATCGGATATGGCAAGATGGAAGGGATTTTGTCCAAAGTTTTTATGATAATTTTGATAGGCATGATCAACACGAATAATTAAAATAACCTTTTTGAATCATACATGACTTAACTATGCTAAACTTTCATGATTTGTCACCATAATAATTTCATAACTTTTACCTTTGCCTTTCCTTTGATTTTTTTTCTTTTTGGTTTTGATATGCCTTGTCCTCCTTTAAAATTCATTGGTCTTCAGTCCTCATAACTCCTTTGATTTTTCTTGTTGTCTTAGATATGTAGGATCAATTTGCTGCTCAATCAAGTGATTACTAGATAGTGCCTTCAGGATCTCTGGCTGCAGAATGTCTGACTAGCTGCAGAATGTCTGCCTGGCTGCAGAATGTCTGATTGATTGCAGAATGTTCCTGTAGAAGTCTTAAAACATGGAATGGAAAGGTTTGAAGCATGAATGGAATGTTTGTATGAAATGAGTAAAAAATGGATAATGAAGTATGGTGTAATGGAGTATGAGTGAAGTGAATAATGGAATGAAATGAATCACAATTATGAAGTGGAGTGAAGTATGGAAAATGACTTGCAACTTATGATCTATATTATTCAATTGCAGAAAGAAATCACTCTTAAAACTCTGAGATGAAAATGAGGTGGACCATGGAATGAAATGAATGAAGTATGGAGTGAAGTGGAGTATGGATGAATGGAATGAAATGAAGTATGGATGAATGGAATGAAATGAATCATAAGTGAAATATGGGTTTACACTTATGATTTTGTAATAGCTACTTGCAGAAAAAGAACAAATTTGAAAAGCTAGAGTGTCAGAAAAATTCTGATTTTCACTCTATCTTTTCTGTATAAACATGCTAATCAGTGATTGGTTTTCATGTTTATACTTTTTTTTTTTTTTTAATGCTTTTGAATTCAGAAAATTCAACTAAGTTGATGAAGAAGAAAAATTCTTCTTCATTAACTTCACATTACTGTTTTCCTGAAATCTCTTGACAAATTCTTCTCTTGAAAGTGGCTTGTGATACAGCTTCAATCTATGACCATTTACAAGAAAATTGACCTTCTCTTCATCTATTGTCCTGATTTTTATTGCTCCATTGTCAAAAATTCTTATAATTTCATATGGCCCAAGCCAATGTGTTTGGAATTTACCTTGAAAATCCTTGAACTTTGAATCAAACAAGAGAGCCCAGTCACCTTCTTTGAACTTATTTTCCTTGATGTACTTGTCATGCCATCTAGTCCTTTGTTTTTGGACTATACTTGTTTTCTGAACTGCATCTTGTCTGATCTCATCCAATTCATTAATCTGCTCCAATCTGTGCTTTTGTGCCTCTGTTAGATCAAGTCCTAGTTGAACTGCCATTTTGAAAGTTTGAATCTGGAACTCTATGGGAAACAAAACTTGCTTTCCATAAACAAGTTCATAAGGAGTATGGCCTGTTGTGCTCCTCCATGTAGTTCTATAGGCCCACAAGGCTTCGGGAAGCCTATCTGCCCAATCTCTTCTATGCAAATGAACAGTCTTCGTTAGGATCCCTTCAATGACCTTATTAGTAGATTCCACTTGACCATTTGCTTGTGGATGACAGGGAGTAGATTTTCTGTGTCTGATTTTGTACCTCTCCATCATTTGTTCCACTAGCTTTGATGTAAATTGAGCTCCTTGATCTGTAACAATTTCCCTTGGGACACCAAAACGAGTAAAAATATCCTCAAAAAGAAAATTAACTACAGATGATTTACTAGCAGAAAGTAATGGCTTGGCCTCTACTCATTTGGTAACATAATCGGTACAAACTAATATATATTTCTTTTGCCTTGATGGATGACTAATAGGTCCTACAAAATCTAAAGCCCATTTTTCAAAAGGTTCAATATGTACCTGAGGCTGCAATGGCATCTCACCTGAAGGAGAAGGTTTCCCTACCCTTTGGCAACTGTCACACCTTTTGACATACTCTTTAGCATCTTTAAAAATGGATGGCCAATAATATCCTAAATGAAGGATCTTATAAGCTGTTCTTTTATCAGCAAAGTGTCCGCCACAAGGTTCATCATGACATGCTTTGAGGATCTCAGGCATCTCATCTTCCCGAACACATCTCCTAATGATAAAATCTGGACCTGTTTTGTATAACTCATTAGCAACCCATGAATATTTTGCACTGTCATAAATGATCTTTCTTTTGTTTCTTGCATTCATTATTGAAGGAAATTTCCATGAAACTAAATAATTAGCAATGTCAGCAAACCAAGGAGTTTGAGTAGAAATTGCAAAAAGATATTCATCAGGGAATTGATCTTCAACTGGGGTGTTGTCTTTGATGTTTTGGAGTCTAGATAGGAAATCAGCTACTGTGTTTTTTTTTCCAGGCCTATCTAGAATGGTAATGTTGAATTCTTGTAAAATCAATAACCATATTATAACTCTGCCATTAGTAATTGATTTTTTCATTAGATATCTAATTGCAGAGTGATCTGTGTGAACAAAAGTTTCATAGCCTGTTATATAGTGTCTGAATTTGTTTATGGCATGAACAACAGCTAAAAACTCTTTTTCAGTTACAGTATAATTTAACTCTGAAGGAGTCAAATTTTTACTTGTATAATAGATGGCATAAGGAATCAAGTCTTTTTGTCCCAATACTACTCCTAGAGTTGTATCTGAGGCATCTGTTGAAATATGAAAAGGTAACTTCCAGTTAGGTCCCCTTAAAATAGGTGCTTCGGAAAATTTTATTTTCAGGGTCTCAAAGGCTAACTGGCAATCAGGATTCACTTGAATTCACAGTCCTTGGTAAGTAATTTGAAAAGTGGAGATGCTATCTTGGTGAAGTTTTCTATAAACCTTCGATAATATCCTATAAATCCTAAAAAACTCCTAACATCTTTTTGACAACTTGGAATAGATAAGTTAGAGATGACTTCAACTTTTGACTCATCAACTCTAATCCCATCCCCTGAAATGTGATGTCCTAAAACAATTCCTTCAGTAAACATCATAAAACACTTCTCATGACTAAGTGAAATATTTGCTTATTTACATCTCTTTAAAAAAATTTCCAAGTTTGTTAAGGCTTCTTCAAATGTGTTTCCAGAAACTGTGAAATCATCCATATATACCTCTACACAATCATGTATTAGATCTAAAAATATTCCTAGTACTGCCCTTTGAAATGTTGCAGGTGCATTGCATAATCCAAATGGCAATACTCGGTAAGCATAGGTACCCCAAGGACAGGTAAATGTGGTTTTGTCTTGATCTTCAAGTGCTACTTGAATTTGGTTATAACCACTAAACCCATCTAGAAATGAAAAGTACTTTTTGCCAGCTAATGTATCTAACACCCGATCTATGAAAGGTAAGGGAAAATGATCTTTAAGAGTAGCTTTGTTTAATTCCCGGTAGTCAATACATACCCTCCATTTACCATTTTTCTTTGGCACAATTACCAAAGGAGAAACCCACTGACTATCTGAAATGGGATAGATAAAGTTAACATTTAACAATTTCTGCAATTCTTCTTTAACAATCTCCCTAAGATTTGGATTCATCCGTCTTTGAGGTTGTCTGATTGGTTTACAATTTTCCTCTATGTAGATGTGATGAGTGCAAGTCTTGGGGCTTATCCCTTTCATATCACTGTACTCCCATGCATATGCAGAAGAATGTCTCTGTAATATCTTGACTAGCTCTTCTTGTTGAGATTTCTCTAGGTTCTTGTTTATGTTTAAAGTTTTACCTGGAAATATATCAATTATAGAGCTGCCAAATTTATCCATGGAGTAAAGAGACATCTGTCTTGATGATAAAAATTCAATGTTGGATTCTTCTTGAAATTGTTCATGTTTGTATTCCAAAGAGGATTCAAAGTTTTCTAAGGTATTCAAAATCTGGCTATCTTCACTAATTTCTGAAATTATGAAGAGAGGTTGTAAGTCTTCTTCATCCTCTATCCATTGAGTATCATCTAATTCTGTAATTGTTTTTTCTGGAGGATACAAGGTAAATTTCTTGGTTGAAATACCATTAGAGATGTACATATCATCGGATCTACAACTAATGAAAGCATCAGCTGTAGCTAACCAAGGTCTTCCTAATATAACAGGATGCCCCCTAGATTATTCTTAGGAGTTAGGATCATAAAATCCATAGGATATTCCAAAGAATCTAGGGATACTGGAATGTCTTCTATTACCCCATCAGGTTTGATTACAGATCTGTTTGCTAATTATAATAATGTGGGTGTAAAAAGAAGATTAGGAAGTTTTAGTTTATCCATGATTTGTCTACTCATGATATTGATTGCTGCTCCTAAATCAATAAGTGTGTTTTGGATCTCAATTCCATTGATGTGAATTTTAACAACTAGATTTCCTGGGTCTAGATACTTTGGAATAGCCATCTTACCCATCATGATATCTGTTATTTTTCCTGCCAGTTGAATTTTCTTTATCTCTCTTATTCTTTTTCTTGTTTTCTTCATGCTCAACTCCTTTATTGTCTTTGCTAAGATTGGAATTTCCTTGATGGCTTGTAATAATGGGATCTTAATACAAACATTTCTCAGCTAATCTAGGAAATCATAATTAGGCACCATAATTTGTTTTTCTACACCCCTATCAATTTGTAATCTTTCTAGAAAGGGAGGTGTAGAAGTGGATGTTGATGGCTGCTCTAATATAGGAGTTGAAATTATTGGTTCTTTTTGTTTTGATTTTTCAATGTTTGAGTCTTGGAAAGTTGTGTTCTCTTCAAGACTTTTGTTAACCCGTAGAGAATCTTCCTCAGAATTGTCTTGTTCTTATATGATTACAAAAGGTTTCCTCTTTTCAAGTATTCTTCCAGACCTAAGTTGAACATCACTAAGGTCTAAAGGAGTGATCAAATAAGTTGGAAACTGTTGGCCTTCTATCATGTATGTGTTTTGAGGATTTTTATTATTGGGGTTTGGTATGGGTTGGGTAGGCAACTGATTTTTTTTCTGAGGAAATGGTAATGGAAGTGGTTGATTTTGATGTTGTGGATTTTGAGAATTTTGTTGAGAATTTTGTTGAAAATTTTGCTGAGGAGGGAAATGTTGATATGGTGGATAGGATGGTGGATATTGGTAATACTGAGAGTATCTTCCATAGGGATTTTGTGCTTCTTGCGCCCAAGTTTGTAATTCATTTTGAAATTGGGGCCAAGGTTGCTGCCAAGAATTCCAATTTGGTGGGGGTTGATTATACAAATGATTATGAAATCCTTGTGATTGAGGTCCTTGCCAAGGCCTCCTGGAGACAAAATTGAGAGATTCTGTGGAACTTGTAGGAGTTTCTTCTTGAAAGACAACTTTAAGACAAGGAAGTGAATCTGAATCAGATTTTTTCTTGTTTTGTAACTTAAGGGTGTCTATCTGTTCACTAAGACTCCCCAAGATATCAGATCTGAACTCATCAATCATATGTCCTATTTCTGCCCTACTTACTGTCCCAGAAGCAGACTTACTTGCCCTTGCAAGAGCAGGGTCTCTTGGTCCTTTTATAGTTTTAGATTTCCCTCTTGAAAGATTGATACATAATTCAGCTATTTCAGGTAATGTGAGCTGAGATATATCCCATTTTCCCATCATGTTAAGGATATCTAACCATTCATCCCTAATTGTCTTCAACAAGAGAGCTTTCAAGGTATCTTGGTCTAGGTTTTCCATTTTTTCTCTTTTGATGTTGTAGTTAAATCTCTCCAACAAATCTTCCAAATTTTCATCCTCTTTTTGTAGAATTTTAAACACTTCCTCCTTATGGTTGAATGGCATACAGTAATCCAAATACCTCTCTAGAAATTCTTTTTTAATGTCTTCCCATGTCCTAATAGAAATGTTGATCAAACTCATAAACCACTTCAATGCCGCTCCTTTCAATGTTGAAGGAAATAGTTTAAGTTTTTGAGCATCTTGTAAGTAGTCATAGGTTCTACATAGGACTTCAAATTCAAATAGGAAGGTTTCAGGATCTTCAGTTTTAAGTCCATAAAAGTTTGGAAGGACAGAGGGTGAAATGTTTTTCATAGTTGTATTGGTTTCTTCATCTACAATAGGAAACCCAAAAGAGCTTCCCATTTCTCTTCTACCTCTTCCTCTGCCTTCTTCTCCTTCTGCACCTCTACCTCCTTCTCCTCTACCTCTACCTCTACCCCCTCCAAATAGTGTGTGTTCTCCATTAAAAACTCCTCCTCCCCCTTCTTCTGCCATAGTTGATTCTTCTGTGGAAGTTGAAATGTTTAAGTCCCTACCAGGGGTTCCTGAATCTTCTTCCAAGACAGGTTCAGTGGGTAAAGTGGAAGGTCTTTCTGATGGAATATCTAATATTAAGTCCTCTGGAAGTCTAGGATTAGTAAAGGATGGAATGTGAGTTTGAGTTGGAGATGTGCTGGCTCTTGGTCTTGGTGAAACAAGTGGTGTTCTAGGAATCAAGCTTCTGCTTCTTATGAATCTACCCCTTGAGTCTCTTTCTCTACGCATGTCATTGTTTTTGGGAGGTAAGAAACAAGGCTACCTAGTTACACTTCCCCGACAACGGTGCCAAAATGTTGTGCTCAACTTAGTGTTCCTAAATTGAGGTCATAAATTATCAACCAGGGTTAGTAAACTGCTGAAGTGAGGTGCACTATATGTGCCTAGGTATCTGTTTCTCACTACGTTGTGTTTAGTGTTTTTATGATGTTTTTGGTTTTGTGGTTTTTTATGTTAAGAAGGAAAAGAACTAATTGTTGAAAAAGAACATTTGTTGGTCACACTAAAAGTAGAGCAAAACCTATACTAAAGAACAGAAAATGCAAAGTTTGATAATGACTCATAGCAAGAAAATAAATCACAACATGAACTCAATCACTCATAACATAAACTCATCCAATTCATCCATTAGAAATATGTTGGAATAGCTTGAGAAAAGGACAAGTTTAGTGCAAATGAGGTTCTCCTAAGTAAACAACCATCTTACAATATTACAAAGAATCTCATCCATGGCTAAAAATTTATTGGAACACAATTGGAAAAAGATTATTTGTAGCACAATAATATTTCATCTCTAAATTAACTTGTAATGCTAAGGTTAATCCATTCTGCAGCCCCACTTGTCACTAATAAGCCTTATTCGAAAGTTAGAGATTTTCTAGAATAGTTTTTTGGGAAAAAGGCTTATTTGTGAAATTGCAAAAGATTGCAGAACAATCAAGGCCTTAAACTGATATCACTAATTCATTCCTGTCCATATGATGATGCATTAATAGAAAGTCGGAACAAGATTAGTTTGTAAACAATGAAGGTCGTGAAGTCTAATTTTGACAGTTAACACAACTTAAAGAACAATGGATAACACTGAACTAGAATGCAATTGATCAAACTTGAAACACAGTGATCACAACTAAACTAAAATGCTTTTAGCCTCACTTTGAAATACATTACACTGGAATGTCACTAATCTAACTTAAAGTACAGTGAACAGAGTTATACTAGAGTGCCATTATCAAACTTGAAACACAGTGACAGAGTTAAACTAGAGTGTCATCTGCCTCCGGAGTACTACAACTAGACTAAAGATGCAACTAATCACTAAAATGTCTCAGCTCTGTCTCATTCGGAATTAGTGGTATTTTGGAATAATTTATGGAACAGGACTGGCTGCAACATGTTATGTAAATGAGCATGAAAGCATACAATTCAACAAAACACAACAAATCTCTAAAACACCACAGCTATGTCTCATCTAGAGTTAGTGATATTTTGGAAGAGTTTATAAGATCACGACTAGCTGTAATAATTGATGTAATTGAGCAAAAAATCATAAAGTTCAGAGAAATGCAACTAATTCCTAAATACTACAGTTATATCCCATCCAATGTGAGTGGTATTTTGGAAGATTTTTTAAGGATAAGACTAACTGTGGCATCTGCTGCAAGTAAGTATAAAAACACAAAGTTCAGAAAATTGATTAAACTAAGAATGAAACAAGGCTAAGTTACTTATCTAAACCATATGAACAAAGCTTCTCAGGTAGCAGGGGCCCTCTACCACCGGATTAGCATTCAAATCTACTCAGGATTGACTCAGCTCTTGCAATAAAGTGATTCTTCTTTCATTAAAGGAGAAATTCTTCAAAACAGAGTATTTACGGTCTTCTGAGATCTAGCAATAAAACATAAATCTAGCTAGTTGTTTCTCGGTCTCCCGAGCCATAATTATAACAAAATTACATAACTGTCTTTGATATAAAACAGGAATAATTTTCTTTCCCAACTAAAATCAAACTAGGACTCTGGTGGTGGCCTTGTACTATGATTAAGGACATCTGTACAGTCCTTGTCCTATTAGAAGTCTGTCTCCTAGTTTTGGTTTCCCACGTGTATAACCACCTGTAGACTCGAGCTCAGACTTCATGGAGAGCAAGAAATGATGGGGGAGTGATGTGGAATACGACCATATGTTTTTTTCCTTGAGGTGACACCTGGAACCTGCGTAAACATGAGAACGGATGTGGAATAGGCAACTGGCTACAGAATGACTGCGTTCTGTAGCCGAGTCTAGTCAAAAATTGCTACAATAACAAAATCATGAAAACATAGCAAGTTAGTCATTATATACATTCTTAAAGTAATCCTAATCAATCCTATTGATCATTTAAGCCTATAATTAATGAGGGACAAAGAAAATGAAGTGAAATGTGGTGGAAAAGAAGGACATATTTGGGGCTCAACATGAACCCCTTTTGCAATAGGAATCAACCTCTCATGCACAAACCCTGAAATACATAAGTTACTGCAGCTACACAAAATGCCATAGGACCATGCCTGCGTAGTCTATATGAGAGTAGATGTCGATGACTATACATGAAATACAAATGTGGTTGTAGGATACAAATAAATAGCCCAATAGCAAAGGAATGGGCTGAAATACTAGATTTCTAGCCAATCTAGTAGAGCTTGCTAGAAATGCCGGAAAATACAAAATGTGACAACTGGGTTGTCACTGCAACTGAACCAAAATAATAATGAGGCTATGGCTGATCTGAAATGTAGATGCCCTCCTCTTATCATATCTCTAATACAAAGTGTTGATCACTTTGCCTCAGAAACATCCTCCTCTGAAGCTCCAGAAACCCCTCTCTCACTGCCTCCTCCAAAATAACACAGTTTCCTCCATGGACTACGCAGTGGGAGATGATGGAAGTGTGGCCTCATGCCACAGATCTAAAATACAGCTCGGGAATCCTCCTTGCAGCTCCTCCAATGAATAGAACACTCCTCCACTGCAGAAAACAAACAAGAATGACTCTATGAGTTCCTCTCTTACTGCACCCAACAACACAACGTCCTCTCTGCTGCATAAATAACGTTGTAGAAGATGAACGTAGCTGTAGCCAATGCTATATTGAGGAAATGTAGCTCAATCCTCATTCTTCCTTGAGGAATAGGTATGGATTCCCGACCGGGAACACCCTAGTGCCCGAGGGCACCATCACCCTGCTAAACAGCCCGGGAATGCAATCTTTGCAGACCCAAAGTCTGAAAATCTAAGTCATAACCTCTCCAAATGGGCTGACATCTCCTCCATATAAAGTGAGAGAAATCTTCTCCACCATGATCCCACCAATTAGGATTTCCACCCTCATGAAAGTGTCTTCCCTCCAAAACTGCGTAGCTTCTCTAGGAAGCCTCTTCCTCCTTGGGCAGTGTTGTTGACTTTAGTCAAAGGTGACTAATCAAGTGAGTTGGGTTCCATTCACACCCTTGGTGTTTATTTCAGTTGCTTTATTCACCTCCCTTTCACATTAGGGGTGTTATTTCTTCATCTAAAAGGGGCTAAGGTGTCTCCTTCCCCATTTTATTAAACAAAAATAAAATCTGCAACTATAATGTTCCATTTTAGCTTGAGGCTAAAATTGGGAACATTACACTGGAACTGACATGAAAGTAGTTAACTGTTGTATATGTTCAGTTGTTGGTGAGTTATTAGTTGTGAATTAATTAACTAATTAATTCACTTAACTCTCACTAGTGTATCTTTCAGTTAAACTAGATACAACTAGCTCAACTGAGTTTAACTCACTTAACTGAGTTAAACTAAATAACAACTCCTGTAACTACTCTTCCAACTTTGTCATAACTTTTCCACTTCAGTTCTAACTGAGTCATCCATGCATGAGCCACCAATAACCCTAGGAATTTTGTAATTCCTTCAGCCCACTGATTTTCCAAATCTGTTCACTGAAATAAAGTGCTCCAAGAGAATAAGTTGATGTTTATTGTTGGATTATTATTAAGGGTTAATAATAATCGACATGCACCTATTTTTAGATCGACGATCTATAAATAGACTTCGCCAATATTCTGAAAACATAATTTCATCTATTTTCCACATTTGACCAACCATCTACAAATAGCATCCTGCAACTTATAGAATATGCTCACCATGTCTAAAAATAGACATACATCTAAAAATAACCTGCAGGCCCCACTTAGTGAAGGTGCTTACTTTTCACTAAGCTCATCATCTTGTTGAATCTCAACACTGCAAGTGTCTCCCCAACCACTTGCTCATAAACATCACCCATCCAACCAATGGTGAGTGTCTATCATCATGCCAAAATTTGGTATCCCTCCAATGGAGAATACCTTCCTCCCAAATTAGATTTCTATCTTTTCATTTCATGGGATGTTGAAATGCAATCTCCTGGAGATCTCCAAATGAATACCACTCATCAAAGACCATGTCTAATCCATAAGGATCCAAATAAGATGTAGGCAGAAACTTCTCATCAAGATGTGAAATGCTCATCAAGAAGTACCCATCAAAATAATGGAAGATGTCATCCCTCATAAGATACCCTCCATCAATCATCTGCCTGTCCTCTGCTATGCATGTAGAAAGTTCATTGGAATGCTCCAATAAGGGTTGGGCCCCCAAATTCATCACTGCTACTCAATGACAGTGCTACTGATTTGCATAATGGTGCAACTTCTGTCTCAATATCATGCTCAATGTTGAACACATAGTTTTGCATTGCTTTGCTCAGGACAATGTTCATCCCATACTCCAAAATTCTACACTCCAACCCCAAGAGTTATGTGCAGCTCAACAATGACATACTAGGATGACTGTATACCTCCTCCTTGAATACATCAAGGGTCCTCAGCGCAGTGATAGCCTTATGCTCTAAATAAAAAATGTACTTTGACCCTATTTCATGCAAAGGTCTATTCCCACAATCCTCCATATGATGTGCTGAAATATCATAAAGTGGAAACATGTGCATACCTTGGTAAATCTTAGGAACATCTTGTACTTCTATAGGGGTTCCTTCTTCTGGTGTGATGGTTTCCCCAACTACTGATGATGATGGCTGCTCTTCTATGGCTGCATTAGCGCTAGTACAAGTCTCTTCCTCCTCATGCATCTCCAGAAGAGTGCATGGGACTCTAAATGTCAAGAGATCAAGACCACTTTGCAAAGGTGCAAGTGTTCTTTCTCCTTATGCAAGTGCTCCTGCAACAAGTGGTGGTGAAGGCCTCTTCTCCTTTGATTTCTTCTTGTCAAACCTCTTGATCAACCTTTGAGTAAACTCTTCATATGCAGTCACTTTTGCATGACTCAAATGGTTGAACCACCAAATGTTTGCTTCACCCTCAAGGTGCAGCGCTGCAATCTCAACAACCTCTCAGTCTACTACCGAATGTAGCAGGAGAAATGCATACAACTTTATTCCCCAATCCCTTAATGTGCATGTGGGTGACCCATCAAAGGTAGATAATAGAAATCTATTGCCTTGTTTTCTTCTATTACTACAAGGTCTCCTTTCTTCTTTTAGTTGAATGAACTGTGGGAGAGTTAGATTCTCCTTGAAAGCTCTAGGTTGAGACTTACATTCTGCAAGATACTCACTTAGAATCTCATGATCTAATTTCCCTCCATCTTCATGCCTCTTGTCTTCAAAAGAAAAGGGCATAGCATGTTTCTTTGGAGCTCTATGCAATATCGGATCTTCTTTTTGCTGATAGGAAGTACATGGACCTTCCTCGTCTTGAAACTCCAGTGTGGTTTCATGGCTTTTCTCCATTTTTCTTTGCTTGACCTCCTTGGTGAGGTCTCTCTTTTATCTGAAAAGAGATGAGATAAAACTCATTCTCTCCATCATTCTAATATTTTTCTCCTTCTTATTAATCTTATGATAGCATAATGGCTGAGATCCACACCCTGAGCCAAGATTATGCTCCGATACCACTGTAATATTCCCAAATGGGGAATATAGCAATACAATGTAGAAAGCTAGGAAAATAAAGTAGATCATATTTTATATAGCAAGAGGTCAATATGGAGACCTTTCATTTGTTATTACAGCAGCAAAATGTAATATTCCTACTTAGCCTAAGCTAAGAGGAATATTCATTTTTGTTTTACTTTTTGTTGCATGAATAAATGAATAAAGGAGGAAATGTAAAACTCCTAAAAATACTGAATAAATCAATGCCCATGTGAACAAGGGTAAATCAGGGCCATGTAAATAAATCTCATGCAAGTGTGAAAGGGGTTTGAGCTATGAGACTGGGTCAACCTTGACCAAATCTACAACGTTGTCTAGATTCAATGTACCTCATAAAGGGACAGCGCAATTCTAGAAGGAGGCCCCTCATGTGAAAGGAGCTAACTCATCAAGGTGGTTTATGGTTTGTGAAGGCTCTCATATTATAAAAGGAATGGGAAGGAAGCAAGAGAAGGTTGTTGATTTATTATATTTCTGAGTATCTTGTCTGTTTATAAAAATACTATTCTCTATCGTTTAGTGGAGAACTGTGCTGCTTAGCACTTGGAGTTCCTATGTAGGATTTCACCTCTTCCCTTGAGGATTCTTGGAGGATTTTTTGCTGATTTTATCCACTATCAAACTTTGGGCCAAGCTCTACTTCCAATTGTAGCGCAGATCTAGTGAGGGTTTGCTTGCCTTTGTAAGCTACAACAAGTGGAATTCTAGATCTGCTTAGATCTAGCTTGTATTGGAGCCTCTTCTCATGGAGTGTGTCTTTTAACCTCCTGGAAGAGTGCATCAACTGTTTGAGCTTCAGATTTTTATCTTGGCATCAGGCCATCATTTCTATTCAAGCTACAACGCATTTTTCATTGAGGAACTACGTTATTTTCATAAGAGATTCTTCAGGGTGTTTTGATCCTATTTTTTATGAGAGATCTCTGGTGTTGGGATTTGCCTTTGATCCATGGATTAGCTTGCTGATCCATGTTCTGTTTAGATATGATATATTTTAATTTAAAGTCATCTTCAGAAATTTCTGAAGAATTTTGCAAATCTGCAACTTAAAACTCAGATCTACTCTTTGTTATGCATGATTTGGCCAAAACCCCAAGGGTATCTTGTAAATAAGACTGTCTAGTTTCCAGATTTGAAATGGATCCGATTTTTTCTCCACAGATATTTCCTAGATCTAAGTTGTAATATTCAGCTGCTTCAGCTACTCAAAATAACGTTGCTAAGCCATTTGGCAGTTTATATATGTGTTGCAACCTTCTTTTCTGAAGATTTATTGCTCTATTATCTCCTGTATTCTACTATATATTGAAAGAGCTTCATTGCAATTCTGATTTGATGTTGTATACTCATAATTTAATCATATTTTATGGCCTCCTGCTCATACTATCCAATATTGCATTATTTCTGAAGCATTTTTTTGTGCATAGTTGCAGCCACTCTTGTAGGGTGTTTTTCAGCTAGACTAGGTGGTGGGAGATCTGTTTACCACACCTAGTTTGATTTTTTTTTGCTCCCCTTTTGGATCTAGACCCCAGATCTACTGATCTAAGGGATCCAAGGGCTGTAAACTCATTTATGTGCATCAATATCCCAAGAGTGCGTTATTTTAGCAGGCTTGTTGTGCTATTCCAGATTTGGAATATTACAGTGGTATCAAAGCTCCTTTCTTGGCATAGCCTATGCTTTCCTTGGAGCACCCAGCCATGTTGCATTCAGAAGAATATGAACCTCTTACTGAGAGGGAGAAGAGGTATCAGAATAGAAGTCACAAGAATTTTGATTACACTACTGATGAGCAAGATAAGGGTAAAGCCCCTGAAACTACAGATGACAAAGAAGGAGAAGATTTTGCAAGAACTCTTTCAGTGGCCATGCAAGATCTTTCCAAAGAGATCAAAGAGATGAGAACATAAATAATGATGGAATATCCTGGGATATTTCATCCAGGGGAAAGTTCTGACATTTCTCATCACTGGATTGGTCAACCAGTGAACCAACCACAAGCCCCCCAAGCTCCACAATGCTCCACTATGCCTACCTTCTTGGCTATGGAGAATGAAGGACCACAAGATAAAGCATCCCTTGAAGACTACTTTATGGAATATGAATCTCAGAATCAAAGATTGAGAGACCACTTTAGTTTCCAAGATTTTTTTCACCTCAAGGACAGAAGAAGACCAAGGCAGAAGTATAGAGATGGTGGGTTCTTCCATAATCATGATAGACATCACTCTATGGGCAGGTTATTTTTTCCCAAGTTTGATGGGTCACCCACTAGTTTAGCCAAGGCATGGGTAGAGAAGATGGACATCTACTTCTAGTTGAAAAAAGTCCCTGAGAGTGAAGCCATTAAGATTGCAGCACTACACTTTGATGGTGAAGCACACAATTGGTGGTTCCATGGGTTGTCTACATTGGGCCATGCCAATGTGACTGCCTACTCAGAATTCACTAGAATACTGGTGGAGAGGTTTGACATAAAGGATACAGAAACACATTTCATGAGCCTTGCAAAGTTAAAGTAATCGGGAAATGCAGAAACTTATATCTCTGAGTTTCTGAGATTATCAGGTATGGTTCCTGATCTGTCTGCAGCAAGGAGGGTGTACATGTTCATCGATGGCTTGGATGAACCTTTGCATAGGTTGGTTAAATCTACCAAGCCCACCACTTTGCATGATGCGATTGAGAGGGCTAGAGACCTCCAAGATGCCTTGCCAAAAGCAAAGGCAACTTTCCAGAGCAAGGCCCTCAATTTTCTAAAGGGAAGGAAGAGAAAGTTGTTCCTTCAAAGGAGAGCTCATTGAAGAAGCCTCTTGATATTGAACTCAGGAGGGAGCTGAGAAATAAGAGACTATGTTTCACTTGCCAAGATTCATGGGCACCTAGACATAGATGTGTTGTTGGGAAAGCACACTACATAGAAGTCTTCTCAGATTTTGAGGAGGAAGATGAAGATGATGAACTAAGGAGGGGTCGCAACGCTGATAATGTGGAGGGAGATCCAACACCTTATGGAGATGGGGATGGAGCCTTTGCTCCAATACGTGGGACTCTTGCATCTTTGAGAGGAGTGCCTAAGTACTTGACCCTAAGAGTACAAGGTTCAATCATGAATCAGAGGGTATCTGTGTTGATTGATAGTGGGGCAACCCACAACTTTATTGATGCTCATCTTGTGTAGAGAAGAGAAATCCCTACTAATACTTTTGAGGGATTCTCTGTTTTGGTGCCAGGAGATAGGACAATGCAATGCATGCAATATGTTCCATCACTCTCAGTTACTATGGGGTCCTACACTTTGGTGGATCACTTTTTTGTAGTTGACATACCAAACACCAATATCATTTTGGGTGTCCAATGGTTGATTACATTGGGGAAGGTCACCATTGATTGTAAGGCTTTGCAGATGGAGTGGGTGGACATGAAGAGTGGTAAGCCCCAAATGATCCAAGGCATGCATACTTATCCTTCACCTAGCACTTCCACACAAACAACAGAGATGGATTTTCGCAGTGGAAGCAAGGATCTCATAGTCCCTTCATTAATGTTCATGAGCTTTCTGCATGGGACATTCCTATCTAGTGGAAAACCACCTGGGAGGCCACCAGATTTAGATCTTGTGGGGGAAGCCTCACAAATTTTTTCTCCAAATCTAGACCCAGGAAGGATTGGAGCAATAGGGGACTAAGCTACAGCGCTGGAGGGCTTGGAACAGCTCAAGCATGAGGGGGATCTTCATCCTGCATCACTATCACCCTCTCTCTTTTCTGAATCTGTGATGTGGGAGGAGAAGAATGGGAGGATCAACATTCCAACAAAAAAATTTGGCATGAGAAATTTCAAAAAGGAGATCAGCAATATGACAAGCACTTCTATGGATGTATCATCAATGTTGTCATTTTTGAACAATGTGGATCTATATTGGAAATCTCAACTGCTTGTAGAGTATTCCAAAGATCTCCACATATGTATGATACTAGATGACATGCAGCAAGAAGAGGGCTACTTAGTCCAAGGGGGAGTCATCTATCATCATGGTAGGGTCTTCTTGGCTAGAGCTTCCAATCTCAAGCAAAAGATACTACAAGGGGCACATGAAGAATTCTTTCTCAGCCATATGCATTCAATGAAGATCTATACCTTGATCATGAGGAGCTTTGATTGGGAAGGCATGAGAGAGGAATTGCATCAGCACTTTCAAGAGTGCATTAGCTATGGAGGATTGGGGCAGCCAATGGACTCTTTGCAAGAGTCATCTCAGCCAGCTCTTCCTTTGCTTGAAAGGAGGAAAATTCTCATGCACAACTCCATGTGTATGAAGGACTATGATGGTAAAGGGACTGATCATGCCAAGCAAGTTGTATTTTTTTATTTGTCACATTCTTTTACCATGTTTTTGTAGGCTATGACTCCTAAAGGGGGTGAGAGATCCTGTGGATCTCATAGCTTTTTGAGGACCAATAGAAATTTTGAACTTGGCCACTCCCTTGTTGTGCAAAGGGAGATTCATTTTCATGATGGGTGCTTCCCAAAGGCACAAAAATTATTTAACGTCTTCAGCCATGTTAAGGTGACTCATGCACCAAATGTGTGATGGGAATTCCACTTGCCACACCTGGATCTAATGAAGACAATAGGTGCACTGCGTTGGCATCACATGTGGGATTTTGACCCACCTCCTCAAGCTCAGATTTTTGTTTGCATATTTGTATTATTGCTTCCATTATTGGCTGATATAGTTGTATTGTTTATGGAGTTGTATGGTGAGAGGATGGGAAGTTTGTATGTACCACATGGTTTGGAATTTCTACCTGTACTTCATGATACATGTTTTAGATGGAGCATTGCTCCAGCCATGTTTATTTCTGTTGAGTTTTTCACTCCTGGTGGGATGGACTATGCACATCTTATGTTGATCTTGGAGGAACAATTCATGATGTATTGGCTTGATGAGCACTTGGCTTATGATGAGGACTTGATCATTGATGGTGCCATCAATGGAGGAGGAGAAGTACTACAGCTCTTACCCTATCAGTTTCTTGAGGACAAGCAACATTTTGGAGGGGAGGACTGTAATATTCCTACTTAGCCTAAGCTAAGAGGAATATTCATTTTTAATTTAATTTTTGTTGCATGAATAAATGAATAAAGGAGGACATGTAAAACTCCTTAAAAGACTGAATAAATCAATGCCCATGTGAACAAGGGTAAATCAGGGCCATGTAAATAAATCTCTTGCAAGTGTGAAAGGGGTTTGAGTTGTGAGACTGGGTCAACCTTGACCAAATATACAACACTGTCTAGATTCAATGTACCTCATAAAGGGACAGTGCAGTTCTAGAAGGAGGCCCCTCATGTGAAAGGAGCTAACTCATCAAGGTGGTTTATGGTTTGTGAAGGCTCTCATATTATAAAAGGAAGGGGAAGGCAGAAAGAGAAGGTTGTTGATTGATTATATTTCTGAGTATCTTGTCTATTTAGACAAATATTATTCTCTATTGTTTAGTGGAGAATTGTGCTGCTTAGCACTTGGAGTTCCTATGCAGGGATTTCACCTCTTCCCTTGAGGATTAATGGAGGAGTTTTTGTTGATTTGATCCACTATCAGGCTTTGGTCCAATCTCTACTTCCAATTGCACCGCAGATCCAGTGAGGGTTTTCTTGCCTTTGTAAGCTGTAGCAAGTGAAATTCTAGATCTGCTTAGATCTAGCTTGTATTGGAGCCTCTTCTCATGGAGTGTGTCTTTTAACCTCTTGGAAGAGTGCATCCACTGTTTGAGCTTCAGATTTGTATCTTGGCATCAGGCCATCATTTCTATTCAAGCTACAACACATTTTTCATTAAGGAACTATGTTATTTTCATTAGAGATTCTTCAGGGTGTTTTGATCCCATTTTTTATGAGAGATCTCTGGTGTTGGGCTTTGCCTTTCACTTTGGTGATCGATGGATTAGCTTGTTGATCCATGTTCTGTTTAGATCTGATATATTTTAATGTAAAGTCATATTCAGAAATTTCTAAAGAATTTTGCAAATCTGCAACTTAAAACTCAGATCTACTCTTTGTTATGCATGATTTGGTCAAAACCCCAAGGGGATCTTGTAAATAAGATTGTCTAGTTTCCAGATCTGAAATGGATCTAATGTTTGTCCAAAGATCTGTCCTAGATCTGAGTTGTAATATACAGCTGCTGCAACTCCTCAAAATAACGTTGTTAAGCCATTTGGCAGTTTATATATGTGTTGCAGCCTTCTTTTCTGAAGATTTCTTGCTCTATTGTCTCTTGTATTCTACTGTATATTGAAAGAGCTTCATTGTAATTCTAATTTGTTGTTGTATACTCATAAGTTAATCATATTTTATGGCCTCCTACTCATACTGTCCAAGGATGCATTATTTCTGAAGCAGTTTGTTGTGCATAGCTGCAACCCCTCTTGTAGGGTTTTTTTCAGCTAGACTAGGTGGTGGGAGATATGTTTACCACACCTAGTTTGATTTTTTTTTTCTCCCCTTTTGGATCTAGACCCCAGATCTACTGATCTAAGGGATCCAAGGGTTGTAAACTCATTTCTATGGATCAATATCCTAGGAGTGCGTTATTTCAACAGGATTTTTGTGTTATTCTAGATTTGGAATATTACAAAAAAGATGTGTAAGAAATGACCCATAAGATGCATAACAAGAAAAGGAAGCCTCCAATGAAAGAAATCCCTCAAAATGAGGTGCTACAACCATATATAAAGACTGGAAAAGCCTTACAGCATTATTTTATTGGCTCTGTAATAGTTGTAGATTACACATCAGATCTAGAGCAAATAAGTGCATAAAAAGTTAGATCTAAATCAGATCCATGCACTATACAAACTCCTCTAAATAACCCCCTTGGGGTTTTCAGCAAAACACCAAGTACAAGATGTAGATCTAAGATCTAAGACTCCAGATCTATGGAAATATTCAGATCTAGAAAGTGTGGCTAAACTGATACAGGAAATATAATAGCCTCCTCCAATAGATCTCCAAAGTGAATGGAAAATCCCCAACACCTAGAAAATCACTCTCTAAACGGTGTGTTGAACCACCCTGCAACTGCACCTACAGAAATAACGCAGATCTAGAAGTATACTACACTGGAGGGATCAAAATAAGGTTGGCCTCATTCCAAGATCTAAAAATTATGCTCAAGTCCTCCAATAATATCCTCCCAATGAAGTGGAAACCTCCTCCACTGAAAAGGAGCAATGAAATGGCCTAGATCTGAAAGATCTAGTCTCCACTTGTTGCAGCTTGCAAAAACAACCAATCCCTCAACAGGATCTATGATGTAGTTGAAAGAAGAAGCTTGGCCCTAAGCCAGATAGTGGACAATGTATTGCAAGACTCCTCCAAGAGCTCCTCAATGGAAGAGGTGGGATTCCCGATCAGGAACACCCAATGCTAACAACATTCAATCTTAGCTAAAAAACAAGAGAAATATATATTTCTAAACAGACCATATATTCAAAAAATAATAATCATAATCTAACCCCATATGGCTTCCATCCTCTTCATTTTAAACTATGTGAGCCTTCTCACCTTGGGTCCCACTCATTAGGGTTTCCACCATCATGCAATTGATCTCCCTCCAAAACTGCGTTGTCTCATCATCAATGCCACTCCTCCATAGCAGCACTGTTTGATTTGGTCAATCTTGACTTAGTCTCCATGCAATGTCTCCTTTCACGCTCAAGGTGGCTTTATTCTAACTATCTAAATTGATCCATATTCCCACTGGGTTGTCTCTATTAATGATCGACTCCCTCCATACTATCTTTGTTGACTTGGTCAAACTTGACCTTGTCCACATGCATTAGCCCTTGTTCATACATGAAGGTGCTTTATCCAACTATGAATATGATCCCTTTTCACATTAAGAGGTATTTTATGTCTACTAAAGAGATTTATGGGCCTCCCTACCCATTTATTCATCTAACTACATGTCAAGAGAAAAATTAATATTCCCATTAGCTGCATGCTAATTTAGGAATATTACACAGGCTCCATCGTATGCTGCTCTGGCTTAATCATCACAAGTGACTCATCACCCAAAGTATCTCCCGTAGATTCCCCTGACTGCTCACCCTGCATATTGGAATTCAGCTCTGGCCTACTACCATCAACTCCGCATGACTGCTCTCACTCCCCAAAAGCATCCTCATCTTATCCCATGTACTCATCTGAAGAAGAGTCCTCATCCTAGCATACAGAATGAATGTCCTTCTGTTCTGCCTCTACCACATCATTTGCATCACTCAAGCATGAGTGATCAGGCCCCCAAGGTTCTTTGTAGATGAAGCAAATTCCCTTCCTCCTCAGCTCTTTCCTCCTATCTGATCCTCCAAACTGGAGCAACTCCTCCTTGGTCAACTGTCTCCTGAATAGCCCAGTATCTTGCTCAACCAGCCCTTGGGCTAGCTCATAAGCAACAGGCGTGACCAACTGCTCTCTCCTCCAAATGCTCAACAACCTAGTTAGCAACTCTCAGCTAATGGTCTCACGGTCTCTCATACATGACGACAGGATGGACTATATGTATGCTATGACTGTGTCAGGATGATTTCTCCTAATGCTGAAGAAGCATTGGAACAACTACAGAATCAAGTCATCACACTCAAGGTCAAACATGATGATATACATCTTGAATGTGGCCATACTCCCTAAAATCTCAAGTATCTTCCCGAAGGTAGAGCCTGCGCTGTTGTCCAAATCCTGAAAAGTCTCTACTATGAATCTCATAATCCTCCTCATAACATCATCATTGTATGGAGCTATAGGTGTAGTCAACTTCATGATTTTATCAAGGCATGATGCAACTGGAAGTCTGACCCCCTCATAAGGTTCCTCCAAGAATTTGGGTTGTATAAGAGCAAGCATAGCTGGTTTTAAAGCCCAAATCAGCTTCTTCCCTTCTTTTTGGCTTGTTTTGGACAGAAGTTAATTAAGTTCATCGAGTTTGGATAGAAATCTCCATGTCATCTTCATGTGTTTCAAATATGTTCCAAGTGTAAAAATTATGTGACCAATCACCAATTCTCCCTGCAAATCTTTTGGCTGTCCTTTTTGAAGGCTGGCATAAATCCCTTTTGAAAAGGGTCTGTTGTTTGGCTTTTTTCTGGTCTTCTGATGCATAGTGGTTCAAGGAACCAACTTCTGTTTTTATTTTTCTCAAACTATTTAGGAATCCCTCCATGGTTCAACCAAAGATGTGGTCACTATTTTTCTGAGTTTTTATAGTGATGTAGAAGTCGTCCATAATTTTTGCTTCAAGAAGAGTTCATACAATATCACTACAACTTTGAATACTTTGGAAACTATAGATATCACTGTTTTGTGCAATTGAAAATATTTTAACTCAGATAAATGAACATAGAAAATAGAACCTAGGTATTAGTTGATTCATTAGTTTAGTGCAGCTTCCTTCAGAAACTTCACCCACACCTGTAACATAAATACGTCAGACAACAACTTATCCTGCAAATATCTCTGGTTACAGCATTGTGAAACACTTCTGAAATGATGCCCATATTTGATATAACATAGCATGAAAGAGCCACTACAGGGAATCTCTGATAGACACTGCCCAATGAAGTCACAACATGATATGAAAACCTAAATAGTCTCATTCAATCAATCCATTCACTGAAATATTGGACCAAACTTATGGTAAACTCGTCCTTGCTTGTTGACTGCCTCCTCTAGCAGTAATACGAAGCAGTCCAAAAATCACAAGATCAAAACTCATCTTCTAATAAATTTGATGGCTCGATGAAAAACATTGTTCTCGACCCTTCAATTCGCTCTCGACCCCTATGTGGAAAATTTGTCTTTCCCTGCAATTGACAATTTTTCGTTGTGGGATTCCTTCCAAGCATCAAATTCCCATGATTTGCAGGAGTCTCAACTTCCACTAATATTCATTGCCTTTGTGAATACACTTCCCATGAATGATTAATCAACCCCTCAAAATTAATTTCACAGCAATTAAAATTTGGCCCTTATGTATGTTTTTCAATGATTCACAACTTCCTGCAAATAAAATTGGCAGCTTTGACAGTTGACTTTGGCCCCCACAAACACAATTACCATCTCTGATGGCAACTCAGCTCATACTTACAATGATCCACCAAGGCTATGGCATCATTAACATGGTCCTCTTAATAAAATTTCATGGCCCCACAAATTTACACATTCATCTTGCTGAAATTTGACATGGCACTTAGGCTTCCACAAAATGTTTCGACCAAGCCGAATTTATATTGGCTTCAGTTTATGTACTGACTGTGGTGGCTCCAAAAAATAAATATCAGCTCTCTCGACGCTTCAATTTGTTCCTACGATAATCGTAATTGCTCAAATAAACAACTCAACCCGCAGTAAATCACTATGAACTCTTCAGGTTTTACTGCAATACTCCTTGCTTCATCGCATGTGAATTACTACAACCCTTGCGTTACATTGTGACAGAGCACACTTCACTACCAGAATGATAATGTCATGATATTTTTAACTTGCGTCAACCGTCGCAGCTCATGTAGCGGCCAGATGTCTCATCCCATGATATTGAAAAACGCATATGTCGGTTTTCAAACAATAAAACGCTTAGAAAATTGGCTCTACGTAAAATGAATCCTTCCTCCTGATCGACGCTACATGTTAGGCCCTTATTCGGCGAGGTGATCAAATATTGCTCCAGTCAACGGGGACCTGAAAGATCCACAACACAGTCCAATGATCTTTGCCATTTAATTGATGCCACATTTTCCTCACGCTTACAGCGCTTGACCCCTAACACACATGGTCGAGCTCAGTTTCATTATTCGGCTTTCAAACTCCACAAATTCTAGCTTACGAAAATACAGGATTTGGTGGAAGTTTGGCTGGTAGCACGGCCCCTCCACGAGGCTTTGACCAAATCAAATTCGGCCACGATTTTTTCCGAGTTTAATTTACAATTTTTTTTCTTTTAAATAATCTGCGGCAACTTGAAATATCAACCCCTTGATAAAAACATGATGTTGCCCCTTTCAGATGATTTTATCGACGGTCCCTTTTCTTTAATAAATCCTCATTTTACTGAAAGAATTGTGTTTTCGACTTCCCTAGCAACCCTTCCAACCATCACTACAATAATCACTGGAACTAGAAACTAAAACCCGCAGGCTGAGCCAAGACTGAGGCTCCAATACCACTGTAATATCCCGAATGGGATATTTTAACTAAAAATGAATAAAATATAATGGAACTCCACATTATACCGTAAAATAAACATTTACTCAACATAATATTGCCATGTAAAATAAAAACACATGAAACATTGCAATATAATACCACATATAATAGGAAGAATTTCAACTTTTATTATAAATAATAACATGGTTACATATAGATCTTACCCAAAAAGAGCTGAGATGGAGAACTGGCCATCAAGATAATCTGTTGCACTGCTACACCATGATGGCCTCCAAAACTGAACTATTGCACTCTCCCTCTGGCAACAACTACCAACGAATCCATTGAAGCACTTGTTGAAGATCTGAATGATCCTCACTCCAATATCACTGAAGCTCTGTGAAACTTCTAAATGAAGTCTCCTCAAAGAGAGTTGGGTTTTCTTCCAACACTCACAAATCACCTGAGGGTTTCCATCCTGGGGTTACGATTGAAGTAGAGAACCACGTCTCAAACCTCTCATACAAGAAAATGATATGATCTAAATATATCTCTCAATGGCCTCCTCCCTTTATTTTATATATCTCTTGGAGCCTTCTAGAGCATTATTTTATTATTATTTTATTCATGGAGCACATTTCCCTCTTATTAAAATATTCATTTTTAATGCAGAAAAGAGTAAATCAGCTACCATGTCTCCTCTAGTCACTGAAACTCACGTCTTATTGTCCCATCATGGAGGTATACTCGTCCCGGTTCCAATGAGCTATTACACTAAGGTGTTCTATCATGTATTCCTCCCGGAATGCCACCTTGAGCATAATCAGCTGAGTTAAGCCCACAAATAACTCAAATTTCCGAAAGTTGTCGAAATGCACCGAAACGAAAGCCAAATTTCTTGGATGATGGAATATATCAAGCGAATGCCACCCGAATGCATAGAAACTCCTCAAAACTCCTCCAAAAATCCCTTGGGCCCATTGATGACGCCGACCTGCACCTGTGACTGGTCTGCTCCTAAATCTGGAAGTCCATCCTAGCCTTGTCATAGGTGACACCAAAAAATGGAATATTACGGCATTTGAAATACTCCCTCAACCTTTTCCTCAAATCCATAGGGATGTGTATCAATGATCAGAAATCCTCAATAGTTCATGAAGGGTTCTCGGTGGCAAAAATCAACAGAGTACTCTCGGTCCTCCCTTTCGAAGAAAAGCCTATGATGGATAGTTTTAAATATTTTGGGTTCCACCATAAGCGAGACATCTACAAAAAACATGAATGGAAATGGTTGTTGGCAAAAATAAAAAAACACATTAAGCACTATAGTTTGAAGTGGCTTTCGAGGGTTGGTAGACGAGTGTTAATTAAATCAGTTCTAATTGCTATATCCGTTTATTAAATTTCCCTCACCTGGGTTCCCAAAGGAATTATCACCCAGATTAGGAAATTGTGTGGTTGTTTTTTATGGGTTGGATCAAAGGAGGATGCAGTCCTTCCATGGGTAGCATGGGACAAAATATCCCTTCCAAATGCCTAAGGTGGTTGGGGAATAAAGGACCTCCCATTTTTTTCATCATCTCTTGTAGAAAAATTAGGGTGGCATATTTTATCAATGGATATTCTTTGAACTACAGTGGTAAAAGGGAAATATTTGACCTCATTCCCACTCATGAATGGATGTGCAGGATAGACAAGAAACCACTTTTCGCATTTGAAATATGGAAGGCCACTGTGGAATCCTTTGGAATTATTGAAGAAGGTCTTAAATGACATGTAGTGAATGGACAAAAAATAAAATTAGGTATTGATCCATGGGTGGGATGCAACGGAGGATTTGTTCTTCCAAGGGAGCTAACCGAATCCCTCAACAATCTAGGTATCATATTTCTCAATCAGATAATGGATGTTGAAATATCAACGCTTTGTCACTAGGTTTGGAAATCAGTCAAATATCTCCACTTACAGCCCCAATGGGGAGATGATTTCCAGATCTATATCAGAGAATTGCACCTCTCAAATGTCAGGATAAGGCATCGCCCATATGTACTCTAATGGGTAAATGCACCCACAAGTCAATACTCTCCTAAATATGGCTACATTTATCAAATGGGTAGGAGATCTCAGGGGGTACAGTATTGGTGGTGGAAACCACTTTGGAAACTGAAATTCCCAACGAAGTCAAGATTTTTCTTATGGTGTCTCCTTAAGAATAAAGTGCCCACATGGGACAACCTTCATAAAAGGAATAAATGCGGACCTAGTTGGTGTATATTATGAAAATATTCAGAAGAATCAGTATGTCATTTGTTCTTAAAGTTTCCTTTTATTATTAAAATTTGGGAGGCTACCTTAAGTCTATGTGGATTATACTGAACTGGAATGGGTCAACTATCTCGGAAGCTTGGAAAAATTGGTAGAATTCAGCACATGATGAAAATATGAGAAATTTTCCTCAGATAATTACATGGGGCATATGGTTGGCAAGGAAAAAGGGCATATTTTGGGACATACCCTCATCTCCTTCCTAATTGCAACTGAGTGTGCTTCAATTTTTTCTTTAATACCCCTTCCATCAAAAAATCAGTGCCCTCGGATCATTAGAGAGGAACAAATCAGACCACTTATTCCTTGGGAATATTTTGATGGTGCATATGATGCACAGAAAAAATGTGGGGTGAGGATGGTAATACACATAAATGACCACAAAATCCTTAAATATGCAATTGGCCTTGGTTTGGGATCAAACATATTTTCATAAATCCAATCATTGAAATACTTATTGTTTTGGATTCAAGAAATTAGGATTGATACAATTCAAATTTTTGGTGACTCTTTAAATGTTATAAACTGGTTTAATGATGTTCAGAGATGTCAAAATCACATTTTTATTCCACTCATTGAAGAAATTTTACCTATTAAAATGGGTTTTGATTCTATATATGTTTGCCACATATACAGGGAGAGGAACTCAGAGGAATATATCCTTTCTAAGGAGGGTTTGCAACAGGATTTTGGCACATGGTGCATAACAGAAACGGAGGAAGGGAGGATTTCTGTGTCGTATCAAAAACCTTACAACAAATCATACATGTTTTTTCATGGAGTTTTGGTAGCTTCACTTTAATTTATATTTTTATTTGATGCAGTTTTATCAGCTCAACATGATTTAGATATTTTGTCACCATTGGTACTTTTATTTTTTGTGGATATATTGGATATAGTTTCATATAAACAGTTATTATGTGAGGTTTGTTTTCTCCATGATATATGGGGAGGCCCATATATGGTTTTCATTTTTTGCATGTTTTTTCTGAGTTAACACAATTCCTCCTTGTATTGTCATGGTTATTACTCAGTTGCACTATGTTTCTTCTGTGTGGATCCACAGTCTCAATAATGCTTAAAGCATCTACAGTTGTAAATTTTTATTGACTTAATAAAAAGTTTGATTGTTCTCTGGAAAAGAAAAAAATACAAATATGAGAAGGCTAAAATTTCATTTGGTTGGTTCTCTTGAGGTGTGAGAGTGTGAGTGTGCATGGTGTTCTAAAAATGAAATATTTAAAACTCAGTGTCTGTAGAAGACTATTCAGAACTTTATAATTTTCATAGATCCATCATCAACAGTGATTCAGAATGTTGTGCAGGGATTGAAGACAAGTTCTGAAGGGCTCATGTGTGGAGAATTGTTCTCTCATCAGGAGTGTTGATTTGAGACTGTTGGAGTGTTCTTCATTGATGTTATCTGGTGTATTTTGCAGTAGTGATTCAAATAAAAATTTTCATTATTGCTCCAAAATTGTTTTTGCATGAAGTGGTGGCTTCAATCTAAGTGCATATTTATTTGTCTATTTTAGGAGTGGGTGCTCCAAGTTCGTAGTTTCTAACATTCTCATTTATAACAAGGATTTGGTGCTCCATTGCTAGTGGTGGCTAGTTGATGTAATGTAAATGAGAATATTCTTGAAGCAATAGATAATAAGAAGAAGAAACAAATAATTCAATCATGTTTTACCTTGGAGGGGGGGTTTTATACCTAAAATATAAGTGTCCTTATGTGATGTTGAATGTGTTTTTCTTGTGCATGTTTTATTTTCATGTGTCATTGATGCTTGAGATCTGAATAAGTTTTATTTGTAGAAAATTTATGATATTTTTGTAATCATGATTCACTCCCCCTCTCAGTATTACTTGTTTCTAACATCAATTTATCAAGGAATATTCCATAAAAACTCACTATATTTACCCAACAATTTAAACAAGGGTGAGGCTATTTTTGTAAAATTTTCTATGAATCACCTATAATAACCGGCATAACCCAATAAACTTCTTACGTCCTTTTGAGTCATTGGTACTGGAAATTTGGAAATAACTTATATTTTTGTTGGATCAACTTTGAATCCTACACATGAAATACAATGACCCAAAAAAATCCTCCAGTCAATGTTATTTGACATTTTTCACAACTTACAATATATTATTTTCTCTAATAAAAAAATTTCAAGATTTTCTAATGCTTCCTCAAAATTATTACCATAAACTATGAAATCGTCCATATAAACTTCCACGCAATCATGAATCAAGTTAGAGAAAGAACATAATATATCTTATTCGAAAGTGGCAAGAGCATTTCATAACTCGGAAGGGTAATACTCTATAAGCATAGGTCCCCCATGGACATGTAGAAGTCGTTTGATCCTAATATTCTAGTGTGATTTGGATTTGATTGTAACGGCTACAACCATTAAGAAAATATAAATATTTTTTTTCTTGCCAAAGTATCTAAAACTTCATCTATAAGTGGATGAGGAAATTGTTCTTTTAATGTAGCTTTGTTCAATTCTCATTAATCTATGAAACACACCATTTACCATTATTTTTTGGAGCAATTACTAATGGTGATACATGTTGACTATCAGTATATTAAGTACACATTTAGTATTTTTTGTAATTCTTCCTTCAAACTTCTTTTAACACAAGATTCTTACATCGTTGGGGTTGGCTTACTGGTTTAGAGCTTTCCTATATATATATATATATATATATATATATATATGATACATACCTATGTTAGTGTTGAAAATGCAACAAGATGATGGAGCTTAGTGAAATGAAGTCGCCTTCACTAAGTGGGCCCGCAGGCTATTTTTGGCGCAAAGTCTATTTTTAGACTATGTCTATTTTTATACATATGGATCATGGTCTATGTGTTGCAGGATGCTATTTATGGATGATTGGTTGAGTTGGTAAAAATAGATGGACCTCTATTTTTAGACATTGGGCGGTTTCTATTTTTAGACTGCCGAACTAAAAATAGAACAGTCAAATATTATTAACCCTTAATAATATTTAGACTATAAACATTATCTTATCCTCTTGGAGCACTTCAGTTTGATGCTTGGATGTGGCACATGCAGCTGACAGAAGGAATTACGCTATTCCTAAGGTTTGGTTGAGCTATTGCATGGTTGACTTCAGTTAGAACTCATGTGGCAGAGTTTGGTGGAGTTGATGAGACAGTTGGTGAAGTTGTGTTCGGTTTAACTTAGTTGAACTAGTTGTATTTAGTCTAACTGACAAATACACTAGTGATGAGTGGTGTGAATTAATTATTAATTAATTCACTAATTATTAATTCATAAATCAACTAAAGAACACATCAGTTAACTGCAATGCATGGACAGTTCAGTGGAGACCAGTGTTAGAGGTGGGTGAAAGGGTGAGTCTACTATCAGTTGTGACTATGGTTGTGCATGAGATTTGCACACACATTGATTGAGATTGCCAATGAATATTGCGCAGTTGAATCTAGGTGGATTCAAACTTGGATCTCACCATTATTCATCTTGGATTGCGCAGTAGAGGCAGGCAGACTTGTGGAGGAGATTTGAACCTGTGACTTGTTCATCTTCAGTGCTAGTTTGTGTGTAGCATGTGAGATAGTGCTGAGAGCTGTGAGAGCTTTGTGCTATGTATTGTTACATGTTCTTTATCATTATATTATACAGATAGTTGGGGGTTTTCAGCTATTGCTTTCCCCATTACATACTGTGTTGATATGTGTGCTTGACTATTGTGTTTATGTGCGCATGCGACTGTTTCTATTTCCGCATATTGATGATCAATTGTAGAAGAGGTTATGTATTATGCATGAAGCTTAAATAGTGTGTAATCAGGATAATCTCGGTGAATAATTCAGAAAATTATTAAAATTTATATAGTTAGGATTAATTCATCACATGTCAATGTACTCCCATGCAAATGCACTAGAATGTTCTTATAACTTCTAAATTAATTGTGCTTTTTGAGATTTATCAAGTTCAGAATTTATATTTAAAAAAAATCCTTGTTTAATCTCTATATGAGAGCTAAAAAATTATGATTTTGAATTAATGAAAGACTTATAATCAAATAGTGATGATAGACTAGTGATAATACAATTTTCTTGAATTCTTTTGCCATGGATATGAGCATAAGAAGAATAATATCCCCCAAGTTATTCTAAAAAAACAGAATTGTTAATGAAATTAACAACTTGATTTTCTTCAATATCTTCCTTGAAACTCGTAGCTTGGTTTATTATTAAAATAGGTTGTATTACTTCCTCATCATTATATATATATATATCTTCAATCCATTATAAGTTTTCCAATTCAATTATTGATTTTGCAGGTGGATATAGAGTGATTTTCTTAATTGAATTTCCATTTGATATTTTCATATCTCCAAATCCACAACTAATGAATGCATCAGTTGTAGCTAGCCATGATATTCCTAAGATCATTGGGTGTCCTCCCAAATTACTTTTATGTGTTAAAACCATAAAATATATAAGATATTCCAAAGAATCTAAAGAAACCATAATGCCTTATAACACTTCTTTTGATTTTATTGTAGACCAATTTGCTAATTGTAAAACCTTAGGTGTGTCATGAAGATTACCTATTTGGAGATCATCCATTGTACCTTTTTTCATGACATTAAATACTACTTCTAAATCTATTGAAGTGTTTGGAATTGCAATGTTATTGATGTGAATTTCTAGAATGGGACTACCTGGATCAATATGTTTTTCAATATAAAATCTTCCCATCATTAAATATGTCAATTTTCTAATAACTGGTATTGTTTGTGTATCCTTTTTATTTTTTCATGATCTCTTTAAACAAAATTCCTTCATCGCATAAAGTGAAATATATTTACTTTCTTGTGGTGAACTAATTCTAATACATATTATTGGCTTGAGGGGTCCTAACACAGGTTCAGAGTTATCGCGCAACCAACAAAGCCCTCCAACTACTAGCCCTTTCAGTAGTGATTTTCTTGCGTAGACCAAAGTCTCACCCAAAGCAGTATGGGGGGGGTGTTGGAAACAGGTTTCCACACCATGAGGAAGTTTTTGATGTAGTGGCCCTAATCAAACTTAGTGCAGATAATATAATAGATGTGCACATGCACAGTCAATAGACCAAACCCTTTCACACAAAATACTTTCATATATCTCACACACAGTAATTAAGTATACTTCAATAAGATCTATTCATCTAATATTAACTAATATTCACGCAAATGAAATTAACCGCTAATAGAAGTAAATACGCAACAGAGAATAGATTCAGATCTTAAATTAAATAACAGATAATCAATGCAACAAATCACATAGAGTCCAGGTTCACAAAAATTGTCTTCTTTATTAAGAGATCTATAAATTCAATACATTCAATCCTTTTGCACACACAGCCAGTAGAGTTCGCACATAACCAAGACTTAGGTCTCCATGCACACAGCCAGTAGGATCCTTTCTACCCAAACAACCCAGAATTAGATCAAAACATTAAAACCAACCATACATCATCCACATAAGATTGATTCTTACTTGACTCAATCCTTACATATTTATACTATCTAGGTGTGCACATACCATGGTCTCAAACCATGGCTTGAGACTCATGTTTTTCTCATTAAATCCATTATAATGATTAAGGGACTTTGACCCACCACTTTGACTCTTTGCGCGCAATGCGTATAACCAAAACTTATACAAAATTATCCCAAAAATGCACCCCAGGGGACCTCGCTCCAACAGGCACCCAACACAAACTCGTGACTCATGAGTCACTGCGGGATGGTCACCTTCATATTCATCTTCAGTGCTTTGACAGAGCTCCAGAGTGGCAAGATGACTTCGACGCTCTATGCGACTGCACTCTATGCTTCATCAACCAACTTTTCTATCGTTGACCCCTCATTTTCCAAATTGATGCTCCGATCGGTTTTTTGTAGGATTTTGAGGGCACCATCCAGATCTTGTGACAGCTGCAGGGCTTCCTCAACCCAAGGCTACATCCTTGTTTCCAAAATATTTTCTCGGCGGTGCAGGTATTCAATTTTTTTCTGAATTTCCTTGTCCTCATGCAATCGGGAAATCCTTTGCTTTGTTACCAATTTGGGGGCCGCCATCCTAATTTCAGTGAACTACTGCTCTTTGATGTGAAGCTCATTTCTCAACTGTTGTACCATCGAGTCATTCTTAAAAGTTTTCCAAACACCCATAGCTTCATCCAATAGAAGTCCACATTCCTCTATTGTGGCTGCTACACTGTTTGTGGTAGTTGTAGTGCTCAACTTAGTGTTTCTAAATTGAGGTCATAAATTTTCAACCAGGGCTAGTAAACTACTGAAGTGAGGTGAACTATATGTGCCTAGGTATATGTTTCTCACTACATTGTGTTTAGTGTTTTTCTGATGTTTTTGGTTTTATGGTTTTATTTTAAAAAAGGAAAGCACTAAATGTTGATGAAGGACAGTTGTTGGACATATTAAAAGCAGAGCAAAACCTATTCTAAACTATACATGGTACTAAAGAACAGAAAATGCAAAGTTTGATAAGGACTCATAGCAAGGAACTAAACCACAACATGAACTCAATAACTCATAACATAAACCCATCCAATTCATTCATTAGAAATATGTTGGAATAGCTTGAGAAAAGGACAAGTTTAGTGCAAATGAAGTTCTCCTAAATAAACAATCATCTTATAATATTACAAAGAATCTCATCCATGACTAGAAGTTTATTGGAACACAATTGGAAAAGATTATTTATAGTACAATAAGATTTTCGCTCTACATTAACTTATAATTCTAAGATTAATGCATTCTGCAGCTCAACTTGTCACTAATAAGCCTCATCCGCAAGTTAGAGATTTTCTATAATAGTTTTGGGAAAAGGCTTATTTGTGAAATTGCAAAAGACTGCAGAACAATCAAGGCCTTCAACTAATATCACTAATTCCTATCCATAT
Organism: Pinus albicaulis; assembly: GCA_034641835.2. Classification (NCBI taxonomy): domain Eukaryota; kingdom Viridiplantae; phylum Streptophyta; class Pinopsida; order Pinales; family Pinaceae; genus Pinus; species Pinus albicaulis. The sequence continues at coordinate 419,241,813 of CM076570.1, read as the reverse complement.
GATGATGTATTAATAGGAAGTCAGAACAAGATTAGTTTGTAAATAATGAAGGACGTGAAATCTAATGTTAATAGTTAATACTACTTAGAGAACAATGGATAACACTGAACTAGAATGCAATTGATCAAACTTGAAACACGGTGACCACAACTAAACTAAAATGCCATTAACCTAACTTGAAATACAGTGAACAAAGTTGAACTAAAATGCCACTAATCTAACTTGAAATGCAGTGAATTAAAACTGAACTAGAGTGCCATTATCAAACTTGAAATATAGTGACAGCATTAAACTAGAATGACATCTACCTCCGGAGTGCTACAACTAGACTAAAGATGCAACTAACTACTGGAATGTTTCAGCTCTGTCTCATTCGAAATTAGTGGTATTTTGGAATAGTTTTTAGAACAGGACTGGCTGCAACATGTTATGTAAATGAGCATGAAAGCATAAAATTCATCAAAACACAACAAAGCTCTAAAACACCATATCTATGTCTCATCCGATGTTAGTGATATTTTGGAAGATTTTATAAGATCATGACTAGCTGTAACAACTGATGTAATCGAGCAAAAAATCATAAAGTTAAGAGAAATGCAACTAACTCCTAAATACTACAGTTATCTCTCATTCATTGTTTAGTGATATTTTGGAATAACTTGTGAGAATAAGACTGACTGTAGCATCTAAAGAAAATAAGTAAGGGAACACAAAGTTCGGAAAATTAATTAAACTAGGAATGAAACAAGGCTAAGTTACTTATAGAAACCATATGAACAAAGCTTCTCAGGTAGCAGGGGCCCTCTACCACTAGATTAGCACGCAAATCTACTCAATATTGACTCAGCTCGTGCAATAAAGTGATGCTTCTTTCATTAAAGGAGAAATATTTCAAAACAGAGTATCACGGTTCTCTAAGATCTAGCAACAGAAACAAAATCTAACCAACAGTTTCTCGGTCTCCCAAGTCATACTTATAATGAAATTACATAACTACTCTTGAGAAAAACAGGGATAAGTGTCTTTCCCACTTCTAATCAAATTAAAACTCTTATTAACCGTCTTGTGCTTACTGCAGACATTTGTAGAGTCTGTGTTTTGATAGGAAATTGCTTCTCTTCTACGTGCATAACCGCTTGGAGACTTTAACTCGGACTTCGTGGGGAGCAAGAGATGATGGAGAAGTGTTGTGGATTTCACCCATATGTCTTTTTCTTCGCAATGACACCTGGAACCTACGTAAACATGAGGATAGCTGCAGAACATACGACTGGCTACGGAATGCCTGTATTCTGTAGCCGAGTCTTAGTCAAAAATTACTACAACAACAAAATCATGAAAACATAGCAAGTTAGTCATTATATAAATTCTTAAAGCAATTTTAATTAATCCTATTGATCATTTAAGCCTGTAATTGATGAGGGACAAAAAAAATGAAGTGGAATGTGGTGAAAGAGAAGAACATCTTTGGGGCTCAACAGTAGCCTTGACCTCTACTGCGCTCTGACCTCCGACGGTGTCTGAGGTTGGAGCTTCCTTTGTAGCTCAGAAATCTGTTGCTCGAAATCTACGCAGACGGTCTGAATTTCTATGCATGATGCCTTTATCATAGTGGCCAATCTCTCTAATTTCATTGTTGGTGTGGCTGATGCAAGGATAGTGGCATCTGGCTAGTCATTGTGTAATTGATCGATCATATATTCCAATGCAGCGCGTCGATCCTCGGCAGCGCAGCGCGCCTCTTCTGTTGTTTTCTACTTCTGTTTTGGCACCGCTACTTGCTGTTGAGATTCATTGGCAATGTGGAAGGAACGGACCTTTCAGTACTATAATTCATCCAATATCATGATGTGTATTACATGGAGCTTTCCACCTGGCAGCACCGCAAGGTCGATGCTAATTTCTCCACAGGCTCTCACAGAAGCACGTAAAGAATGTGGCTCCAATATGATGGCTTGCACAGGGATCTGATGTAGGCGGCTATCCCCAGGAGATGGCAACACCATGATGATGGGTTGTGCACTCATCTATCCCATGCTTGCTTGTATTTGGCTCGCTTTCTGCATGCTCACTTGTATCATGCTCGCTTGCATTTTGAGCTCCTGACTACCCGACTGAACTCCCTCGAGCACATATTTATACTACACTTCCGTGTTTGTCCAGATATCCTTTGTTTGCAACTTGACTGTGTTCTTTGTGTCAGCGAAATCATCCTCTGTGAGCATGAGGTCCTTTGTGTCTTCCAATCTATACCCCTTTCTCTTCTTGCACGAACCTCCCGCGGCCTGATAATCACACTTAGTGCCTTTCGCAATATGCGCCTCAAGACCCTCAGTGCCTTCACCATATTTTTATAGCTTCTTTCTCTAAGTCTATTGCTTCTCCTGTTGTGGTAAGCTCCAGCTTGGCTTCTACATATTTACTTTTTTTTTGTGTATCTTTGGTAGTCTTGGCTTGGTTAGAGTCTTCAAAATTGATGATGAGACACCCCCAATGGTGTGTGGCTCTAACCAGGCAGGCGATCATTCTGTCATGGTGCGCAACAGGTCATCTTCTATGACCAATTACGGTAATTCATACCAAACTCCTTCGATAATTCCCTTCGCATGGATATGCATATTATGCAATGTTGCTTTGAAGTCTTCAATCAAATTATATTGCTCGTACAAGGTTGGTGATAATCTTGGCTTGGAACAATGCATAGTCAAACAAGACCTATAAAATCTTATTTTTTGTGACTCTGGTTGGGATCTTCGAATTCCACAGGGTTGTGTAGTGCGTGGCTTCGCACATATCTATCTCTATATCCGGGAACTGTGTATCTTGAGGTGTCTTCCATCGAATGAGTGCAATAAGGAGTAATAGCTAGGCATAGTAAAAATTATTCCCCTCCTCCTACGCCTCGCACACATTCTCTAAGAACTCGGTGCACAAGTACTAAGCCCAATTATAGTAATTGTACACACTTCTCTCATTGCTCATCTAAAGAAATTACATGGGCTAGGACTTCCTTTGGTCGACACTTCCTCATCATCTTGTAGGCAGCGAGGATGATCATGCCAAATTGTATTGCAGGGTCATTAATTTCACTAACAAGTAATCCCTGAGTGTTGCATGATACCTTATAGTCTTTCGTAACTTTGTCTACAGCTTTATTCTTCAAGCCTTTTCCTCCAAATGCCGCCACAGGGTCTTCCCCCCAGTCGAGCAAGCCAGTGATCTGATGGATCGGCGCGACATCTATTGGAATGTTCTCTCCAAGCCACAAACAGTCATCATGAATGAGCGCGAGCAAATGTGGCACACAAATGTCATTAATGGGGCTGTGCCTGAAGTGTAGAATATGCAATAGGTTTAGCAAGTTCGATTTTTTCAGGCCCAGTGCCCAAGGCTTTGGCTCAACCTTGATCACGCCACTGTCATAGGTGACCGGTTCTAAGTACATCTTCAGTGCGAGCTCTGGAAATTTTTCCTGGTCCTCCAGGTCCTAATCCTCCATTTTCAGCAGTAGAATTTTGGTGAACATATCGCCTTCAACCTGTATGGTCTCAGGGAGCAGTGGCATATTGATATATGACTGCACTTTGTCTAGATCTTTGGGGATCTTCACAGAGGCTTCGCGTGGCGCGACATACGCATGCAACCGCGAGATGGGACCAACGATTTCTACAACATCCTCCTCCATTATAGCCTTTGGTAAGCCTGCCATGGGCTTCTTCTAATGCTCTGCAGCAGTGGAGCGAGGCTTTGGGGTCTTTTGACAGGGCGATGTTCGGGACCCTGACAACTGCCCCTTCTTGGTTTGGGCCGACATAGGGGTCTCAGTAGCCTACGCAATAGTTTCTGCACCTGACGTCGCAGAAGGGGTAGGCTTGGATAGTCATTCTTGGTGTAATCAAACCTTGGCAGCACAACTCCTCCTCAAAGAATGGATCAAGGCTAGACATAGGCTTCAGACAATCTTGAGAAATCAGAGAGAAAAAATAGCACAGAACACAAAGGGAACTAATCGACCCCTTCGGTCATATTTATAGCATAAGCGCACCTTAAACGATCTTTTGTGCATTAATGTAACCCCATAAATGATAAAACGGCTCCAAATCAAGCATAATATTCTCATTAAATGCAATTTAGATGCTCCTCCAAGCGATAATCATGATGTATTGTCTATAATTATTATTCCAACAGCTATATTCTAGCACCTCTGCAACCCATTCAACCTCAGTGAGCAGCTACTGCACGCTTGTCACACTTGTTTGCGCATCCGCCAACCTTGATGTGCATTCCATATTTCCAGCCATATATTCATTTGTTGCACGTAGGGAGAGGGTCATTCTTGTATGGTTTCAATCGGCTTCCATTGACATACCTAGGAAGGTTTTCTCTGCTTAATATGGCCAAGTGCACCGCACCTCCATTTTTGATGTCCTTGACAACATATGGTTCGAGCCAATGCATCTTGAACTTTCCTGGGTGGTGCACAAACTTTCTGTCATACAAAAAAACCAAATCCTCTTCCTTAAAGACCTTTTGTCTAATGTGCATGTCATGCCAAGCCTTTCCATGCACCTTTTGCACCTGTTGATGGAAACCTGCAATAAATCGATCCTCTTCTAGCGCGACCAACTACGACAATCGTTATTCCATCATATCCTTCTCTTCCATATTATTAAACATTGCAATGCGCAAACTTGCAACAATGTACTCCATTAGCATAACAGCTTCCTTCCCATACACCATTCTAAGCGGTGTCTTTCCTATCAGCTTCTTTCACATTGTTCTATATGCCCAAAGAACCGCAGGTATGCGCACATCCCAATCATTTCGATTAGCATTTCATACCTTAGTGAGCACAGTATCCAATATGTTATTAAAATCTTCCACTGCACCATTCACCTGTGGGTGATATGGAGTACTCTTTTGATGATGAATTTGGAATTCTTCTATCAGAGCTTCAATAGTTTCTTTCACAAATTTCATACCGCGGTCACTCATCAAAATCTTAGGGCACCCAAACTGAGTCAAAATGTTCTCAAAGATGAAGTGTGCAGCTCTGTGTGCACTAAAATCCTTCACAGGCTTAGCCTCAACCCATATGGTCACATAATTTGTCACATTGATTATGTAACGTACACCTGCTTTTTTTCATGGAGGGTTAATAGGTCCAACAAAATATATGGCCCATTTGTCGAAGGCTTGCATCACCATCTGTGGGTGCAAGGGAATATCATCTATGTGCGATGGTTTCCCCTTCCTTTGGCATACATCACAAGCGTGGCAATATTCATGTGCGTCACTGTGATCCATGGGCCGCCATAACCCAACGCGTAAAATATTCTGCGCAGTGGCTTTCCCTGCATAGTGATCATCAGAAACCCCTCCATGAGACTCATCTAATATATCTCGTCGTTCAAATTCCAACACATGCCTCAACAGGACTTCATCTGCACCCATTTTGTACAGATGATCGGCAATGAGAGTAAAGTCAGCTGCATGCGCGACCAAAACTTTCTTCTATTGTAATGTATACTCTTTAGGCACACTTCTAGTGGCCAAGAAATGAATAATATTTGCAAAATTATCATCAAATACCTTTATAGAAAATATCTGCACATTTGGTAACCCATCTTCCAAGCTAGTTGACTTTTCTCCATTTTCAATGCGCGATAGTTGATCAGGCCTAGCATTCAGTCTCCTAGGTTTCACAGTTACTTCAAAGTCGTACTCCTAAAATAGCAGCAACCATCTATAGATCGTCCCCCCAACACAGGCTTATTAACCAGGTACTTCAGCGCAGAATGGTCAGTAAACATCTTAAAGTGACCTCCCAACAGATAGTGGCTAAATTTCTACAGCGCATAGACCATAGCCAATCCTTCCCTCTCCGTGGTTGAGTAATTATGTTCCACGCTTGATAGCTTCCTACTTGAAAATGCAATAAGGTGGTCAATCTCCCCAGCTCCTAGTTGCACTAAAATAGCTCCTAGCGCGATGCAGTAGACATCGACATGCACATTAAATACCTTCGACCAGTCTGGAAATACCAATATGGTCACAGTGACCATCTTCTCCTTAATAAATTCAAAACTCTTTTGGAATTCATTGTCCCAACATAATGACACATCCTTCTTGATAAATTTCTCCATGGGTGCAATGATCAGCGAGTAACCCTGAAAGAACTTCTGGTAATACCCTGTATGCCCCAAAATTGAGCGCAATTGTTTGACATTTGGAGGAACTTCCAGGTTAACAATAACAACGATCTTTGTTGGGTTCGCCATCAATCCTTTCTGACAAAAAATATGACCAAGCAAGATCCTGAATGGTACACAGAATATACACTTTTTCAGATTAAGTGAGATCTGATACTTCCGACAAGTATCCAGCATTAGGCACAGATTTGATACATGCTTCTTCAACAATCCAAATATAGCCCAGTCATCAAAGTATATTTCTAAGAACTTGTGGATGTATTCTTTGAACGCAGCTACTACCACGCGCGAGAAGATAGTTAGCGCATTCTTCAGACTGAATGGCATGACTGTATACTAAAAGGATCCTCATTCTGTCACAAAGGTTGTCTTACTTCTATCTTCCAACAGGATTATGATTTGGTGGTATCCTAAGAAACCAACTATAAATGAATAAGCTTCTTGTCCTCCTACATTGTCCAGGATTTTATCAGAAAATGGATTCGGGAACGAGTCATGAATGCAGGCATCATTCAATTTTCAAAAATCCATGAAAATCCTTATTTCTCCTTTGGTTTTCTTATCTTGCACCACCATAGGACTCACCCAATCAGATTCCTCCATTGGTTCTATGATTTTTGCAACAACTGTTTTCTCTAATTCCTCTTTGACTTTCTGCTTTTATTTGGGATTGATCCTATATGGGCGTTGCTTCACAAGTCACGCATCTAGTTTAAAATTAATCTTCATCACCCCAATAGCTCCTATTATCCCCTTTAGCTCAGAAAATTTTGTAGGAAACAGGTCCTAATATTCAGTCAACAACTCGACGACCTTTCCCACAGTATCATCATCCCAATAATCCTCTATCTTCGCTAATTTTGGTTGTTCCTCTGAGCCAATCTTAACTTGTCAAATATTAAGAGGCTTAGTTACATCTAGTGACTCAATCAAATTCCCAACAACTACGCATTGTCCTTCAGATTCATGGATTGTAATGTTACTTGGATCTTCTTCTTCTCTTCAACTGAAAAATTTCTACAATTAACAATTTCCTTCATTTATGCATCCCATGCTAGTAAGGCATGCTCTACCTTTGGTTTTATGGTGTCAAAGATGACCTCCTGAATATCCTGCAATGTTTTTCCCAAGTAGTCTAACCCAATTTCAAAACTAAAGGTTAAGATAAAATTGTCTATCAACACAGTCCATTCATTGGTTCCTCGTCACATATCATTTTTTAGGTACCAATCCGGAGGCACCTTCCCCAAAGTGTGTATGAACATATGCACCCATTCTGGCCTCAGCTATGTGCCCCATGCTTCATTGTATTTATCCAAATTTTTGTGTGGATCACCTTTTCCAGAATAGGTCTCTTCCATTCTGGTATTTGGAAACTCAAATTGCTGACGCATCATGTGGGTGCATTCTTCCCAGTTACCTAATTTTCCCTTGTGTGTCTCCCACCAACATGCTGGGGTTCAGCACAATGTTATATCAAGTGCATGGAATCTTTGTGCTTCTGGAACAACTTTTTCAAGTTCTCCTAAAAACATGTTAACATTAGTTATACCATCACAATAAGGCAATTCTCGTACCTTTAAGGATATGCATCAAAGAGCTCTGGTCACTTGATTGCAACATGGAACAGATACTTCATGTATTCAGTTCTGTGAGTTCTCTAGTTATTCATCTGAATCTAAAAAGAAAGAACTATCCTTCTCCCAGTTGAGTCTTCCACCAGTTGTTGGGTTGATCCAATGTTCATCTCGTGCATTCATCTTATAGATATGATCGAAATCATCATCTACGCACACCGGCTCTGTATATCTTTCACCTTCTACAGGATCTAAGGGGGCCACAACTCTGGTTCCATTATTCTCCAATACCATACTTCTGCACTTAAGACTGATGATTCCATCCATGTCAATAGCCAAATCTAAAACCAATAGCGCAGGATAGGGATCAATATCATCCACAATCTGTATAACATCAAAGTCTGTGAGCACCTTTACTTCTTCAATATCTACTACGACCTGTGAGAGTCTTCCTAAAGGGATGATCTTTTGCTGATTTTCCATGCGTAGCTGGATAGTAGACCATTCCAACTTAGGTTCTCCCATGTTTTTCCAAGCCTTATTTGGTAAAACATTTGCATCATATCCTAGAACCAGAATGACCTGATCCATCTCATATGCACTGATCTAGTAGTTAGGCCCATCTCCCACCTAGTTCTTCTTTTGTTCTTATAGATCTTATTAACAGCCTTCTACTCCATCTGGGGCTATTATTTTTCTACGTAGTTATTGATCAATTCCTAGAGGTTCTCGACTACCTTCTTATTGCGCAAAAATGTGATACAAGCTTGTACAAAGGGATTTATCTCTTCATCTACTCTGACCACGTCCATAGGTTTGCTTGATGTTGAGGCACTCGCTTCGGAAAAACCCTTTTTTGCTTCTACAAAGGTTTCTTTTTTGTGTTGTAAGTTGAATCCTTCTTTCTTTTTAGGTGTTTTTTGGATCCAAATATCAGTCTCAGGCTTCTTTCCTTTGTCTTCACCAGTGGCTGCACCACTCCTAGTGACAAAATTCACAGTTGCTTCATCTTTGATCAACTCCGCTCTTACCATATGGATTTTCTGAGTAGGATTCTGTGTTTTCTTTTCCTACATATTTGCAATCAAAACAGAACAATATTTAATAACATGATCAAATTTTCTACATTTCCTACAAGACTATCGTGCTGGATTTGGACAGTTGCACGCATAATGACCCGCATCTCCACAATTGTAGCGGATGAGTTGTTCCCTTCCTCGAATATCTCCTCCTCCTCTTCCTCATCCTCTAGTTTAGAATCCACCATGCCCAGACGAGGATGCTGGTGAGGTAGGTTCAACATGCATTCTATATAGGTCAACTCGGTCAATCATCAGATCGAAGTTGTGATAGTGTTGTTTGTCATGTCCCAATGATGAGAAAAAATTACAAAAAGGATTCTTTAGCTCAGGTATATATTTTCCAAACCTCGGACAGTAGTATGTTGTATGCATACCCATATCTTGAAATATTGTGCACCATAATTGTGTAGGTGTGTTTGGCGCACAAGTGTACCAAATCGCACCTGCTTAAGAAGAGTGGTTTTTTCCTCTTAATTTAGTGGTCACAGGCAGAAAATAAAGGGAGTCAAGAAATTTAGTGAACATGCTAAGAAATAAGCATACTAAATAGTGAAATAGCATGTATATTTGAAAAAATAACAAAATTAAACTAAAAACATAATAAAAAATCTCTAAATAGAGTCAAACAACTTCAATAATACAAATGTTGGTGCTTACGTCCCCTCTTATTGAGTGTTGGTAGAAATAAAGGATGAAATGTTTACCCGCTTACCAAGGGGGCCTTAGAACTAGGGAGTTATAAGACCCGATGCAAGGATGTATTTACTTCTGAGCTACCTTGGTGCAAAGTCCCTCTCTCTACTTTGAAGGACTAGAGTTGTTCGATGGCCAAAAATTGAGTCCCCTCTATCTCTGCTCTGGATCACACATTGTTGGATTGCATGGAGAAATTCTGGCCAGCATAACAATGTGTTCTCCCATTGTTCATCTCTTGGTGGCATTTTATAGGAGAATTAAAACTCTCCTTCCCTCTCTTGGTACATTGATGGATAGTGACACAAGAGATGAGGATGATTCCATTGTGTGCTCCCTTGAGGTCCTAAGGAGGCTTGTGCAGCTGTCCTTAGGCGGCCTCAAGTGTGGGATCAATTTCCTGGAGTGTGCCTTGTGGTCCAGGAAAGTTACTTCCGCCACTCTTAGGTCTACGCGGCTTTTTTAGGAAAAGTCACGCAAAGGCGCGCTTATCACATAAAAGTGCATGCAAAGGTGCCTTTTTCTTGTTTCTTGAATGCGTAATTTGATTTTCCTCTTAGACCTTAGATATTTTTAAATACTTCATTTTATCTAAGGTGCCTTAGCCCTTTATATCATTCTGCCTGACATTTAATAATTCCATCTTTGCTTATCCGATTTTCCAGTGATAACATTTTCCCCCTAATGTGTGAGGTCTAGGAAGAATTGTATAGATAAAATACATTATAGTTTCTTTTATGTGTACTGTGCAGAGAGAGAGAAAGACCTGCGTGTAGCATGGATTTGGAGACACCTTGCACCAAGTCGAAGAGAGACCATGTCCTGTGGGAACCCTACAACCAATGGTATAATACAATAAATACAATTTTTCTATGAGGCGGGCATGTCCCATGCTCATGATGCTTTGGCCAACTAAATAAATCTGTCTGACAGATACATATTCTGTCAGTGTCACTAGTATGGTAGTGATATGTTAGTGGATGACGATAATTTTTGACACCCTCAGGGGAGTTTTTTCTTTGACAATAGGTTGAATGTGGTACCCATATGCGTAAGCTAGGTATGGCATATAAATGTGCATTGTACGCATGGGTGTATGACTAGACCTTCCGGTGTAAGCATTGTTGAAAGGGATACTTATAAAGGCATGGTTCTTCAAAGAATTTGATCAAAGTGCAACAGTTGTAAGGTACGATACCGTCTTGGCATGAAAGCTTGTATTTTAGTCAAATTTCAGGAGGATCGATGACACCTGTGGGCAACGATGTCTCCCATAGTGCCATCCAAGGATGTCCCTTCTGTGGAGAGGGGTGATCCAAGGTATCGCTTCCTTTTTGGAAAATAGGTGTTGATGTCGACAAAAAGGAAGCTTCAACCGAAAGAGAGAGTCACTGATATAAGAGATCAGGATCCTGGATATGATAGGTTTAACATATGCATGATGGCGAGGGGTGATTGAAAACTGATGATGGGGATTCAGTGTCCCAAGGTCAGAGTATAAAAAGTAGCTTGGCGGTAGTCATAACTATTTCTGATGGGGAAACCCTGGAGTCGGTAGGACGTGCAGGGTGGGTATATATTGGTTATGAATGTCATGGTGGCTTATGCGTGAGGGTATGATACTCCGACCAAGGGTGACCAGGTACTGCTGCCCTGGGAGAAAAAATGGAATGGTGAATGGGGGACATAGTGCACCGTTGTAGTCTTTGTACACTTACCAAAATAATTAAATAATATGGTTTGGTTTGTACAAAACACAGAGACGGGTGTCCTAAAACATGAAAGTGTTCGCTCACTAACGATGTGAGGAAGGTTTTTTTGTTGAGGGTGGGGGCCCCATTGGTTGGTCTCATGTGTGGGGTTGATGAAGTGGATGGAAAATGTCGCAGATGGGTTATGATGATGGAGGTATGGTAGGCCAAATGCAAGGCGCAGAAGTGCGCTTTCAATCTGCTTGCAAAACCTGGTAGTCTGGGAAAGGGGTTTTATTTCGATATGGTAAAACTTGACCTGATGCATGGTGAGTGAAACATACATGAGGTGCTTCCCAGACTAAATTGGTATGGACATGGTGTCATTATTTTTTGTGATATATGGTCTACTTTGGGTGACGGGCACCATGGAGGGGAGGCTCTACCGACCAACGAGGATTTTTATCATGTGCAAGGTGGGGTGATGATAAACATGGTCGTATGCTTGGAAACTATGGTTGTTTTCTTATGGATAAATGATGTCAGGATATGCAGAGTTCTTCTGGGACTCTATCATGCTGAGGGTAGAATGATACCTACTCTAGAACTTTCAATGGATGGAGTGATGGATGGTTTGCACAATACCTGCAAAAAATACCCCAAGTGAAAGCATCTTATTTATTCAAATATTATTGAAATACATGAGCTAAAAAAGAAGATGAGAGAGGGAACACCTGTTAGCATTGAAAAAATATTTTTCCGGAGGTGTGAATGTGTGGTACCTCCTTTGGGCATTATGAAGTCCTAATCACAGTGTTACAGATTATTACTTCCTAGGTGACCTTGGGCCAAAGACTCGATCAAACCAGCTACAGTAATTGACGTGTGTGGTAACTCAAGAGGATGAGGCAACCAAGTTCCCCTATCCCTCGTAGGTGTATGGTGGCTCGGGGGGAGGAGGGAAAAATGGTTGTCTTTCTGGTGATTGTCGTTCCCCCTGGAGGTATAGACTAACGCGAGGTTCATCTCTGGCTGACTGGATGGAGGGATCCTCTTGATAGGATTTCTCAATGGCATGTAAGGCATCCCTATATTGTGGGATCTCTGGGAAATGATGGGCATAGTGTCCATAATTGCCACAGATAACGCATGCGTTATTGGTATGCAATGACTTGCCTTGATTTTTGGTGGCAGGTTCCTTTTTACGGGAACTTGGTGCCACGATGTATACCGATGTTGTGTAACCAGCTCCAAAAATAGAAGAAAAGAGATATCAACGCCTTATAAATAAGCCACTTCGAGGGGGAAACCTCCAATACATTACATAAATGAACAATTCTTGGATGATACTTTACTTAGATCATTGCATCATTCATTCATCAGATGTTTAGTAAGCAGTAAGCATGTGCAGTAATAACAGAATAAACCATCACACATAAGCAACACACATGAACACCAGTATTTAAGGTGGAAACCCAATTTGGGAGAAAACCACCGCTGTTGTCGTCTTTATCTTCAATATTTATTATAAAGAAAACTTCTTACAATTTTGTACTAGTGCAGACTCATACCAGCACGCAGGCACCCACCTGCAGAAGGTTGCAACCTTCTCTCATTCTCCAGCCACTACTAGAAGGGAGATCCAACCCCCTCACTGAAGGCTTCGACCCTTAACACCACCATGGACCATGTTTCATCAATTTTCATACTGAATCCAAAAGCTTCCACACAACATACCTTGTAGGCCACTTTTCATCAGATTTTCAGACTGGACCCACTCCATACATCAAACTGAAACTTATAAATCCATCAACCAATCAACCAACAACTTGATCTTCAATCAACATAATCAGCAGCATATTCAACATTCAAACATCCCAGAACTGTATGAATACATCATTGAAAGATAGCAGTAAAACAGCAAAACAGATCAGACATTTCATTCCACACACTTCAGCAAAACCCTAGATTCCATACGTGCTTTTACTTCACTGAACCTGCATATATACGCGCTTTCACAGAGACAAACCTGCGTATACATGCTTTTGCTGAAATGAACCTGCGCATATACGTGCTTTCGCTGAGATGAACATGCATATAGATCTATAACTTTTCAAAACTATGCAGCTCTTCAGAACAGATAACTCAGATTTCACCCTTTACTTCAGCAAAGATTCGCCAGATCATAGATATAAGCATTCCATAAACAGATCTAGAAAATACATAGTCATTTCAGATCTAGAGATCCCTCTTCATCATTTTCTTCATAGGTACATTATTAATTCAGATCAATCAATAAACTGTTACCCATTCCATGCAGAAATACTTCAGAGTGAAGTATTCATTAAAACCCAGACTTGAAAATAGATGTGCAGATACAAACTCAACCCTGAACAGACATTGATTCAAATATCATACGCTACTTTGCTTTACTGAAGCCGCATACATATGCGCTTTCCTGCACATCAACCCGCGTATACTTTTGTGTATTTTATTCTTTAAAAACCCTAACTGCCATACGCGCTTTTCATGTATCGAACCCGCGTATATATGCGCTTTTGTTGAAACCAACTAGCATATAGATCTGTAAAAATAAATTTTGCAGAGTAGACCAGATCTATAAAACTTACCCAGATTTATTCATTTAATTCAGCAGACTTGTGCCAATTCTTCACCATCCCTTCAATAGGTCATTATGTAGATTCATCATCATCAGATCTAGAGATCTTGAACCATCATTATATCCATGGGTGCATCATAGATTCAGATCTAACAATTAAGAACAGAGTTCATCCATATAGATATCTCTTAAATATATTTATTTATTAACAACCCTTACACATGCACACACTTGCACTATGATCTTCTTCTCCTTATATAGATTTAGCCTTTGTCAATACCATGAGTCAAAACCACTCAACCGTTGATGGTATTCCTGGACGGGATCAAATAGATAATCCAGCGCTCAATACAGTGGGCCAATACCATGGTAATGTCCCCTGGTTTTATAAATTCAGAGCGCAAATAGGCATACGCTACTTGGTACGTATTTTTCCGCGTACATACACTACTTTTCCTTTACAAACCCGCGCATGCTTTGTGACATATCTTATTCATCATTACTCTGGCACTTACTGGAATTTCTTTCTTTGTTACTTCTGAACTACTCTGTAGATACATTAGATTTACATTATTAACAAATAGGTTGCTATCCAAAGTCAACTCATCAAGTTAGTTTCCATCAAGGACAACTTCATCAAGTAGGTTGCCATCAAGGACAACACATTGCATCATATTGCCAACAATCTCCCCCTTTGGACTTGATGGCAACCATGATGGTGTTTGATCACCACAACAGATAGATACATTGAGTATAACCATTATTCAAACACCATGATACTCTCCCCCTTTGAAATCAAGGGCAAAGGGCGGATCAAAACCAAACAACGTTTTTCTTCTCTTGTAGAAAGAAGAGCTCTGTAGATCTGATGTGCACTGAAGTTACCATGCTTGCTCCCCCTAATTTCATGCTAAATCTTCAAACATATTTTTCAATGAAGTACATGAATCTATGACCTTTCCTATCACCAAGGACTCAAGTATGTGACTCAAGTACCCAACCAAGTGGGTTTACACATTTTGACTCAATTACCCAACCAAGTGGGTTTACAAATTTGAAGAAGTCTTTACATGACTGAATATAACAATTTACATCATAGGTATAACCTTTTCATCAAAATATAGAAATAACTTATACAATCAAGACCAAAGAATCTCAAGCATGAGATCAGACCACAGCAAATAATTAGAATTCCAACAATGCATCCTTTCCATATGACCAAAGCTCCCCCTTAGCTTGTGCATCCTAAACACTTTCAACAACAAATCATCAAGGCATATTCATCAGAAGAATTAGAGAATGAAATAGAAATATGAGAGCTGGAACATCACCAAAGATACCCAACAGCATGGCAGCTGTGCTGAAGAATGCTGACCCGGAAAAAAAAAATTTGTCAGCAAATACCCATACGCGGTTTCCTGTGTATAAACTCGCGTATATACGCGACTGTCCTTTAGGAAATCCGTGTATCCAATTTAATATTTTTTATTTAAGTAGATCTGATCTTCTGAATGGCAGAGACTACTCCCAGCTTCTATCTTAGATATTCGAACGCTTCCCTGGGTAAAGGTCTGGTAAATATATCAGCAACTTGTTCTTTGGAGGGAACATACTCCAACTTCACCTTTTGTTCAAGCACTTGTTCACTTAAGAAGTGATACTTGATGGGAATGTGCTTGGTCTTGGAATGCATAACAGGATTCTTTGAGATACTGATGGCACTTGTATTATCACACATAATGGAGATAGGAGGTGAACATTTGATTTGAATGTCTTGTAAGGTTTGTATCATCCAAAGAAGTTGAGTGCAACATGATGCGGCAGCCACATATTCTGCTTCTGTTGTAGATAAGGCAATGGAGCTTTGCTTCTTACTGAACCAAGATACCAACCAGGGCCCCATATAGAATGCACCACCACTAGTGCTTTTCCGATCATCAACATTTCCAGCCCAATCTGCATCAGTGTAAGCATGAAGAGTGAGATCAGATTTCTTTGGATACCATATTCCAAAGTCTTGAGTTCCTTGTAGATATTTGAATATTATTTTGACAGCCTGAAGGTGAGACTCTTTTGGATTAGCTTGGAATCATCCAACAATCCCAACTACATGCATAATGTCTGGTCTAGTCCCAGTGAGATAAATTAGACTTCCTATCATAGATCTTTATTCTGGTTGATTCACCGTGGGAGAATCATCATGAGAACTGAGATTACATCCGGTTATCATTGGTGTACTTACAAGTTTGCACTCTTCCATGCCATACTTCTTCAGAATTTTCTTAAGATATTTTGCTTGTGATAAGAATATGCCATATGTTGCTTGATGCACTTGCAAGCCAAGAAAGAATTTTAGTTCCCCAAGTAAAGACATTTCAAATTCTTACTGCATAACAGAAGCAAATTTTTGACTCATAGACTCTTCATTACTTCCAAAAATGATATCATCAACATATACAACCACAATCAATAGTTTATCATTTTCATTTTTTGTGTATAAGTTGCTATCAGCAGACCCTTTTGAAAATCCTTGTTGATGAAGATATTTGTCAAGATGATAATACCATGCCCTTGGAGCTTGTTTGAGACCATATAGAGCCTTTTTAAGTCTACAAACAAGTTTTTCATCATTTCCCAAAATGAATCCTTCTGGTTGTTCTATATAAAATTCTTCTTCTAGGTCACCATTGAGAAAAGCAGATTTAACATCCATTTGATAAACTTTGATTTGTTGGAATCTTGAAAAAGCAAGAAACATTCTTATGGCTTCAAGTCTAGCTACAGGAGCAAAAGTTTCAAAGTTTCTTCAAAGTCTATACCTTCTTGTTGAGCATACCCCTTGCAAACAAGTCTAGCTTTATTTCTTATAACATCCCCATTCTCATTTAACTTGTTTTTGAATATCCATTTAGTTCCAATGAAATTTTTGTCATGAGGTCTTGGTACTAATTCCCAAGTGTGATTCTTTTCAATTTGATCAAGATCTTCATTCATGGCTTGAAACCAACATTCATCTTTGCTAGCTTGATTGACATTGTGTGGTTCAATAGTGGATAGAAATGCCAGATAGCTAGAAGATCCCACAAGAGTCCTTCTTGTTTGTACACATGATTGCTTTTCTCCCAAAATTTGAGATTCTGGATGATTCTTTTGAACATATCTGGATGGAGCTTTTTCAGATAAATCATCTTCGGGTTCTTCATTGGGTTCACTGTCTATATCATTTCTATTTGATGTAGAAGGATATATGTCACCATCGTCTTCATCTGTTGTTTGTTTTTCTTCTTTTGGAGCTATAGGAGACTCATCAATAACAACATCAATACATTCAACAATCTTCCGAAGTCTTTTATTGTAACATTTATATGCTCTACTCCTAGAGGAGTAACCAAGAATTATTCCTTCATCTGCTCTGGGTTCAAACTTGCCAAGTTTTTCATCATTATTTTTGATAAAGCATTTTCTTCCAAAAACTCTAAAATGCTTCACAGTGGGAGGATTACCATACCAGAGTTCATATGGAGTTTTATCACTATTTACATGAACATGTGCCTTGTTAAGAATATTTACCGCTGTATGTGCTGCTTCTCCCCAAAATGTGTCAGGTGTTCCGGAATCATCAAGCATAGCTCTAGCCATTTGTTGAACTGTTCTATTCATTCTTTCTACTACGCCATTTTGTTGTGGAGTGGCAGCTACAGAAAACTGTCTTTTTATGCCATGTTGTTCACAAAATTCAAGGAATTCATCTGAGGTATATTCTCCTCCTCGATCATATCTAATACACTTGATTTTTAGATCTAATTCATTTTCAACCAATTCTTTGAAGATCTGAAATTTCTCAAATGCTTCATCTTTTTGTTTAATCAACCCAATCCAACACATTCTAGAGAAATCATCAATAAATAAGATATAGTATTGTTTACCACGTGGTGAATTTTTCCTCACAGGTCCACATATGTCAGTATGAATGAGTTCAAGAGGCTTACTTGATGATCCTTCCTTGGCATTAAATTTTACTCTGGTTTGCTTACCGAATTGGCAAGATTTGCATATGATACTTTCAGGTAGAGTAATATTGGGAAGATCACGAACAACTTTAAGTCTGCTAGATTTGTTGATTTGAGAGAAGCTCAGATGCCCCAACCTTCTATGCCATAGCCAGTTTTCTGAAGATTTACTCAAGTAACATTGTTCTTTGCAGTTCTTTAATACATACAAGTTGCTTGGAGTTCTTTTTCCTTTTATAATTGTTTTACATGTATCAAGATCACGTACCACACATTCTTTTGAACTAAAGACAACTTCAGTTCCTTGATCACACATTTGACTTACACTTAACAGGTTATGCTTTAATCCATCCACATACATGACATTATTAGCTTTCACCTTTTCTTTTAGAAAAACAGACCCTTTTCCCTTAATGACAGCAGGAGTATCATTTCCAAATGTAACATTCTTTTCCTTCTCTAGAGCACTATATGCAAGAAGTTTGTTTTTGTCACCTGTCATGTGTTTTGAGCATCCACTATCAATGTACCATTGGTTTTCTTCACCTTCTGCAAATAAAGCTATGCCACAATTTTCAACCTGTAATTCCTTCTTTTTCCACACTTTTGAGATTGAAGGAAAATTCTCTTTTGGCTGAACTTTGCTCATACATTTAGATTCTTCATGGCCAAATTTATTGCAATAAGCACATTCAACTTCATTTTGAAGAGGAGAAAAGTTGTTATAGGTATTCTTCTTTGTTCCAATATCAATCCTTTTCTTTCTTGCTTCTCTTGTCATGATGGTTTTATATGCAACACATTGAACAGCTTTATGACCAAAATTGTGACATGAGAAACATTTTCCATTGAAAAAGAAATTTCTGCGATCATGAAATCTTCTACTTGAATTTACCTGTTGATTGGTGTTTCTTTGAAAGGTATTCATGTTAGTGTTCTTTGAATTGAGATGGTCATGCTTTAACTGTAAATATTATTTATTCCCTTGCTGAGTGGCAGAATGTTGTATATTGGCTGTAGCTGCTTTTAGATAATTTGGTACTGAAGCCTGACAAGATTCTCTGATATATCCAAGACCTGTCTTTATAAGAGGAGAACGTTGTACCTTGATAATCTCATCTAAGGTTTCAGATCCTTTAGCAAATATAAGATTCAAAGTATTTAATTTCTCAATTTATTTTCTTAGACTTACTATTTCACATTCTAATTTCTCATTGTGTTTCTCCTTTTCTTCAAGCTGATTTTTCAGAGTTTCTATGGATATTTTACTTTCTTCTAAGCATATTTTGAGTTGATTGAATTCATCAAGAAAATCATTGTCCTCTAACGCATCCATAAAAGTATCTTTTTCTTCTCTAGATTCCTTTTCAAATGCCATGAGAAGTCTAATATCTTGTTCACATTCTTCCTCACTATCAGATAACCCATCACTGTCTTCATGAGTATAGTAACTTTTTCTAGTGCTAAACCGATTCTTATTCCTTCTTGCTACTTCCTTCCCTTTTTCATGTGTTTCTTTATGAGGACACTTAGCAACATAATGACCAACTCTTCCACAAGCAAAACATTTGAAAGGAATCTTACCTCTGAACCGTCTTGTGCCAAGTTGGAGTTTCTTTACAAAATTTACCTCATCTTCTTCTGAGATATACCCTGATCCTTCTGTCTCTTGTACTTCTTTCCCTTTTGTAGAAGCTCTAAAGACGGATTATTTGACTTCAAATGGTCCTCCTCTTCTCATTTCACATGCAGTTAGTATGCCATGAAGTTGCACCACAGTAAGATTTTGAATATCCTGCTTTTCTTCAAGAGTAGAAACTTTTGACTCTTTTGTTGTTAATGATCTTAAAACTTTCTCAACAAAAGTAGATTCGGTTATTGTTTCTCCCAGATTTCTCATACGATTTACAATATCATCAAGACATAAAAATAAATTGGCAATGCTCTCCTCATTATGCATTTTTAGATTCTCATATTGAATTCTGAGAGTTTGGAGTTTAGCACTTTTTACCTTTGCATCACCTTCATAACTTAGAATTATTTTTTCCCATATTGCCTTTGCTATATCCAGCTGCATGACTTTGACAAATTCTGATTCAATTAGACTTCCCAATAGAGCATTGATTGCCTTTGCATTTGTTTCATAATTCTTTATTTCCGTTGGATCTGTTGGTACTGCAGCTGGATATTGGTATCCTCCTTCAATAATAGCCCATACATATGCTCCCAGAGACTGAAGATAGGATCTCATCCTTGTTTTCAAAAAGATTAAATTTTTTCCGTTGAAGAGTGGAGGCCTGATAGATGTTGTTCCATCTTGATTGCTCATCTTGTTTGATCTTCCTTCTAGCGGCTAAGCTTTTTCAGAAGGACCTTCTCTGATACCAATTGATTGGAAAAATACTAAGAGGGGGGAGGGGGGGGGGGGGTGTGAATCATTATTTAGAGTAGACTAAAAACTTTTCACCTTTTCTTTTTCTTAAAAACCATACGCTACTTTACTGAACCCAACTCGCGTATACACGCGGATATCCTTAAGAAAACTTGCGTATGTCCAGAGATCTTATTATGCATTTAATACTTTACTTAGATCATTGCATCATTCATTCATCAGATGTTTAGTAAGCAGTAAGCATGTGCAGTAATAACAGAATAAACCATCACACATAAGCAACACACATGAACACTAGTATTTAAGGTGGAAACCCAATTTGGGAGAAAACCACCGCTGCTGTCGTATCTATCTTCAATATTTATTATAAAGAAAACTTCTTACAATTTTTTACTGGTGCAGACTCATACCAGCACGTAGGCACCCACCTGCAGAAGGCTGCAACCTTCTCTCGTTCTCCAACCACTAATAGAAGGGAGCTCCAACCCCCTCACTGAAGGCTTCGACCCTCAGCACCACCATGGACCATGTTTCATCAATTTTCATACTGGATCCAACAGCTTCCACACAACATACCTTGTAGGCCACTTTTCATCAGATTTTCAGACTAGACCCACTCCATACATCAAACTGAAACTTATAACTCCATCAACCAATCAACCAACAACTTGATCTTCAATCAACATAATCAGCAGCATATTCAACATTCAAACATGCCAGAACTGTATGAATACATCATTGACAGATAGCAGTAAAACAGCAAAACAGATCAGACATTTCATTCCACACACTTCAGCAAAACCCTAGATTCCATACGTGATTTTACTTCACTGAACCTGCGTATATACGTGCTTTCACAGAGACAAACCTGCGTATACGCGTTTTTGCTGAAATGAACCTGCGTATATACGCACTTTCGCTGAGATGAACATGCGTATAGATCTGTAACTTTTCAGAACTATGCAGCTCTTCAGAACAGATAACTCAGATTTCACCCTTTACTTTAGCAAAGATTCACCATATCACAAATCTAAACATTCCATAAACAGATCTAGAAAATACATATTCATTTCAGATCTAGAGATCCCTCTTCATCATTTTCTTCATAGGTACATTATTAATTCAGATCAATCAATAAATTGTTACCCATTCCATGCAGAAATACTTCAGAGTGAAGTATTCATTAAAACCCAGACTTCAGAATAGATATGCAGACACAAACTCAACCCTGAACAGACATTGATTCAAATAGCATACGCTACTTTGCTTTACTGAAGCCGCATACATACGTGCTTTCCTACACATCAACCCGCGTATACTTCTGTGTATTTTATTCTTCAAAAACCCTAACTGCCATACACGCTTTTCATGTATCGAACCCGCGTATATACACGCTTTTGTTGAAACCAACTAGCGTATAGATCTGTAAAAATAAATTTTGCAGAACAGACCAGATCTATAAAACTTACCCAAATTTATTCATTTAATTCAGCATACTTGCGCCAGTTCTTCACCATCCCTTCAATAGGTCATTCTGTATATTCATCATCATCAGATCTAGAGATCTTGAACCATCATTATATCCATGGGTGCATCATAGATTCAGATCTAACAATTAAGAACAGAGTTCATCCATATAGATATCTCTTAAAGAGATTTATTTATTAACAACCCTTACACATGCACACACTTGCACTATGATCTTCTTCTCCTTATATAGATTTAGCCTTTGTCAATACCATGAGTCAAAACCACTCAACCGCTGATGGTATTCCTGGACAAGATCAAATAGATAATCCAGCGCTCAATACAGTGGGCCAATACCATGGTAATGTCCCCTAGTTTTATAAATTCAGAGCGCAAATAGGAATACGCTACTTGGTACATAATTTTCCACGTACATACGCTACTTTTCCTTTACAAACCCACGGATTCTTTGTGACATATCTTATTCATCATTACTCTGGCACTTACTAGAATTTCTTTCTTTGTTACTTCTGAACTACTCTGTAGATACATTAGATTTACATTATTAACAAATAGGTTGCTATCCAAATTCAACTCATCAAGTTAGTTTCCATCAAGGAAAACTTCATCAAGTAGGTTGCCATCAAGGACAACACATTGCATCATATTGCCAACAGTAAGTTCTTCCACTTGATGAGATACTCTGAAATTGATCGATTCCATAGCTGTTGAGTTCTTGTTTCCGTGATCGCTTCAGGTTCCAATATGATTTTTCCTTCCTCATCAAGTTCTGGCAATATTGTTTGAACTAGAATATTTTCACCTATAACCTTCTTTAAGCATGAAACATGGAAAACTGGATGCACTCGCGAAGAAGCAGGAAGCTCCAATTTGTATGCCACAGTACCAATCTTTTGCAACACCTTGTAAGGACCATATTACTTTGGCGATAATTTATTATCCTTCTTAGCTTGCTTGAGGGACATTTGTTTGTATGGATGTAGTCGTAAAAATACCCAATCTCCTACATAAAAACTTCTCTCGCTGCGATGTTGATCTGCCTGTTGTTTCATTCGATTTTGTGCCAAATTCAGGTTATCCTTTAAGAGTTGGAGAACTTCTTGCTGACGCTCGATGTGATCTTCCACTGCTTGAACCTTCGAATTTTCCCTTAAAGATGATGTGATGGATGGTGGATGATATCCATAAAGTGCCATAAATGGGGTCATTTTTGCTGCAGTATGGAAGGAAGTGTTATACCACCATTCAGCAAGAGGTAACCACTTGACCCATTGTGTTTGTTTATCAGATACAAAACAGCGAAGATATCCTTCCAAACATTTATTTACGATCTCAGTTTGACCATCAGATTGAGGATGATAAGATGAGCTATGAGCTAATTGAGTACCCAAACAAGAAAATAACTCCGTCCAAAAATTTCCAGTAGAAATGGGATCTCTGTCGCTCATAATAACCCTTGGGCTTCCATGTAGCTTTTGAATTCTGTACATAAATGTAGTAGCAACTATACTTGCTTTAAATGGATGAGATAATGCACAAAGGTGTGCATACTTGGTAATTCTATCAACTACCACCATGATGACACTCTTTCCTTTGGATTTAGGTAAACCTGTGATAAAATCCATTGAAATATCCTCCCAAAGTTGACTTGGAATGGATAAAGGTTGTAGAATTCCTGGGGTCTTAATTGTCTCAACTTTATTCTGCTGGCAAACCAAACATTCCACCACAAACTTTTGAATATCATATTTAAGGCCATCCCAAAAAAATTCTTTCTTCACCCTGTGGTAAGTTTTTAAAAGTCCTGAGTGTCCTCCTAAAGGAGAAGTGTGCAATTCCAGAAGAATCTTTTGTTTTAGTTGGGAATTCTTACAAAGGTATAAGCGATATTTGTACCATAAGGAATCATTTTTCCAATTAAATGTATCAGATGTACTAGGATATTGCTGCAAATTTTGAATGAGTGTCCATACATCTTTGTCCTTCTTCCATTCATCTCTTGCTTCGGTTATCCAATCTGGTTGGATAATAGAAATGGCACGAAGAAATGCTTCCACCTCTTCATTCTTTCTTGAGAGTGACATTAAGCTTTCCTTTTTTGTAGATTATTTCAAATTCATAACCCAACATCTTTGTGACCCATTTTTGTTGCTCTTCTGAAGATAGCCTTTGTTCCAAAAAGTGTTTAAGACTATCATGATCAGTTTTTACCTTGAAGTGTCTTCCCATTAGGTAAGTTCTCCATTTCTTTAGTGCATGCAGTATTGCTAACATTTCCTTCTCATAAATAGGTTTCTGTAAATACTTTCCTTTGATTGGACGACTTTAAAAAGCAATGGGTCTTCCTTCTTGCATTAAAACTGCACCAATTCCATTTCCTGAGGCATCACATTCCACAATAAAGGTTTTTGTGAAGTCTGGCGTAGCTAAGACCGGTGCTAGGCACATTGCCTCTTTAAGATGTTCAAAAGCCTTAGTTGCTTCAGGAGTCCATGAAAATGCATCTTTCTTCAATAATGTTGTTAGAGGTGTTTCTATTCTCCCATAATTCTTAAAAAACTTCCGATAATACCATGTTAACCCAAGAAACCCTCGCAACTTCTTTATGGTTGTGGGGACTTTCCATTCCTTAATGGCTTTAATTTTTTTAGGGTCTACTTTAACACCCTCATGAGATATAATATGACCTAGATATTCCACCTCTTGTACTCCAAAGAAACATTTGGATATTTTTGCATATAATTGTTTCTCCTGCAATAGTTTGAGCACCCTGTCAACATGTTCAACATGATCCTTCCAAGACCTGTTATAGATTAGTATATCATCAAAAAATACTAGCACAAATTTTTTAAGGAAGGGTTTGAAAATAGAATTCATCAACCCTTGAAATGTAGAAGGTGCATTGGTAAGGCCAAAAGGCATGACCAAAAATTCATAATGACCTTCATGAGTTCGAAATGCTGTTTTTGGAATATCTTCGGTCTTCATTCTAATTTGATGATATCCTGAACAAAGATCCAACTTGGTAAAATAAATTGCTCCATGTAATTCATCCAATAATTCATCAATCACAGGAATGGGAAATTTATCTTTAATGGTGAGCTTATTGAGCTCCCTATAATCCGGACACATTCGCCATGATCCATCCTTCTTGTGTACCAATACTACGGAAGCAAAGAAAGAACTTTGACTAGGTTGAATTATACCCGCCTCTAACATTTCTGCAATCATACGTTCAATTTCGCTCTTTTGGAAGTAAGGATATCTATAAGGCCTGATGTTTGGAGGAACACTTCCTGGAATCAAATGAATAGCATGATCATTATCACGAATAGGTGGGAGTCCTTTGGGAGTTTCAAACACCTTGGAATGATTGTCCAAGACTTGTTGGAGATCTGCAGAAATAGATGATTTTGATGTTGGAACTTCTAGTGAGCATAATTGTGCAATTACGCCTCGCTGTTCTTTCTTTAGAAGCTTTTCATGACATTAGAGCTTATTATCCTTCCTGGCTTCCCCGCAATACCCCGTAATTCAACTTCCTTTCCTTCTGAAAAAAATTTCAAGAAAAGTTCTTGAAAATTAAAAGCTACAGTCCCCAAAGATTGTAACCATTGTACTCCTAGTACAACATCAGCACCTCCCATAGGAATGGAAAGCATTGGACTATTCAATACATATTCCCCCATGATTAGCTTGATATTATGGCATTTTCCAGAGAAATTTATAGTTCCTCCATTTGCAACCATCACTTGACATTCTGGTGCTGGGTATAGGAAACAATTCAATTCCTTGGCTACCTTACAATGAATAAAATTATGGGTACTACCTGAATCTATCAACACTATTACCTTTTTCTTCTTGATATGTCCTTCAATATTGAGAGTTTGAGGAGTGGTAATTCCTGCCAGTGCATTACACGATATGGTCGGATTCATTTCTTCTGCTTCTAGGGCTGGTTCCTGGTGTATATCCTCTTCTTGTTCATTTTCTTCTTCCTCTTCACAATCTATGTAAAATAATTTCTTCTCAGCACACTTATGACCTTTAGTGTATTTGCTATCAAAACTATAGCAAAGCCCTTTTGCTCTTTTTTCTTCCAATTTTTGTGGTGTCAACCTTGTAGGTTATGGAAATCTAGGCGTAGCAACACTTCCTTCTTTATAGAATTGAGTGGTAGGCTTCCTTGTCACCATTATTTTACATTCAACTTTTCTTGCCAACCTGAATTCCTTCTCCAATGAATCCGGTTCCAAAACACGAACTTCATGTTGGATGTTATCCTTTAAAGTGCCTATGAAGAGATCGATCCTGTGTTCCTCTGGAATATCAGTTACCCTTATATTCAATTTTTTGTAGTCCTCAATGTGCTGCCCCACTAAACCCTTTTGTTTGAGATTTATCAATTGGCTAAGGAAGGTGTTGCTCTTTGTATCCTCATAATGTGCTATCATTTCCTCCGTAAAAATTGACCAAGTGACAATTTTTTTACGGGAGCAAAGCCATCGATGCCATACAAATGTATTTTGTTCTAAATGTAAAGTTGCAATGTGTACCTTTTGTGTGTTTTGCATGTTATGGAGATCAAAATATTGCTCCATTTGTAGTATCCATGTTACAGGATCCTTTCCATCAAACTTCCTCATATCTATTTTTGGAATATGGTGGTTCTTCACGCCAACAATAGAGTTTATGAAATCACGATTAACATTTATTTTGTTCTCATCATGAGGTTCTTCTACTATCTTTTCACCATTAGGAAACATTTCTTGTATAACTTGTTCAAACATTCAATGTCTGCTTTTAGATCATTCTTCATGTTTTCCATGTTGTCTTTCATGTCATCCATATTAGATTCTATGCCAGATTCCATGCCATCCATCTTAGTTTCCACGCCTTTCTTCAAAACTTCCATTTCATTCTTTGTTGCTCTTTGCGAGAGTGAAATTTGTTGCACTTGCTCTTGTAATTTTGATAGATCATGTTGTAATTCTTCATCTTCATGAATCATAGTAGAGCCTTATGAAGGCTTAATGGGTGTTGAATTAGTTTTATGGGGCATATTTTAGAACCCAATACTGATATCTATTCTACAATATTCCCTTGGAATCAATTCAAATTGATTCTTCAAACAAGACTTATGCAATTCGGAAAAAAATACACGCCTTTTTCTTGCTTTTGAGGAGCTCGATATTGAAATTGGATTATCTCTGTGATTGCAGCACTTCAATATTTTAATTTTGGTACTGACGTATCCCTATGAATTATCTTTCAAATGCCATAGGTCTGACCTGATTTGGATTCTCCAAGACAAATTTGTGTCCAATCTCCCACAATGACCTAATTATGGACTGGTTCAGTAGAGTGAACTTGTATGACTTGCCACGTGTCACTGTTTTGTTCTTCGGCTCTAAAATTGATAGCCGAGAAACTAAAGTCCGTGTACTTGCAACCAATTTTTACAACACTCCAATCTGATGCTCAGAGAGAGAGTTATGAATATTTTCCCACGATCACCTCTTTGAGATGAAATTCAGGAGCCTGAAAACACACTACCTTCCACAAATCATATCTCAAAAAATGTTGCAAACCAAGCTCTAAAATTTTTTGACAATTTTCCTTAGGATTTCAGGTTTGTACCCTAAAAATTTCAGCTTCTGAAACTTCGTAGAAAACAAGTTATAGCGCAAATGCCACGATGACCTATTTAGGAGCCTGAAAAAATACCTAACTTCCACAGATCATATCTCAAAAAATATTGCGAACCAAGCTCTCAAATTTTTTGACGATGTTCCTCCAGATTTTCTATTCGCACCCTAAAAATTTCAGCTTTTGAAACTTCGTAGAAAAAAAATTATAGCGAAAATTCCACGATGACCTGTTTGGAGCAGCGAAACCCTAGAATCCAAAGCTCTGATACCAAATGTTGTGTAACCAGCTCCAAAAATAGAAGAAAAGAGATATCAACACCTTAGAAATAAGCCACTTCGAGGGGGAAACCTCCAATACATTACATAAATTAACAATTCTTGGATGATACAATTTACAAAACCTCCTTTCTATATATAGGAGTCCATGTGGCCATAATGTAATCCTAGTGGGCCACAATGTAATCCTAGCCGACCTAACAATAATAATTTAAGGGCACAATAAAAACAAAATGGGGGTTACAAGGGTAAAATAATAACAATAAGGTGGTTACTCTAATAACAATAAGGGACTATACTAGTAATATAGGGACCTAACAACCGCAAATCTAAGGAGAAATTTTAATTGGTCTAGCTCTAGGAAGATGTGGGTAGGGTGGCCTACTATGTCACATATGGCACAGTGTGATGATTCCCATGGAGTGGTGGGATTCTCCACCTTCTTTCCTATTCTATTTTTTTTCTTAGTCATAACTATCGGCTTTGCAATGGGAATTTCCTTCGAAGGGATGTTTGTGACAATCTCCTGAATGGTTGGGTTCTACTCAAGACTGAGGGAGATTAACCCTATAGAGTTTATGTGCATGAATTTCATTGTGGTAGGTGGGACTAGGTACCGAACTGGTATTGAAAATGATAAGTTTTGTAGGACCATTGTGGCCATGACCTGGTGCGACACAAAACTATCTGGGAGGAAGAGGAAAGGAGTTTGGGAGGCGGCATAGGCTAGAGAGACTCTCATGGTTGAGGACTCGGTGTCATTACTACTCGTCTCCATTTCTTGACTGGATTCGGTGCTTGATGAGGACATCATGCACATCGGATCCCTTGTGACATCAGGTGATGACTCGGGTATAACAGGGGGATCTCTTAGGAATGACCCTAGGATGGACAACGGTTTGAAATTGTCGAGGCCATATTCCTGGTATTGTGTGGGCATCTCAACAAATGTGTCTACATAGGGTAGAATGAAATCGATATTTGTTAGGGGTCTCTTTTCGCTGTGTGTCAATTGTTTGAAGGCAATGATGCAGTCCTCATGGGGGAACATCATAGTTTGGAAGATGGACGAGGTTATCACTAACATGGCGTGCATATAACTCCGCCCAAGGAGTATATTGTAATCCAGTTGAGCATCCAAGACTTCAATGTCTATAAGGACCGTCTTGTTGGCTAAGCAAACCGGGATGTTTTGGTAGAGGCCAACGGGAGCTAATGGGTGTCTGTCGTATGCTCTAAGCGTGATGTCTGATGGCTTTAGTTCGGGAGACCCTAACTTCTACCAGACGTTCCTTGACATGATGCATGTGGATGCACCCTCGTCAATGATACATCTATGAATGGTGACGTTTTTAACTAATAACGGTATCTGAAAGGCGACCATCGAGGGAATCCTAGGGGTGGCTTTGTCTAAATCAAAATCCATTAGGCACGAATCGGTAGGGTCGATGGTGCCTAATGCGGAAAGTAAGGTTTTCCTTTTCTTTGGGAATGATTGTAATACCTCCAAATCTAACATAGCGATGGTATATTGAGCTAGATCATCCACAATGCTATAGTTATGGGCCACTTTGGAATGGTTTCCTGCCCGCCTAGTTGGTCCTTTAGCCATTTTTGGCAAAGGTTAGATAGGCATATTTGATATGCTCAAAGGTGTTGTTGGTGCACTTGTACTAGCCCTTGTGATATAAAAATGAATGCTAGTTATTGTTGTGGTAGTTTCATTTCAGATATAAACTTTTCTTTGCTTTGTTTTACTTATCCTTCATGGGTTTGTTTGTGAGCATGTGATTGTAAAACAATCTCCTTAGTGAAATTATGAGTTTGTCATAAGATTAAAAAACATAATTTTAAATGACATAACAGAAGCAATATTAAACACAGCAAACACACATAACAGAGCTTAACACAGAGAAATTTGATAAAGGAGTTCACCTCTCCTAGGCTACATCCCCTTGGTCCAGCTTCATAGTGCAACCTTTGTATTAGCATCAAGTGTGCTCATATTTTTGTTACAAGCTTTAAAACCTCTTGGAACTTGTTCCAATGAGTTTAAAACATCATAATCTCCCAAAAATGACTATTTGTTTGTCACAATTTGGACTTTGGATGCTCTGGAAATGACCCCAACACCTGGTGGCCCTCGCCTTAAAAAATATTTAAATGCACAAAAACACCTGTAGATGACATTTTCTACCTCTTTAACCTACTCCATTGAGTTCCCAGCATGCCAATTAACCAAAAATGACTTTTATTGAGCTCAGTTTGGTCGAAAATTGAGTGAGTTATGACAAAAACCAACTTTTCCCCAATTTCTCCTCCAAAACTAGAGAAACTGCCAGATAATTTCCTAAAATTAGAAAACTCGCCAAAATTGGTGCAGCCAACGAAATTTCCGCCAATTTAAGTGCCGTATTATTTAGCGCTAATCCTGAGTTAGCGGGCAGATAAGACAGGTTTAACATTAATTGCGCTTTACGCACTAATGACGTCTTAACGTCATTAAACCACAGTTTAACGTTAATTAAACACGATTAATTTCTGTTGGTTTGTTTGGACTGGCTCTCGGTCATGCGCTTCTAGTCACGTGATGAGGGGGTTGGCCCGAGGGGCCAGCCTCCTCCACCCCCAAAACTTTCGACGGTTGAAGTTAAAATTTATGCAGAAGACTATATGGGTAAGAACTACCCGGTAGACAAGATTGTGGAGCGCGTGGTTTGCAAGTGGGAGGTCAAGGGTTCGAGCCCCCATTCCACCATAAAAAATTTCTCAACGATATATAGTAACTCCTCCGCTAACTTTTCCATGCCTCCATATTTATACCTCTGCCAGGTTGGTTATAGGGTCTTCCAAACTTGGTTGAACTGCGAAATGGTGGGTTTTAAAACATTATATATATATAAAATAATTCACCATATAGACTAATGTCTAAACACATAAGTCGACCATGAAGTTAAATTTCCAATCATTAATAAAATTTGAGATTTGAGATTTGACCTCATGGTTAGGAGTTGGCCCACCAGAGAGGACACGTGGCGCCCTCCGATTGGGTTATACTCCAACCCTTAAAAAAAAATTCAAATTCCCACTAAGGAAGAAATGGAGCTCATTCGGAAATTTCTCTCTTCACTTAACCCATCTGTCGAATCTGAAGATGACACTTTTCACATTGAATATACCTACCACATCATCATTGTACCTGATCT
This sequence comes from Pinus albicaulis, assembly GCA_034641835.2. NCBI lineage: Eukaryota > Viridiplantae > Streptophyta > Pinopsida > Pinales > Pinaceae > Pinus > Pinus albicaulis. The sequence goes on along the minus strand of CM076570.1, from coordinate 419,210,915 downwards.
GCTCCTTTTCTGTATGTTTTGGAAAACGAATAGCAGATGATAACTCAGTCATATAAACTCGGATTTTGATGAAACGAGTTGCATTGAAATCTTGGCAACGAACTCTATATGATCATTCAGTTCTGAAACAATTTTGAGCACTTTGAATTTTTAGCTAATTTTAGGCCCTGATCCAAATTCTGATCACACCTTCCCACTAACGGGATTTTGGACCCACAAAAGTTGATAATTATCTTCTTGAGCTTCAACAATCTTCTGCTTCCAAGTTATATTGACTAATTTTACTTGACAATTATCTTGACATGTCTTGCATCACAACTGGCTATGTCTCTCGACCACTGCTCTCTAGTTGTTGCTAACCCACTTCAGCATTGTTGACTATTGTTGACTGATGCATATCTATTTGTACCACATCGATCTCTATATTCTTGGAAAACTGTTAGCCTTCCCAATAAGAATGAAGTCCCTCTTGCAACAAATGCATACAAGCTTATTCTTGGAAATCCTCTTATCCAAATTAAACTTGCAATATGAGTGAACTCTTGGTGTCAACAGAAGAAACCATCTTGTTCTGAAATGGCTGCAAAACACTTTGCATCTTGTCCAATTTCCATTGAATGGACATCAAACTTCCTACAACATCTTGTCACAAGAACACACAATCAATCTTGAAAAGAAAACATTATGCAAGAATTGAAATGATGACCACCTCGTTTTTGCTCCTTCAAAACAATGACTATCACCTCCTGTAACATCAAATACATGGCAATCTTCTTGCACGTTGGTGTATCCAATATCGACTCACAATTGACAAACACAATCGACTAAATCATAAGTCGATCAACATAATCGACAAACATAGTCGACAAAAAGCATGTGACATCAACAACACAAGTTGACATTAAATGTGCAACATAATCGACATAAATCGATATGAAATGTGTGCGACACAATCGAAACCAGCCGATAACATATGTACAGCACAATCGACATAAATTGATATGAAATGTGTGCGACACAATCGACCTAAATTGATATCAAATGTGTGCGATACAATTGAAACAATCGACACAATCGACAAACATATGTGCAGTACAATCGACACAAGTCAGCATTCCAAGATACATATTGACAACCTCATGCATGTATCTATTTACAATGAACCTATCACATGTTCTCTTTTTACACATACAAAATGTCATGCATATATACACTTTTCAACTCTCTCTTTCAATTACAAATAAGTACATAAACCCAAAACATATGAGTGATCATAAGAGCTAAACTGAATGATCAATTTCTGTAACATAAATGAGTGACATACCCATATTTTACACCATCTTGGTGAAAATTTGCAACAAATAGAAATGCCTTCAACCGAACAACATTCACATGCAATCTTCCATTATACAAGTTGTGATAATCTGCTACAACTTGTCATACTTTCAACAGAAATTTATGCATACATAAGGCTCAAATTTTCATCTATGTACAAAGGAAATGCATGCCTTACTTGGTCAAGAAATCGAGTCATTTCTTACCACACCACTTCAATGGTGATTTTTTGTACTTAACATCCTCTTCTTATGAATCATCTTGACTCACATCAATGATGGAATCTCCTATTCCATTCTCGCCAGTATTTTTATCCACTTGCTTCAGATACTTTGGATGAGTTGTTGGATGCAGTGTCCAACATTGGGAAATGATATGCCCCTTCCTCTGACAATAAGTGCAAATCTTTTGCATCTTCTGTTCAAGTCGCCTTTGCTTTGATTGTTTCCTGTATGCTATCATTCTCTTCCAACATCTTGAAACTTGATGGTTATACAAACCACAATATGAAAAAACACCTTTTTCTCCCATTCATGCATGAATATTTGTCATGCTTAACATAATCATAAACAACATGATTATAGGAATAATTATACCCTGATTTTTGCTTTGAATGTCCATATTTATCACCTTCTTGAGAAGATGAACTTGAAGAGGTTCCAGCTCTCTTTTGAATACCAACAACAATGCTCATGTCCTTAGAGTTGTCACAACTCTCTTGTTCGCCATAAGCTGCATGTCTACAAGCATCCTGCTGCAACATGGGTTTCAAACAATTGCATTCATCTTGATTGCAAACTTTACATGTTTGAGGGTTTGAACCTGCAACAAAAGTCCTTCTTGGAACTTTTTCAAGTTCCTTCATGGCTTTAGAAATTTCTCCATAAAATTTTCCATGGCCAAGACCCAAATACTTAGGCCTTTCCTCAACTATAATTGGCTCAACTATGCCTTGTGCATGTTTTCCTAATCCTTTACCTTCATAGCCCAATTTGATCATCAATTTGGACCCTATTCCTCTAGTGTGTTTTTCAAATGAACCTGCACATTTATCTTAAGAGGAAATTGAAGACTAATTTGAATTATTTACCTCTTCTTCAAGCACATGCTTGGCTAAGGCTTCTTTGGCATCATGGAGCTGAATCTCCATCTCATTCATCTTTTGAAGAAGTTTTTGCTTATCTTTCGTCATAGAAGCCAATTGCCCTTGAAGTATAGTTTTCTGCCACATATCTTCATACATATGTTGCACCATATCTTTCATGATGTATATGTCCTGCTTCATCTCTTTATCAAAGAGTATTGCAAAGGAGGATGGTTTAAAATCACCACTTAATGGAATTTCCATCACAATGTAATGAATTAAAGAGCTTCACAACAATTCACAAAGCTTCATGCCCTGACATTTTGGCTGTAGATTCAAGCTCAATCTATGCAGCTTGTATCTCTTCAATCACCTCATCCTCTTGTGCTTCAAGTGTTTCCTTGAGTGGTCCTTTGGGTAAGGATGATGCTTTCTTAGCCTTCTTCCTTCTTTTCCTAACTTCAGGACTAGCTATTAGTAGCTTCCCTTCTCCTCTTTGCAATCTCAATCTTGTAAGCAACAGTAAATTTTCACTATTAAAAACCCTTCAAGAAAAACAAGCAAGCAACCTTGTGCTCTGATACCAACTTGATCTGAAAATGAATGCTAGTTATTGTTGTGCTAGTTTCATTTTAGATATAAAATTTTATTTGCTTTCTTTTACTTATCCTTCATGGATTTGTTTGTGAGCATGTGATTGTCAAACAGTGTCCTTAGTGAAATCATATTTTTTCATAAGTTTAAAAAACATGATTTTAAATGACAGAACAAAAGCAATATTTAACACAGATAATTTTGATAAAGGAGTTCACCCCTCCTGGGCTACATCTCCTTGGTCCAGCTTCATAGTGTGACCTTTGTATTAGCTTCAAGTGTGTTCAAATTGTTGTTACAAGCTTCAGAACCTCTTGGAACCTATTCCAATGAGTTTAAAACATCATAATATCCCAAAAATGACTATTTGTTTGCTGAATTTGGACTCTGGATGCTCTGGCAATGACCCCAACACCTGGTGGCCCTAGCCTTCAAAAATATTCAAATGCACAAAATAACATATAGATGACCTTTTCTACCTCAGAAACCTACTCCATTGCGTTCCCATCATGCCAATTAGCCAAAAATGACTTTTACTGAGCTCAGTTTGGTCGAAAATTGAGTGAGTTATGACCAAAACCAACTTTGCCTCAATTTCTCCTCCAAAACTGGAGAAACTGCCAGTTAATTTTCTAAAATTAGAAAACCTGAAAAAACTGACGCATCCTTCAAAATTTCCACCAGTTTAAGCATCGGATTCATTAGCACTAATCCTGAGTTAGCAGGTGGATAAGACAGGTTTAAATTTAATCACGCTTTACGCGCTAATGACGTCTTAATGTCATTAAACCACAGTTTAACATTAATTAAACAAAATTAATTTCCGTCGGTTTGTTTGGACTGGATCTTGGTCGCGTGATTTTGGTCACATGGGGAGGGAGTTTGCCCAAGGGGCTAGCCTCCTCCAACCCCCAAACTTTTGGCAGTTGAAATTCAAATTTATGTGGAGGACTGTATGCGTAAGAACTTCCCAGTAGACGAGATGGTGGAGTGCACGGTTTGCAGGAGGGAGGTCAAGGGTTTGAGCCCCCACTCCACCATAAAAAAATTCTCAACGGTATATATAGTATCTCATTCGCTAACTTTTCCACGCCTCCATATTTAGACCTCCGCCGGGTTGGTTATAGGGTCTTCCAAAATTGGTTGAACTTTGCCATGGTGAGTTTAAAAACATTATATATATATCAAATAATTCACCATATAGACTAGTGTTTAAACACATAAGTTGACCATGAAGTTAAATGTTCAATCATTAATAAAATTTGACATTCGACCTTAGGGTTAGGAGTTGGCCCACCAGAGAGGACACGTGGCGCCCTCCGGTTGGGTTATACTCCAACCCTTAAAAAAAAATCAAATTCCCACTTAGGAAGAATTGGAGTTCATTGGGAAATTTCTCACTTCACTCAACCCATCTAACGAATCTGAAGACGACACTTGTCACAGTGCCATTGGCTACAATCTAGAGAATATTCCCTGCAATGTTGATTATACCTGCCACATCATCACTGTACCTGTTCTGATCCTTTTTTCATGTTTTGGAAAACTAACATCAGATGATAACTCATTCATACGAACTTGGATTTTGATGAAACGAGTTGTGCCGGAATCCTAGCGATGAACTCTATCCGATCGTTCAGGTCTGAAACAATTTTGGGCACTTTGAATTTTTAGCTAATTTTAAGCCCTGATCCAAATTCTGATCACGCCTTCCCACTAATGGGATTTTGGACCCAAAAAAGATGATAATTATATTCTTGAGCTTCAACACTCTTCTGCTTCCAAGTTATATCAAATGATTTTACTTGAAAATTATCTTGACATGCCTTGCATCGCAACTCGCTATGTATCTCAACCATTGCTCTCTAGTTGTTGCTAACTCACTTCAGCATTGTTGACCGCTGTTGATTGATACATATCTGGTTGTACCACATCGATCTCTATGTGCTTGGAAAAATGTTAGCCTTCCTAATGAGAATGAAGTCCCTCTTGCAACAAAGGCATACAAGCTTCTTCTTGGAAATCCTCTTATCCAAATTAAACTTGCAATATGAGTGAACTCTTGGTGTCAACACAAGAAACCAGAATGCTCTAAAATGGTTGCAAAACACTTTGCATCTCGTCCAATTTCCATTGAATGGACATCAAACTTCCTGCAACATCTTGTCACAAGAACACACAATCAATCTTGAAAAGAAAACATTATGCAAGAATCGAAATGACGACCACCTCGTTTTTTCTCCTTCAAAGCAATGAATGTCACCTCTTGTAACATCAAGTACATGGTGACATTCTTTCACATTGGTGTATCCAATATTGACAAACACCATCGACTAAATCATAAGTCGATCCACATAATCGACAAACATAGTCGACAAAAAACATGTGACATCAACAACACAAGTTGACATGAAATGTGCAACACAATCGACATCAATCAATATGAAATGTATGTGAAACCATCGACACCAGTCAATAAACATATGTACAACACAATCGAAATAAATCGATATGAAATGTGTGTGACGCAATCAACATAAATTTATATGAAATGTGTGCAACACAATCGACACAATCGACAAACATGTGTGCAGTACAATTGACACAACTCGACATTCCAAGATACATATTGACAAACTCATGCATGTATTTATTTATAATGAACCTATCACAAGTTCTCTTTTTACACATGCAAAATCTCGTACATATGTACACTTTTCAACTCTCGCTTTCAAGCACAAATAAGTACATAAACCCAAAACATATGAGTGATCATAAGAGCTAAAATGAATGATAAATTGTTGCAACATAATCAGTGACATACCCATAATTTACACCAACTTGGCGAAAATTTGCAACCAATAGAAATGCCTTCAACCGAACAACATTCACATGAAATCTTGCATTATACAAGTTGTGATAATCTACTGCAACTTGTCGTACTTTCAACAAAAATTTATGCGTACATAAGGCTCAAATTTGCATCTATGTACAAAGGAAATGCATGCCTTACTTTGTCAAGAAATCGAGCCATTTCTTACCAAACCACTTCAATGACGATTTTTCCTGTTGAACATCCTCTTCTTGTGAATCATCTTGACTCACATCAATGTTGGAATCTCCTATTCCATTCTTGCCAATATTTTTATCCACTTGCTTCAAATACTTTGGATGAGTTGTTAGATGCAGTGTCCAACATTGGGCAATGATATGTCCCTTCCTCTGACAATAAATGCAAATATTTTGCATCTTCTATTCAAGACTCCTTTGCTTTCACTGTTTGATGTATGCTATCATTCTCTTCCAGCATCGTCAAACTTGATGGTTATACAAACCACGATATGAAAAATAACTCTTTCTCCCATTAATGCATGCAGATTTGTCACGCTTAACATAATCATAAACAACATGATTATAGGAAGAATTATACCTTGAACGTTGCTTTGAATGTCCATATTTATCACCTTCTTGAGAAGATGAACTTGAAGAGGTTCCAGCTCTCTTTTGAAGACCAACAACAATGTTCATGTCCTTAGAGTTATCACAACTCTCTTGTTCACCATAAGTTGCATGTCTACAAGCATCCTGTTCAAGTGCCTTCATGGATTTAGAACTTTCTCCATAAAATTTTCCACAGCCAAGACCCAAATACTTAGGCCTTTCCTCAACTGTAATTGGCTCAACTATGCCGTGTGCATGTTTTCCTAATCCTTTACCTTCATAGCCCATTTTGATCATCAATTTGGACCCTATTCCTCTAGTGTGTTTTTCAAATGAACCTACACATTTATCCTGAGAGAAAATTGAAGACAATTTTGAATTATTTACCTCTTCTTTAAGCACATGATTGGCTAAGGCTTCTTTGGCATCATGGAGTTGAATCTCCATTTCATGCATCTTTTGAAGAAGTTATTGCTTCTCTTTCTTCATAGCAACCAATTGCTCTTGAAGTTTAGTGTTCTCCCACATATCTTCATACATATGTTGCACCATATCTTTCATGATGTATATGTCCTGCTTCATCTCTTTATCAAAGAGTCTTGCAAAGGAGGATGGTTTAAAATCGCAACTTAATGGAATTTCCATCACAATGTAACGAATTAGAGAGTTTCACAACAATTCACAAAGCTTAATGCCCTGAAATTTTGGCTCTAGATTCAAGATCAGTCTCTATAGCTTGTATCTCTTCAATCACATTAGCCTCTTGTGCAATTAATTCCTCTTGTGCTTCAAGTGTTGCCTTGAGTGATCCTTTGGGTAAGGATGATGCTTTCTTAGCCTTCTTCCTTATTTTCCTAACTTTGGGACTAGCTATTAGTAGCTTCCCTTCTCCTCCCTACAATCTCAATATTGTAAGCAACATTAAATTTACACTATTAAAAACCATTCAAGAAAAACAAGCAAGAAACCTTGTGCTTTAATGTAATATTTCCATTTTAGCACATAGCTAAATGGAATATTAAAAAAAAAAATTTGCCACCTAGCAGCTAAATAAATGGGTAAGGAAGCCCATGCATATTAAAAACATGAATAACCCTCAATGCAGGCAGACAAACATAGGATGATTTCACACCCTTATGTGTGAAAGAGGACATTTGCATGGAGACAAGGTCAAGTTTGACCAAGTCAATAACGCTGGGATAGGAGGTGGAGAACACTTTCATAGAGAGCACAGTATGAATGGGAAGAGGTTTATTTGGTGGAGGAAACCCTAATGAGTGGGACCCATGGAGAGAGGGCTTTCACTTGTTTAAAAGGAGGGCAAGGCAGCCATTGTTATTCATGATTCAGATTATTGATTTCATTGTCTGTTTAGACTTTGTGCATTCTCCTGTTGTTTAGCAGAGTTGCAGTGCTACTTAGCACAAGGATTTCATGTTTAGGAATCCTTCTCCTTTATTGAGAGGCCTCTTGAAGGAGTTGTACTAATTTTCCTCACATCCAGGCTTGAGGCCAAGCATCCTCCTTCAACTACAGTGTTATTTTTGCAGCAGAATAATGTTGTGTTGCAAAGTGTTGCAGTGAAGGTTCACAACACCACTTCCAGCACTTTTTTTTCATAGGAGGAGGCTCTCTTTTCTTTGAGAGATTATTTTGGAAGCCCTTGGAGCATATTACATATCTTGGCACTTGTCCAACACTTTTTCTTGCACCTACAGCACAGTATCCCTCAGTGAATGCGTTATTTTCAGAAGGTATTTGCAGTGAGGGATTCAAGTGATTGTTGGAGGGTGAGATCTTCAGTGTTAGGATCAGTCTTTCACTTGGAAGATCCATTGTAGGAGGTCTTTTCATTGAATACAATATCTTCATCCTTCTCCATCCATTTCCAATTCTTGAGCTGCAGCTGCTACCCTGCAACTCCAGCATTTTGCAGTTTTGCATATTTCAGCCAATCCTTTCCAGGATTGTCTTGAGGTAGTGATTGGGAGCATATATCTTCACTCACAATGTTGTATGAGCCATACACTTGTATATCTATGTATTTACATATGTTAGCATGCAATTTCTCTTATAAAACTGCGCATTCATAGCCTTGGGCACTCTAAAAAGCAGTGTTTTGTCATATTTTATGTACTTGTTTCTTGAGGCTGATTATTGCCTATCTTGAGTGATTTTTTCCTCAGGATCTTGTATACATTTTGTTGTTGTAACTTAATAAGATGGCTATGAGCTCTTCTCTCACTCTATGAGTTGAGTTATCACTACTACTCTGTTGTTTTGTTTACATATTGTTGTAGCTCCACATTTGGAATATCTTAAGATATTCCCAATAGTGTAGATTTTCCCTATTTTGGGATACTACAGTGGTATCAAAGCATAATCTTGGCTCAGCTTATGGATCTTAGCCAGGATGCTATCAAGAAAAGAGAATATCAAGACTCCATTATGTGGAGAAAGAAAGTAAGATAGGCTCACAAAGCTTCTTCCAAGATCTGTACAGAGCATTCATGAAGATTTCAAGAAGATAAGGAGGGAGATGTGTACAGAATCTCTGGGACGGTTTGAAATTGAGTCAAACTCTAGATTTTCTTATGGGGAGTGTGAGAATGCAGCCACACCATATGATGCACACTTCATTCACATGCCCATTTTTTCCATGAGAGAAAGGGAGGAAGAAGGAATGCCTAAGAGGGGAACTCTTAGTAGTTTCTTACATGAATATGAATCTCAAACTCAGAAGTTTAGAGATCATATCACTTTCCCAGAGTTTTGCAAGATCAAGGTGAGGAGGAGAAAGCAGCATAATGTGGATAGATTTCTTATATCTACCTTTGATGGTTCCCCTACATGTTCAGCCACGGCTTGGGTGGAAGAGCTAGATACCTTTTTGCAGCAGCATCAAATTTCTGAAGATGAAGCCATCAGAGTAGCAGCGCTGAATTTTGGAGGTAAGGCCTATGCATGGTGAATATTTGAGTCTTTTACTTTAAAGAATGAAAATACTTATTCTTATGCAAGGTTCATTAAAACATTGGTGAGAATATTTGATAGAAAGAATCCTGAAACACATGTGGTGAATGAAAACCAACTCAAGCAAACACAAACCTTGCATGTGATGGATGGAACGATAAACACCATTCCACTTCAAAAAACCAATGAGGAGGCTGACATCTTGCATCATACCTTGTTAGAGACAAGACATTTATCTCATTTTCCTAAACAAAAATACATGGAGACCCCTTTTTCAAAACAGGATCCAATCATTGGGAGGTTTCCCATTCATGTTGAAAAGGTTGAGGGCAACAACACTGTCATGTCTAGAGTTGATCTAGTACCTCATGCAAAGGAAGGAGGAGCTCTTGCTCCCACTAGAGGGATTCTTGCATCTTTGCAAGGAAGTCCCTAGGATCTCATGTGTGGAGATCAAGGCATAACTCATGTTCTACATGTGCCATTGATGATGAGGTGTGGACCTATGGAGATACAAGGAGGAGATAGGGAGGATTTCCAGCATCATGTGATGAGGAATGGATTGCACAGTGAGAGAAGGGACAATTCTGACCATTCATGTATGCAGTCTACTCTTGATGATGATGTCTCATTGCATGGAGGCATTTCACCAAGGAGACCACCAGATCAGCAGATGATGAGAGGTGCTTTACATTTTGAGGCACCATTCATTTATTTCATAGGAGTGGAGACCTTGGGAGGTCATTTTACAGCACTGAGAGTATTGGGTAGACTAAAGGAGGAGAAAGGAATTCTCTCAACATCATCTTTACCCACTCTCATTTCAGATTCTGTGCTATGGCAGAAGCAGCAAGGGAAGGATAGCAGCCTTCCAACTTGCATCTTTGGCATGGGAGCTGTCAAAGGAGAGGATAACCATATGACAAATGTTCTTCATGAGAGATCATCAACGCTGTCACTATGGAGGATAGATCCATGTTGGAGCTCCCGACTGTTGGTGGAGTATTCCAAGGATAATTTTGCTTACATGATATTAGATTATCAACATATGAGGAGATGCATGGATCATGTGAAGATGGAGGAGATACATAACTCTTTGGAAGAGTTAGCACAGCCACCTCTTTTCTCTTTAAGGATGAGAGGAGACTCATCTATGAGCCACTCCATTTGCATGAGCAAGCCATATGGTAAGGGTATTTTTCATTTGCATAATGATTTGTATAATGTATATATGCATCCCTTAACCATACATGTGCAGGATGTTGCTCCAAGGAGGAGCATTATTTTTTCTAGACTGCATGGTCTACTTGAGGCCATGGGCAGTATTGGTGACCACTCCCTAGGAGGAGTTGGGGAGGAGATGTATTTTGGAGAACATGCTCACTTTGCACCATACATCATTCACTTTCTCCAAACATATGAGGATATTGGGACAGCAAGCAACTGGTTGAGAAACCACACTTTTTGTCACTCTCTCTTGCAGTTGAGGATCAAACTGCGTTGGTTACATTTTAGGGACCATTGTCCTTCTCCCTTGCTACATATGGCAGCAAGTATGGTTCTCATTATGGTTCCTTATGTTGCTGTTGTTCTTGTTTTTATTGGGAGCATGATTAAGGGAATGGCACATTGGTTGGATGTGTCCCTTGGGGGAGAGATTTCCCACATTGTTTGCATTGCATGTTCTAATGGGAGCATGAGAGGTAGTATGGCCACCATAGCCAAAAATTTGTTCTTATATGAGGTGAGCCATGGGATTGATTGGATGCCATATGATGGTGACTTCCAACTCATCACATATGAGATTATTTGGGCCAACATGTTTCATAACGTTGGAGGAGAGATCCTTAAGGATCTAGTCTTCTTCTTACCACTTGAGGGTAACATTATTGCAGCCCAGGATCAGTAGACACGCTATACTTATCTTAAGTGGAGAGGAGGACAGCGTGGGGTAGGCTATTTTGTCTACCAAGATCATATTTTCAGCCCACCTACATTGCAGGAGCCAAAGGTGGAAGAGGATTTTGAGGAGTTTCCATGTTGGGAGGTAACTCATTTTGTATGGATGATTTCTTGGGGATGGGAGCTTCATATGGGGATGGTAGATCCCAATTCATATCAAATTTCATGCCTCAAGAAGGCCCCTCAGTTTTATCTTTGCATTTTTTTGAGGACAAGCAACATTTGGGAGTGGAGGACAGTAATATTCCCATTTTAGCACACAACTAAATGGAATATTAAAAAAAAAAATTTACCACCTAGCAGCTAAATAAATGGGTAAGGAAGCCCATGAATATTAAAAACATGAATAAAATCCATCAAATGTGAAAGGGGATAGTCATAAGAGTTGGATTTCACACCCTTATGTGTGAAAGAGGACATTTTCCTAGAGACAAGGTCAAGTTTGACCAAGTCAACAGCGCTGGGATAGGAGGTGGAGAACACTTTGACAGACAAAGCAGTATGAATGGGAAGAGGGTTATTTAGTGGAGGAAACCCTAATGAGTGGGAAACTTGGAGAGAGGGCTTTCAATTTTTTAAAAGGAGTGCAAGGTAGCCATTGTTATTCATGATTCAGAATACTGATTTCATTGTCTGACTAGACTTTGTGCATTCTCCTATTGTTTAGTAGAGTTGCAGTGCTACTTAGCACAAGTATTTTCTATTTAGGAATCCTTCTCCTTTCTTGAGAGCCCTCTTGAAGGAGTTTTACTGATTTGCCTCACATCCAGGCTTGAGGCCAAGCATCCTCCTTCAGCTAGAGCGTTATTTCTGAAGCAGAATAATGTTGTGTTGTAGGGTGTTGCAGTGAGGGTTCACAACACCACTTTCGGCACTTTTTTTTAAGAGGAGGATGCTCTCTTTCCTTTGAGAGGTCAGTTTGGAAGCCCTTGGAGTATATTGCAGATCTTGGCACTTGGAAAACACTTTTTCTTGTACCTATAGTGTAGTATCCCTCAGTGACTATGTTATTTTCAGGAGGTATTTGCAGTGAGGGATTGCAGTGATTGTTGGAGGGTGAGATCTTCAGTGTTAGGATCAGCCTTTCACTTGGAAGATCCATTAGAGGAGGTATTTTAATTGAATGCAGCATCTTCAGCCTTCTCCATCCATTTCCAGTTCTTGAGTTGCAGCTACTACCCTGCAACTCTGGCATTTTGCAGTTTTGCATATTTCAGCCAATCCTTTCCAGGATTCTCTTGAGGTAGTGATTGGGAGCATAGATATTCACTCCCAATGTTGTATGAGCCATAAACTTTCATATCTATGTATTGACATATGTTAGCATGCAGTTTCTCTTATAAAACTGCACAGTCATAGCCTTGGGCACTCTTATGTAGCAGTGTTTTGTCATATTTTATGCACTTGTTTCTTGAGGCTAATTATTTCCTATCTTGAGTAGATTTTTCCTCAAGATCTTGTATAAATTTTGTTGTTGTAACTTAATAAGATGGTTATGAGCTCTTCTCTCACTCTATGAGTTGATTTATCACTACTACTCCATTGGTGTGTTTACATATTGTTGTAGCTCCACATTTGGAACATCTTAAGATATTCAAAAAAGTGTAGATTTTCCCTATTTTGGGATACTATAGTTGATACCACTGTAATATCCCAAAATAGGGAAAATAAGCAGTATTGGGAATATCTTAAAATATTCCAAAAATGGACTGCTAAGCAATACATTAGCAAAAAAACGCATTTCCAGAAATATATGCCATAAAAATGTAAATCATCACTCTAATCCATTCGATATATCCATCTAGCATCTAAATCCAAGAGGAGATTAGAAACAAAAGAAACTATGTGAGGTAAACAGACCTCCCACACCTAGTGTAGCTGAAAAACAGTAAAACCCCAAACACTGCTACTCAGAAATAATGCACAAAGGAGACTGCGCAGTCTTATGAGGGTTTCAACTCAGAAATTAGGAGGAAAAATAGATCTACTCATATATTAGACAATCATTCTCAAAAAATGAGATCTAGTCTCCTCATTACAATTACAAGAAAACCCGGAAAGGGTTTCTTATCATACACTCTGAATACAAATGTGATCTTCAGAAAATTAATGAATAATCACTACAACACTGAAGAATAAGAGTGTATAAGGCTGAAAGATATTAGATCTTATGTATATCCCTCAAAGGCTTCCTCCCATGAAAGGATGAACCTCTCAATCACAAGGAAACATTGCAAAGAAGCCAATAGACCATCCACTGAAGCTACCTCCAAAAATAACGCATTCCCTAGCTGGAACAGCACTGGGAATGTTGGGGAAATGTGTGGCCTAATGCCACAGATCTGAAATGAGCTCAAGATCTCTCCAAACAGATCTCCCAAGTGAAGGAAACCTCCCTCCAATGAGAAACTAGCTCAGAAAGTGGGATTCCAATCCCCTCCACTATTGCACCCTGCAACATAGCACAATGACCTGCAGAAACTGCGCTGATGAAGTAAGCTGAATCTTGGCCTAAAATCTCATGTGGAAAATGAATGAAAACTCTCCCAAGAGGCTCCTCAAGGAAAGAGGTGGGATTCTCGTTCGGAAACACCTGGTGCTAAACAGCACAGCAACCCTGCTAAACAGCAAGAGGAAGCAAAATTCTAAGCAGACCAAAATAAAAATCTAAAACATAAGAAAAAATGGCTACCATCTTCTTCCTTAAATAGAATGTGATTTTGCTTGCCCTTGGCCCCACCCAATTAGGTCATCCCCATCAAGAGAATCATCTCCCTCCAAAACTGCGTTATTCCTTCCTTGATTCCTACTCCTCCACATTTGTGTTGTTGACTTGGTCAAAGTAGACTGAATCAACATTATATTAGCCCTATTCACACATGGAGGTGTTTTATTGAGCTGCAAAGAGGGTCTCCTTTCACACTTGAAGTGTTTTTATTCCTTCTTAGGAGACTTATGGGCATTCCTACCCATTTATTCACCAGCTAAAGACACTGCTAACTCTAATGTTACATTTTAGCTTGAAGCTAAAATTTGGAAACATTACATCTAATACCAACTTCATCTTAAAATGAATGTTATTTATTATTGTGCTAGTTTCATTTCAGATATAAATTTTTCTTTGCTTTTTTTTACTTATTCTTCATGGGTTTGTTTGTGAGCATGTGATTATCAAACAGTGTCCTTAGTGAAATTATGAGTTTGTCATAAGCTTAAAAAACATAATTTTAAATGACAGAATAGAAGCAATATTAAACACAGCAAACACACATAAGAGAAGTTAACGCAGATAATTTTGATAAAGGAGTTCACCCCTCATGGGCCACATATCCTTGGTCCAGCTTCATAGTGTGACTTTTGTATTAGCTTCAAGCATGCTCAAATTGATGTTACAAGCTTTAGAACCTCTTGGAACATGTTCCAATGATTTTAAAACATCATAATCTCGCAAAAATGATTATTTTTTCTGAATTTGGACTCTGGATGCTTTGGAAATGACCCCAACTCCTGGTGGCCCTGGCCTTCAAAAATATTCAAATGCAAGAAAACAGTTGTAGATGACATGTTCTGCCTCTGCAACCTCTTCCATTGAGTTCCAAACATTCCAATTAGCCAAAAATGACTTTTACTGAGTTCAGTTTGGTCGAAAATTGAATGAGTTATGACCAAAACCAACTTTGCCCTAATTTCTCCTCCAAAACTAGAGAAACTGCCAGTTAATTCTAAAATTAGAAAACCCACCAAAATTGACGCAGCCTCTGAAATTTATGCCAATTTAAGCGTCGGATTAATTAGTGCTAATCTTGAGTTAGTAGGCGGATAAGACAGGTTTAACGTTAATCGCGCTTTACGCGTTAATGACGTCTTAACGTCATTAAACCATAGTTTAACATTAATTAAACACGATTAATTTACGTTGGTTTGTTTGGAATAGCTCTCAGTCGCGCTCTTATGGTCACATGGGGAGGGTGCTGGCCCCCTCCAGCCCCCAAATTATCGGTGGTTGAAATTCAAATTTATGTGGAAGACTGTATGGGTAAGAACTACCTGGTAGACAAGATGGTGGAGCATGCGGTTTGCAGGCGAGAGGTCAAGGGTTCGAGCCCCCACTCCACCATAAAAATTTTCTCGACGATATATATAGTAACTCCTCCACTAACTTGTCCACGCTTCCATATTTAGACCTCCGCCATGTTGGTTATAGGGTCTTCCAAACTTGGTTGAACTCTGCCATGGTGGATTTAAAAACATTATTATATATATATATATATATATATATATATATATATATATATATATATATCAAAAAATTCGCCATATATACTAATGTCCAAACACATAATTCGACCATGAAGTTAAATTTCCAATCATTAAAAATTTGACATTCGACCTCAGGGTTAGGAGTTGGCCCACCAGAGAAGACACGTGGTGCCATCTGGTTGGGTTATACTCCAACCCTTAAAAAAAAATCAAATTCGCACTTAGGAAGAATTGGAGGTCATTGGGCAATTTATCTCTTCACTTAACCAATCTACTGAATCTGAAGACGATACTTTTCATAGTGCCACTGGCTACAATCTGGAGAATATTCCCTACAATGCTGACTGTACCTGCCACATCATCATTGTACCTGTTCTACTCCTTTTTTTCCTGTTTTGGAAAATGAACATCAGAAAATAACTCAGTCATACAAACTCGGATTTTGATGAAACAAGTTGCATTGGAATCCTAAAAATGAACTCTATCTAATCATTCAGGTCTGAAACAATTTTCAGCACTTTGAATATTTAGCTAATTTTAGGCCCTGATCCAAATTTTGATCACCCTGACGCATTGGTGTCTGGTGGGGTATTGTAATTTCGTTTCCGTGTCTTAAAAAATATTTATTCGATAGTCATGTAGATTTCATGGTTGTTCTTTCCATAATCGTCAGGAGTTTTTTGTTGTTGTTGAGTGCTAACTATCCCTTGATGGGGCAAAGGCTTCTGCATGACTGTTGTCTACTATGAGGATTCCCCTTGCCCACAGTTACCCTACAGCTTCTTCAGCTCAGGGAGGTCGGGACAATTGTGAGTGTAATGGCCTACTCACCGTAGATTGAACAAGAGTGGTTTGTCTGAATATTCGCCCTCTTGTTCTGCCTTTGGGATTTGTTTGGCTCCTGGTTTTGATTTCGGTTGGAGTTTCCTCCAGCTTGAGATCACGGAGGGCCTTGTTGATTTTTGTCCCCCTGTCCAGGATTTCCTTTAGTTTTTTTTTTTCCATTTTTTCATAACCGTGTTAGGAGGATAATTTAGATTCTCGTGATTGTATGGTTGGCGCAGTCGGGCTTGGGAAGGTTGCAAAAAATTCACCTGTGCATTATTCTACATGGGTAGGTTTTGTGTTGGGGACTGGGCATATTCTGGTCCTTGCCCCTAGTTCATAAATGGTTGTTGGGGGGGAGCTCTTTCATCATCATTTCTAGCTGCATATTGGGTCCCCTGATCCACGGGATATTGACCTCCCTGTTGATGGTGGTATGATGACGCCCTATTAGTCACATTTTGCGAAGGCGCATCATGACTTTGGTAGTTGGGTTGCGGTATGTTCTAGGTAGAATCATATGCATAACCAGGGTATGGAACATTGATGCTTAGGTGATTTTGGGTCAATGACCCAATCACATAATCTGCGGAGTTCAATGCACCTGGAAATTCTTTATAAGTTTGCAAGCGCGGAGCGTTAGGCAACATATTGTAAATATACCCTGACTGCATATAGATCAGCTCAAGTTGTTGGGCCTTACTGATGGCATCCTCATCATATATGGGCTTTTGTAGTGCCACATCCTTTGAAATATTTGTGTTGTGAGTTTTCAGGAATAGGTCTAACAAAAATTGATCGTCGAGTTTGGCTTTGCACAAACTACGATGCCACCGCCATTCATGGAGATGGTCTAAGATATGGATGGCGGTTGTTTGCTTAAAGTGGGTCAGTAATTCCATTCCAGAATCGTGGTGGATGGGTAACTGAAAATAGGTCAGGAATGCAGTATTGAGGGCATTAAAGGTTCCATGTGTAGAAGAGGGCTGCGCCACATACCATTTCGCGACTATTCTGGTTAGGGTGCATTGAAATAGTCTTAGTCGAATAGTATCATCAACGATGTTGTTCGAAAAACACCATGGGTGGAAAGTCATAACATGATTTCTGGGGTCTTCTTCTTTCTTCCCTTCAAACTTTGGAATGTCCGAAGGGAGCTTCGTGGACATGGGAGGCCATGTAGGGTTGTGTGTAATGGGGTCATTTGTCAACTTGTTTAAATCTGGTAGATTTCTCAAAGCTAAGAAAGGTGACTGCGAGTTTGTAGCCATTGAAACTTGTGAAAACATAATGTTTTTGTTAGGTATAGTAATTTTCTACGACATACCCTGTTGTGAGTTCACTTGGCTTCCCGAATTGGTAGCACTCCTCTGTCCCCTAGGGGTTGTGGGAGGAGTGGTGTGCGGTGACCCTGTGGGGTTGTTCACCTGTGTGGCGTTGAGTGATTGACGAGGGTTCCCAACTAATGATGCCCCAATAAAGGATGAACCAATAAGGGTGGCAGTGTTCCATCTTTGACACCTAAATGGAAAAATACCTAGAACCTCTCCTGGTAATGGGGGGAGGTCCAAAAGACGTCTAGATCGACGAGGTCCTATTGGGTCAGTTCTGGCGTCGACTAGGTATGGTTTTGGAAATATTTGAGAGGATAGAGATTAAAATCAAAGCAAAAATCTGATCACATGCATAAAATAAAGCGAAAATAAAAGATAAATTTTCCCTTTAGATTAATCCTATGTGACCAGTCAATTAAAAAATATGGTTTTTTGTTGTTTTTGCATATGATACTCAAATCCTAGAAGACTTAATCATCCTCACACGCTCAAATGTAATTGGGCCTTGAGAATATATCTTGTGAATTCTGGCACAACGTCCCTAAATAACTGGCGACGCCCCCAATCAACTAAAGAAAATTGACCAAGGTAAGGGTAGAGGATCTTGTGTTGCCTCCACCGTCACCTATAGGGAAGGATGACCTAGTTTTGGCCACTAAGTACCGTCGTCCCACGTGAGCATTCGAGTCTTGAGCTTCTTGGTAATTCAGCTACGAGTACCGAGTATTAGACGGGTTAGGTAGCCCCGAATAATACCGCACGCATTGGGCCTAAGCTTAATCCCCTCTGAATCGGGTCTCTGTTGTGCTCAGGTTTTCTTTTCTGTGGATAGATAGACATATTTAAAGTTCCCTAAAAATTTAACTTCTATGCTTCAAGATGTAAACTGACCAAGGTAGCTTATTGGATTCCTACACCCTTGGTCCTAACTTAAACTATAAATTCTCTTGTGTGTTGAGATTTAACAAGATGATGAGCTTAGTGAAAAGTAAGCACCTTCACTGAGAGGGGCCCGCAGGCTATTTTTAGGTTTATGTCTATTTTAAGACATGGTGATCATATTCTATAAGTTGCAGGATGTTATTTGTAGATGGTTGGTCAAATTTGGAAAATAGATGAAATTATATTTTTAGAATATTGGGCGAAGTCTATTTATAGATCGTCGGTCTAAAAATAGGTGCATGTCGATTATTATTAACCCTTAATAATAATCTGACAGTAAACATCAACTTATTCTCTTGGAGCACTTTATTTCAGTGAACAGATTTGGAAAATGAATGGGCTGAAGGAAATATGCATTTCCTAGGGTTATTGGTGGCTCATGCATGGAGGACTTAGTTAGAACTGAAGTGGAAAAGTTATGACATAGTTGGAAGAGTAGTTACAGGAGTTGTTATTTAGTTTAACTCAGTTAAGTGAGTTAAACTCAGTTGAGAGAGTTGTATCTAGTTTAACTGAAAGATACACTAGTGAGAGTTAAGTGAATTAATTATTTAATTAATTCACAACTAATAACTCACTAACAATTGAACAAATACAACAGTTAACTATTTGCATGTTAGTTCCAGTGGAGACCCAGTGGAGAGATAGGTGAAAGGGTGAGATGGAATATCTGTTGTGACTATAGTGATGCATTCAATGCATCTGACACACAATGGATTTTCCAATGAGGATTACACAGTCAAGGCAAGGCCAATTCGAATTCATTCAGGGGTCTTCTTCAGCAGGGATTGCGCATTGGAGGCACGTTGTTAGGAGGCAAGAAATTGGTGCATAGATATGAAAATTTCTGCATGACAGTGTGTAATGATTGTTGATTGTACTGAGAGCTTAATGTACTAATATTTGTATGATATTATTACATGATTCTATTGATATACATAATATATGATAGTTGGGTTTTTTAGCTTTAAGCTTTCCTGTTAAACAACTGTGTTACGTGCGATTGAATTTATTCACATGTGTTTGCAATTGAGTTTTAAATTTCCACAAGTTTAACAGTGGAAGGATTCTATATTTAGCAAGAAGATAAATATTGTTAGATTAGGAGAATCCGATAATAAATCAGTATTAATAAATTTCTACATGGTATCGGAGCAGTATTGATCACTGGAGATTGCGATTGTGAATAAGTGTTGAGTTTTGTGCTGGTGGACAATTCGAATTTGCTGCAGAAATTTCTTTGTGCGACAGTTGAGTATTTATTGAAATGTCTTTCAATGGGTTGCGATTGGAGTATTCCCTTGAGGGTAGCTCGAATTACATAGCCTGGAAGGCGTTGTAGCCACTACAACACCACCCAAAATTTTAGGTGTATTCAAAATTTTGGGTCCCCCTCTACTCGCTTAGCCATTAGGGTTTTTGACCCCTCCTGTAGTCAGTGACATCCCCGTGACCTATTTCCAACCCCTCGTAAACCTTCTCACCATCATAATGAGATACTTTTGCTGTAGCCACACCATGTGCAAGGGGGTCATCATGCATGAACTCAAATGGAAACTTTTCTAGGTATTAGGTATATCCATTAGAAGCCACCATGGATCATTTTGGCATGTTGTTTGGGTACTTCACCAAGCTCATATAAATTAGTTGGGGGGCATCATTCTCTAAAAGCTAATTGCGAACTAATTGATATTATAATGTTTCATGCAGGTCAATCCCACGGATGATATACCCAATAATGTCATCACCACACCGAGGGAAAGAAGCTAAAACTAAAACAACAAGGGCACAGTTGTGGAACATGACACTTTCATACCCTGTCCATATGGGGATGAGAACTAAGTATAAAATTGAAGAACTCGGCAAAGCGGAGGACTAGGATATGCCAACAAGTGAGAAGGAGGAGCAAGTGAACATTATTTTCAAATGGAGGATGGTGTGGTGTATGTTTATTCAAATAAAGGATCAAGGGAAGAACTGTTCATGATTGCTGATGCAACAAAATTCTTCACTGATGCACATCGGATACTTAGACTCATTTCATTGCAAAATATAAGAATCCTGGAAGAGTGTTTTGACCTTGGCATATCAGAGTCTTGGTGTTTTCCATGGCGATTTAAGTATCTCTCCTCTCTATGTCTTCATAAGTACTTTTGCTGAAGACATTCAACACTTCGAAAAAAAATGAAAAGATACTTGGAGCATTGTCCTTTGTCTTATGGACATTAACTTTGGTGCCTTTATTCAAGTATGTCTTTATAGTATTGAAATCTAATGACAATGGATAAGGTCGGGATTTTGCAGTGTATTCTCTGTTATGCAGGCACGCCAAAGTTAGCTTGCTGCCAAAACACCAAACTGTTGATGAGGAACTTTCAACATATAAAATGGAACTTCCTCCTGCCACAAGGAAGGGGTCAAGAATAATAAAGATTCTTGAAAAGCATAAAAGCCTTCAGTATGTGTTGTTGATTGTGGCTTTGTTGGGTACTTGTATGGTTATTGGAGATTGTGTGCTAACTCCAACCAATTCTATGTATTTTGTAGTCTCGAGCTTTATATTTTTTGTGACGGAACACCTACGTGAATATGTATTGGTTCCTATTTCATGTTGTATACTGGTTTGCCTTTTTTGCACTGCAACACTATGGGACACATAGGATAGGTTTCATCTTTGCCCCAATTGTTATGATTTGGCTTCTATGTACCAGTACACTCCGTCTACAATAACATTATTCACTGGAACCTGAAATTTTATCTTGCACTCTCTCCATATGCTATGTGCAAGTTCATGAGGAAGACCTGGTCTGGAGGATGGAATTCTTTGGGTGGAATTATGTTATGTATCACAGGTTCAGAGGCAATGTTTGTAGATCTTAGGCACTTTTCACAATTATCAATAAAGATCTCTTTCACTTTTATGTTTTATCCTGCCTTGATTTTAGCTTACATGGGTCAAGTTTCTTACATTTCACAACATCATCAATGTGCTAATCCAATTGGCTATTTCTTTTCAGTGCTAGAAACTGTTAGATGGCCTATGATTAGAGTTACAAGCCAAGCAATGATCACAGGGACATTTTCAATCATTAACCAATGTCTGGCACTTGGTTACTTTCCTAGGGTAAAGGTGGTACACACGTCATATAAAATACATGGGAGGGTATATACTCCTGAAATAAACTAGATTCTAATGACATTATGTCTTGTCGTTAATTTTGGTTTGAGGGATGTTAAGCACATGGAAAATGCCCTCTAAAATCCCTTGGAGGACGGTATTATACTGAGAGAAATTAAAATTAGAAAGGTCTTACTTGGCTACGTATTAATAGACACAAATCACGGTAAAGTGGAAAATCCATCCGCAAGGTTCCGTCTCTCATACCGTATCACGTGCCATCAAAGCAACTTTCTCACACACTAGCGATAAGTTTTGTTGCTACACGCAAACAGAGGGTAGCCCTAACCACTTGAGGGATTTATCAAGGCCACGCATTAAGAAATATTTGATAAAATCTCATGATACAGCCTGGGCATAAAGCCGTCTCCATGAAACATGCCTTATTGATTACCCAAATACCCATATGGCATGAAGTCCAAAAAAAAGCTTCTACACGGCATGAACGCATATGCATCGTGGAACCTTGGAGAAAATACAGCCAAGAATCGATTATCTTACACTATGGCAGATTTAGAACTTGTGGGGGTGGAGCAGGAGTTGCAGAATCAAGGGAGCAATATTTGCAGCAGATCTCCCAGATGGTCCCTATTTCGAGCTTTGGTACTCATGTTAGAGTTATAAGGGATTTTTCAAACTGTATCTATTGGAAGTCCTTGAGTGAAGAGGGGCTAGTTGCAATTTGGTGGAAACCTTCCATTAATAATTGCTATATGAGCCAGCATGCTAGGGGTCGAGCCTCCATTGTGCGATGTGCATGATGACCCCGGTGATATATGAGATGTGTCGTCGAAGAAGTGGACCTCATGATTAGCTCAGAATGACAACGGAGGATTTTGGGCCAAATGGCCTCAACGCTTATACACTTTTCCTATCTGATTTGCAATATGCATAAATGGAAGCGACTTTAAGTTAAAGTCTGAGGCTTTACATAATGAAACAAAGGATAAATACAAATAACCCGCTTGTGATCAACGTTACTATGCGACTGTCCACCTGTAGATTTATCCGTGGACCTTGCTACCGTCAATGCAATCGGCTTCTGTTATATTTCGCGACAGTTCTTGTAAAATTTGACCTCCACAACTGAGTCCACCATGGGTTTCTCAGACTCGGGACAACACACCAAATATTTTTCTTCTTAAATCCTTGCCTCGGCCTGCTCAAGCCTGTCCATTTCCATGGTCAACAGAAAGAGATGCAGGTTGCGCATGGTTCAAAATGGGTCGCAGGGAACGTTGTGCGATCGAGTCACACAGTCGCACTTCTTCTGCAGCGATGAAAGTGTGACCTACCAGGAACAGCGACAATGTGACCTCTTCAAGTCACAGATTTCTACAAGTTGCGAAGTCTCGAACCGGAGGCACGAAGGAAAAGTACGACCTACCAGGAATAGTGAATATGCGACCTCTTCAAGTCGCAGATTTCTAAAAGTCACGAAGTCGCAAACCAGAGGCACGAAGGAAAAGTGCGACCTACCAAGAACAATGACTATGTGACCTTTACAATTCACAGCTTCTCTCGCCAGTCGCTGAGTCACAAGCCTAAGGTGTGAACACAGGATGCGACCTATCGGGAGCTGCGACTATGCGACCTGCATGGTCGCCAAGTTGCAGGGTCGGGCAAATGTAGATCCATAACAGGGTGTGACCCTCCGACCATGCAACCTCCATGCTGGGGTTGCGACCTCATGCAAAATCATTGCTTACTAAAGGATAGGTGTTTTATTGTTTTTTTATTTTTTTTTAACGTCTCGAAGAAGATAAAACTTATGAGAACACATGGAGCCTCTCTTTGAGGACGTATCTTGGTGTTTGGACACCATCGGATGATTACCTATAATGTGTAATAAATTTTTTTGGAGGAGTGTGGCTACAATACACCAGATACATTACAAACTACGTAGCATGACCCCTAGCGCATGTGTTATTCATTTATGGGTAAAGAGGCTAGCCCCTTGAAAGTGTTGCATATGACGTTCCCATCGCTACTCTTTATCCAAATGAAAGTGGAAGGAGGCACTACGATGGGGAGAACTGGGTAAAGGAATGGCTATTCCTTGGTACAAGAGGAGGTTTTCGTGCTTGGGTTAAATTCGACACAGGCCATGAGTTTTCATAAATACCCATAAAGAGTCTCTACGCGAAGCAATCAAACATATGAATGTGGATAAGGGAATCGCGTTTTCTCAAAGGTACATGTTAAACCCTTAGTTAAACTGAGAGGGGGGGGGTGAATCAATTTAACACATTCATGGACTTTTAAAAAAAATTCATTAACACTTGTTTACACCTTCATTTCATGTTCAACTTAACATGTGAGTAATCTTAGAATGTGAGCAGCAAGCATTAATATAAAGTAACAGTAGACTTAATATGAGAGTAGCAAGTATTAAGCAGATGATATAAACCATATCAACACATAAACATCATGCACAGAGACACCAGATATAAGTGGAAACCCATAAAGGGAGAAAACCACATCTTATTATTGTTGTTATGCAAAGGAAAGCTCCAATTCCCTCTCACCACTAATTTTCTGTAGGCACCAACCTACAGGAGGCTCCAACCTCAATTTTGCAAGCTACAACTTGCAAGGAAGCTCCAACTCCCTTCAATTTTCTTATCATTATAAACCATTTTCTTATTCTATCATTCTGGTCAAAGGAAAGCCAGTGCATGTATCTTTCTATAACTGTTCCAGAATCATTGCTGCTTTATAATCAATTCAATTGTTCTATCATAAATATTTTCAGGAAGGCATCTTTAATTAGTTTATTAGAAATCTTCATGGGTAGATTACTCAGATATTTATCACTTAATTAGCTGTACTTTTGCAAGGGACATTTTCATAGATGGAAGAAGAAATGATATAATGATGAGAGGCTCTTTTCTTACTCATATTTCTTAAGGTGAATCATTGTTCATACTAGCATAATGTTGCACACTGTGATCATCACTTAATGTGTTGATGTCTTCTTAACTTAGATGATCATGACTAATGTTTCCTCTCTACCACCATGGTTGCTTGCTGCTTTCTCTTCTTTCATCAATCTGTCAGCTAAATAATCTTCTTCCTCTATAGTTCTTTGTTAGAGGAATTTTCTTTTTCCTTAATGATCTTATGGCCGTTCTCATTCTAAGGTGCTCTTCTTAGACTACTTTCATGGGGTCTATATATGAATTGATCTCCCCCTGGGATGTTGCTTCATATTTGTCACTGGATGGATTTTTTCTTTGCTTCCTAGAGCAACTCCCTCTGAGACTATGGAGGATTCATTATGTTATTGAGGTAACAGGCTCCCCCTTTCTCTTTTCCTTCCATACTCTATTGGGGTTCATCATAATGTCTGCACTCCTTTCCGATTCATAGTTTTGTTTGATTGGATTGGATTTCATCATCTGTCTGGAGTTCTTTAATATATATGTAAGTTTACAATCTTTTGCTTTGTGACCACGCTTGATGCATACATAACATCTTATTTGACCAAGGTGCATTTGAGCTGATGTATAATATTTTGTTCCTCTTCTTGAATAGATTTTACAATCAACAATTTTATGTCCAAAATTATTGCATGCATAACAATAGCCATGGAAATGATTTGTGTACCTGGTGGAAGATTGTCTTTTCCCTTTGCTTGCTTGAGGTGTTCTTCTTGTTTGCTGCATCTTTTGCTGGTTGGACTGGGTTTTCTTTGTCTTACAACATGTTGCAGTATGTCCTTGTTTGTGGCAGGTAAAACATGTGATACTTCCCATAGGAGGAAAGAACCTTCTTTGAAATCTTCCAAATTTATTCAATTCACCCTCATAAGTGTATGGGCCTTTTTCAGCTGACTGTTTCATCCTCTCATTATCTGTCCTTTCATGTTGCTACTTGATTCTATTTGTTTCTCTGCAACTCATGTTCTTCATGGCTTCTACTACAGTAGGAATCTTCTGAATTGCTTCATTGTCCTTTACAACTTTTACAAAAATGATATTCTTGTTATCTTCTGTTTTGGACTTACTGGTTTCTCCTACATATCCTAAGCCTGCCTTTACGAGAGGTGATATTTGAGCATTTAGCATCTTGTCCAATTGTCCAGTGCTTTTCATAAGAGGTGTATTCATTAATAGTTCTCTTTGGACTTTTTCTAAATTCTTTCTTAGGCTCACTACTTCTTCTTCCAATCTTTCACATTCCTGACTTTTCTCTCTCATTTGTTGCAGCAGAGTGTCTTCAACTTTCCTTGCTTCTTCAAGGTGTATCTTCAGGCCAACAATCTCTTTCTTATCTTCATACTCTTTCTCATCACAAATTTGCACCATTGTCTTAAGGTCTTTGTTTTCATTCTTTAGTCTTTCTATTTCTGTCAAGGCAGTGTATAGTTTGGCCTTTTCTTCAGCTGCAATTTCTTCATGGTTCTTACTATCATTCACACTAGCAGGTACCTCATGTGTTTGAACATTTTCCTTTTGAACTGAAGTTTTCTTCTTCTTAATTTTCTTCTCCTTCTTGATAATGCAATCCTCAGTGTCTACTCCATGCATGAAATGCAGTCTGTCCCAGATTTCTTTTGCTGAATTTAAATCTATTATTAACTCAAGCTCCTTGTTATGAAGATTGTTATATATCACACATTTTTCCTTGGCATTCCTCTGTTGTTCTTTCACCGTGGGTGAGTCTTTGCAGTATCTATCACATACAAGCTTCCATACCTCAGGTTCATAGGCCATTAAACCTATTTTAACCTTATCTCTCCATTCAGGAAATTTTGTTGTATTTAACACAGGTGCATTTTGATAGTCCATGACTCAACCAGATCTCCTTCAAGCTATTAAGATTACACCAAAGGAACCAACTCTGATACCAATTGTTGAACCCTTAGTTAAACCGAGAGGGGGGGGGGGGTTGAATCAGTTTAACACATTCATGGACTTTAAAAAAAAATTCATTAACACTTGTTTACACCTTTATTTCATGTTCAACTTAACATGTGAGTAATCTTAGAATGTGAGCAGCAAGCATTAATATAATGTAACAGTAGACTTAATATCAGAGCAGCAAATATTAAGCAGATGATATACACCAAATCAACACATAAACATCATGCACAGAGACACCAAATATAAGTGGAAACCCATAAAGGGAGAAAACCACATCTTATTATTGTTGTGATGCAAAGGCAAGCTCCAACTCCCTCTCACCACCGATTTTCTGTAGGCACCAACTTGGCTGTGTGAGGCTCCAACTCAATTTTTCAAGCTACAACTTGCAAGTGGAAGCTCCAACTCTCCTTCAATTTTCTGTGCACCAACCCACAGAGGTTTCAACCTCGAAATTTTACCACAATCGACATTTTTTCAAGCTACAACTTGATGTGGAAGCACCAACTCCCATCTATTTTCTGCAGGCACCAACCTACAGGAGGCTCCTACCTCAGTCAGCTATAACTGACATCTATCAAGCTACAACTTGATAGGGAAGCTTTAACTTCCTTACTCTTTCAAAAGAAAAACACTTGTTGATTTACCTTGGATATCAGCTCTGTTCTGTACCTTCTCTTCTTCTATTCAATAGTCCTCATATCTGTCCTTACATCATTTTTTCATCTTCTTATATTCACTATTAGCTTCTCCTTCTTCTTTGCTCAGTTCCTCCTTCTACTCTGCCTCACTGCTTCATTTCTGCATTCTCTGAATTTTCACGGCATCTTGTTCTGCTCCTCCTTATTCTTATCTTCTCTGCCTCAATTCCATACTCTGCATTCTCTATACTCACTCTCTCTAACCTCTTGCAGCTTTCTTATTTTCTTCAACTCTCTTCAATTCTGCTTCACACTCTCTTCTTCTCTCACTCTGTTTTCGTAACCTTCTCCCCTTGGATATTACCCTGTTTTATACAAAATAGCTTCATGGCTGTTTGTATTCTACTGGGAATTCGAAATGGACAGCCATGTCTCTTTGCCTTCTGCCTTCTCATCTCTTTTATCCGCTCATTCAGAAAATATAACTGTAGGTACCAATTTAACATTTCAGTGGGATATTTGTTCTCTTCCGGAGACTTGCCAATGCATCACAAACAATAAAAATCAATTACAACATTTACTTTCATAATTTTTGGTTACATCAAGACAAATTTTACTCAGCCCATTTTTGGCTTTTGGCTTTGCTGACTTTGTCTTTTCTGCAGCTGTCAGGTAACTATTCTGCCTTTTTCTGCTCACTGTCTTCTGTATATTTTCCATTTTTCGTGCTTGTTCACTTGTCAAATTCATTCCTGTGCATATTCCTGTCAACACATGTTCACTGCAATTTTGAATCTGCTGAATATATAACAGTTTTACCAGTTTAGTTCCCAATAAATCTCAAGATCCTGTGCATATAAAAAAAAATGCCTTTCCAAAATTTGATCCAAGTTATTTGGGCAGTTCAACATTCCATTTTCTGTGCTGTCAATTTAATTAAATACCCCAAATAAAATTAGAGTCTGGTAAATTCAATGATACATCTCGCTTCCTTAAAATTTCAAATCTGAGATATAAATTAAAACTCTGTAATGGTCATAAGGCAGCAATCTCCACTATGCCTGAAAGTGGACGCACCCGCCTATAATTTCTTATCTGTCAATGTACTCATATAACTTTATAAGCGGAAGATTTATGTGGCCGCACCTCTTTATGAAAACCCCAATATATATATATATATATATATATATGCATTTCCCAAAACTAAGGTTATAACATATTAATAAGCCATCGTATCATTCCAACCCATTCAATTTGAATATATGCCAATACACAATCCTTTTCATGCGAGGTTCAGCTTATTCGCAATATATATATATTACTTTATGGATATACTCCCCGTTAATAAACCTTTGCATTTAACTCTTACCCTTTTCTTAGTCGCCAGATTTCATTGTATAAGACCCTTTAATACATAAAATTCCCTTTCGGGCCCACCATCTGAATTTTCTTATGCTCCGATGCGATGAGCCTTCTCCGGAGTTTTCTGATTGCCATTGATCGCAATCGCAAACTTTATTAACATGTTCCACTATGTCGGCTTGTTCTGATTGCGATTACTTTGATCCTGCTCCGATTGCAATTACTCTGATCCTGCTCCGATTGCGATTACTCTGATCCGATGTGATGCGATTACTCCGATTGCGATTAATCGCAATCACAACTTTTAGTTGCAAGTTCCACTGCCCTGCTTTCACTCTGATGCGATTGACCACTGTTCATTTAAATGTGCCGATGCGATTGGATACTATTCATTTAAATGTGTCGATGCGATTAGACCGAAACTCAAGCCTATAAAAAAATAATTTATAGACCCATCGGGTCCAGAACTTCAATCGCAATCGCAACTTGTTGTTAACCTGTTCCGCTGCCCTTATATTCTTCGATGTGATTCATAAGGGTCCCACCTTATATTACTTCGTTTGTTTTAAAAATAGAACAATGGGACCTTTAGTCGTTTAATCTTGCGCACAAGCATATAATACATATACTTTGTATTGTAGTCTTGGTCCCTTGTCCATAAAACGCTCAATGTACATATATGTATATATGCTTTGGAATTTTGTGTATAAGGCGCAATATGTGTAACGCACTGCATATATATAAGCTTCCGCTTCTGCCTTTATTGTATCCTCCAGCTGGGGTAACGATTCTCAGAATTTTCTGTAGAGGGGTCCCACCTTATGAAGTTTTGGACTTAGACATAAGTCCAGCACCAATATATATATATATATAACCTCTCGGGTTCATTTTCAATAACGTCTAGTCTTGATGTTGTTTGATAACGGTTCTGCCTCTGCCTCTGCCTTTCTGCCTCTGCTACTTGTCTTATGCTCTCTCTGCTACCTCTGCTTCTTATCTATTTCTTTGTTGCCTTTGCTACTTCTTTTCTTTGTTGTTGTTTCAGGTGTTCCTCCTTTGCCATCTCCTTTGCCATCAATGACAACATTTCCAACAGTACAGGCATATTTAGGCACGCATCAAGAACCACCAAAGCTTAATCATGTAATGTAGGAGGCAACCATAAACTGAAGGAAAGACCGAAATAAAGAGCATCAATGTTTGTCTTCGAATATCTTTTGAGAAGGATTTGGACTAATGATACCATTTACGAGTTGCACACGCAACATTGCAGTGCGAAAAACAAGAACACACAAGGGTATAAATTTACTATTTGTTAAAACCACCTTTGGTTGATTACATGTGTTTCAAACATCGATTTTATTTTAAGTAAATATGACCCGTGTTAAATTTTCTACAGGTAGGAGCCGGTGACTTGCACAAAAAGATCTAGGTTTTGCTCCGGTAAGGAAGGTGGATCCTTACAAGGTTCTTGAGAACCTCATTTTAAGTTCAAAGGAACCCAGTCACGTGCACGGAACTTATATGCAAGAAAAGGCATCTTGCTGTGAAATCTAGAGATCACCGAAAGAAGAATGCAGAAGGGACAAAACTTCAAGTCAAAGATTGCAGATTGGTCTAGGTTGCAGGTCACGGCTTGCTCAAGGTCGCAGTTCATGGATTTCTCAAGGTCGCAGGTCATGGATTGCTCGAGGTCGCAGGTCGTAGATTTCCCTAAGTCGCAAACTAGCCCAACAGTCAGGAAGACCAAGAGTCAAGGGAAACTCAAGAGTCATCTCAGCCTATACATATAACTTTGGGAAAAGGAGACAGAGGAATTTTAGCTCGATAATGAAAGCCAAATGATAGAGGAATTGTTAGGAGAGAGCTAAAGGCACTCAGCTCTCGGTACCAAGTAGAAAGAGGGGTAGCAAGGCTAGGGTTTTGTATCATGCATTGAGATGAACAGCCCATGTTCCACTATTGGGTTTTAATGAGTTGTAAACATGTATTTGGAATTGCAGCAGCATTAATAATATATTCTCCTTCCCGACACTGATTCACGTGCTTGTTTTTGGTAATAGTACTAGCTGTCTAGTGCTTTATTATGTTATATGTCTGCTTTCATGCATACCATCGGTCATGAACTATTTCTCGGTGGTTGTATGTATGTCTGATTTTGGATTAGTGTTTATTTGTCCTTGCCACGATGGTAATTTATTGTGAACTACTTTGCAATTAACTTCTGGCATGCTTTCTTCATGTATGTTTGACTGGTTTTTCGGCTCACTGATCCCAGTTACGACATATCCCCTTTTATTTTTTGTTGCTTAGACTTTCTTGCATCTTTGTTTATGGTTCATTAATCTTGGGCTGATTTTTCTTCGTTGATTGGTCATTTCATCCTCGCCTGTGCTCCATCATCTTCTCATCCAACAAACAAGAGTGGAAACAACCATGGCGGCAGCCGGGCCCACATACCGGATGGGGCTCCTATCCCAAACGGTGTGAGGTCTAATTGGGACCTTTTACTGGGGAGACCCCCCTTGTCGTCGGCAGTAAAATTTTTCCCGTCAATAGAAGGATAGGATGGAGGCGGTGCTTGAAGATAATGGACTGAAGGAGTTCATCGATAGCGATTTTCCTAAGCCTAATTCTAGTGATGTTGTGGTACTTGATGCATGGAAAAATTAGGTAGCAAAGACAAGAAGAATTTTGTTGGAAGCTATGAAGGACCATATTGTGTCAAGCCTTCATGGGAAAGCCACTCCATTTGGAATGACGAAGGCTTTGACAGATCTTTTCCAAAGCAGCAGCGACCAGAGGAAGTTGGAACTGAAATATAAGCTCAAAAAAATAAAAATGGAGAAGGGCGACAGTATTCCAAAATATCTCACGAAATTTGTCCAATGTAGGGATGAACTGGTAAGTGTGGGGATTACAATTGTGGATGATGACTTGGTGAACTTGGCTCTCCTTGGACTTCCGAATATTTGGCATAGCTATGAAGACTCTATCAATGGACGGGAGAAACTGCTGGGTTGGGAGAGACTTTGGTCGGATCTTGTGCAAGAGGAGATAAGTCGAAGTACCAGGGATGGCTCTTCATCGAAGAATGATGATGAAGATAATTATGCTTTGGCTGCCAAATCAAGGAAAGGAATGGGGAATAAATACCTTCCAAAATCTGAGGCTAAAGGCAAGAAGCTAGATTTGTCCAAGGTGAAGTGTTTTCACTGTCACGAACATGGGCATCTCGCCACTAACTGCCCACAGAAAAAGAAGAACAAGAAGGTTGTTGGAGTTGTAGCTGGAGAGGCCTTAGCCTCAACATTTGAACTGATTTCTCTTTGATCTCATGCTTGGTTTCAAGCGCAATGGGATCGGTGTGGTATCTTGATAGTGGTGTGTCTTTCCATATAACGGGAGACAAGGAGTTGCTTAGTGACTTGGAGGAGAAGGATCTCCAAATGCATATAGAGATGGGCGACGATGGTAGATACAGTGCGACCAGCATTGGAACCATTACCTTTGAGATGGAGTCAGGTAAACCATTTATGTTGAAATATGTTATGCATGTTCTAGGTCTGAAGAATAACTTGGTCTTAGTCGTAATGTTGGAAGACATAGGTTATGACGTTGTTTTCAGCGAGGGAAAATCCTTCCTGCGACATAAAACAATGTGTCAAACTAAGAGGATAGGGATTCGAGTAAGAATATCTACAAGCTAGAGGTAGATGGCTGGGCTACAATGATGGGAAAAGCAGAAGAAGTGGTGAGTCGGGATGAGGGTGAATTATGGCACAGGAGATTGGGCCATCTTCACCATGGCACCTTGAATATTTTGCAGCAAATTTCTACGGGACTTACCAATGGTACTCTTGCATAGTCAAATCAGTGCAATGGATTTACTATGGGTAATTTTGTGAAGACCACCTTTCATGAGAAGGAGAACCGTGCTTCGGTGATCCTAGAGAGAATTCGCACAGACGTGTGTGGACCTTTCTCAGTTGCTTCAATAGAAAAATAGAGGTATTATGTTATATTTTTTGATGACTATTCTTGTAGATGTTGGATCTTCTTCATGTAGAGGAAGATCGAAACATTCTCAAAGTTCTGTGATTTTAAAGCATTGGTGGAGAAGGAGTCGGGGAAGCAAGTGAAGGCTCTACAGAGCGATAATGCTAGTGAATATATCTCGAATTAATTCAAATACTTTTGTAGCAAAGAATGAATTCGAAGAGAACTCATAGCGACTCATAACCCACAGCAGAATGGGGTCGCAGAGAGGAAAAACAGAACAATCGTGGGTGCTACACGAGCTATACTTGAGAGGGAGCTAGACTTGCATGCAGAGGAGGAACTGCCTGTTCCCAAAGATGAGCCTCTAGATGTGGATCAGCGACAAGAGGAGAGTCATGGAGTGGAGAAGTCCACTCATGTAGAACCAAACATCAGATTTGGCAGAAAGTGTACCACGGAAGCTGAGAGACTAAAGCTTGATGAGGCAGAGAATGTAGGAGTCCCTACATCATAGCGCAAACAGAGACAGACACCTGACCAATTTACTAGATACATGGCTCTTATGAGAAAGTGTGTCATGATAGAGCCATCTTCTTTTGAAGAAGCAGCGCAGGAGCCCACATGGGTAGATGCCATGGTGGAGGAGTATTACTCCATTGTCAGAAATAATGATTGGGAGATTGTTCCAAGGCTGGTGGGTAAATTAGTGGTAGATTTGAAATGGATCTACAAGGTAAATTAAGTTGTTGATGGGAGCGTTGAGAAGTATAAGGCAAGATTTGTTGCCCGAGGTTTCTCAAAAATTGAGGGGATTGATTATGCAAAAACCTTTGCACCTGTCGCACGGTATTCTTCCATAAGGACCATCCTTGCTCTCTCAGTGTATATGGGTTGGCACATTCATCAGATGGATGTGAATATTGTGTTCCTTATTGGGATCATTGAGGAAGAGGTGTACTTTGAGCAGCCTGAAGGATTTGAGATCTTCAGCAGTGAATCGCATGTGTGCAGACTCAAAAGAGAGTTGTATGGGCTGAAGAAGGCACCATGTGCTTGGTACACACGGATCGACAGCTATTTCACTAGACTTGGCTTCACCAAGAGTGAGGCGGATGCAAACCTATACCAAATTGTGGTGGAGGGTAATATTTTAATCATTGTTATTTATGTTGATGATTTAATACTAACGGGTGATGAGCAGTTGATACACTCATGCAAGGCAGATCTTGCAAAGGAGTTGGAGATGAAGGATTTGGACCTCCTTCATTATTTCCTTGGATTGGAAATATGGCAGCGATAAGGTGAATTTTTTGTGTCTCAAGGCAAGTATTCTCGGGAGATACTTGGTAAGTTTCACATGGAGGACTGCAAGCCCATGGATACTCCTCTTCCAGGAAATTGGAGGAAAGAGGATGCTACATCGGCAGAGGTAGTGGATGCCACTATTTATTGACAGTTGGTGGGTTCGCTCATGTATTTAGTTAATACAAGACCGAACATATGCTATGCAGTGAACCAACTTTCACAAGCGATGGTTAAGCCTAACAAGCTCTTTTGAAAGGCAGGCAAGCATGTCCTGAGGTATCTCAGGGGCACATCTAAGTATGGCTTATGGTACAGACAAACGGTGAGGTGAAGTTGCATGGCTTCATAGATGCAGATTGGGAAGGCAGCCTAATGGATAGAAAGAGCACATCAGGAAGGGTTTTCAGTATCGGATCTATAGCAGTTTCTTGGTACAGCAGGAAACAAATATCTGTGGCACTCAGTTCAGCGGAAGCAGAATACATGGCAGCAAGTCAAGTTGCATGTGAGGCAATCTGGATGAGGAAGATCTTGGTTGGTTTGTTCGGTTCACATTTAGATCCTATAGTGATACATTGTGATAATCAGAGTTGCATTAAACTCTCAATTAATAATGTTTTTCATGATATATCTAAACATATTTATATCTGGTATCATCATATTAGAGATTGTGTGCAGCGAAAGATCAAGTTGCTTCAGTACATTCCTACGGAAGATTAGGATGCAGATATTCTGACAAAGGCGCTCGACAGGAGAAAATTCGAATACCATTGAGGCAAGATCGGGGTGACGGATAATCCCTATATTTTTTAAAGGGAGTGTTAAGATTCAATAAGATGATGAGCTTAGTGAAAAGTAAGCACCTTCACTAAGTGGGGCTCGTAGGCTATTTTTAGGTGTATGTATATTTTTATACATGGTGATAATATTCTATAAGTTGTAGGATGTTATTTGTAGATGGTTGGTAAAATGTGGAAAATAGATGAAATTCTATTTTTAGAATATTGGGTGAAGTCTATTTATAGATCGTCGATCTAAAAATAGGTGCATGTCGATTATTATTAACCCTTAATAATAATCTGACAATAAATATCAACTTATTCTCTTGGAGCACTTTATTTCAGTGAACAGATTTGGAAAATCAGTGGGCTGAAGGAATTACGCAATTCCTAGGGTGGTTGGTGACTCATGCATGGAGGACTCAGTTAGAACTGAAGTGGAAAATTTATGACAGAGTTGGAAGAGTAGTTACGAGAGTTGTTATTTAGTTTAACTTAGTTAAGTGAGTTAACTTAGTTGAGCTAGTTGTACCTAGTCTAATTGAAAGATACACTAGTGAGAGTTTAGTGAATTAATTAGTTAATTAATTCACAACTAATAACTCACTAAAAACTGAACAAATACAACAGTTAACTACTTGCATGTCAGTTCCAGTGGAGACCTGGTGGAGAGATAGGTGAAAGGGTGAGATGGACTATATGTTGTGACTATAGTGATGCATTAAATGCATCTAACACACATTGGAGATGCCAATGAGGATTTCATAGTCAAGGCAAGGCAAATTCAAATTCATTCAGGGCTCTTCTTCAGCATGGATTACACAGTGGAGGAAGGCTGTCAAGAGGCAAGAAATTGGTGCATAGATATGCAAATTTATGCATGACAGTGTGTAATGATTGTTGATTGTACTGAGAGCTTGATGTACTAATATTTGTATGAGATTATTACATGATCCATTGATATACATAATATATGATAGTTGGGGTTTTTAGCTTTAAGCTTTCCCGTTAAACAACTGTGTTTATGTGTGATTGATTTTCTTCATGATTTTTGAAATTCATGATTTAATTTCCGCAAGATTAACAGTGGAAGGATTCTATATTTATCAAGAAGATAAATATTGTTAGATCAGGAGAATCTGCAATACATCGCATAATACCCTCTACATCGTGGCCCCTGTGGGGAGAGTTTAGTGAGTTTATTTAAGTTATTTTTAGGTGGCTTTAATTTACTTAGTGTGTGAATGTGTGTGAGCAGGAGGTGAACAAGAGCATAGTTTGAACATGCGAATATGCAGTTATCCTTTTCAAAATCCCTTATTTAAACTAGGTTTGGTTGTTCCTTGCTCAAAAGTAAAACATGTGCAGATGTGGGCCACTTATGATGCTTCCTAGTTAATCTAAATGATCAACTATAGGGAGACGGTGAATTATTAGCAGAGAGTGTTCATATGCTTGCCTAGGATCACCCAAGGGTGCAAAGGCATCAGATATTACTTTCTCTCTAAAGATAATCTGATCCTAGTCCCGAATCCTAGTGCCCAAAATTGAACTAAAACTAATGACTTTTAAACTAGGAAAAAACAAAACAAAAAAAGATTTAGCTAAGCATGCGTGGACTGGGGCCACTTACTTTGCATAATTACCTAAGTGTTTTTTGTTACCTAAATTCACAAAACATAAATTATTTCATAATGAAAATTAAATTTCCCCCTACTTAAACTATGTGTTCACTTTGCAGAAATAAAATTGAAATTTAAAACTAACATCTAAACTACTAAAAAATTAGCCAAGGGTAAGCTTTAACAAGTCATGGGACACTAGAATATTTCTTATGGGTTGTCAGTCACTTTACATGTAGGGAAAGAATGGAAATAGAAACAAATTTGTGCTTCTATTTTCTACGCGCAAAAGGCTCAGACAAGCGTGAAGTCTGCGCGCAGGTCATTGCTAAACGCGCACACTGGGGTGCATCTGTCTGTGAAAAAGCCACACGATTTTCCTGCAAAAGACATTTTTGGAGCTTCTAAGCTTTATCCTCTCACTGAGGGTGAGCAGACAGTGAAGGAGAGAAAATGGGGCAGTTCTAGGCAACTCCAAAGCAAAGAAAGGGGTCTTTTCAAAAAGGAACAACCACATAAACTTGGAAATAAAATTAGCCAAGTCGCCAATCCTGTGTAGGTGTGTTTGGCGCACGAGTGTAGTGAATCACACCTACTTAAGAGGAGTGGTTTTTTCCTCTTAATTTAGTGGTCACAGGCGGAAAATCAAGGGAGTCAATCAAGTTAGTGAACATGCTAAGAAATAAACATACTAAAGAGTGAAATAACATGCATATTTGGAAACAAAACAAAATTAAACTAAACACATAATACAAAAGCTCTAAATAGAGTCAAACAACTTCAATAATCCAAAAGATGGCTCTTACGTCTCCTCTTATTGAGTGCTAGTAGGAATAAAAGATGAAACATTTACCCACTTTCCAATGGGCCCTTAAAACTAGGGAGTTATAAGATCTGGTGCAAGGATGTCTTTACTTCCGAGCTACCTTGGCACAAATTCTCCCTCTCTCTAGTCCGACGGATTGGATTTGTTGGATGGCCAACAACTGAATCCCCTCTATCTCTGCTCCGGATCACACACTGCTGGATTGCTTGGGGAAATTCTAGCGAGCATAACAATGTGTTCTCCCATTTTTCATCTCTTGGTGGCCTTTTATAGGAGAATTCAAACTCTCCTTCCCTCTCTTGTTAAATTGATGGATAGTGACCCAAGAGAGGAGGATTATTCGATTGTGTGCCACATTATTCCATTATGTGCTCCCTTGAGGTCCTAAGGAGGCTTGGGTAGCTATCCTTAGGTAGCCTCAAGTGTGGGATCAATTTTTTGGAGTGTGCCTTATGGTCCCAAAAAGTTACTTTTGCCACTCTCAGGTCCATGGCACTTTTTGAGGAAAAGCCGCGCAAAGGTGCGTTTATCGAAGAAAAGTGTGCACAAAGGCGCATTTTGTTGGTTTATTTAGTGCGCAATTTTAATTTCCTCTTAGACCTTAGAGATTTTTAAATACTTCATATTCTCTAATGTGCCTCAGCCCTGTAAATCCTTCTCCCTAACATTTAATAATGTCATCTTTGATTATCCGATTTTCTAGTGATAAAATAATGTTCGAGTCCCACTTGGTCTAGTCGCGCTATTCAATGGGCTTGGTCCTTGTT
Source organism: Pinus albicaulis (assembly GCA_034641835.2). NCBI lineage: Eukaryota > Viridiplantae > Streptophyta > Pinopsida > Pinales > Pinaceae > Pinus > Pinus albicaulis. The sequence continues at coordinate 419,172,815 of CM076570.1, read as the reverse complement.
ACAGGTCAAATAGCATCCTCATCAGCTCATAGGAGAATACAAATATAGAAGGAATACAAAGACCTAAACTAAACCTATTTCTGCCAAGGTAACGCACCACTATAACATCAAGAGAGCATTATAACGCATTTGATCAATTCAAAGATTGCATTAGTTGCTAGGGCAATGCTCTATTTACACTAGAGGGCAGCGTTACCCATATTTTGAGTTTGAAACAGGAAAAACCCGCAGAGAATGATTTGAATTTCCAGCTTTTTCTCACAAGAGAGCCAGTACAAAATGGAAACTGCAAAGCACTAGTCTCTTATTGGGCCTTGCGATAAACAAATAAACTCTCAAAGAAGGCAAAAGCATGGAAAGTTTAGGAAAAATCTTGGTTTTTTCTATTTAGAACTGGTGGAAGGAGAAAGGCAATGATTTCTCTCTCCATCTCCTATAAAATGGAGTTGAAGGCTCTTGGTTGAAGGTCGAAGGATTTCCAAGTTTTGAATACTTGTGAAGCAAAGAATTATTGTTGTAGTGTGAGGGTCAAAGGTCAAAGAGGTTCATTGAGAACTTGTTGATCAAGACATCACCACATTGAGAGATAGAGAGCTTGGAAGGCTGAGGAGGGCTTGGTACAACCGACAGTTGTAATCCTCATTTTTTATAAATCAATAGAACTGTATGTGTTTTGTCCATTCTATGCGTTGATATTGTTATTGTTTTTCAATTACTTGTATAGCATGACATGAATGGCTTAGATTTGCATTGTTTAATGTTTGTCACATATTAACTTAATTGATAGGAATGTATATTGTGATAGAGATTACACGGGTGCTTTGATTGATCACAGGGTCAAGATTTGGAGCTGGTGAAGGAGGATCCCTGATTTGCTGCTTTGCATTCTCCAAGAGACTTTGGGATCATTAAAAAGGTAATCTTCCATATTATTCCATCAAATTTCTTTAAGTTGATATGAACATGTAAGCATCTTCTTTGTGAACTATACAACTAATCTTACTGTCTGCCTCGGGCACCAGAAATCCCTGAGAGGGATATTCGATAACCAACAACCCAAGCATTTTTCCCTATAGCAGAATTGGCGACTCCGCTGGGGATTTCCCCATAGTTTCCAGACTATAGCTTTCCCCCTTTCTTCTTTCCTCTGTTCACGGACCCTTCTAACTAGTATTTATGCCCAGTAGACATTTTAAAATCTCACAGAGTTCAATCCTGTTTATGTTTGACCATCTGAAGAACTTTACCCTGAATAACGCTACTTTTATTGGTGTTCCAGTGCATTATAATGTGGGCTCTGCTTAAAGACAGTGCGTTAGTCTCTGGATTAACGTTGTATTTACTTAGAGACAGTGCGTTACTCAGCCAAAATTTGTTGTTCACCCCTGTGATTGTGTTTTTGGTTGCAGAGTTTTTTGGCCATCAGTATCTCTCCTTGACTGAATCCCTGTGCTTGTTTACTAAGCTAGCATTTCTGTTTATTTGCTCTTGTTTGAAAATTTAGTGTCAAAAACGTTTACTTTTTAGAGAAGAAATTTTTTTTTTAGTTTTTCTGCATCTAGTTGAATTAATTCTGAAGATTTCAGTTAAAATACTGTTAAGATGAGGTAATTAGATGTCTGAATCTTTAAGGTTGAACTTTGCTATATGAATGTTAGTGCATGGATGTTGAAAAGAAACCTCTCCTTGTAGAAATACTCTTCATTGAATTGAATATTTAGAGCATATTTTTTCATGGTTTCTTGAGTCAAAGTCTCATTACATTTCATACGTCCACTCCCCCTCCGCAAGACTAATAATCAAGTACCCTAAGAATCAAGCGATAATAAAATCAATCACATTAATTTTTTTTTCTTGAGCTCACACAAACAATAGTTCAGGCTAGGATCTTGGGTTAGGAAAAGTGAGAAAATCACCCAAGATCTCAAAACTTGAGACTAGAGTCATTAACGAGAGAAATCCTACTGCACTCACATTATCGAGACCATTCCTTTACCAGAGCTCAGCGTGAGACAACACTTGGGTGCACTAGAAGGTAGCCCGCCTTCGACTGCATCTGAGGGGTATGTTATATATTGGGGTTCCCTTTGGGGATTTCGAAACTAGATCGGGGATCTAGGTGTTCTGCCCATATATCATGCTTTCCTAGACCGTGGACCCCCCTGATGATGTCTGTGATTTGAAGTAACTTTAGTGGCCATACTTTTTAGGGACTTACACAAGGTGACTAGGACGGGCTATCCTGGTACCTGAAACAGACGGACCCACTCTATCTTCGGTCTTTAGCAGGGTACTTGTCTTCACAAGAGTGCTTACACCTATCATCTGAGGTTCGGGCGAAGCTCTAGAGTGATCGTAACTGTACTTTCGACCAACCCTCTCTATATACTATTGTGATACTGGATTTCATCACCAGCAAATGGTATTACTCAGACAGGGCACCCTATTCTGACTGCTTGCTAATTGATTTTAGAGAGTCCTTTTTTATTTTTTTTTCTTTTTTAGGTGTGTGGTTACTGTCATTGATACTTTATAATACATCACAATTTATTAAAATTTGTTAAACATAAACAGGTCACTGTGGCATCATCCAACCCACGCCGTCTGTCTCAATGACAGCAAGTTCTACCTCCTCTGACTCTTGAGGAACAACTGAACCTTGGTGAACCCGTGCCTTCTACGGAAGAGCAGTCTCCATTGACAAACCCTGATTTTCACATAGCCTCATATCATACGGAATTTCCGGAGGACCCTTTCACAGAAGGTGTCGTACCTCAATACAATCCTCCACTCATTGATTCATTGGGGCCTATGATAGTTCAGATTCCACCATGCCAAGACATGTCTTCGGCCGAACAAACATCCATTTCACAACTGGCATCCACAGGGTCGATGCCAATGGAAACCATCCCAGGTTCGCCACCATCCTCCCCGCCAGTTGTCAGTTCTATGCCATTACTTGGTAACCCTAGTAGTCAACATATACCTAGTCCCAACCCTACAGCCATCACAACTGTGAGTAACTCGCTGAGTCCTTCGAGATCTACTCCTACTGTGACCACATCGGGACCTACGGTTCCTACTCCCATAAGCAGGACTACTTCGGTTCCTTTTAGCAACCCTTTCGGTTGGAACCCTTTGCTGAGTTCAAACCCCTTAGCCACTATACCAGGGGGCAGTGTCACCAGCACGCAGATAACAGGGAACATTTCACTTCCCCTTCAATCCTTAGGACAAATTGGACAACCTATTGTTAATATTATTCCCTTAAGTGGTTTAAATATTGGTGTAGGGTCTATGTCGTTGCCTAACTATGCAAGTAGTAGTATGCCTCCAAGAAAATTTATTGCATCCATATGGACTAAACCACCCCAACCTCCATCTGGAATGGGAGGGCACTTTTATACTGGGGAAAACCAACCATTCGCCCCGCAATACAATATGCCCTATGGACAGTAACCATATATCTGTACTTATCCTATAGGAAATTTTTATCAAAGTCTTACTTATCCTTCTGGTAACACATTGATGGGCGGACCCTATGGTCTGAATAGTCAGCCAATACTTCCTTGGTTAGATTCGAGGGAAAACCCGCAATTGCCATTTTTGGCAGCTCTATACATCCTCAACATCCATAAACTGACTAATGACCCCATCAATCACAACCTGCTCTGGCCTCTAGTACCGCACAAGATTCCGTCTGACATCCCAAAGTTCGATGGAAATAAGGGGACGACCCAGCCACACACATCACTACCTTTCATTTATGGTCTATATCTAATTCCATGGTGGATGATAGTGTCCAGCTTTAATTGTTTCCCCGCACCCTTACAGGCAATGCCGCCAAGTGGTATATTGAATTGCCACGCGCCGCCATAAACACTTTTGGCTATTTAGCAATGGAGTTTCTAAAGAACTTCCAATTACCAATCAGATTTGAAACCGAAACGAAACTATTAACCTCATTGTGCCAAGACACCACCACCCACATCTCTGATCATATTCATGAATGGAGACGTAGGAGGAGGCTAGTCAAAGTGCCAATCCTGGATCATCTACTGTCTAATTGGTTTTGTAAGTCTCTCTTACCCCACATCTCTAAAGACATTGGCCTATCCGGTGCAGTCACAGAAGATCAATGCATTCGTCGTGCCCAACATTTGGATTTAATCTATTCACAATCTAGAACGCTATATGATTTTCTCCCCAATTCCCCTGGTAACCCAAATCCTCCCGCTACTTAGAAAACCAGATCCCACGCCAATGGTCTCGTTGGCACAATCTCTGGCGTAGCCACAAAACAGTCTTGGGGGCAAACCTCCCAACCATCCTCGGTTACCACCGCCCCTAACCAAACGACTACTCTTCCTACCGCTGAGGTGAATTTTGTGCAAACTTCACAAAAACTTAGTGGTAAGAATAAGAAGAACAAGAAAAATACATCTTCTTCGGAAGAGCAGTCGGACATTCAGAAAAACGCTACCAAAAATGAAAAAGGGAAGGATAAACCCATGAAATTTCCTTGCAAGATCTGTGCGGAGGACCACTTGACATACAAATGTCCTCGGCTATAGGAATGCACTGATTTTATCACAAACAAGGATTCTGGGCGAACACTTGTCGTTCTTCATAATCCTTTCCCTAATCAACAGTAGCATCACATGGTTGACAACCCTCCACAACCCCAGAAATGGGGCAATGGTGGTTCACACCCTTTCGGTAAAGGATCATCCGCCATTTATGGCATTGAAAGTGTTGAACTTCAAAACAGAGCCAAGCTTTATGGAAATCCTACCATAGATGCTCAAGAACTTGGTACTAGTTCAAATCCACCGCCGCCTAACAATTTTCATATCGAACGGCCTACTGCTGACCCCATGATTCATCCCCCCAAAGGGACACTTCGACGCATGACTCATAACACCTCTGCACATGCTACCCAAAACTACAACATTGTAGAATATTTGGCGTAGGCACCGTCAGCTATGTCTGCTCTCGAAGTATTGCAAACTTTCCCAGCACAAAGGAAAGCCTTGCTTTCAGCCATTGGTGGAATAGACCCCCAGGATTCCATGCTATTTATCTTCGATATGGAAAAATATAAGACTCGCCTCTCACACCAACTCGCATTCTAGGTGCAGGTTGTGTCGAAAGGGAGACCAATCCATCGCACTGTCATAGACGAAGGTGCTTCGACCTGCGTTATGTCACAAGCTTGTTGGATCGCTTTAGGTTCTCCTACCTTGTCACCGTCGTCGAATTCCCTCAAAGCTTTCGATGGCCACACATTCCTCCCAAAATGTTACCTTGCTAGCTTTCCCATCACTCTGAGTGGGAAAACGATAACCGTGGACATTGAAGTCGTAGATCGCCATCTCGACTATAATCTATTGCTTGGTCGTAGTTGGTCTTATGCCATGACCGCCATTTTTTCTTCGGTCTTCCAACTCATCCTATTTCCATTTGGATGGGAAAATAGTCACAGTGGATCAGTTATCTGTCTGGACCCCTGATTATACCATGTTACCAAGTAGCACTATACCCCTAATAGGAGGCTTTCCTGACTCTTACGTCAGTATCGATACCGGTCTTCTGAAGGCATCTTCCCTACTGGGTTTTTTTCCTCTCCCACCGCCAGAGATCCCAAATACAGTTGTAATTATATCCACCACTTTGGATGGCTCTATCAACCCATGGATCCTCCCGGCACCTACAGACATTGATTCCTATGGAGATCAGATGCCGCTCTCACCAGGCGAGTTGGTCAACCAAGCCATCCAAATTACATCTGAACCCTCCACTGATATGGTTTCAACCAAAGGTACAAACCTCCCGCCCATCATAGTTCTCTCTAAGGATCTCCTCAATGAAGTCTTGCCTACAGACGAAGCTATTCGAGAGATCATGTCTCTAGAAGAACGACCTTCGGGAGAGTTTCACCATCGCGCTTCGATGATTGATTCGGATGTGATAAATACTGAAATACCACCCTTTGACCCACCTGAGATGGTTCCCTCCGCTTACACGACTGTTCAAACTATCGATTCAGAAGGTAACATGGGTAATATTTCTAAGAGAATGCTCATTGATATCTCGGTCAAAATGGGTATCGTGGTAAATATTCAGATTGGAGCAGATTTCAATCCTGAGGAAATTGCACGCTCCACATCCCTTTTCAAGGAATTCCGCGATGTGTTCACTTGGTCTTATGATGAAATGCCTAGCATAGATCTGTCTATATTCGAGCACGAAATCAAGATTTATGACAATTCCAAACCAATTCGACAGCGACTCAGGCATGTCCACCCACGCAAAGCAGCCGCCATCAAAACTGAGGTAGAAAAACTTTTAACGCTGGTTTCATCTATCCCGTTCCTTTGACAAAATGGGTTTCCAATCTGGTTCCCGTAGATAAGAAACAAGGCACCATCTGTGTTTGTGTCAACTATCATGATCTGAACACAACTTTCCCCAAATAACATTATCCTATGTCGTTCATAGATCAAATTCTCGACGATTGTGCTGGATGCGAATATTTTTCCTTTATGGATGGATTCTCAGGCTATAACCAGATTGTAATTAAAAAATAAGACCAGCATAAAACTGCCTTCATCTGTCCTTGGGGCACATTTGCGTATCGTAAACTCCCATTCGGTCTGAAGAATGTTGGAGCAACTTTTCAGCGGGCTATGGACTACGCTTTCCACAACATTCGACATATTTTACAGGCGTACTTGGATGACCTTCTGGCCCATTCCAAGAAATGACCTAATCACCTTGCTCATTTGAAAGAAATTTTTGCGAGGTGTAGATTCTACAATATACGTCTGAATCCTCACAAGTGCGTATTCATGGTCGAGTCCAGTCGTCTATTAGGTTTCATTGTCTCCAAGCATGGGATTAGGGTTGATCCCGATAAGGTTAAAGCAATTGTTGAATTGTCGGCACCACAATCTATCCTCCAACTCCAACGTTTGCAAGGGAAGGCAAAAATTTTACGTCGATTCATTGTTAACTATGCCGAGATGACGAAAGGATTCATGCGATTATTGAAGAAGGGAACATTATATTTGTGGGATGACCAAGCTCAACGGTCATTTTATGCTTTAAAACATGCACTTGTTTCAGCCCCACTCCTTAGTGCCCCTGACTACTCACGCGACTTTCTCCTCTACCTGGCAGCCTCACCATCCTCACTTGGAATGGTTCTGGTCCAAGTTCACAATGACGACAGTGAAAATGTGATATACTACTTGTCAAAAGGTTTGATTGGACCTGAACTATGTTATTCACACGTGGAGAAACTATCTCTGGCGGTAGTCTTTGCCGCCACTTGACTCCGACACTATATATTGCTACGACATACTACTGTTATTGCTTTGGAGAACCCCATGCGACACATTTTTTCTCGACAAATTATTGGAGGAAAATACTCCAAATGGATCATAATCCTCCAACAATTTGATTTGGTCTTCACATCTACCAAAGCAAAGAAATCTCTAGTCTTCGCCGAATTACTATTGGACCTTCCCAGAATCGACCCAGGAGAAGTAGCCCATGATCCATTTCCTGATGAATCTGTATACTTGGTTGATTCTTCAGACCCATGGTATGGAGACATTCTCTTCTACCCACAAACCCAACGCTTCTACCCAACTCTCACGTTCGGTGACCATTGTCGTATCCGCCACCATGCAAAGCACTACCTCGTGCTGAATGATACACTATATCACCGTGGTGTCGATACTATTCTCCAGCGTTATCTCACTTTCGATGAAGCAGAACGTGTTTTGAATGACTGCCACACAGGGGCATGCGGAGATCATCTTTGGAGCATAGCTACTGCCCAAAAAATCCTATGCTCTGGTTATTATTGGCCCACTTTGTTTAAAGACTGCATTGCAGCGGTCCAAAAGTGCCATCCATGTCAAATTTTCACGAAGAAAATGTGTGCTCATCCCGCCCCCCTTCATCCAGTTATCTCCATTGGTCCTTTTTCCAAATGGGGAATTGACTTCGTCACTTGTAATCCCATTTCGGAAAATGGACACAACTACATTGTGGTTGCAATCGACTATTTTACGAAATGGGCAGAAGCCATTCCCACTTTTAAGGCTGATGGCGAAACCGCCGCTCTCTTCCAGTTCAATCAGGTAATTTGTCGGTTCGGCGTACCCCTATCTATTGTCACAGATCATGGATCCCACTTTCAGAATCATATGATGACTGAATTAACATCCATGCTAGGTTTTCGTCAAGATAAATCTTTGTCTTACTATCCTCAACCTAATGGTCAAGTCGAAGCCGTAAATGGCATCCTCAAAACCATGTTTCATCGATTAGTCGGAAATCATAAAACCACATGGCATCGGAATTTGTATTCTGCGTTATGGGCATACCAAACGTCAGTCAAAACTGCCATGGGCTTCACATCATTTCAACTTGCATTCAGCCTGGAGGCAATACTTCCAATCGAGTGTGAAATTCCATCTCTCAAATTCACAGTTGAACTCCTACCCAACACCACTGCCACGAAAGAGCACTTGCTCTCGCTCAATTATTTGGACGAAACTCATCAAGATGCTACACTAGCACTTGAAGCTCACCAGCGCCGAGTCAAAGCTCAATACGAAAAATCTGTCAAGCCTCGTTCTTTCCAAGAGGGTGATCTTGTTCTACTCTATGATCAGAAACATGACCTCTTGGGGCAGGAACACTCCAACCATTATGGCTTGGTCCTTACTTCGTCACTAAAGTCCTCTCAAGAGGGGCTTACAAACTTTAGGACTGTAATGGAATTCCGCTACAACAGGCTCTATCTAAAGAAGTAATTTTCCTAGTTTCGCACTAGGCATATGCTTTGTAATTTTATGTATATAAGTTTTCCCTATTGTTTTGATGACTCTAGATATTTTTTGGTTTTTGAGGTGTTTTTTCTCATCTACAATTTTTTTTTCATACAGATGCCATCATCCTCCTTATCATACGTCGGATACGCGGACAGTGATAGTCGTCGCACTAGACACATTGCTTCAGCTGCTTGGGTTCTCTACACTCTTGAGTCAGAACTTCTTGGTTCTGGGGGAATTTTCCTAGGTAGTGCCACCAATAACATTGTCGAGTACATGTTAGTGATCCAACTCCTCACAGAGGCGGAATCTCGCGACATCTCTAGTTTAGTGGTCAGGTTAGATTCCCAACTCATCATTATGTAGTTAAACAATCATTACCATGTCCGTCATTCAGTCTTGTTACGTTATTTTTTAAGGGTGAAACTTTTAGAACGTCAATTTCAAACAATCACATTTGAGCATGTTCCTAGAGAATTTAATACATTAGCCGATTCATTGGCAAACTATGTGTTAGATTGGCATTTGTCACATTTGTTATAAAAAGATTTACACATGAGTATATATATTTTTTATTTTTCATAGAAAATACATAAAAAATCAAAAACACAAAATCACCAAAAAGTATGTGTATATATATATATGTATGTATGTCGTGTCCAGTACAATAGTTACATCAAAAAATCTTCCAAAACTTGGGTGTTTTACAAAAATTTGGCTATACTAAGCCCCGCTATGATACTTATACATCTGCTCCACCAACTAGGCCTGATGCTCATGATAACATACAACTGCTCTGGCTATCCTCCTCAGAGGCACCAGGTATCTCACCGGCACACCTACGGTATGTCGCTACAAACGAATTGAAACCTCCCGCATAGGAAGGGGTGGTATACCCATACTCAAACCCTCCAGGTTTCTGGAGAGTTCATGTAAGATCTGGGCATCATCATCCCCGGCGGCTTCCGTATCCTCAGCTGGTGTGTCAGCCCTGGGTAGCTGCAGTCCTCGCCGTGCATAGTGAGGGGCCTTAATTGGGCGAACAGGTGCCACATCTGTGTCAAGCAAACAAGCTTCATGTCAAAACATAATTTTCACCCTATTTTAACAAACAAAAAATTGCATAAACATTCAAAAGACAAAAACAAAGTACTTCCTAAAGCACTGATCATTTTTTTCTTACCATCGAGTCCCCACTGGGTGCCAAGGGGCAACACTAACTCTGGATCGCCTGTAAATTTCATCCCTGCATAGGGATAATCCTCAATCATAATGATCTGCGAGTCCAACCAATCAAAAAACCCATCATCAAAGCAGTGACGGACTGGGCCCTCTCCAGTCCGCGGAATCAGAGCTGCCCACTGAGCCTGTCTCGGCTCACGTGGGCCCAATGGCGCTATAATGATCCTGGGCCTCATCAATGGCACCCGCTCCAGTAGGAAGGAAACGATCAATGTGTCGTACCCAAACTCTCTTTGGGTACGGGTCTTGCATGTTGTGAGCTCTGCTCGGACCTAGCAGACAACTCCATCACACCAGTCAAACACCTGAGGCTGCATATAATCCAAGGCTAGCAACATTTGGGCCTTGGTGGCCACATGCTGACTCTTGGCCCCTGCCAAGCGAACAATCATCCATAGTATAGACCTCAGTGGTCTCAAAGCCACCCATGCAATAGGCACCCGGTTGCTCATTGCCTCTGCGTCACATATGCAATGAGTCAAAATAAGATCAGCAGTGGGACGCAGATCTGCTCTAGACCCTGTTAAGTTGGGCCTCAGTGCACGACATGATAGGCTGGTCAAAAAGTATACATCATCCTTCTCGATTGAGAGCTCACTGCCCCCAATCCGAAAGACATGGTGCCGCTCGTCCCATTGCTGAATCAACCACCTCATGAGGTCCTCTTAACCCCTCATCAGTTCTAAACGTGCATATTTTAGCAAACCGCATCTGCGGAGAGCCATTTAACTTTCAGCATCATTAACCATATCTCTTTCTTCCCGTTCATGTTCTCTCTCTCACCAGATACTCATGATTAACTGTTGAATACCTGCAAATGCAACATTTTCAACCGATTATAAATTGTCTGGACCACTTCAAAATGTTTATAAATGAGTTCCTAAAAAATGCATTGCGCCTAACGCTGGCTATAGTGCAAAATAGAGCGCACTAACACGTCCTTCCTTCATGATAAGTGCGCTTAAAGCGGCTCCAAAATTGTTGGTCGGGTTAGCCGCTAATATTTTTTAGGGCCTGTCAAATTTCCCATTTTGAACCAACAAAAATTCACAAAAATACAATTAAATGATAGCAGGAGGTTCTAGCTCTTACCTGGATCTCGCGGGAAGGAAAATCGTTGCCTAGATTGACCGCAATCGTCAGCTGAATTTTTCACCCTTTTTCACCCCAGAGCTCCTTCACAGCACTCAAAACAGTGAAAATGAAAGTCTTCTGACCTTCTTATAGCCATTTCTCAGGCATGACTCTCTTATCTAGTCCATAAAAAGTCGTGATTTCTTCCTGCACATGTCTTGCAACTATTGATTTTAGTTACTGATGTCCTGATGGGTGATCAAGATTTATATGCAAACATAAACATGTTTTGACCCGTTTATCGAGCATTCTTTTTACGGTATTTTTCTTGCTCGTTAATCCGAAAAACCTCGAGTTCTCGTCTTCGAACTCATTAAACTTATACGAAGTCGATTTTGAGCATTCTTTTTACGGTATTTTTCTTGCTCGTTAATCCGAAAAACCTCGAGTTCTCTTCTTCGGACTCGTTAAACTTATACAAAGTCGATTTCGAGCGTTCTTTTTATGGTCTTTTTCTTGCTCATTAATCCGAAAAACCTGGAGTTCTCTTCTTCAGACTCGTTAAAACTGACATGAAGAAGCACTGAGCTTTCTTTTTAGGGACTTTTTCTAGCTCATAAAACTGAAAAAACCCCGAGCTGCCTTTATCGGGCTCGTTAAACTACCACAACAGAGAGTAAGGAGCCATTCTTTTCCTCTTTTTCAAATCTCTTTAAACAGAAAAAGTAACCGAGTTTTCTCCGCGTGACTCGTTAAAATTTCACGGAGAGCACCGAATTTTTCTTTGTTGGACTCGTTAAAATTTCACAAAGAATACTGATTTTACTTCATCTCCTCGTACTCATAAAAAAATGAGGTAGACGTCCATCGAACATAGATTTCTCACTTTTCTAGCTTCAATGGACTAACTCATGGAAAATGAACTGTTTCGGGCTTACTCTTCTCCCTTTGTCGTTCCCAGTTATCAAGACATGACAAAGGTACCCCATGGAGTTGTCTTTTATGAAATTTTTCAGACTCTCTAAATATGAAAAATTCACCGAGTTTACTCGTCTGGAATCATTAAACCTAATCAGATGGGGCACAGAGTTGTCTTTTACGACATTTTTTAGACTCTCTAAATATGAAAAATTCACCGAGTTTACTCATCTGGACTCGTTAAACTTAATCAGATGGGGAAAAAATTAGACAAAATGGATACTACCTCTGTTAAATTTTCAAAAAGGTCGATTTGGCAGCAAAAATCTTGAACATGGCACTTCCCAGAAAACTCTTTCGCAGTTAGCCGAATCCTACCATATATGAGTATTAGCCTTCATCTCCCAGTGCCCCTACACCGGTAAAATCCTAACACACACTTTGGTGTTCATTAAGCCTCAGCTGCCTAGTACCCTGTTACAGTGCCTTCTATTGTTCAAGAAGATCTTGCTATCTACTTCTCCTCTTATCAACCAAACTGCTCATTATCCTAGAAATTATTTGTCGTCAAACATCCCCATTTTCTCTTCATTATCTCCATCATAAACAAAATCATTTGGTTTCTGTTTCGTGTTGACTGATGTAGGACACTTCAGTGCCTACCTTTCAACAGATCTCTTCCTATCGACTTCAACATCTTATCTAGGAAGTTGATCTAGAAACCTATCAGTACCCAGATACTTGTAGACATTAGTGGCAGGTAGTCTTGTGTTTTATTAGAAGTCTTCATCATTGGCTCTTGATCGAATTATTCTACGAGTGTTCGACTTCAACTCTTTGTATTCACACTCACTAGATTATACTGTGCATCTCAGGGACCATCATCATTATCGGTGGCCACCTTCACGTCTGTTAACAATTTTCATTATCGACTAGTAATCAGACGATTTCTCACATGTTCGATGATAGCTCCTTCATTCACATGTTGAGAAATATGCAGTTTAAGTGAAGCAGCGGTCAAGACTTTGGGGCAAAGGTTGCATCGTTAAATCTATTTTCCCTTCCCCAAGTTGCGATATTGTTTATGGAGACAGCTTCTTCAGCCCGATCATGTTATGACAGACATTTCCACATTGTGCTTATCGGTGGACAGATTCTTCATATCTCTGTTCTAGAGAAATTATGTTAATTAAGCTACGGAGCATGGGAATGCCCGACTCAAGGTAGATACTATATTTTCTAACATATGTTGTTGTTTCAGGTTTTCCTCAGTCTTTCAATCTCTTTATCTCTACTACACACATTATATAGTATTTCGGCCATCTTCTTCGTCTCTGACCTCACACTTTAGGGGGCATCTGTTACAGGTCAAATAACTTCCTCATCAGCTCAGAGGAGAAGACAAATATGGAAGGAATACAAAGACCTAAACTAAACCTATTTATGCCAAGGTAACACACCACTATAACATCAAGAGAGCATTATAACGCATTTGATCAATGCAAAGATCACGTTAGTGGCTAGGGAAATGCTTTGTTTACACTAGTGGGTAGCGTTACCCATGTTTTGAGTTTGAAACAGGAAAAACCCGCGGAGAATGATTTGAATTTTCAGTTTTTTCTCACAAGAGAGTCAGTACAAAATGGAAACCGCAAAGCACTAGTCTCTTATTGGGCCTTGCCATAAACAACTGAACTCTCAAGGAAGGAAAAAGCATGGAAAGTTGAGGAAACATCTTGGTTTTTTCTATTTAGAACTGGTGGAAGGAGAAAGGCAATGATTTCTCTCTCCATCTCCTATAAAACGGAGTTGAAGGCTCTTGGTTCAAGGTCGAAGGATTGTCAAAGTTTTGAATACTTGTGAAGTAGAGATTATTGTTGTAGTGTGAAGGTCAAAGGTCAAATAGGTTCATTGAGAACTTGTTAATCAAGACATAACCACATTGAGAGATAGAGAGGTTGGAAGGCTGAGGAGGGCTTGGTACAACTGACGGTTGTAATCCTCCTTTTTATAAATCAATAGAATTGTATCTGTTTTGTCCATTCTATGCATTGATATCGTTATTGTTTTTCAATTACTTATGTAGCATGAGATGAATTTCTTAGATGTAAATTGTTTAATGTTTGCTATATATTAACTTAATTGGTAGGAATGTATATTGTGATAGAGATTACACAGGTGCTTTGATCAATCACGAGGTCAAGATTTGGAGCTAGTGAAGGAGGATCCCTACTTCACTACTTTGCATTCTCCAAGAGACTTTGGGATCATAGAAGAGGTAATCTTCCATCCTATTCCATCAAGTTTTTTAACTTGATATGGACATGTATGCATCTTCTTTGTGAATTATATAGCTAATATTACTGTCTGCCTCGAGCACCGGAAATCCCTGAGAGGGATATTCGATAACCAAAAACCCAAGCATTTTACCCTATAGCAGTCCTCTAGCCTACAGGTAGTCATTAAACATGGGGCATTGATCCTTGTGATGCCCGGAAACTTTGCATCATATACACCATACATATGTGCATGCCTCCTTTCCTTTATCCTTGCGCAAAATCTATATTTTTAAATGCATTGCTTCCAACTGGATTTGGATCTGCTGGTTCCCGATTTGCGCAGCTGGTACTGGTGAAGCCTCTAGCTTCATTGAAATTTTTACGGCTCTAGCAAGTGTGGAAATTTTCTATTGACTCAAGGGCTGGCTCAGATCTAGTAGCAGCATGGCAATAACCACTCTTTGTGTTGGGTATAATAAATAGCGAATCCTCCATCTCGGAAAGTATGCTTCAACCTTTGATCTGCATCCCATACAGATTCATTCAATTCTTAGCGAATCTCCTTCAACTCAGTCACACATTGTGAAAATGATTTCGGCCTCTTGAATTGGTCTTTTAGTGCGGTCTTCAAATTATCGATAGTTGCATTAGTATTTTTTGCTACATACCTTATGTACCAATCTAGCGCACGATCTTGAAAATCAGTGGCTAGTTGTGCTTTCTTGACATCATCATTATTCACCTACTGCGTTGTCCACACATCGTTAGTGAAAAACCAAAATTGGTCTGTATGTTCATTCCTGATAACACGGAAAGTAGGTAGCTTCATGGAGGTGGTCATCTCTGTGCCTGTGGAGGTGGAGGTGGAGGTGGAGTGGATGATTTAGAGTGAGATGAGTTCAGAAGTGGAGTGTATGGGATCTGAACTATGGCCAATGACCCAAGACTTTTCTGATCTCGCAATACTTCTTCTTCAAAGTGTGCAGGTTCACTAGAGCTACTGCTTTTTTATTCTTCATCATCACCAAATTTACCTTTGAGAGGATTGTAAATAAAGCCTTCTTCTAGATCTACTCAGTAAGTTCTTCCACTGCGCATAGTCAGAAATCTACGGGACATTCACTCAATACAACTACATAGAGTACCCTGTTCACACAATATCATTTTAATCTATCGCTTCAGAGATGACAAGAACTTACCTCTAGGGCCCTTAAAAAACCTTTTTTCAACTTTAGAATAAGATACAAATTGATCAATACCAAATTCTGTCACAAATACTCCTATAACACAATCAATCAAATGATCTACTGCGCGGGTGATCTTGTTGCTAGTCTTCTCTAATTTTTGTACCAACTCTAGGGTCCAATGAGTGACTGCGTCATCCTTTTCGCAGGTCTGAAATTAAGTAATTCGAGACAACCATTCATGCAGCTCAGTCGCAAAGGAAGCAAAGAAAATTTCATGGACCTCTATATAAATATACTTTTGTACCCAATATTCGGCAGATTATTTAGAGCTTCTATTTTCTTGGATCGCAAATTCAAGTATCTTCTTATCAAGCCAATCTTGTAATTCATTCTGAGTCGGATGTTAAAACATCAAATATCCCTCAAAATGATCCTGGTCTCGGAAACAGAACCATTTGTTGGCTTGAGGGGTCCTGACCCAGGTTCGGAGTTATCACGCAACCAACAAAACCCTCCAATTACTGTCCCTTTCGGCAGTGATCTGCTTTTGCAGACCAAAGTCTCACCCGAAGCAGTATGGGGGGGTGTTGGAACTAAGTTTTGGCACCCTGAGGAAGTTTTTGATGTAGTGGCCCTAATTAGACTTAGTGAAAATAATATAACAAATGTGTGCATGCATAATCAATAGATCAAACCCTTTCACACATAATACTTTCATATATCTCGTGCACAGTAATTAGGTATACTTCAATCAAATCTATTCATATAATATTAACTAATATTGACACAGATGCAATTAGTCGTTGTCAAAATTAAATATGCAACACAAAACAGATTCAGATCTTAAATCAAATAATAGATAATCAATACAGCAAATCACATAGAGTCCAGGTTCGCAAAAACTGTCTTCTTTATTAAGAGATCTATCAATTCAATACATTCAATCCTTCTGCGAACATAGCCAGCATAGTCCATACAAAGCCAAGACTTAGTTCTCCGCGCACACAACCAGCAAGAGCCTTTCTACCCAAACGACCCAGACTTAGATCAAAACATTAACAACAACCATACACCATCGACATAAGACTGATTCTTACTTGACTCGATCCATACATATTTATACTATCTAGACGCACACATACAATGGTCTCAAACCATGGTTTGAGACTCATGGTTTTCCCTTTAAACCCATTACAATGATTAAGAGACTTTGACCCACCCCAAATCCCCTTTGACTCTTTATGAGCAATGTGTATAACCAAAAATTATACAAAATTATCCCAAAAATGCACCCCAGGGGACCCTGATCCAACACATACATTATTCAATTTATCTAATAGATCGCATTAAGATTGTGTCATTTTCTTATATATATTCAATTTTCTAAAAAAGGAGGAATTTGAGATGTTGATGGTTGATGTTTGGTCAATTTAATGTTATTAAATTGCTTACATTTTACCGGAGTTGGTAAACTTGTGAAGTGCAAGTGCACTATATATGCTAGAAGCATTTTTATTTTATTAGTGTGATGATAGAATTTGTAGAGATTGATTCTAAGGATGTTTTTATTCATATGCCCTTAATGATATTGATGGATTAAATTAAAACTAAGTTCTAAGAATCTACTTTCCAGAAATCAACTAAATTCTACAATTCAACTAAGTTTCTACTCTACAAAAACCGAAAAAACTCTTTTTCTATCTTACGAAGAAGTCTTAACTAATGTATTTGTTAGTCTCTAAGAATTATAACAATATAATGTATGAAATAAAATCAATACCTAGAAAGTAATTTAGATGTTTTAAATGAAATGCTATGTAAATGGAATTGTGTAAAGAAAATGAATAAGTCACTATTGTTCACGATAGAAATCACTCTTTAAACTAAAAAAATACTCACTCGTATGCCAAAAGTAAATCACTAAATCACTATTTCTTGGAAAGAAATCACTCAATGTTTTTTGAAATAAACCTATCTACAAACTAGAAAATAAATCTTTTAATGTTCTTGAAATAAATCACACATGAATCAGTAAAACTACTTTGCAATAAACTTCTGCTGCTTGAAAAGAAACCTATGAATCACTTTTGCATTTTAATAATTTAAAATGGAGATGAATCTACATCAAATGATAAAGGAAAATTATGTAAAATATGCTTTAATTGACAAAATGGAATTCTGGAAATAACTATAGCATTTGGAAAAATAAAAACATGAACTGAAACTACATCAAATGATAAAAACAAAGCTATGAAAACATCTATATGAAAAACAAAAAATATAGAACCTTCTATGTTTGCAGGGGCCCTCCACAAACAGGTGGTTTGAACGATCTACTCCAACAACTAGCTGCACATCAAATCTCCAAGATGTTTCTTTATTAAAAAGAAACAAAAACTGAGTTTTAAAATTTTCACAGTCACATTACAATTTTTGTATTGTTCAGGTATTTGTTTGCCTTGTATTTATAAAAACCTACGTATAATTGTTTCTAGGATTTTACGTCTATTTGGACTAAACAAATATTTTCATCAAAATAGTGTTTCTTCATGATTTTCTATTGGCAAAGAAAATCGTGAAGTCATGATTGTCTTGGTCTCTCACTCGCTTGTACAGTAGTGTGTTTGATCGTGCCTTTGACTATGTAATTGAATGATTTCTTGCATGATTTCTCTCAGATAGATAGGAGGAAATCCATGAGGGGTTCATTCTCCACCTATTCACATATTTTGTTGCTTAGCTAGCATCTCTAAACCCAGGAAACCATGGAGATGGCTACAGAAATGCGGGCCAGCTGCAAAATTAAGTCAATTTTGTAGCTAATACAATTTTTAATCTAATAATAAGGAACATTACTGAATATGAAATATAGGTCATTTAAATACCTTACCATGTCAAAAACTTTCAGCTTAATGCTTATTTGAGTTGATGATGTTGACAAAAAGGAGGAAAAGTAGGAGAAAGGAAGTGTCAAAATGAAACAGTCGTGAGGCTCTACAATTGATCTATTAGAGGAGAATAATATGTTTTTTTTTTACTATATTATTGTTTGATGGGTCGGGAATTCCCCGCTCAATTTGTTCTTCAATAATAAGTGGAGAATATTTATGAAGTAATTTCCTTGATCTAAGATGAATATCATTTGAATCAAGATTAGTAATCATACAAGATGGAAAATTTTGTAACTTGACATTGTAAGCGGGTTGAGCTACTATATTTTTGGGGTTTGGAATGGGTTGGATAGATAACTACGTTGATCATTGAGGAGATTGATTTGATGGAAATTGAATTTGTTGTGATTGAGGAACTTGTGGTTGTGTAGGTTGGGTAGGATAATCTTTTTGGACTTATGGAGGATATTTTAGGAATTTTTTTTGTTCATATTCTTGAAATTCTTTCAAGATGATTTTCCAGTACAATCACATTCATAAATATTTGGTTGACGCATTTCGAGTCACACAATGTAGTTCATCGCTAGGACTAAGATGATGAACAATATTGGGTGGTTCTAAATTCATCGACCAAAGATTTATGAATGTCATTGTAAAGGAAAAATCTTCTTGAAACAATATGAATCATAGAAGCATGAATTCAAATATTGTCAATATTGTTGGCATTGTTGTGGATATTGTGAGTATGGGTAATTTGACATATTTCCATAACCAAACCCTCTTTATCCTTATTTCCAAGGTTGGTTTTAGACTTGTTGTGGGGGGCATGTTTACCAAGGCGTAAGAGTATTTCAATTGTGTCATGGATATTATTGATAAGGATTAAATTGTTGTTTGGGGTATTAAGAAATACATATTGGTCATGGTTTTCGAGGTCTTGTTGGTGCAACATATAATTGTTGTTTTGTAGCTCCAGTGTCTCATTCAAAAACTGCTTTAAGTCTTGGTAGTGATGGGAAATTTCCTATTGCATGTTTTCCTGCAAATATAGCACACACTTCCATATTATTCAAAGTACATTAACGCAGAGGATGCTTCTTTCTACATTTTAGATAAATACTCAACAAAGTTGCATTTTCTATTTTATTGTTTTTGTTGTATTTTCAAAGTATTTGTTTGTTCACTAATATTACGAAGAATATTTGTTTTAAAATTTTCCAACAAATTGCCTACTTCAACTCTACTTACCCCACTAGATGTGGACTTACTCACTCTAGAGATAGCATATCTAGGTCCCTTACCATACTTAGCCTTTCCTCGAGAAATGTGCTTACGTAACTTACAATTTATGGATAATGGATTGATATGCACATCCCTTTTTCCATAATATTAAGTATATCTATCCATTTATCTCTAGTTCCTCGAAGTAGAAGAATTCTAAGAGCACTATCAAAATTCAAAAAATTGTGTTTAACCCTAGTAAAACTATAATGGAATCTTCTAAATAATCTTCAAAGGCATCACCCTCCTTTTTTGATATTTTGCATAATTCCTCTCGTAAATCTCAATTTACATAGTACTCTTAGTATTTTCAAGAAATATTTGATGTATATTGTCCCAAGTTCTAACACTATTTGTTCCTAATCCTAGAACTCATCACAAAGATGTGTCCTTAAGAGTAGCTAGAGATAAATTAAGTTTTTGGGCATCGAGAGAGTAATCATAACTATGACATAATACATCAATTTCAAAAAGAAAATTTTTAGGATATTTTGTTCTCATACCATGAAAATTAAGAAGTGTTGATGGTGAAATTTTTTTCATGTTAACATTTGTTGTTGGATCAATAATAGGAATCCAAATTATTCTTCAACATTTTTTGTGACTATTGTTTCCTTGCTCCTTTTGCTCTTTATTTTTATTCAACCATACTACAGCATTAAAAAAAAAAAAAAAAAGATTTTCACACACAAAGGAATAGTTTTATTACACTTCACAAATCACACAGATACATCACATATTTATGGTGCTTGTGAGATCCAACGAATTCCAAAACAAGAGGATTGGTTATTGAGAAATTATCTCAACAACTCAACCAAATCTACCTACTATAGTAAGTATTAGTTTCAAGTCCCCCTTTTAATGCTTACATTAATACATTAATCACAAATAGCAATATAAAGTGTTACACCAATTTTTGGTCATCTAACCTGTTACTATTAGATGGACCAAAGTACACCATGTAAGACCAATTTTACCCTAAGTAAAATTGCTTTCACTGTGAAAAATAACTTAGTAATCCATAATTTATTAAGTTTTTTATGGTCTAAACAGGAAACCCCATGAGGAAATATTGAATAAATCCATATTTGTTTGATTTTCCTCAAGGAATAGTTAGTTAAACAGCAGTTTAATTAATATTCCTGGTCATATTTAACCCAAAATAGGAAAATTAATTAGATAAATCATTATTTATCTTATTATTTTCTAGGAATAATTATTTAAACCTTATTTAAATAATATTCCTTGTAAAAATTGACCAAATCATTTATAAATAATTGAATAAATCACTATTTATTTAATTATTAGTCAACCACATCCTTTGTTAGGTCCCTATATTACTAGTATAGTCCCTTATTGTTGTTAGTGTAACCCCCTTATTGTTATTATTGTACCCTTGTAACCCCCATATTGTTATTATTGTGCCCTTAAATTATTATTGTTAGGTCGGCTAGGATTACATCGTGGCCCCACTAGGATTACATTGTGGCCCCATGGACTCCTATATATAGAAAGGAGGTTTTGTAATTTGAATCATCCAAGAATTGTTCATTCATGTAATGTATTGGAGGTTTCCCCCTCGAAGTGGTTTATTTCTAAGGCTTTGGTATCTCTTTTCTTCTCTTTTTGGAGCTGGTTTCACAACAATTGGTATGAGAGCTTTGAGATTCTAGGGTTTCGTTGCTCCAAACAGGTCAACGTGGAATTTTCGCTATAAATTTTTTTCTACGAAGGTTCAGAATCTAAAATTATTAGAGTGCAAAGAAAAAATCCTGAGGAACATCTTCAAAAAATTTCAGAGCTTGCTTCGCAATATTTGCGGAGATATGATCTGTGCAAGTTAGGTCATTTTGCAGGCTCCTAAATTTAACCTAAAAAGGTCATTGTGGTATTTTCATAATAAATTTTTTTCTACAAAGGTTCAGAAGCTGAAATTCGTAGAGTATTAATTCACAATCCTGAGGAACATTTTCAAAAAATTTCAGATATTGGTTCGCAATATTTTCGGAGATATGATCTGCGGAATTTAGGGCTTTTGAGGCTTTTGAATTTCATCTCAAAGAGGTGATTGCGGGAAAATTTTCATAACTCTCTCTCTGAGCATTGGATTGGAATGTTGTAAAAAGTGGCCACAATTTCATGGACTGTAGTTTTTTTTATATCAATTTCAGAGCCAAAGGAGGAAATAGTGACTTGTGGCAAGTCGTACAAGTTCGCTCTACTGAACCAGTCCAAAATTGGGTCATTGTGGGAGAATGGATATAACTTTTCCTTGAAG
This sequence comes from Pinus albicaulis, assembly GCA_034641835.2. Taxonomy (NCBI): domain Eukaryota; kingdom Viridiplantae; phylum Streptophyta; class Pinopsida; order Pinales; family Pinaceae; genus Pinus; species Pinus albicaulis. The sequence continues at coordinate 419,150,816 of CM076570.1, read as the reverse complement.
AATCCAAATCAGATCAGACCTGTGGCATTTGAAAGAAGCTTCAGAGGGCTACTATAGGGCTGAATTTCATATATTGAGGATCTGCAATTATAGAGATAAATCAATTTCAATATCGAGCTCCTCAAAAGCAAGTAAAAGGTGTGTATTTTTTTTCCGAATTACATAAGTCTTGTTTGAAGAATCAAGTTGAATTGATTCCAAGGGCATATTGTAGAATAGATATCAGTATTGGATTCTAAAATGGCCCCTAAAAATAATTCAACACCCATTAAGCCTTTAGAAGGCTCTACTATGACTCATGAAGACGAAGAATGGCAACACGACATATCAAAATTACAAGAGCAAGTGCAACAAATTTCGCTCTCGCAAAGAGCAACAAAAAATGACATGGAAGTTTTGAAGAAAGGTGTGGAAACTAAGATGGATGGTTTGAAAAAAGGCGTGGAATCTAAGATAGATGGCATGGAATCTAAGATAGATGGCATGGAATCTAAGATATATGGCATGGAGGCTGGCATGGAATCTAAGATGGATGACATGGAAGCTAAGATCGATGAGAAAATGGAAAACATGAAGAATGTTCTAAAAGCAGACATGGAAGGTTTGACAAAGTTGATACAAGAAATGTTTCCTAATTGTGAAAAGATAGTAGAAGAACCTCATGATGAGAACAAAATAAATGTTAATCGTGATTTCATAAACTCTAATGTTGGCGGGAAGAACCACCATATTCCAAAAATGGATATGAGGAAGTTTGATGGAAAGGATCCTGTAACATGGATAATACAGATGGAGCAATATTTTGATCTCCATAATGTGCAAAACACACAAAAGGTACGCATTGCAACTTTACATTTAGAACAAAATATATTTGTATGGTATCGATGGCTTTGCTCTCGTAAAAAAATTGTCACTTGGTCAATTTTTACGGAGGAAATGATAGCACATTATGAGGATACAAAGAGCAACACCTTCTTTAGCCAATTGATAAATCTCAAACAAAAGGGTTTAGTGGGGCAGCACATTGAGGACTTCCAAAAATTGAATATAAGGGTAACTCATATTCCAGAGGAACACAGGATTGATCTCTTCATAGGCACTTTAAAGGATAACATCCAACATGAAGTTCGCGTTTTGGAACCTGATTCATTGGAGAAGGCATTCAGGTTGGCAAGAAAAATTTAATGTAAAATTATGGCGACAAGGAAGCCTACCACTCACTTCTATAAAGATGGAAGTGTTGCTACTCCTAGATTTCCACAACCTACAAGGTTGACACCACAACAATTGGAAGAAAAAAAGAGAAAAAGGGCTTTGCTACAGTTGTGATAGAAAATACACTAAAGGTCATAAGTGTGCTGAGAAGAAATTATTTTACATAGATTGTGAAGAGGAAGAAGAAAATTAACAAGAAGAGGATATACACCAGGAACCAGCCCTAGAAGAGGAAGAAATGAATCCGACCATATCGTGTAATGCACTGGAAGGAATTACTACTCCTCAAACTCTCAAGATAAAAGGAAAAATCAAGAAGAAAAAGGTAATAGTGTTGATTGATTCAGGTAGCACCCATAATTTTATTCATTGTAAGGTAGCCAAGGAATTAAATTGTTTCCTATACCCAGCACCAGAATGTCAAGTGATGGTCGCAAATGGAGGAACTATAAATTGCTCTGGAAAATGCCATAATATCAAGCTAACCATGGGGGAATATGTATTGACTAGTCCAATGCTTTCCATTCCTATGGGAGGTGCTGATGTTGTACTAGGAGTACAATTGTTACAATCTTTGGGGACGGTAGCTTTTAATTTTCAAGAACTTTTCTTGAAATTTTTTTCAGAAGGAAAGGAAGTTGAATTACGGGGTATTGCAGGGAAGCCGGGAAAGATAATAAGCTCTAATGTCATGAAAAAGCTTCTAAATAAAGAACAACGAGGCATAATTGCACAATTATGCTCACTAGAAGTTCCAACATCAAAATCATCTATTTCTGCAGATCTCCAAAAAGTCTTGGACAATCATTCCAAGGTTTTTGAAACTCCAAAAGGACTCCCACCTATTCGTGATCATGATCATGCTATTCATTTTATTACAAGAAGTGTTCCTCAAAACATCAAGCCTTATAGATATCCTTATGTCCAAAAGAGCGAAATTGAACGTATGATTGCAGAAATGTTAGAGGCGGGTATAATTCAACCTAGTTAAAGTTCTTTCTCTACTCCTGTAGTATTGGTACACAAGAAGGATGGATCATGGCGCATGTGTCCGGATTATAGGGAGCTCAATAAGCTCACCATTAAAGATAAATTTCCCATTCCTGTGATTGATGAATTATTGGATGAATTACATGGAGCAAATTATTTTACCAAGTTGGATCTTCATTCAGGATATCATCAAATTAGAATGAAGACTGAAGATATTCCGAAAACAACATTTCGAACTCATGAGGGTCATTATGAATTTTTGGTCATGCCTTTTGGCCTTACAAATGCACCTTCTACATTTCAAGGGTTGATGAATTCCATTTTCAAACCCTTCCTTAGAAAATGTGTGCTAGTATTTTTTGATGATATACTAATCTACAGTAGGTCTTGGAAGGATCATGTTGAACATGTTGACAGGGTGCTCAAACTATTGCAGGAGAAACAATTATATGCAAAAACATCCAAATGTTTCTTTTGAGTACAAGAGGTGGAATATCTGGGTCATATTGTATCTCACGAGGGTGTTAAAGTAGACCCTAACAAAATTAAAGCCATTAAGGAATGGAAATTCCCCACAACCATAAGGTAGTTGCGAGGATTTCTCGGGTTAACAAGGTATTATCGCAAGTTTGTTAAGAATTATGGGAGAATAGCAGCACCTCTAACAACATTATTGAAGAAAGATGCATTTTCATGGACTCCTGAAGCAACTAAGGCCTTCGAACATCTTAAAGAGGCAATGTGCCTAGCACCGGTCTTAGCTACGCCAGACTTCACAAAAACCTTTATTGTGGAATGTGATGCCTCAGGAAATAGAATTGGTGCTATTTTAATGCAGGAAGGAAGACCCATTTCTTTTCAAAGTCATCCAATCAAAGGAAAGTATTTACAGAAACCTATTTATGAGAAGGAAATGTTAGCAATACTGCATGCACTAAAGAAATGGCGAACTTACCTAATGGGAAGACACTTCAAGGTAAAAACTGATCATGATAGTCTTAAACACTATTTGGAACAAAGACTATCGTCAAAAGAGCAGCAAAAATGGGTCACAAAGATGTTGGGTTATGACTTTGAAATAATCTACAAAAAAGGAAAGCTTAATGTTGTTGCAGATGCACTCTCAAGAAAGAATGAAGAGGTGGAAGCATTGTTTTGTGCCATTTCTATTATCCAACCAGATTGGATAACCGAAGCAAGAGATGAATGGAAGAAGGACAAAGATGTATGGACACTCATTCAAAAGTTGCAGCAAGATCCTAGTACATCTGATACATTTAGTTGGAAAAATGATTCCTTATGGTACAAAGATCGCTTATATCTTTGTAAGAATTCCCAACTAAAACAAAACATTCTTTTGGAATTGCACACTTCTCCTTTAGGAGGACACTCAGGATTTTTAAAAACTTACCACAGGGTGAAGAAAGAATTTTTTGGGATGGCCTTAAATCTGATATTCAAAAGTTTGTGGCGAAATTTTTGGTTTGCCAGCAGAATAAAGTGGAAACAATTAAGACCCCAGGACTTCTACAACCTTTATCCATTCCAAGTCAACGTTGGGAGGAGATTTCAATGGATTTTATCACATGTTTACCTAAGTCCGAAGGAAAGAGTGTCATCATGGTGGTAGTTGATAGACTTACTAAGTATGCACACTTTTGTGCATTATCTCATCCATTTAAAGCAAGTACAATTGCTACTACATTTATGGACACAATTCAAAAGCTACATGGAAACCCAAGGGTTATCGTGAGCGACAGAGATCCCATTTTTACTGGAAATTTTTGGACGGAGTTATTTTCTTGTTTGGGTACTCAATTAGCTCATAGCTCATCTTATCATCCTCAATCTGATGGTCAAACCGAGATAGTAAATAAATGTTTGGAAGGATATCTTCGTTGTTTTGTATCTGATAAACAAACACAATGGGTCAAGTGGTTACCTCTCGTTGAATGGTGGTATAACACTTCCTTCCATACCGCAACAAAAATGACCCCATTTATGGCACTTTATGGATATCATCCACCATCCATCACATCATCTTTAAGAGAAAATTCGAAGGTTCAAGCAGTGGAAGATCACATCGAGCATCAACAAGAAGTTCTCCAACTCTTAAAGGACAACCCGAATTTGGCACAAAATCGAATGAAACAACAGGTAGATCAACATCGCAGTGAGAGAAGTTTTGATGTAGGAGACTGGGTATTTTTACGGCTACAACCATACAAACAAATGTCCCTCAAGCAAGCTAAGAAGGATAATAAATTATCGCCAAAGTATTATGGTCCTTACAAGGTTTTGCAAAATATTGGTACTATGGCATACAAATTGGAGCTTCCCGCTTCTTCGCGAGTACATCCAGTTTTCCATGTTTCATGCTTAAAGAAGGTTATAGGTGAAAATATTCCAGTTCAAACAATATTTCCAGAACTTGATGAGGAAGGAAAAATCATATTGGAACCTGAAGCGGTCACGGAAACAAGAACTCTATAGCTACGAAATCGATCAATTTCAGAGTATCTCATCAAGTGGAAGAACTTACCCACTAAAGATTCTACATGGGAGGATGAGAATTTTATACAGAAGCACCCAGAGCTACTCAAGTGTTGAGGACAACACTTTTTTGAAGGAGAGGGGCATGTTAGGTCCCTATATTACTAGTATAGTCCCTTATTGTTGTTAGTGTAACCCCCTTATTGTTATTATTGTACCCTTGTAACCCCCATATCGTTATTATTGTGCCCTTAAATTATTATTGTTAGGCCGGCTAGGATTACATTGTAGCCCCATGGACTCCTACATATAGAAAGGAGGTTTTGTAATTTGTATCATCCAAGACTTGTTCATTCATGTAATGTATTGGAGGTTGCCCCCTCGAAGTGGCTTATTTCTAAGGCGTTGATATCTCTTTTCTTCTCTTTTTGGAGCTGGTTTCACAACATCCTTAAAATAATAAATAAATCATTTATTTATTTATTATTTACAATTAAAGGTATTTTACCAAAGTCAAATCCTTTTTCCCTCCAACAAATATAATAAAATATTCCATAAAATTTGGACCTAGATTTGGTTAATAATATTTTAATTATGCACCAATATCTAGACTAACTCGATATTTTGTTATAAATAGAAGGGTTTTTCCATTCACTCACTACCTTTTGTTGCCTAGAGATCACTCTGGATCTATACTTTTGGTCTGACTTTGATCCTCCATCATTGTCATATTTTGCTACCATTTTTCTTGTGAGCTCCCTTTGAGTTCCATTTTTTGTCTGGGTTTTCTACACCATCAAGAGAGAGAGATCTTAGATCTAAAGTGCTGAGGACATACAAGAACCCATCCCATTGAGGGGGACTGGTAACATCTTTCTATGTTCCCTTCCCAGGTGTCAAAAATACAAAAATTATTTAAAAATATTCTTGTCTTGTTTATTGGATGCATGGAGCAACTCTTGCTTTTATTTACTACTTAATGTCTTTTACTACATAGATCTAGATTTTGTAGCATTTATCTTGGTCAACTAACTACAGATCTAAAGAAATTGGAGGCCATATTTTATGTTAGGGATGTTTTTTATGCATAGATAAAGTGAGCTTTTTTCGTACACTTGCAATTAGAATTCATACTAACAATTGGCGACTCCACAAGGGTTTACGATTACGACCTCTGTCGTTTTTCAGATTCCTGCATGACCAACTGCTTCAAACCCTATGATTTTCCTTTAGCTTCTTGTTTTGCTTTTCTTGATGTTGTTTTTAACCTATAAAACCCTAAAACAGTAAAAATTCTAACTTATGTGTGTTTCCAGACCTATTACGCAGGTGACAGGTATTAGTCGCAGCTAAGACGACACTTTTTTCTGAAACCTACTCCCAAGAGTGCCGGAAGTGCAGGTTGCACTTTTTGGGCCAAAACCTGTACCTAAACCTCCAGGACGCAGAAAATAGCCTCAAACCTGTGACCTCTGCAGAAAAAAGGCCAAAAACTGCGACCTGTACTTTTTGCAGGAATTTTTCTGAGATTTTTCTGGGTTTTTCTGGACTATTGTTCAGGGTTGTCTGACCTCCGTCTTCACCCGTTTTGGACCTATACTTGCTTTTTTTTACTCATCAAATTAGGAACCTATCCCCCTAGGGCTTCAGTATGCTTCCACCTTTCTAGGAGGAGTTTAGCTGAAGCAGGTCATCTGGAATTTCAGTGTGTTCAGCCATTTTTTAGATTTGATCATGTACCTTCAGATCCATTTCATATTGGTTATTCATCCATCCAAAAAACCTCTTTTCAGTTTTGTTTGGTCTACCTCTAGGGTCCCCTCTGTTTCCCTTTAGGTTGTAGCCTTTCGCCACCCCATTTGCAACACTTTTCCCTCTGGTTTTTTGCTATTTTCTGCACCTATTTCTAGCAGATATAACCTTTAGATCATTTTCCCTCCCGACTTTAGATACATTGTCTATTTTGGTGTGTTTTGACTAGATTTTTCCCCACCCACAAACTAGTTGTTGAGAAGCCCGCCTCCTTGGGTTTAGATTGATCTCCCTAGACCCAGTGGTGCCAACGCACTGGGGGCATCCCATGCATCAGATGTGGGAGACTCAAGAAGCATCGTGTGGACAACAAGCCTCCCCTTCGGTTCCTCCCAATGTTGCACCTATCTAGCCGGCTACGTTTACCAATCCTTTCCCTCAGCAAGGATTCGTGGCTACCCAACCACCTGAAGGTCAGGCGGCCAATCAAGCTCCTCCATCTGGTACCTCTGATTACTATATTCTCATGATGAACTCTAAACAACCCATTACCGTTGACCTCAACCTTCAGAGTCTATCGCGTTAGTACAACAAGCCTCCCGCTACATCTGCCCTCGAGCCCCCTTCTTCAGGTCCACAGAGCCTCTTTTGACAACCAGTGGTCCTTTACAGATCACTCAGCCTAAGGAAGAGGTTAATACAAAGATCCCCAAGGGACCATTACACTGAAACACTGCTTCTAGCAAAGCTGCTCATTTGTATAGTATAGTAGATGATTTGGTGCAATCTCTTGTTGCCATCTCAACAATGTAACTCCTCCAGTCGTGCCCTTCACAATGAAAAGCTCTACTAACTGCCATGGGCGTTGTGGATCCTTCATATGATCATTTTATCATCTTCGATGTTGACCGGTTAGAACATCCTCCCCTTCCTACTTCCGTCGCCTTCCAAATCCCCATCAAGATCCGTAATGTCGACGTCTCCAGTTGTATCATTGATGAGGGGGCATCCACCTGTGTGATGTCCGCTTTGGTTTGGAAGAAACTCAGATCCCCTGAGTTGGCCCCTTCCACTATCACCCTCCGAGCGTGGGATGGCCACTCTTCCCAACCCATTGGCCTACTCCGTAATTGTCCTATTACTCTTGCGGGAAAGAATGTTTGTGTTGACGTAGAATTCATTAATGCCCCCTTAGATTACAACATTCTATTGGGTCATAGCTACACTTATGCAATGTCTACTGTCCCATCTTTGGTTCACTGTAAGATGCCCTTTCCTCATAATTGGAATATTTTCACCATCGACAAGTTGACATATTACGAATCGAAGTCTCAGACCTCCCCTGAGTCCATCATCTCTTCGGTGGCCAATAAGCAAATAGTCGAACCTTTGACCAGTGTCTCACCCGAAGTCTACAAAGACTCCTCTTTTCTTGGTTCTTTCCCTAGTCTTCCTCCTCCTGTCTCTGATCCCATCTCGTCGAACATTTGCATGATGCAATCATCTTAGGCTTCCCTCAAGCGGCCCGCTTCGATTAATCAGCAACCCCGCCCTCCGCAACCTGCTCCTAGCACTTTGACCCAGCCTTCAAGACCCCCTCCTCAAGGCTCATCATCTGTAGCTAGTATCCATGAGCCTCTCTACCCTCCCTACATGGTTCCTCCTGGCCTTAACCATCCTGGATTTGTCCCACTTTTCCATTACCCCTCCGTCAGATATCGTTCTTAGCTCCCCCTCCTAAAGTGTTTTCGGTACCTGTTATGGCTACCTTATCCCTTCCTAACTTGACCCTGGGATCCCAGTCTGGTACATTGATCCCCCAACCGTTATCCTTCCTGGTTAGCCCAAACCTTATCTTGCTTTGACCCCGATTCAACCGGTCCTCATGACCCCTCCCTCTGCTACCATGCCTCAGCAACCTCAATAGGAACCTCCTCCTATTGCGACAGCTTCGGGTGTAGGGGGAAAAGCTCACAAGAAGGCACCTAAAGATAAGGCTTCCCCAAAAAACCATGATCCTCCTCAGCCTCCAAAGCGTACCCCCGCATGTGCTTTGTGTGATGTTGTCGGTCATGCCACCCATCATTGTCTCGAATTGCCTTGTATCAATCCCATGGTCAATGTTGCATTCCCTGAGTCTGCAGTCCCTGAAGCCTCTGTTTCTTCCTCAATTTCCACCAAGAACCCTAAAACTATTCACACCAACTAACCTTGTGCTTTGTGTGATCTCCATGGCCATTATACCCACCGTTGTCCCCGCCTCACGCATTACCGCGCCACTTTGGAGGTAGTTCGGGAGTACAAGATTGAACAGAACCAGTCTGCCTCTCACATCCTTGCACAATATGCTTCAGGTCATCTTGAGGATTTACCCACTCCCATTGACATTCCCCCTCCTGATGTCGAGATGATGGAGCCTGCGGCCACCATCCTCTACCTATCATCATTCATGAGATCCACCGTGGAAGCTCCCTCTGAGACTTCCCCTTCTATTTCACTTGACCCCCCTTCAGCGATCACCCTAGGCTCAACATCATTGGATCCCTTATCTTCTTGTTCTTCCGTCACCCCCCGTGATGATGCGCATGTGAACCTTTCTTCTCATGATGATGAGTCAAGTAGCTTCGTCGCGTCATGTGGTCTCCCTTCCTTCAATCATCCCATCTTCTACTGTGATGATGACATCATGGAAGCCTTTTCCACCCCTGACTACATCATTCTCGCCCATAAGTGGAATGGCACCATCTGTGTCTATGGCGACTTTCACGACCTGAGAACAAGCTGCCCCCAAGACAGCTCCCACACACCACCTACCCGTTGGTGTCCGGGTGGTAGACATCCTACCCAGAGCACTCCCTCTAGCAGTGTTTGTTTGATTTCTACCTTACATTCAGGTTTCCAGCATTGTTCATCATCCTCTTAATTTTTGTCTTGTGGCACCTTTCAGACGGAACCCCCCCCCGTCCACACGTTATATCGGTTATGCCGATGGTGCAAGTCGCTACTCCCGGAATCTAGCCTCGATAGGTTGGGAAATTTTTACCCCCTTACATTCGCTTTTTCTCTCAAACGGTGTATGCATTGGTACTGCCACCAATAACCAAGCTGAATATGATGTAGTGCGAGTTTTATTAGCTGATTCCCTTTCCCATCGCATCCTCCACCTTCATGTTCATTTAGATTCCATACTTATTGTCATGAAATTGAATGGTGTCTATCGTGTGCATAATCCTATCCTTTTTAGAAGATATTTACAAGTGAAGCTTTTGATGCGTGAATTTGAAATCATTACATTCAGTCATGTACCTAGTGCACAAAATCACTATGTAGATAGCATTGAAAACATATTCTAGATTGGCACTTAGCACATGCATTTAACACAAGACAATAACATAAAATCATCAAAATGATGCATATCGATTATATCTATCGTATAAAATGTTTTAGGGTCCATTAACTCTAATACATATGACATGCCCACAGCATGTTACAAAAATTCAAAACTAGGGGCACCACCTGCCCCTACATCTAATCACTATCTGGAGGATCCCGAGCCAATGGCTCTGCTCCTGCAGCTCGTAAATCGCGCATCCCCTATCCAACCATCACCATGCACCGCATGACCCCTCACCACTCCAAGGGTAGACCAACACATGGCTCTATGTACTAGTCATCCAAGCCTTGCCAGTCGCACTCTGAAACACCGGTCAAAAGCCTCTCACATCTATTATGGATGTCCTCCAAGAGGGCCACTACATCCTCATTTTGCGGTGCTCTCGATCCACTAGGTCCTGCAAGTCCTGATACTGCAGGTCGTTCCATGTACTTGGTCGATTTTACCAGTGTTGTATCTGCATAACAAAAGTGAAAGAATCAATACCATATAAAACATTATGAAACTTTAAAATGCACATAAAATATTAGCAACTTGTCACTTACTATCAGGCCCCCATACTCGACCAGGCAGCAGTGGCAAGTCCAGGTCCCCATGATAACTCATCCCACTATAGGGATAGTCGTCTATGTATAGTGGAATCTGATCCCAATGAGCAAAGAACTTGGGTCGGAACACCCGTCCAACCGCCCCACCTCCTCCTCTACACAGTAGCCGCCCCCACCGGCGCATCCTAGACTCCCTCGAGCACCCATCCTAGATCTGTATGTGAGGTCGAAGTGTCAAGATCTTCTTAAAGAAGAGCGAGCACAACACTGTGACATATGCACATTCATGGTTCACTTGCCGCTTGCATAGCAATAATTATCATTTCAACAACGATAATGTCATTTGGGCCCACCCATAGTAGGTCCCACTCAACACACTCTCAAAAAGCATCATCTAACCCCCAGTGATGTGGTGGAGTGCCTGGTTGCCCAGGATCCGCAGCACCGCTATGGCCACAGCACAGGTCTCTAACATGTCTAGATCCTCGATCGATATCCGTGTCCCCTTGACATGGAGACCTGGTCGACAATGGCACTCTACAAACTCCATGATGTTATGCCCTTACGGTAACACTAGTTGCATATTCCCCACCATCCCAAGCAGTGGGAGACCAGTCAGAAAATATATATCCTAGACCGTCAACTCGATCTGGAGCCCGTGCACTATAAATACCCCATGGTCCATGTTAGTCATCAGTATTTTTCACCTGTTGTTGATGACTAGATTCCTAGCTGATTTTTCTAGAAGTTGATCTCCATATGTCAATTTGTCATCTAGAAAACCCCCAAACAAATTTTTGCTTTCCTAGCCCTTCCTGTCAGCCTATGATCAGAGCAATCTTCAGTTTTAAAATTCATGTCTTGTTTCAACAAAGTATCCCTTTCTATAGTTGTCTTGGTCTTGCTTATCTACTATCATTTTCCCCTTGGTTCTCATGAAACTCACTGTCCAATATTTTACAAAGTGTCTCCCTTCCTATCCTTGATCTTCTTGTCAAACAAAATCAGAATCAATGAAATTTTCTCCTAAGTTAGGTAGTGGCGCTTTAGAGAGTCCCTACCTCGACAAAAATAGCCTGAGCCAGAATTCTTTGTTCAATACCAACCAGCCTGAATTAGCGCTTAATCTACAAAAACAAACCTTGATATACCCCTAGGTCGCGCCACTAAGAGGTCTTGTTGTCTCAGTCCAGAAGAAATTATATAAATATCTAATATAGAAAGAGATGAGCATGTGCAGAGTCTAAAAGAATATGCTTAAGATCGGGCAAAATCTCCATAAGACACTAAAGGAGCTTTCAAGGGTTCAAAGTCATATTTTTTGCATCTCTGCAGGGTGCAAATCAAATGACAAACTGTATCCAGACAAGAACAAAGAGACAAATCCAAATAATTTTCTCATGTTGAAGAGATTTTCCATCAGTAAGCAGATGGAGAGCTGCAATGAAAAGAAAGCAGAAGTACATGTTTCAAAAGCCAAACTGATATAATGATTGATCTACAGTGTTGCAGTGTCTCTCTTAGAAGCAGAAATGTACGAGTATTCTATAGGACATCATCAAACTGAACATAAGAAGACAGTTGCTTCTTATGTTGCCTTGAGCCTGGGATAAAAACACTAGTCAAAGAGAAAATCCAATGTACCTCTGCAAACACAGTCAAAAAAGGATAGTAAATGATGACTAGCAAGAAAATAATCTACAAATACATGTCATGTGGTTTCTGGTTTAAAAGGTTCACAAAGATATTTGACAAAGGATACATATCTCAAAATATGCCTCATATAGCAGATTGTCAAGATTTCACTTTATTACCTATTCTGATATACCAAGCATAGACATGTGTGGCAAAGAAAGATGACACAGTTTAGCAAATGGATGAAATTTCATGACTGTGAAGACCTCCTTCAAAGAGAAAGTGGATGAAATGTCATAACAGATGCATGGCAAAGATATAAAATTATGTTTAAAAGGGTTTTTATTGGTAAGACCAGGTGTGAAACAATGGTTAATACAAATGAAAAATCATTGTGTTGAAAACCTCTTCCACATTAAAAACACACAAGTGGTATGGGGTTTCAGCCATGTAAATGAGAGTATGATTACTGGTGAGTCTGCACCAGTGTCAAAGGAGGTTGGAAGGACAGTCATGAGAGGCACTCTGAACTTAAATAGGGCTCTTCACATTCAAGTAACAAAGTAGATTTAGATGTTGCTCTATCCCATATTGTTACTTTGGTTGAGACAGTTCAAATGGCTAAAACCCCAATTCAGAAGTTTGTTGATTATATTGCCTTTGTTTTTGTTGTTCCCGTCGTTGTTGCATTGGTTTTTGTGACATGGTTGGGTTGGTATCTTACTGGAGTACTTAATGCCTATCTAGAAGATTAGTTGCCACCTGCTAGTAATCATTTTGTTTTTTGCACTCATGTTTACTATCTCAGTTCTGGTCATTACCTGCCCTTGTGCTTTAGGGCTTTCCACTCCCACAGCTATAATGGTAGAAACAGGTTTTGAAATCCTTCATGGAGTGCTTGGACCTTTTCCCAAGTAGCAAACAAATTAAGGTTGAAGATGAGGTCATTAATGACATCATTGTTAAACTTCTCAAAACTCCTTCACAGAGAAATAGAAGTTCATCATCCCCTGCTATATGGACCAAATTACTTTGGCAATCCAAGAGATGAAGGATGGGCAGGTTCTTAAGATTGAAATTTGTGTAGTTTTGGTAAATAGTGCTCGGAGAAAATTTTACAAAGCCCTTGATGTGGATCCTTATTCACTGATAAATACAATGGGCACATACAATATGTGCACTATATACGAAAGAATCATTCCTGTTGACACTGATTCTATGGAACCTATTAATGGTGTTTCTGTTGATTAAAGTGCAGTCAAGAAAACAAAAACGTTGTGTTGTTGTTATAATGTGCCGGTTTGTTCATGTGACATTGCTCAATCTATAGATATAGATGGAATATTTTATACCTTTCATGGTATCAGTTGAAGAAACATTCCATTCAATATGACAAAGGTTGCAAAAGACTGTGTTAAAGGAGATAAACTAGCATAGTTTGTAGTTTGTGGTGCACTATGAAGAATGTGCATCTCTACAAACAATTGTAGAGTGCTGAAGATAAACAGAAACATCTGGGTGCTGACTCCATTGAGTCACTGCTTTTCTGTTGTCTCGACTTATTCTTACTGTAATTGATGTTGACTTGGCTTTGGGTTGAGTCAACAATTGGTAGAGATTTTTTTAGGTCAAAAACTGGTCAGACTTGGCTGAGCCAGATAAGAATGGTAACAAGCTACAATTGGAAAATCAAATGAGTGTGTGTAGCAAGAAGAAAAAATCTTCTGGAAAGAAGATTACTGGTTTTCAGCTTGCATCAAGAGGAGATTCTCAGAAAATATTGATAACATCTGCAGATTCACGAGTTCATGTTTATGATAGTTCTGAGCTTGTTTGAAAATATAAAGGTTCTAGTACACAACCAATCCCAGTTATGATATTCTGCATGATTCTATGTATTTGGAGATTAAAAGCAAAGACTAAATTCAAGGAGAAGGAAAAGATTGCAAATGGTAAAGCTTCATTGTGGCCTGTGGAAGTTGAAACAGCTGCAAACAAGTCTATACTTCATTGAAGTCTTTGTCTGTAGAGAAAAGGTCAAAGCTGTCTAACATACACAATGCAAACTGGTAGATATCACTGGTGGCCCTGTAATGCCTGAGCAGCACCTACAATCTGGATTAAATGCTAATGGTGAAGCTACAAACTTGATTGAGCAACAACAACGTGGATTGGTGTTGGTTGATGCAGGTGAAGATAATGATATCTGCAAAAGGCTTGGCTAAAATACACGACCAGTTCTTACTTCAGCATGCCTCAATAAAAGCAAATGTTTTAAGGACCGAGGAGAATTTTAGAAAGAGGCAATGTGAAGTTACTGGTAAGAAGAAGGGACGTGGCCCGAGCATACTTGCCAAATATCCTCTTGGCAGTACTCTTCCTCATCAAAGGGTTTCAGTGCAGGAAATTATGGATAATCAAGTTGAAACTGATGTTATTTTGTCATCACTGTCAAAGAAAAGAAGAGAGCAGTAGTGGATTTCATAAAAAAACCAACTTTTGCAAAAGCAGCACGCCTGAGAATGAGCGTGGTGCGCCTGTAAGAAGACATAGAACAAAATTATGAAGGGCGCGGCGCGCCTGTAGTTGAGCGCATCACGCCTATGCCCGACGCCTGGTGTTACCTCTAAACGCCACCGCCCAGCATTCAAATGCACTTTCCGATCACTTCATGCCATGATAATCTTTTCTATCACCTGCCAAATATTCTTAACCTCTTCAATCTGCCGAATCCACCACTTGTTTGGCATTTGAGCACTGCTTGCACCACCAAACTTTGAATGGCCCGGGCCATGTCTGAACGGCCTGGTGCCCGTCACCCTGTGTTATGTCTAAACGGCCCGGTGTTGCTCCTGAACGGCACGGCGCCCAATGTTTCCCCTAAACGCCACTCTGAATGCCAGCGGCCGAGCATTTTTCTACATTTACAGAGCCCTCCAAGCATGAAAACATTCCATTCCACACACCAAATGCTCCTTATACATTCATGTTCCAAATTCAAATTTTGAAATTGCAAAAAGTTGCCCCTAACCTCTGTTTCATGACCCCGCCCAGTTTGCCCCTGAAAGGCCCAGCGCCCGGGTGCCCGGGCCACTAGCAACACAGTTTTTCGAAAGATGCCAAAGTCAAGATTTTGCAGAAAGATACCCCCAAATGCATCAAGAAACTTTTAAAAGAGTTTGAAGGAAGTCTTTGACTATGATTACAAAGGATAAAACAGTGAAAGGGCAGATATTTGTTATGTTAATTTGAAAGTCTTTCCTATTTTATAGATGGCTTAGAACACACCTAGTCTCTAAGGAAAAAGCAGACTTAGGTTGACGTCTTTTAAATCAGTTTAAAAGGGTGTTAAAACATTGATTTCAAAGCTGCTTTGATCATCTGAAACCATAGAGAAACAGTAAAAGAGAGGATATTTGATTGTACCATATTTGAAAGCCTTTTGTGTTGAGGAGAGTTAAAGTATACACAGTTGCTAGAGAGAAAAGCAGAGTCTGTTTGTTGGAGGTCTTCAAATATGTTTAAAGGGTTTCTTAAATAGTGTTTTCAAAAGAGCACCATGTTTGTTAAAACTCATAGAAAAGCAGTGACTAGGGGATGAATATTTTGTCAAATTAAAAGGGGTCTTCTTGCTGTGGATAACAAGGATACAAATAGTGATTAAGGGGAAGAGGTTTTTGGTGCCAAAAACACAAGGACACTTCCCTTAAAAAACCAGAAACATGTCTTGTTAAAGGCCACTTGGCTCAAACACAATACTGAAGAGATGACTTTAGTGATGATGAGGAACAAGGAAAAGAGGCTAAACATAGCAGTGATAATGAAGAGCAAAGTGATGGGCAGTGAGGCAGTGATGAAAAGGAACATTATGGAAGCCAACACAGCAATAAGCATAAGGGTGATGAAGCACAAAACAGTGAAGGGAAAGAGGATGACAGTCATGAAGAAGGCAGTGACAAAGACAAACAAGGCAGCCCTCAAGCAAGCAATGATGAGGGTTGTTAGTCTCCTATACCAATAGGTGTCATTTTTCATGATTGACTTGTTGAACTATGCAATATGTTCAAACCTTTTTCTTGTGCAAAGGTGTTCCATATTCTTGAAAAATCAAAAAAATTTAAAAAATATAAAGAGGGTATACCCTAAAAGAAAAATCAAAGGGTGAAAAGAATAAAATGGTCAAAAAAGTGAAAGAACTGAACCCCAAACAAAAAAGACCAGGAAAGTGTGCAAATCCAAATGCCATTACTATTTCATTTTTTGTAATAAACAAAATTGTGTGCAGCTTGTTAAACTTTTTCCACAATTTATGAAGAGTCAAACTGTTTAAACTTGATTCATTCATTTTTCAATTTCATGTTGTAGAATAGAGAATAAATATCTGGCTAAACAGTTTAATCTTGGCAGATAAGTAGATAGGTAGAGTTAATAAAAGGTGCTCAACAGTTTAATCTGAGCCCTTGGATGTAACAAGTGTAGACTTAGATAGGATTGCCATGTAAAAGAAAAAGAAGATTGATAAGGGTTTGCCAGTCTAAGTGCACCCTAATAAAGAAGAGAAAATGGTAGAGTAAAGTAGGTAGGGTAGGTAGATGTTGTTGCAGAATTACATGTGATGAATGATGGTTCTAAATGTTTTCAGTTTTTACTTTCATCACAAAGTAAAAAGGCAGATACTACATTGGAAAGTTCACAGCAGAGCAAAGTTAAAATCATTAACTTCCCATTTCACTTTTTCCCTAAATATTTTACTAATTTCCCCTCAAGTGCTAAGGAATTTGAAGATTAAAGGGGCTCAAGGCATTTCCTTGACTTTTGGAGGGACCGGACCCTCAGCCCAATGATTGGAGAAAACCTTAGTATTTAAAAATATTCATCATACTCATTCATTCATAAAAATCTTTTCCTAAGTAAAATCTCATTTTACTTACCAAAAAAAAAACATGCAATAATCCATAAAAGCCCTCAAAATCACTTTTTATTCTAAGCTTAAGTGACGAAAGTATTATAATGCAAATTACTTTGTAAATCCTCACTTTCTTGGTTATATTTAAAGTGTTTTGAGTTTACCTTGTCCTTTGTCATATTAACTCTAATTTATCTATTAAATCCCTATTGAAAATACCTTATCCTATTATCTATAACTCCCTTTTATAATAATATCCCCAAAAAACCCTCTTATTATAAGTTTTAGCCAAAGTTAATTAAATCATACATGATTAAATAAAAATCCCACATTACAAACCCTTTGGCTAAAATATATCCGTATATATTAACTCTGCCCCCTATGGTAAATGAATTTCATTGATTTATTACCATATAATAAAAACATACAAAAAAGGTTTAAGCATATGTTTTATATGTTTAAAACGTAAAAATAACATCCGAAGTCTTTAAACCATTCGTAACCCCGACCCTTTATAAACCAACGAGATTAATTAATCACCTGCATTAATTAAATAGCCAATCAAATCTCGCCCGAAATAATTAATTAACGTTAATTATATTGAACCCCCGCACATTAACACCCCGCCATCTCCCTGTTTTATCCGTCGTTAGAGCAACCCGCCCATGATCGACGGCTCGCATCAATTCCGCTACCCATCTTCCTTCCAAAAAATAACTCGCGAAATCAAAGCGTTTTTTAAATAGTTCCCGGGCCACGTGTCTTTCAATCTATGGAATCGCTACTGATTCGCATAAAACTGCCTTCCCTCAAAGGTGGTGCGGAATAAACCGCTTACCACCATTCCCCCGTGACGTGTCCATTGTACAGCCTGACGTCATATATTAAAATAATAAAATATTCCCCCCGTTTGACTTTGTAAATAAAACAAAAAACTCGCGCATTTTTCATTATTCTGTGTACTGAAAGCAACTGCGCCCTCCATACTGAGAAATTCAAAAAATCTACTGTCAACTACTATTTAACCGAATTTTGTTGAAAACTTCTGCCAGACCAGCTTCCCAGCGACCATCCGCAGTCAACTTGTACCTGTTAAAACACTGCCATTTCCCATAAACAGGTACCAGACATTGGTCCTTCTTCAGCAGGGAATTTTCAACGGGAATTACAGGAAAACATACCATCAATTGCAGTTGAATCCAAGGGAAAAGAGAAAGAGGTTGCTTTCCAGGTTACAGAAACACTCATTATGACAGAACAACCTCAAACATCTAAAGCGCAAGGGCAAACACAGGTTCCTCCTCAAACCAATCCAGTAGAAATTCCAAATTTGCAAACTCCACTGAATATTGAAAAGGGCAAGAAAAGAGAGGCTGAAGGTACTACTCCTCCTAGGGAATCTTCGCAACAACCTTAGGCCAAAAGGCAGAGATTGAATCCACTTCCAAAAGTTGAATCTTTTGAAGAAATCATTGATATCCCAGAGAAAGAAGATAGTCAGCAAACAAGTTCAGTTAGTGGAACATACTCAGGTCTTCAAGGAAAGGAAATACAAAGGCAGTTAAGTACAGAAATATCTTCTTTTAAACCACCACTTAAAGATGCAGGAGATATAAAGAAGACATTCATCAGTATAAAAGCAAGGAATGATCCACTGAGGATACAGGTGTATAATCAATATCTTAAAATGGCTCCAAAAAATCAAGAGAGATTAATGTCAGCTTTTGACATTCAACAGGGTCAAATGCTAATGAGCCATTTTAAACCCAAAGTGCAACAACCACAGACAGCAGCTGATTATATCAGAACCAATTTTGAGGTCCTAGCAAAAGATATTCATCCTTTGGACCAGATTGAATTACACAAACAGACCGGAGAAATGATCTATTCTACTCTTACTGACAAAGCAATGGCAGCTCATAACTTGCAAGATTCTTTGAACAACACCAATACCCAGTTGCAGATTGAGAAAGCTTCTTCCCAAGCAAAGGATAACAGGATAAAATCTTTGGAGGAAATAATTATCAGTTTGGGCCATAATCCCAAGGATGTCAAGAGTATTGAAGCATTGATTAAAAAGAAAGATGATGATATTGTTGCATTAAGGAAACAATTGAAACTACCAGCTTCAAGGCACCCTCAGACCGAAGAAGTAATGAAGGAAAATTCAGAAGAAGAGGTGATGGAATTACTTCTAAAAATGAATGAACGACTTGCTGAAACAGAAAAAGAACTTGAGCAAGCATTAAAAGATAAAGAGTCCATTAGTATAGCAACTACAGCACAGGCAGCCATAGGAACAGGTACATCAATCACAGGTCAACAAGCAGAGCTAACACAGGTGAACACTTCTGATAAGGGTTCTGATGAATTAATCAAAGCAATGAATGAATTAAAACTGCAAGTGACAGAACTCCAAAGCTTAAAGTTTCATCTTTCTACTCTGGAAAATAAATATGATCAATCAAAAATGAGTGTTGCTGAGAAGACAAGAGAAATCAAAAGACTAGAAAAATCAGTTAAAGCATTGGAAAAGGATCTTACAATGGAAAAAACTTTAGGTGAATTAAAAGAAATTCTTTGGAATAATATTATACAGTCAATAAATGATGTTTGGTCTTCTATTCAAATAATGCATGAACAGCAGGATTTAGTCAAATTGGCTCTGGAAGAAACTGAGAGAGCAAGAGAAGAGTTAGGGAATATGCCAGAAGAAGCCAATAGTCTTATCAATTTTTTGAACACCCAGAATAAGCAGCAACTTGCAGAATTTGGAATTCAGGACAAGACAGGAACCATCTTGGAAATCAAAAGAGTTTTTACCAAAAGAACTCTTTTGCAAAATCTTGAACGAAGGTGTTCAGACATGCAGCAAGAAATTTTCACCTTCAAAGAAAGATTTGATGATTTGTTAAATAAAGGTTTGCCCAGTCCTGTTATTGAAGAAGTTAGATTAATGGATTTGGAAATTTTTGTAGCAAAAGTAAACAAACAGGTTAATGATCAAGCCAGTTCTTCAACCAGTACAGCAGAAGGAACATTGCCAACAGGGAAAAGCCTTTATGAAAAATTGGAAAGTTTATTTTGTCTTGAACATGAAATAAAACATTTGTTTCCATATCAGCCTAATTTTTTCAAATACATCGAAGCTGATGAAACATTGAGAAAATTGCAAAGAACCAGACTGCCAGAAGTTCAATGGTGGGATGAGATGATGGAACTTTTATAAAATTTATCCTTGGGTAAATTTTTTACCTATTTTACTGAGGTATATCTTGATAAAAGATAAATAGTGAATAAAGGTCAAAGAGTATCAGTTCAGCAGTTAAAGTGTCTCAGTAAAAACAAAGAGTATCAGACAAACAAGGCAATCAGAAAAAAATTACTCTAGAAGACAGCAACGAGCTAAAACAAAGGAACTTCTTCCAGCACATTCTAAAAAAGAGGAGACAGCACACAACATCAACTGATTTATCCTATTTACGAGACCATCTGTCTCTATTTTTATTGCAACTTATTCATTAGTCACCCTAGATTATATCTCTTTTGTTATGAGATATTTTAAATAATCTTTTGTATAAATAAGCCCTCAATCGAATTAGTGAGGGTGGATTCTTCTACTTTGCTGTAACATTGACTTTTTGGAATAAAAGTGTTTTGGAGAAACTTCTTTGTGGCTTGCTGGATGATGATTTGAAGCTCAAGACTTTTTGCAGGATTCATGTGTCAGACTACAGTTCAATAAGTCTTTCTATCCTATGTTTTAAGTTTTATATCTGTTTATAATATCACTGTGTTCCATTTCTGAATAATTGACATAAAAGAATAAATCAGAACTTACTTAAGTGTACTCTGATTTCAATTGTGATTATTCTAATTGTTTTCTTCTAAACTGGTTATAAGCAATGAATTCTTAATTGCTCTTGTTTTGCTGGTTTAAACATTTTGATTACTATAGTAAAGAATTCTTAACTGATCTTTATTTGTAATCATTCACTTTCTTTCTTTGAACATGTTGAAAGATTCTTAATTGCCTTTCATCCCTTCAAAATCCATTCCATTCACTTTAATTTCTAAAATTGTTCTCTGTTTGGCTATCTTGCTCTGCAAAGCCATCTTGTGTGTAGAATATTAATCCAGTAAAGCCATCCTTTCGACTCCATAGCCCAATGGCCTGAAATACTCAATCGTACCCTTAGTTGGCAGATTCCACCATTCAAATTCAAACAAAACTCTTGGACTTATAACTAGCCTAATATTTTCAAAGAACAAAAGCTAAATTTTAAAGAGAGAGCCCTCTCTGGATACAGATTGGCTAGATTCTGTATCTGAAGGTTGGTTTGTGGTTACCTCGGATTTACTTTCCTTTTCCACAACTTCAAGGAAAATCTGAGTGATAACATAGTGGCGACTCCACTGGGGAACGAATCAATTTTATTGTTACTATTGTTTGCTTATAAGCTATAGACAGAGTCTGAAGATTAGCCAGGTAGCCTTTGAAATGTTTTTTCTCTGCAACTGCATAGTAAACAAATGCTGCTTCAGTCTATCTCTGATTTAGCTTATAAACTAAGCTGTAATTTCAAATATTCAATCAAATTCTCTAGTTCAATAAGTCTTTTCTATCCTATGTTTTAAGTTTTATATCTGTTTATAATATCACTGTGTTCCATTTCAGAATAATTGACATAAAAGAATAAATCAGAATTTACTTAAGTGTACTCTGATTTCAATTGTGATTATTCTAAACGTTTTCTGCTAAACCGGTTATAAGCAACGAATTCTTAATTGCTCTTGTTTCGCTGGTTTAAACATTTTGATTACTATAGTAAAGAATTCTTAACTGCTCTTTATTTGTAATCATTAACTTTCTTTCTTTGAACATGTTGAAATATTCTTAATTGCCTTTCATCCCTTCAAAATCCATTCCATTCACTTTAATTTCTAAAATTGTTCTTTGTTTGGCTATCTTGCGCTGCAAAGCCATCTTGTGTGTAGAATATTTATCCAGTAAAGCCATCCTTTCGACTACATAGCCCAATGGCCTGAAAATATTCAACCTTGTCCTTAGTTGGCAGATTCCACCATTCAAATTCAAACAAAATTCTTGGACTTATATCTAGCCTAAAACTTTCTAAGAACTAGCTAAATTTTAAGAGAGAGCCCTCTCTGGATACAAGATGGCTAGGTCATATACGAAGGTTGGTTTGTGGTTACCTCGGTTTGCTGCTTTCCACAACTTCGGAAAATCGAGTGATAACAGAGAGGGCAGAAAATACAAACATGAATCATGAAGACTCTCAAAGCATGTGCTATTTCCTCCCTAAGCAAGGGGCCATAACTTCTTCGCCAAAGCTAAAATGCCAAACAACAAGGAAGAAAACCAAGAAAAACTCAAAATTGCCCAAAGAGGGCACCCGATGAGAAAAAGTGGAAAGGACACCTCTAGGCTTGGAATTTTGGCCCAATCTTCTACACATGTTTCTAAAAATCAGCAGGGACTTGCTCGCCAAAAATGGGCGAAATTCAACAAAGTTTGGTTTTTGTCATTTTTGGGCTTTTTGCTAAAAATCATGGGCATCTCATTTTTGTTTGAGACATCCTCAAAGGATGAAAATGGTATCATTGTGTGCCATAATTTCGGGGGCATCTACTCGGTGATTTTGGATCAATTGAAGATGATTTGGTCCCCCAAAATGGCGAAAAATAGTCACTTTCCACATACGCTTTTTATCGTAAAGTCTATTTTAAGGTTTTTTACACGGAGTTAGTTTTTAACAAATTCCCGGTGATTATTTTGGAGAAAAAAAAGCATTTTCAGAAAATAGACATCTAGAGCTTTCCAACGAGCCATCACGGGCCTTGTTTCGACATTGGGAAGGCCTCCAAAAGTTGCCCGCAAGATAGGGGTTTTTCTGCTGATATATTTCTTAAGTATTTTTGTAAAAAATGCACTTTTCTGAAGTGGCTTTTCCTAATGTGCGTTTAGCTATTTTTGACCATGGTTAGTTAGGAAAATTCAATATATTTTCCTTTTTTTATCATTTTTAGGATATTTCTATAGATATTTTGTGCCTTGGGCTTTGCAAAGCCTCAAGGACAAAATCAGATATTTTTGATGGGCCAATGAGATTGCAAGTTGCACTAGGAGGTTTTCCCTCATCTTGGCCTATATATTCCAAGAGACTTCATTGTAAATAAGGTTGAACTTGATGATATAGAGCAATATATGGTTATACAAGCTTGGAAGAAACACTTGTCTCATGCATTGGATAGTTTCTTGAATGTTTTGGATGATGAAAGAGGACTGTTGTTGGATTCCTTGACTTGGTAAAATGGTATAGTGTCCCTCTCTGTTATGTTTTCTTAGTTTTCATTCATATTTCATGCTCTTGCTTGCTATAAGACAGTAGAGAATAGATTTGAGACATGCCCTTGGAGGCACCTCAAATTTCCTGTTTCTTTATAGCTTCTATTTTTTCTTCCTTCTTAGTCATATCAAATAATCCTTGATTGCTCTTTGATAACTGAAGAAATCGTTTGCTTGTTTCATTTATGGTTTTATGCATGCTAAGTATGATTCACGGTATGCCCTGCTTACTCATGGCTAGCCATAACTCCACCTTTGAAACCTTTCTTTGATTGTTTGATTGTCTTAGTTGAACCAAGGAGGTCTTGTATTGATCTTTCCCTTTGCCTAAAACTATGCAATCTCACTTCAAAGTGCCCAATAGATTGAAATACTATGCTTAGGTGTTTCCTCATAGTGATTTGAGTTGTTTGTTTGTCTTAATTGTCTTTCCCCAAAGTCTGATAGCAATTTCCTAAAGTTAGAGAGTCATATATCTCTATGTATTGCTTGAATGTTTGTTTCTATGCATTTATTAGTTTATGGTTACATTTCTCATGATTAATGGTTAGCCCTACCATGTTTATGTCAACTATTGAACTATTCATGTTTGAAACCCTTTTTTCTTCACAAATTTAGTGTCCATCCCACTCCATTTTACCTTGATCAAATTCGCCCTTCAACATACCTTGTATCACCATCTGGAGATTTCTTGACCTTTTTGACCCCATAGCCCAGTTGATCTGACATATTTTAACCTATCTTAGTCTTTGATCAGTTCATCCCTCACAAACCTAAAAACCAAACCAAAAACCTACTTCATAACTAGCCTAAAATCAGAAACACAAGAAGCAAACACACACATATCCCTTACACAAATAGAGAGAGCCCTCTCTGAGTCCAGGAAGGCTAGGTCCTTGGGATCCAAAGATTGGTTTGATGTTACCTTGTCACTTGGCTTGCCAATCATCCAAATCACAGGACCCTAACATAATGGTGATCACGGTGGGACTCTGAGTAACAAACAAACTTAGATTTCCTAAAACATTTCAGCAGCCTTAGAAATATTATCTGATTGACTTATCCCACTGCTCCCTAACATAATGGTGATCTCGGTGGGACCCTGATTGATAAACAAACTTAGATTCCCTAAACTTTCCAGCATCTTAAGGAATACTATCTGATTGACTTATCCCACCGCTCACTAACATAATGGCGATCATGGTGGGACTAACTGAGTATATAAAAGTCTAGCAAAATCTTGTAGATTCTTTGGTCTTTCAAAATTTAAATAGGCAAGCAGTCCATAGAATCATTTAGAGTAAATTATTTTTGTTTCACCACCCTAGCAAAGTGATGAATCAGGTTTAGAACACTCTAATAAACCATAGGGCTTCATAAAAACTCAGAAAACCCCAAAACATCCCTATATTGGATTTTTATCAGCTATTGGTGGTGGACCATAAACACATATCTCTAAAAACAACAAAAGCATCCACCTGGAGACTCCACAACTCTCAATAGACCTAAATACTCCATTGGAGGAAGAACCTAAAACATGACCAGTCACCCTAGAAAGAAAAAGCACTCAGGCCTTAGCTGGATTCAAGAAATTATTGGCTTTATCTATAAATATGTTCTATCCTACTTTGAGCCTAATCAAGAATACACTAATGAGATCTACATTGATCATTGGAAAGATCTCAAACCTCGAAAATTTAAGCCTCAAATTTCAGACCATGAGCAGGCTTATACACTTGTGCTTACCCCAGATTCACCTATGGAAAACCTAGCAAAACATGAGCCTCATGCTACCTTTCCCACTCTGGCTGAAACCTCAAATAGTCATAAATCTCTTTTTACACTACCTATATCCACAAAGGTCCCAAAAAGATACAAGCCTCTAGTTTTACCTCCCATCTTCCGAGCCCTCCTTGCAAATCTTCAAAATAAATTACCCAGATTTGATAAAGAAAGCTCCAAAGTCACTGCTGAAGAGCACGTCCAAAATATTGAGAATTTACTTGACCTTTATGAAATAGAAGAAGATGATGTGCGTCTTATAATGTTTGCCTTATCATTACAAGGAAAAATTAAGAGTTGGTTTAAAGACCTTCCAGCTGCAAGCATTACCAATTTTCATCAGTTCACTCAAATATTCCTAGATAGGTGGGTGGTCATGGGTAATAAAGTTCTCATCATAAAGGAATACAATCAGTTAAAAAGACAACCAAGGGAGACAATACAAAACTTTTCAACTAGGTTCAATAAATTATACCATGCAATGCCTGCTAACATAAAGCCACCCCTCGGATGTGCTCTCTTGC
This sequence comes from Pinus albicaulis, assembly GCA_034641835.2. Taxonomy (NCBI): domain Eukaryota; kingdom Viridiplantae; phylum Streptophyta; class Pinopsida; order Pinales; family Pinaceae; genus Pinus; species Pinus albicaulis. The sequence continues at coordinate 419,125,207 of CM076570.1, read as the reverse complement.
ACTAACCAGATTCTTTTGACCCAGAGATGGTTTTTCAGATAAGAGATAAAGATCCTTTGACCCTAGAAGAAATGCAAAGGATAGCAGTTGATGTAGAATTCAACATACTAAATAGGGAGGAATAGCTAAGAATAATAGAGAAAGACAAAGCAAATCAAGAGAGACTAATATCTTCAGAGGAAAAGTTGGAAAAGTTGGTATATTATTTCAGCAAACTAGAGCATCTACTTGACAAGAAAAAAGAAAGACACAAAGTTAAGGTTAACACTACTTATTCAAACCAACCTACACTTCTTCCTCAGGATGAACACAGTCAACTATTACAAGACAAGAGTTATAAACAAAATGTGCCTAATGAGAAAGTTGCAAATAAAAACATAGAGGAATGCTCTAAAGAAACTATTAGCCATTTTGAAATCACAAATTCTGAAATGGAAGAAGAATCAAAACCTTTAGGTTCTCTACCTTTATGCTTTAAATCATTCCATACTTTGAAAGAAAATTTACGTCCTAAAGATCTCTTAGCAGGTATTCAGGAAACCCCTGCTCAAGTTAACTCTCACCTAAATCAAGGAAAGTTGATTGAAAAGGAATTCAAATCTGAGATAGAAGATAAATCAAAACCTATAGGATCTTTACCTTTATGCTAGGAGTCATTTGAGTTCATAAAAGCAAATTGGCCTCCTAAGAATCCATCAGAGGAAACTCATGAATCCCATGTTTATTATCCCAAACATCAAGAAGAGTTGAGTGACGATGAATTCAGATCTGAAATAGAAGATAAATAAAAACCTGTAGGATCTCTACCTTTATGCTAGAAGTCATTTGAGTTCATACAAGCAAATTGGCCTCCTGAAAATCTATCAGAAAAAACTCATGAATTACATGTTAACTATCCTCAACATCACAAATAATTGGTTGAAGATGAAAACAAGCAAGAAATGAAAGAGAACCCACAGGATCTCTCTAAAGGCACAAGTGATGATTCATCATCTCTCATAGGTGAAGCCCAAAAAGACATTCATCCTCCAAATCAACTTTTCCAAGAGAAAGAGGATTATTCTAGTTATATCCAAAGAGAAATGAAAATGCCTCCCTTTTTAACTGAAGAGGAAATAGATCAACTTATAAACATGCAGACAACCTCTGAAACTTTATATAACCAAAACTTTTCTGATCTTTCTCCTGTTAATCTTGCATACCATGAGTCCAAAAATAGATTTGTAAATCAATTTGAAGAAAAGCAATCTGATAGTCCAATATGCATGGCTGATGACATTACTTATATTAATGATTCTCCAAGGTTTGATCAATATGTTGATGATTATGATATCCAAACAGAAACTAACCTTGCAGAGCAATCAACAATTGATTTGTGGGACGAAGTTCATTATCATCAGGTTGAAAGCCAATACAGGTCACCTATGACAGTGATGAGGAGAGCCTTGAGATTTTAGAAGTAAGTGAAGAGTCTCTGACTCTTTGCTCTACTTCACTTCAGTCCATCAGAAATAACATTCACATAATTTGAAATCAGCAGTCTTTCAGCTTTGATGATGAGGTTGAGGAGGATGATGAAATTCTCGAGCATGTTGTAAATGAGAAGCCTTTTCCTGAAATGGTTGAGGAAATAATTTTGGACATGGAATCTTCATTAACTCCAGATTTGCAGCCACCAATTTCCATTGAGTTACAAATTGCAGATGAAGAAATAGAGGTTGATAAACACATGAGAATTGTCATATTATCCTTTCAAGATGATTTACTGTCAAAGTGTATCCCTGCTCATCAACATGATGACCTTCACACAATTTTCAGTTCACTTAATCAGAACTCATCAGCTTGGAAAGAAGACCACACTGCAATATATGATGAGTCTGACAGTTCAAGTGATCATGAGCAAGGGGAAGAGTTTCTTTCCCAGGAGAGTCCCAGATATAGCCAAGTGGAAGAAAGATTAGTCCTGAATAAAGCCTATATATCAAATCCTCTAGATCAGGTATTATTCCAAGATTCATTTGTTATTTTCCTTGAGAAATATGAAGGAGTAGTGGGTTCTACCATGAATAGTTTGCTACAAGGTATGAGAAAAAACTTAAGCACTATTGTCTGAAAACAAGCCAAATGGAAGTGGCCTTTTCATTTCTTCAGCATCATGAAAGAACTAAACCAGAGTCACCCATGCAATCATCTACTTGATTGGTTACATTGGAAAAGAGAGTTCACCAAATAAATGTCTATTGTGTATAGATTAGATTAGGATAGATAGACAGCAGTGGAAAATAATCTCAGCCTTGTGAGCATCTTTTCAGTTCTAGATTGTTTGAAGAAAAAGTGAAAAAGAAGAAAATACAAAAACAGGAAAAAGTAGAAAAAGAGGGCAGTTTCTAAAAGCAATGGTACAGCCCCATACCCAAAAATAGTCATGCTGAAAGCGAGCAAGTCTAAATGTCGCTACTAGTGCTCAAAAGATGTCTTGTTCAGTTATCTAGCCTAATCATAACTGAACATGTTTTAAATTGATTGCTGATAATTTAGTGAAAGAAAAGATAGTCAAATTGTGTAAGCTTGACTTGTCAAAAGAAGTAGATTAGGAAAAGATACTGGTTCCACATGCTCAAAACAGAACCAAAGAGGAAAACAGGGATGAAAAACAAACTATGTATCCTAGCCCTGATTTTTCTAAATCTCATTTCATGCAAAATAATATTTGTGTGCAGCTTGTCTTTTATGCCACAAATATATGACAAATCAAACTGTCTAATCCTGATTTGGTCATTTTTCAATTTCATGTTCTAGTATAGTGAATAAAATCCTGTCAAACAGCTTAATCTTGACAGTCGATCTAGCATAGGTAGAGAATCAAAGGAGTTCATCAGTTTAATCTGAACTCTCAGAAGATATAAGTGTAGCATTAGATAGTTTCTATTCTGAAAAATATCATGTCAAAAGGTTGCTAGTCAAAAAGCACCTAAAGAAGAAAAATGTTAGGAAATATAGCTGGGTAGGTAGAGATTTTTTTGAGGCTAATCATGCTGTCAATTTTCAGAAATGGCATCAAGAAAGAATGAAATTTGTGCCAATGGATAAGGCACTGGTCTTCATAAGCCAAAGATCTGCAATTCTGGACACCTAAAAAGGAGCTACCCTCCCCAAATGGAGCCACTGTTAGTCATCAGTATTTTTCACCTGTTGTTGATGACTATATTCCTAGCTGAGTTTTCTAGAAGCTGATCTCCATATGTCAATTTTTCATCTAGAAAACCCCCAAACAAATTTTTTCTTTCCTAGCCCTTCCTGTCAGCGTATGATAAGAGCAATCTTCAGTTTTCAAATTCATGTCTTGTTTTAGCAAAATATCCCTGTCTATAGTTGTCTTGGTCTTGCTTGTCTACTATCATTTTCCCCTTGGTTCTCATGAAACTCATTGTCCAATATTTGACAAAGTGTCTCCCTTCCTGTCCTTGATCTTCTTGTCAAACACAATCAGAATCAATGAAAGTTTCCCCTAAGTTAGGTAGTGGCGCTTTAGAGAATCCCTTCCTCGAAAAAAATAGCCTGAGCCAGAATTCTTTGTTTAATACCAACCAACCTGAATTAGCGCTTAATCTGCAAAAACAAACCTTGATATACCATTAGGTCGCGCAACTAAGAGGTCTTGTTGTCTCAGTTCCGGAAGAAATTCTACAAAGATCTAATATAGAAAGAGATGAGCATGTGCACAGTCTAAAAGAATATGCTTAAGATTGGGCAAAATATCCATAAGACACTAAAGGAGCTTTCAAGGGTTCAAAGTCATATTTTTTGCATCTCTTCAGGGTGCAAATCAAATGACAAATTGTATCCAGACAAGAACAAAGAGACAAATCCAAATAAGTTTCTCATGTTGAAGAGATTTGCCATCAGTAAGCAGATGGAGAGTTGCAATGAAAAGAAAGCAGAAGTACATGTTTCAAAAGCCAAATTGATATAATGATTGATCTACAGTGTTTCAGTGTCTCTCTCAAAAGCAGAAATGTACGAGTATTCCATAAGACATCATCAAACTGAACATAAGAAGACAGTTTCTTCTTATGTTGCCTTGAGCCTGGGATAAAAACACTAGTCAAAGAGCAAATCCATGTACCTCTCCAAACACAGTCAAAAAAGGTTAGTAAATGATGACTAGCAAGCAAATAATCTACAAATACATGTCATGTGGTTTCTGGTTTAAAAGGTTCACAAAGATATTTGGAAAAGGATACATATCTCAAAATATACCTCATATAGCAGATTGTCAAGATTTCACTTTATTACCTATTCTGATATACCAAGCAGAGACATGTGTGGCAAAGAAAGATGACACAGTTTAGCAAATGGATGAAATTTCATGACTGTGAAGACCTCCTTCAAAGAGCAAGTGGATGAAATGTCATAATTGTGTTAACCTCCTCCAAGCAAAAGTAGATGGTTGGGAAACGTGTTGATAACCTCCTCCAGTTTAAGAGCAGATGGTTAAGAACAGGATCAATAAGACCTCCTTCATTTAAAAGCAGAGGGTCAAAGTGTTTTAAGTGACTTAAAAAATGGTTTACACCACTTCCTCCAAGAGGATGAACAAAAGATGCATGGCAAAGATATAAAATTATGTTTAAAAGGGTTTTTATTGGTAAGACCAGGTGTGAAACAATGGTTAATACAAATGAAAAATCATTGTGTTGAAAACCTCTTCCACATTAAAAACACACAAGTGGTATGGGGTTTCAGCCATGTAAATGAGAGTATGACTACTGGTGAGTCTGCACCAATGTCAAAGGAGGTTGGAAGGACAGTCATGAGAGGCACTCTGAAATTAAATAGGGCTCTTCACATTCAAGTAACAAAGTAGATTCAGATGCTGCTTTATCCCATATTGTTAGTTTGGTTGAGACAGTTCAAATGGATAAAACCCCAATTCAGAAGTTTGCTGATTATATTGCCTTTGTTTTTGTTGTTCCCGTCGTTGTTGCATTGGTTTTTGTGACATGGTTGGGTTGGTATCTTACTGGAGTACTTAATGCCTATCTAGAAGATTAGTTTCCACCTGCTAGTAATCATTTTGTTTTTTGCACTCATGTTTGCTATCTCAGTTCTGGTCATTACCTGCCCTTGTGCTTTAGGCCTTGCCACTCCCACAGCTATAATGGTAGAAACAGGTTTTGAAATCCTTCATGGAGTGCTTGGACCTTTTCCCAAGTAGCAAACAAATTAAGGCTGAAGATGAGGTCATTCATGACATCACTATTAAACTTCTCAGAACTCCTTCACAGAGAAATAGAAGTTCATCATCCCTTGCTATATGGACCAGATTACTTTGGCAATCTAAGAGATGAAGGATGGGCAGGTTCTTAAGATTGAAATTTGTGTAGTTGGCACACATAAGCCCCTGTGGAGTTTTGGTAAATAGTGCCCGGAGAAAATTTTACAAAGCCCTTGCTGTGGATCCTTATTCACTGATAAATACAATGGGCACATACATTATGTGCACTATATATAAAATAATCATTCATGTTGACATTGATTCTATGGAACTTATTAATGGTGTTTCTGCTGATTAAAGTGCAATCAAGAAAACAAAAACGTTGTGTTGTTGTTATAATGTGAGGGTTTGTTCATGTGACATTTCTCAATCTATAAATATAGATGGAATATTTTATACCTTGCATGGTATCAGTTGAAGAAACATTCCATTCAATATGACAAAGGTTGCAAAAGACTGTGTTAAAGGAGATAAACTAGCATAGTTTGTAGTTTGTGGTGGGCTATGAAGAATGTGCATCTCTACAAACAGTTGTAGAGTTCTAAAGATAAACAGAAACCTCTGAGTGTTGACTCCATTGAGTCACTGCTTTTCTGTTGTCTCAACTGATTCTTACTGTAATTGATGTTGACTTGGCTTTGGGTTGAGTCAACAATTGGTAGAGATTTGTTTAGGTCAAAAACTGGTCAGACTTGGATGAGCCAAATAAGAATGATAACAAGCTACAATTGGAAAATCAAATGTGTGTGTGTAGCAAGAAGAAAAAATCTTCTAGAATGAAGATTACTGGTTTTCAGCTTGCATCAGGAGGAGATTCTCAGAAAATATTGATAACATCTGCAGATTCACAAGTTCATGTTTATGATAGTTCTAAGCTTGTTTGCAAATATAAAGGTTCTAGTACACAACCAATCCCAGTTATGATATTCTGCATGATTCTATGTATTTGGGGATTAAAAGAAAAGACTAAATTCAAGGAGAAGGAAAATATTGCAAATGGTAAAGCTTCATTGTGGCCTGTGGAAGTTGAAACAGCTGCAAACAAGTCTTATACTTCATTGAAGTATTTGTCTGTGGAGAAAAGGTCAAAGCTGTCTAACAGACACAATGCAAACTGGTAGATGTCACTGGTGGCCCTATCATGTCTGAGCAGCACCTAGAATTTGGATTAAATGCTAATGGTGAAGCTACAAACTTGATTGAGCAACAACAGTGTGGATTGGTGTTGGTTGATGCAGGTGAACATAATGATATCTGCAAAAGGCTTGGCTAAAATACACAACCATTTCTTACTTCAGCACGCCTCAATAAAAGAAAATGATTTTAGGACCGAGGAGAATGTTAGAAAGAGGCAACATGAAGTTACTAGTAAGAAGAAGGGACATGGCCCGAGCATACTTGCCAAATATCCTCTTGGCAGTACTCTTCCTCATCAAAGGGTCTCAATGCAGAAAATTATGGATAATCAAGTTGAAACTGATGCTATTTTGTCATCACTATCAAAGAAAAGAAGAGAGAAGCAATGGATTTCATAAAAAAACCAACTTTTGCAAAAGTGGCACGCCTGAGAATGAGCGCAGTGTGCCTGTAAGAAGACATAGAACAAAATTATGAAGGGCACGGCGCGCCTGTAGTTGAGCACGGCACGCTTGTGCCCAGCGCCTGGTGTTACCTATGAACGCCACCGCCCAACATTCAAATGCACTTTCCGATCTCTTCATGTCGTGATAATCTCCTCTATCACCTGCCAAATATTCTTAACCTCTTCAATCTGCCGAATCCACCACTTTTTTGGCATTTGAGCACTGCTGCACCACCAAACTTTGAACGGCCCGGGCCATGTCTGAACGGCCCGGTGCCCGTCACCCTGTGTTACGTCTAAACGGCCTCGTGTTGCTCCTGAACGGCCCGACGCCCGTGTTGCCCCTAAACGCCACTATGAATTCCAGTGCCCGAGCATTTTTCTACATTTATAGAGCCCTCCAAGCATGAAAAAGTTCCATTCCACGCGCCAAATTCTCCTTATACATTCATGTTCCAAATTCAAATTTTGAAATTGCAAAAAGCTGCCCCTAACCTCTATTTATTGACCCCGCCCGGTTTTCCCCTGAACGGCCCAGCGCCCGGGCGCCCGGGTCACCAGCAACACAGTTTTTCGAAAGATGCCAAAGTCAAGTTTTTGCAGAAATACACCCCCAAATGCATCAAGAAACTTTTAAAAAAGTTTGAAGGAAGTATTTGACTATGATTACAAAGGATAAAACAGTGAAAGGGCAGATATTTTTTATGTTAATTTGAAATTCTTTCCTATGTTATAGATGGCTTAGAACACACCTATTCTCTAAGGAAAAAGCAGACTTAGGTTTAGGTCTTTTAAATCAGTTTACAAGGGTGTTAAAACATTGATTTCAAAGTTGCTTTGATCATCTAAAACCATAGAGAAACAATAAAAGAGAGGAGATTTGATTGTACCATATTTGAAAGTATTTTGTGTTGAGGAGAGTTAAAGTATACACAGTTGCTAGAGAGAAAAGCAGAGTCTGTTTGTTGGAGGTCTTCAAATCTGTTTAAAGGGTGTCTTAAACAGTGTTTTCCAAAGAGCACCATGTTTGTTAAAACTCATAGAAAAGCAGTGACTATGGGATGAAGATTTGTCAAATTAAAAGGGGTCTTCTTGCTGTGGATAACAAGGATAAAAATAGTGATTAAGGGGAAGAGGTTTTTGGTGCCAAAAACACAAGGATACTTCCCTTCAAAAACCACAATCATGTCTTGTTAAAGGCCTCTTGGCTCAAACACAATACTGAAGAGATGACTTTAGTGATGATGAGGAACAAGGAAAAGAGGCTAAACATAGCAGTGATAATGAAGAGCAAAGTGATGGGCAGTGAGGCAGTGATGAAAAGTAACATTATGGAAGCCAACACAGCAATAACCATAAGGGTGATGAAGCACAAAACAGTGAAGGGAAAGAGCATGACAATCATGAAGAAGGCAGTGACAAAGAAAAACAAAGCAGCCCTCAAGAAAGCAATGATGAGGGCAAGCAAATACAAAACATGGATCATGAATGGCACTCTCCAAAGCATGTGCTAGTTGCCTCTCCTAGGCAAGGGGCATGACTTCTTCACCAATGCTAAAATGCCAAACAACAAGGAAGAAAACCAAGAAAAGCTCAAAACTGCCCAAAGAGGGCACCCGGTGAGAAAAAAGGAGAAAGACACCTCTAGTCTTGGAATTTTGGCCCGAGCTTCTAGGCATGTTTCTAAAAAGCCTTGAGGGACTTGCTCGCCAAAAATGGGCGAAATTCAACAAGTTTTGGTTTTTTTTCATTTTTGGGCTTTTTGCTAAAAATCATGGGCATCGCCATTTCTGTTTGAGACATCCTCAAAGGATGAAAATGGTATCATTGGGTGCCATAATTTTAGGGGCATCTACTCAGCAATTTTCAGATCAATTGAAGATGATTTGGTCCCCCAAAATGGTGAAAAACAGTCACTTTTTCCACACTCTGCCCCGTTTATCAGCAAAGTCTATTTTCTGGGTTTTACACACAGGTCATTTTTTGACAGACTTCCATTGATCAGTTTGGATAAAAAAATAATTTTCAGAAATTAGACATTCATAGCTTTCCAACGAGCCGTCACAGGCCTCGTTTCGACATCGGGAAGGCCTCCAAAAGTTGCCCGCAAGACAGAGGACTTTCTGCTGATATATTTCTTAAGTATTTTTGTGAAAAATGCACTTTTCTGAAGTGACTTTTCCTCATGTGCGTTTAGCTATTTTTTGCCATGGTTAGTTATGAAAAGTCAATATATTTTCCTTTTTTAGCATTTTTAGGATATTTCTATAGATATTTTGTGCCTTGGGCTTTGCAAAGCCTCAAGGACAAAATCAGATATTTTTGATGGGCCAATGAGATTGCAAGTTGCACTAGGAGGTTTTCCCTCATCTTGGCCTATATATTCCAAGAGACTTCATTGTAAATAAGGCTGAACTTGATGATATAGAGAAATATATGGTTATACAAGCTTGGAAGAAATACTTGTCTCATGCATTGGATAGTTTCTTGAATGTTTTGGATGATGAAAGAGGACTGTTGTTGGATTCCTTGACTTGGTAAAATGGTATAGTGTCCCTCTCTGTTATGTTTTCTTAGTTTTCATTCATATTTCATGCTCTTGCTTGCTATAAGACAGTAGAGAATAGATTTGAGACATGCCCTTGGAGGCACCTCAAATTTCTTGTTTCTTTATAGCTTCTATGTTTTCTTCCTTCTTAGTCATATCAAAGAATCCTTGATTGCTCTTTGATAACTGAAGAAATCGTTTGCTTCTTTCATTTATGGTTTTATGCATGCTAAGTATGATTCATGGTATGCCCTGCTTACTCATGGCTAGCCATAACTCCACCTTTGAAACCTTTCTTTGATTGTTTTATTGTCTTAGTTGAACCAAGGAGGTCTTGTACTGATCTTGCCCTTTGCCTAAAACTATGCAATCTCACTTCAAAGTGCCCAATAGCTTGAAATACTATGCTTAGGTGTTTCCTCATAGTGATTTGAGTTGTTTATTTGTCTTAATTGTCTTTCCTCAAAGTCTGAGAGCAATTTCCTAAAGTTAGAGAGTCATATATCTCTATGTATTGCTTGAATGTTTGTTTCTATGCATTTATCAGTTTATGGTTACATTTCTCATGATTAATGGTTAGCCCTACCATGTTTATGTCAACTATTGAACTATTCATGTTTAAAACTCTTTGTTCTTCACAAATTTAGTGTCCATCCCACTCCATTTTACCCAAAGATCCATTTTACCTTCATCAAATTCGCCCTTCAACATACCTTGTATCACCATCTGGAGCTTTCTTGACCTTTTCGACCCCATAGCCCAGTTGATCTGACATATTTTTACCTATCTTAGTCTTTGATCATTTCAGCCCTCACAATCCTAAAAACCAAACCAAAAACCTACTTCATAACTAGCCTAAAATCATAAACACAAGAAGCAAACACACAGATATCCCTTACACAAATAGAGAGAGCCCTCTCTGAGTCCAGGAAAGCTAGGTCCTTGGGCTCCAAAGATTGGTTTGATGTTACCCTGTCACTTGGCTTTCCAATCAGCCAATTCACGGGACCCTAACAGTCCAGATCCCAATAACTGACAATTTGGGCCAACAAGGGCTCCCCAACTCTCATCAAAGGGTTCTCCACAAAATTCAGGACCCCAAAACTGGCCAATACACTACGAACACCGTGATCCTCTCGGATCTCCGACTGTAATGTGTCCAGGTCTCTCTCTCTCTCCAATTGATCCACAATTCAGCCATATATGCACAAAACCATCACATTTTTCATTGTACAGAAAAGAAAGACTGCATTCAAACATAAAAACCCAGCACTCAGCCAAAAAACAGCACAGAAATACCCCTCTCTGTCAGGTCGCACTTTTCAAGAAAAATCCTGGGACAGGTCACAGTTTTTTACCCAAAACCTGCTACCCAAGTCATATATATTGCCCCAAAAAATGTGACCCGGTCGTGAAGAAGAGCAGGGGTCTGTTCTTGAGCTCTAGGCACCTAAACTGAACTTTCAATCCACTAAAATGAAAGAGTAGGGTTAGGCCTCTTACCTGCAACTAACGGATCTCGATTCCAATGGTCGGTTTGTCCACTACGATCACCGCAATTTTTAGGGCCTTCTCTCCTCTCTACATTCACCACAGCTACACTTGCAAATGAGTGAATTTGGAGGGAAAATTCCTCATTAAAAGAGAAACCCCAGATTTTTCTTTCGCCCACTGCGGCCAAACCGTAGCTCAGTTTGACAAACCATCCATAACGTTGGAAAGCTCTCACCGAGCTCTAAAATGAGTACTTGTTAGTTTTTTGTGATTTGATACTTCACATCGACACATTTTTCCAATAAGGGTCACTTCACCACTCCTCAAAATTCAATTTCTTCACTTGCAACACTTGTACTTGGGGCACAACTTTGTCTCCATACTTGTCCATGCTCGTGTTGAATTTCGTCATGAGTAACCATATTGTAATCATGTTTTTATGGTCCCCACTAGACCTCTTCTGTGTGGCAGCATCATCGAGTCGCCCTTGTTTAGAACATTTGAGTTGAATCATCGTCGCATCCATGGAGTCTATCCTGAGTTCCTTTGTATCCCGCTATAGTCCTCCATCGCTTGGTTCCTCTCTTGTGTCACACATTATGGCCTTCAATCCTACTATCCCCTGTCCCCTTTGATATTTTGTCAGTCACTGCCAGGTCATCCATGCCCTTCATGCTCTAACAAGGGAAGTCTTCAACCCGCTACTCAGTACCCCCCATTCCATCATCATCCCTGGTGTCAGTCTATCAGTCGCTCTACTATTTTCTCTCGTGCCTTAGTTGAGGATCCCTTATTGCCTCACCTATGGCAGACCTCCTTCTGTCGACATCAGCTCATTCATTCCAGAAGACAGGTCTAGAGGGCGGTGTACCTTGGTTCCAGCTTCCACTCTTGTTCGATGCCTCAAATCAAGCAAAGGAACCCCTTATTTCCTTTTGACTTGATTGTTTCTCAGTTCTAGCTCCTTACCGCATGATCGAGATCTGTATACTTAATGGTTCAGTGATGCAGCATATTGTACCGGTGATCCCTGAGTGTGTGTGAGACGTTTCAGACCTCATGAGGGGGTGGCCCTTTAGGTAGCCCCCCACATTCCCAAATGACCTCTTCATTACAACCTTCAATGCAGCTCTACAGATTTTATGGTTTCAGCCTCAACCGCGTGCAGCACCTTTTAGTTTGCATGTATCATTCATATTTTCAAATCCCTTTCATGTTTACAGGGCCTCTTTGGTTGTACTTATATCTCATGTACTCTGATATTATTGTATAACTCCTGGCTGTTATCCCAAACACAGTATGTATGTGGGATTCATTATCATGTTTTTATCTGGCTCATGTTCATGCCAACATGTACTATATAGTTCATTCCCTTGTTTACTGGACGCATTATTCTTTGTACTTTGTCTCAGCGGCCATAGGTATGCTTCCCCCGCCTCTTGTAGCACATGTACTCACTCATAAAAGAGACTTTTCGCACCTGTAAGTCTTGCCTCCTCAGGGTCTTGTCCTCTAGTGCTTTGGTCTACCTTATATTTCTCTCTCTCTGACTTCCCCTTTAGTTTCTAGTGATTGAGTTCTTACAACGTACTTCAGTCATACGATTAGCTCCTAACGCTCGCACACTGGGGGGAAATCTATTACACCAATTTTTGGTCATCTAACCTGTTAGTATTAGATGGACCAAAGTACACCATGTAAGACCAATTTTACCCTAAGTAAAATTGCTTTCACTATGAAAAATAACTTAGTAATCCATAATTTATTAAGTTGTTTTTGGTCTAAACAGGAAACCCCATGAGGAAATATTGAATAAATCCATATTTGTTTGATTTTCCTCAAGGAATAGTTAGTTAAACAACAGTTTAATTAATATTCCTGGTCATATTTAACCCAAAACAGGAAAATTAATTAGATAAATCATTATTTATCTTATTATTTTCTAGGAATAATTATTTAAACCTTATTTAAATAATATTCCTTGCTAAATTTGACTAAATCATTTATAAATAATTGAATAACTCACTATTTATTTAAGTATTACTCAACCAAATCCTTAAAATAATAAATAAATCATTTATTTATTTCTTATTTACAAATAAAGGGATTTGACCAAATTCAAATCATTTTTCCCTCCATCAAATATAATAAAATATTCCATAAAAGTTGGATCTAGATTTGGTTAATAATATTTTAACTATGCACCAATATCTAGACTAACTCGATATTTTGTTATAAATAGAAGGGTTTTTCCATTCACTCACTACCTTTTGTTGCCTAAAGATCACTTTGGATCTATACTTTTGGTCAGACTTTGATCCTCCATCATTGTCATATTTTGCTACCATTTTTCTTGTGAGCTCCCTTTGAGCCATTTTTTGTCTAGGTTTTCTACACCATCAAGAGAGAGAGATCTTAGATCTGAAGTGCTGAGGATATACAAGAACCCATCCCTTTGAGGGGGACTGGTAACATCTTTCTATGTTCCCTTCCCAGGTGTCAAAAATACAAAAATTCCTTAAAAATATTCTTGTCTTGTTTATTGGATGCATGGAGCAACTCTTGCTTTTATTTACTACTTAATGTCTTTTACTGCATAGATATGGATTTTGTAGCATTTGTCTTGGTCAACTAACTACAGATCTAAATAAATTGGCAGCCATCTTTAATGTTAGGGTTGTTTGTTATGCACAACTAAAGTGAGATTTTTTCGTACGCTTGCGATTAGAATTCATACTAACATAAAGAATACATATTACAACAATATAACCGGTCTCTATCTCACTGGTCTTCATCAACACTCATGTCCACTCTGGAATTTTTGCAAAGATTACTCTTTCTTCATCCACTACTTTGAGTTGTCACTTGAACTCCATTTAGCACATGCTTGCCTCGGACCATCATTGAAGAAATTTGGAAGATAAAAAATATTAACAACTCGGCTCGTCAGAACTTCCATGATAAGATCTATCAAGTAATAAACCATCCTATGGACCAATCACCATATGTTGGATATTTCACTTTGGGTTATCCATCAATTGCTAGGCAGACTATCTGAATATTTAATGTGTTCAAAAATTGATCAAATAGCTTGACCTATTTCACACACATGGATCTCATATTGTAACATGTAGCCATTGTTCAGGGGTTTCCAAGAGCCAAGAACAACAAACCATAACAGTGTAAACTCAACCATACTAGTGATGTGTTCAAGGGTTTCTGAGCACCAAGAACAACTAATTCGAATTATGCAACACTTAGTTGGTTTTGTACCAAATATAACTTACAACATACATCACCAATAGCTTAAAATAGTCTGAGAGGATCCGCATTAAACTCATCTTCACTACCATAATCTGAGAAGTCCTCAAATTTTTCTTATTACAATTCTTCAATAGTAGATATGTTAGCAGATTCTTTTAATTTCCCATTTAAAATGTCTTTAGCACGAGTCTTAAAATTCAATGTTGTGTCTCCATGTTTTTGTCAATAAAATTTTTTTACTGAGTTCTTGTTTTTATGGACCTTGCCCCTAGATAATAAGGCAATCTCAGATTGTAATTTATCCTCTGCATCACCTGTTTTTATTCTCTTTGTTTATGCTAAAAGAGATGCTACAACTTGAGTGGGCCTAATGGTTAAGAGCATGTGTTTCCTCCTAAGAGGTCATGATCCAAGTGGATATTGGTGGCCACCTGCCTATTCCACAAGGGCCCCACCATTGTCTCTTTCATTTTTTTCAGTTTCGGCATGACTTACTATTTTTAGCAATTTTTCGGGTCCTGAACTTCCGGAGCCATTTTGAGGCCCTAAACGACGTTTTCTGGGAAAACCGGGAGAGATACGAGTCCATGGATCAATGTTTCTCACATAAAAAATTGTAGTCCTTGGAGATATATTTCTAATAAGGTATTGAGCACATCAAACGGAGATCGTATGCCAAAGTTACGTCCCCGGAAAGTTGGAACACCAATTTACCCAAACGGGGCCCATAGTTTTGGCGCTTCATCGCCTAGGGTTAGGGGTTTTGATGTTTAGGGTTTTCCATTGTTTCTAAATAATAAATAGGCCCTCGAGCCTCATTGTAACATAGTTCAGAGGCTTTTAGCTGCCACATCTCTTCTCAGAGATAAGCTACCAGTGCCCTAGCTAGTTTATTTCCATTCTGTCTGTAAGCAAATTTCAGTTCTTTGATATTAATGAAATGAAGTGATATTTCCGCTGCATCTTCATACTTATGGTTATATGTTTATTCTATTGCATTTCTGCATAAATCTGGATCAGTGGTATCAGAGCAGTCTGTTTTTTCTCGATCCTTCTTTGCATGTCCCCAACGAGGTCGGGGTATAAGGAGTTAGGGCTTGATCTGGTGGAACCTTTGCAAGATCAGCCTCGCAAACCCTAACAGCCGCCCATGGGGGATGAAAAAAAAGATGAGGGAATAGGAGATCCTTTCAAAAATATTTCTCAAGGAGGCCCTCGAAAAACAAAGGAACGTGATGATGGATAACTTTGCCCAAATCCTTCAACGACTGTCCACCGGAGGTGCATCTGCATCCAACAGCCACTCTGGAGGCGTAACTCCCTTTAAGGTACAAGTAAATTTTTACATTCCCATATTTGAGGGTAAAATAGATGCAGATGCAGTAGATAGATGGTTGAATCTATTAGAAGTGTGTTTCTCGGTTCATGACTTTTCCGACCAAGAGAAGATTATTTTTGCATTCCTCAAAGCTACCCTCCATGTCAAGGACTGGTGGGAAACCTACTATGAGAAAAAGGACGAGACAGAACCCTCTCTATTCTCAGTCGTACCCACTTGGAATTCTTTCTAAGACGTCATCAATGAACAATACTATCCTATGGGGAGCTATGAGGACAAGTACATAAAATGGACCAAGCTGCGACAACAAAGGGATCAAGATGTGCATGAGATGATGAATCTGTTCCATACCCTGTGCACAAGGTTGGGTATCAAATATTCAGAGAAACATCTGGTGCTAAAGTATCGCAGTTGTCTTCACAGATAAATTCAGGAGGAAATGGAGTTCCTCGACATCTCCCCGCTTGGTACGGCATACCAGTATGCTGCCAAGATTTAGCAGAAATTCAAACAGAAGAAGCGAGACTTTGGATCTGCGAATCAAAAGCAAGGGAAAGGTGCTCCCAAACTAGAGAAAAAAGGATAGAGCCAAGGCATGGCTACCCAATACAACCTGTCAAAGCCACAAGCAAAGAAAAACACCGCAAAGCCAAAAAGGGACATGGGAAAGTGGTGTGAGTTCCGTAAGAGCTCCACTCACAACACAAGTGAGTGTCGGGCCAAGCAGTCGCTGGTGGCAGAGATGAGGGCTTCTGAGTCAGATGCATGCTTTGACTATGAATCAAAATCTGACAGGGGGAATGACAAAGGGAAATAGATTATTGATGTGGAACCCAACGCCATTGTTGCCACTGCGAAGATCCAAAAGGAGGAATCGGAAGATCCAAAGGAGAAGGAACATCTCTTCCACTCCTAGATGTGGTTAAAGGGCTCCCCCATACAGTTCATTGTCGAAAATGGGAGCCAAAAGAACCTCATTTCAGCAGATGTCATGAAGCGATTGGGCTTGCCGACCACAACCCACCCACATCCATACACCATCGGGTGGCTTCACCAAGGACAATATCTCCACATCAGCCAATAGTGTCGCCTTCCCTATAGCATCAAGCCCTTCACGGATGAGGTATTATGTGACATTGCTCCTCTTGATTTTTCTGATGTATTATTAGGCCAACCATACTTGTGAAAGTGACATGCTGTGTATAAGTCCTAGCCTCGCGTTTTTATTGTTACTTTTGGAAATAAGTTGTACAGGATACCAGAGGTACCACCGCCTATCGCTATCTCTTTGGTTACTGCAAAACAATGCAGTAAGCTCATTTCCCAAACCAGGAAATTCTTTTTCCTGATGATCTGCCCCCAGGACGAGAAGAAGACTATGGCCATGACCTCTAGACAGGGCTCCTCTGCATGAAAACAAAAAATGGACAAGGTTGTGGAGGAGTACAAGGAAATATTCACCTCACCCACAGGGGTTCCTCTGCACTATTGGGTCAAGCACCCCATTGATCTGACCCCAAGTGTGCCGCTACCCAATGGACCAATCTATCGGTGCTCTGTTCTAGAGAATGATGAAATCAAGAGGTAGATTTAGGAGCTGCTGCAGAAAGGTCACATCCTACCAATTTCATCGCCCCGTGGCAGCTCAATCATGTTGGTACAGAAGAAGGATGGGACGTGGAGACTCTGTATTGACTATCAGGCATTGAACAAGATCATTTTCTGAAATAGGTACCCGATCCCATGGATTGATGACCTTTTGGACCAACTCAAAGGGGTGAAATATTTCAGCAAGATCGACTTGAAGTATGGGTATCACCAGGTACCAATCGAACCCTCCGATGTGTGGAAGATTGCCTTCAAAGCCAAGGAGGGCCTTTTGAATGGTTGGTCATGCCTTTCGAGTTGATGAATGCTCCCGCAACCTTCATGAGGATGATGAATTACTTCTTGTGGCCATTCACCAACTCATTTGTAGTGGTGTACTTGGATGGCATTCTAATCTTCAGCCAGACTTGGGAAGAGCACCTCCACCACATTTGACAACACATTGCGGCAACACAAGTTGTGTACTAATTTGGAGAAGTGCACTTTTGGCATGACCCAGGTTCAATATCTAGGATACATTATTGATGAAAGGGGGTTACATGTGGATCTAATTTGGAGAAGTGCACTTTTGGCATGACCCAGGTTCAATATCTAGGATACATTATTGATGAAAGGGGGTTGCATGTGGATCCAACCAAGATCCAAGTCATTCGGGATTGGCTAGCCCCAACCACTATAATAGAGCTTCGCAGCTTTCTGGGTCTTGCTAATTTCTACCGTAGTTTCGTGTTGGGATTCTCTCATATCACTTGGCCCTTGAGTCAAGCCACCAAGGGAGGAGCGAGAGAAAAATTCTTTTGGTCAGAATCTCAACAAAAGGCATTCATAGAATTGAAAAATCGCCTCTATTATGCCCTAGTGCTCACATTACCAGACTTGTAACAACCATTTGAGATTGAGGTAGATGCCTTTGACTATGCTATTGGGGCAGTTCTTACTCAACAAGGACATCCAGTCGCATATCACAATGAGACATTGTCCGACACAGTTCACGAGTATCCCACTTATGACAAAGAAATGTATTCCATTATGCAAACTTGTCGACAATGGAAGCATTACATTTTGGGGAAGGAAAAAATCATCCATAGAGACCACCGGCCCTTGCAGTTCATACAGACTCAAGGTAAGTTGTAGAACAATTAACATCAGAACTGGTCCACATATTTGCAACAATTTCATTTGAATATCAAGTACAAGAAGGGTAGCACCAATAATGTTGCATACTGCCTCATCCGACCACCGATCGTGGCGCTCACCACCATTCTCAACTCTTGTGGGCACGAGACTTCTGATTGGCTGCTTCTCTACGAGAGCGACCTAGAATTCGGCCACACATACAAGGCACTCTTGGGGGGTACGCAAGTTCCAAATTTTCACCTCCAAGATGCACCTTTATGTCACTTAGGACACCTTTTTGTTCCTTCAACCAAGCGTGCCAAGATGATATGGGAAGCACACTACAATCGAGTCATTGGGAATTTCAGGGTCGAGAAAATAGTGGCAGTATTGTAGAAGTATTTCTATTGGCCGAACCTTCAATAGGATGTCGGGAAGTACATCGGATCCTGTACTGCTTGCACCATTTCCAAACCGACCATGAAGAAGCAAGGCCTTTATACTCCACTACCTACCCCTAGTCGAACTTGGGAATCTATCTCCATGGATTACATGTCGGGCCTTCCTTATACTAAGCATGGAAACAACTGTGTTTTCGTGGTCGTCGGCAGATTCCCGAAGATGGCAATTATGGTGGCCTGCAAGAAGAATATCGCAACAAAAGCCACTGCTAAACTCTTCTTTGAACAAGTGTGGGTGCACTTTGGGATCCCACAATCTATCATATCAGATCAGGATAGCAGGTTCCTTAGCACATTTTGGTCCAACCTCTGGTCAATGCTGGACACCAAGCTCACCAAGTCCATAGCTTTCCATCCCCAAAATGATGCTCAGACAGAGGTCGTCAACAATATGATTGTACACATTCTGCGCATGTACAATTCAAAGCATCCACGCACATGGGATGAGAGCCTCCCCTATGTACAACACAGTTATAACTGGACTCTCCACAACTCAACCGGCCACAGCCCCTTTTAGGTGGGCTTGGGATTCCAGCCACTATGTCCCATTGACGTAGTTATTCCATTTACAGCTACTCAGGCCGATTTGGCTCATGTCCATTCTGAAGCTGACAAAGCAAACAGCTT
Organism: Pinus albicaulis; assembly: GCA_034641835.2. Taxonomy (NCBI): domain Eukaryota; kingdom Viridiplantae; phylum Streptophyta; class Pinopsida; order Pinales; family Pinaceae; genus Pinus; species Pinus albicaulis. The sequence continues at coordinate 419,105,890 of CM076570.1, read as the reverse complement.
CATCGATTTCATTCATCACATCCACCAATAGGTTCATGACATATTGGATAGATCTAATGCTAATTACAAGCAACGACATGATCAACATCGGGTGCCACATAACTTCTAGGTGGGCGACAAAGTGTGGCTACATTTGCAGAAGGAGCGCCTCACTGGACCCCACCGCAAGCTTCGCCCGCTTCGATATGGGCCTTACACCATCACCAATGCTGTAAGGAAAAATGCCTTCAAGCTCAGTATTCCACCATTCCTTTCTCTGCACCCAGTATTCAATGTGGACCGCCTTTGTCCCTACTTCCCACCTCTACTGGACACCGTTGACATTACAGAACAACTCACACCAACAGAGTTAAACCCAGACTGCATGGAATAGGCCACCATAGATTGTATCATGGATATGCAAATCAAGAACACTATCCAATGAAATATCCAACTGTATCGGGTTGTCAAAGTTGGCCAACTCCTGCACCAAGGCAAGTGGTTCACTAGGGACCAAGTTCAGCAGAAGATTCCTCATCTCATGGAGGAACTCAACGCAATGGGGACCATTGCTTCCTAAGGGGGGAGGAATGATCCAAGTGGATATTGGTGGCCATCCGCCTATTCCACTTGGGACCCCACCATTGTCTATTTCAGTTTTTAAGTTTCGGCATGACTTACTATTTTTAGCAGTTTTCGGATCTTGAACTTCCGGAGCCGTTTTGAGGCCCTAAACAAAATTTTTTGGGAGATCCATGAGCAACATGGGTCCATGGATTGATGTTTCTCACATAAAAATTTTTAGTCCCTAGATAGATCTTTATAATGAGGTATTGAGTGCATCAAACGAAGATCATATGCCAAAGTTACATCCCTGAGAAGTTGGAACACCAATTTACCCAAACGGGGCCCATAGTTTTGGCGCTTCAACTCTTAGGGTTATGGTCTTGGATGTTTAGGGTTTTCCATTGTTTCTAAATAATAAATAGGCCCTCAAACCTCATTGTAACAGAGTTTAGAGGCATGTATCCACCACATCTCTTCTCAGATATAAGCTACCAGCGCCCTAGCTAGTTTATTTCCATTCTATCTGTAAGCAAATTTCAACGCTTTGATATTAATGAAATGAAGTGTTATTTCCGCTGCATCTTTGTATTTATGGTTATATGTTTATTCTATTGTGTTCCTGCATAAATCCGGATCAGGTCACGTGTTCAAAACAAGAGGGGGTAGAGTATGTATGCCTTCATAGACTTAGCAGTCAAATCGTTGCGCGGAGGTGGGTCCCTTGTCCCACAAATAAGGGGGTATCATCACCAATTTGGTGTATGGCTTGGTCGTGACCATAAAATTGGATAATAATAGTAATAATCTAATGATTTGGAAGAAAATTGACTTAGGGTAAAAATAACATTATCATAATTGGAAGGTAAAATATTTAGCAAAATAGCCTTAGCATCTTCATCTTCTATATGTGATTTTAAATCATTTATATTTCTAGACAATGATACTGTCTTACGCTTCTTAAATTTGAACAATTTTAATTTCAAGGTGAATTTTTCATTCACAGCCTTTTCCCCAAATATTTGGCTTAAATTTTCCCATATTTGTGCAAAATATTTTTCTAGGTCTATAAGATGAAGTTGTGAGTCTGACAAAGAGAGGCCTATAATATATTTATCTTTCTCTTCCATTCTCAGCCAATCAGCTAATTGTTTTGGATCTTGGGGTGCTTGTTCTTGTCCTTTTACTAAACCCCACATTTTGTTATGCATTAAATTCATTTGGACTTTAACCTTCCTGGTATAGAAGTTTGACCCATTAAATTTCTAAACCACTAACTTTGCAGCTCTTGTGACAGATATGATCGTTGGTTCCACTTTTTGGCAATGCAATTTATGCAGATCCTAGTCACACCTTATTTTGTGCTCACAACCAAGTGGATGGAAGGGAAATATGCATGACGATGGAGGACAATGCTCTAGGAAAAGACGTTGAGACCATCTACAATCTAATTAATTGAAATCAAACCTGTCGCTGCAAGAATATGGAGGACGATGCTCCAGGAAAGGATGTTGATAAACACTGAAATAAAATAGATCAATTCATCAAACGACATATCAATTGATTCCTTGAAGGAAAATTTTTCCATGATTTCCTCCAAATCTTATGTTTTAATTCAACTGAATCTTAAGAAAATCCAAACTTCCTCCCAATATTTCAATCGAAAGATGTTAAAATCGACCAAAACTCCAGAAAAAACCCAAATTCCCTTTTATAGAAGTCGACTGAGTCTCAAAACTGACGGCTGGACCCACTTCTTGGAAAATCGATTTATTCTATTGTTTGTCACACTTATCCATGCTCACAACACCGATTAAATCCACGCACACTCCAGCAAACTCTTCGCAATTCCAAAGGAAGGGGCGCTCTTGTCAACAGGCTCGGCGACGACTGCTTAAGTTCTAATTGATTCCCATCCAATAGATGTCGCCACGGTTATGGAGTGTAAGCGATGTAAATCACCACATGCAAAAATATCTCGGTTACAAAACAGTTTTGGTGTGCAACCTCTCATGACCTCACTCAAATTTCATCTCGCTCCAAGTCATACTCAATAAATTTTGCATCGGATCTTGACAGGATGACGAAAAGACCGCTCAATCGAGTAAAATCTAACCAACAAGTTAATAAAAGTATGGACCATCTGCCATTAAAACACCATAGCAAATGATCTGAGACCCAACATCTAAAGGTTGAGTAGGCGACGACTGTAAGGGAGGAGACACAATGAAATTCATTCCTCTCGCATTTTCCGCTGGGCCCCCCTACTATGAGGAGAAAACCTAGAGCTACCAATTCTGATACCAAGTAGAAAAAAAGAGAGATGTGCACATAAAGAAAATTTTCTATTACACTTCACAAATCACACTCACATTGATACATCACATATTTATGGTGCTTGTCAAATCCAATTTATTCCAAAACAAGAGGATTGGTTATTGAGAAATTATCTCAACAACTCAACCAAATCTACCTACTATAACAAGCATTAGTTTCAAGTATTACTTTGCAAAGATTTTGATAAGGAAACAAAGTATTCTAGTTCTTGTAAGAGATTATCAATGAATGTTATTTCAGGTTCTTCATTGGTTAATTATTCTTCAGTGTGATGAGAGTTAAGTGTAACTACTTGTTGTGGACTTAATTTATCTATGGTTTTTTCTCTTTCTTCTTTTTTAGATTTTCCTCTATCTTGTTGGAGCCAAAATTTGACCTGAGTGTCCTCCTTTGGTAACTTTATCTATAGATGATGTGTCTCTTACTGCATCATGAGTTGAACTCAATGGGATGATGGGTGGTTGATTGATTGGAACAACTCTACCGCTAAACAATATACCTCTAGAATCTCTTTGCCAATTCATGCATTCTAAATACCATGATTTAATCTAAAATAATTTATGAATGCATCTATATCTATCACTACATGCCTTTTATCTAATTTGAACTAATACCTTTTAATGCTCCCTCGATAACCAGTGCCAAAAATGTGAGGTAAGTTAATTGTACTTAAATTCCTTTCATTTAATTGACAATCTAAAATCATAATCTCGTGAAGCGTCTACACTCTGTGAATATTTGAATTATTTATAAATAACAACTACTAAATGACAACATTTCAAATTAACTAAATAGAATGCTACAAGAACTGATGTAATTTATAATTTATAGATTACTTATTTTAACAACCCTTTATAGTTTTTAACATTCATTGTAAATGGTGATTTTTGTAATAACAATGAAGCATTTTCTCAAATTACAAATCAAATATTAGCTTTCTTGCAACGTTGTTACACTCTGTAAATATGCATAAAACAAAACTCTAAATATCGAATTGAACAAACAACAAACTCAAATTTAAAACAAAAGCTACAACATGAATAAGGAACTAAATCGAAATTAAAATAGAAATGAACACCTTACATAGGGGCCCTCCTAGTTTAGTTTTCACTAAATAAATGTTATAGCACTAACTTAACTTTGCACACACAATTCATAGAATTAAAACATATGAAAATTGCAAATTGTAATTTTTATAGTAACTTTGAAGAAAACAAAATACAAAGTCTTAAAATAATTTATAGGATAATAATCAATGCCTTTAATGTATTTTCATCCCCTTTGTATAGCATAAAATTTCCTTTTAAAATTATTTACTAATATTTTTATATCCTTATCCTATGGGTTTGTAAAAATATTGTTATTATATAATAAAACATTCCTAATAAAATACGATTTATAATACGAGGATCGATCTTCAATTGATTATTTGTTTTGATATGATCATATTTGTGTTGGTATGTTGTCACAATGATCCAGGTGGATATTGGTGGCCACCCACCTATTCCACTTGGGGCCCCACCATTGTTTCGTTCAGTTTTTTAGATTCCTTAATTATAGCACAGATTACTATTTTTAGAAGTTTTTCGGGTCCTGAACTTTCGTAGCCGTTTTGAGGCCCTAAACAACGTTTTTTGAGAAACTTGAGAGCAACATGGATAGTAGACCTATTTTCTCACTCAAAATTTTTATTCCTCAAATAGATGTTTCTAACGAGGTATTGAGCGCGTCAAACGAAGATCGTATGCCAAAGTTACGTCCCTTGGAAGTTGATGTACCAATTTACCCAAATGGGACCCATTATTTCCTAGGGTTATTTTTTTGGATGTCTAGGGTTTTCCATTATTTCTCAATAATAAATATGCCCTCGAGCCTCATTGTAACATATTTTAACGCCTAGTGTCCACCATATCTCCTCTCAGAGATAAGCTACAAGTGCCCTAGCTAGTTTATTTTCATTTTTTCTATAAACAAATTTCAGTTCTTTAATATTAACGAAATGAAGTGTTATTTCCACTGCATTTTTGTATTTATGGTTATATGCATATTTTTTTGTGTTCCTGCATAAATCTGTATCAATGGTATTAGAGTAGTCTTCTCTTTCTCGATCCTTCTTTGCATGTCCCCAACAAGGTCGAGGTATAAGGAGTTAGGGATCGATCTGGTTGAACCTTTGCAAGATCAGCCTCGCAAACCCCGAAGGCCGCCCATGGGGGAGAAAAGAAAGATGAGGGAGCAGGAGATCCTATCAAAATATTTCTTGAGGAGGCCCTCAAAAAACAAAGGAACGTAATGATGGATAACTTTACCCAGATCCTTCAATGACTGCCCACTGGCATCTGCATCTAGCAGCCACTCTAGAGGAGCAACTCCTTTTAAGGTACAAGTAAACTTTGACATTCCCATATTTGAGGGCCAAATAGATGCCGATGTTGTAGATAGATGGTTGAATCTATTAGAGGGATATTTCTCGATTCATGACTTTTCCGACCGAGAGAAGATTACTTTTGCACTCCTCAAAGCTACCCCCCATGTCAAGGAATGGTAGGAAACCTACTATGAGAAAAATGATGAGGGGGAACCCTATTTGTTCTCAGTTGTACCCACTTGGAATTCTTTCCAAGACGCCATCAAGGAAAAATATTATCTCGTGGGGAGATATGAGTACAAGTCCATACAATGGACAGCAAAGGGATCAAGATGTGCATGAGCTGACGAATTTGTTCCATACCCTGCACACAAATTTGGGTATCAAAGATTCGGAGAAAAATTTGGTGCTGAAGTACCACAGTTGACTGCACAGATACATTTAGGAGGAAATGGAGTTCTTCAACATCTCTTCGCTTGGTACAGTATACCGGTATGCTGCTAAGATTGAGCATAAATTCAAACAGAAGAAGCGAGACTTTGGAACTGCGAATCAAAAGCAAGGGAAAGGTGCCCCCAAACCACAGAAAAAAGGGCAAAGCCAAGGCATGGTAGCCCAAGATAACCTACTGAAGCTGCAAGCAAAGAACAACACTGCGAAGCCGAAGAAGGACATGGGAAAGTGGCGTGAGTTAGCAGTCACTGGTGGCCAAGATGAGGGCTTCTAAATTAGATGCCTGCTTTGACTCTAAATCAGAACCCGACAAGGTGAATGACAAAGGGAAGCAAATTATTAATGCGGATCCCAACACCTTTTTTTCCACTGCAAAGATCCAGAGGAGGAGGATCATATCTTCCACTCCTAAATGTGGGTAAAGTGCCCCCCACTACAGTTCATCATCGATGATGGGAGCCAAAAGAAACTCATTTCAGTAGAGATCATGAACCGGATGGGCTTGCTAACCATAACACACCCACAGGTGTACACCATCGGGTGGCTTCACCAAGGATGGGATCTACGTGTTAGCCACCAGTTCCACCTTCCCTACAACATCAAACCCTTCAGGGATGAGGTATTATGAGACATTTCTCCTCTTGATGTTTGTGGTGTATTATTAGGCCAACCATACTTGTGGAAGCGACATGTTGTGTATGAGTCTCGGCCTTTTGCTGTTATTGTTACTTTGGGCAATAATTTGTACAGGATACCAGAGGTACCACTGTCTGTGGCTATCTCTTTGGTTATTGCAAAACAATGCAGTAAAAACCTTATTTCCAAAACTGGGAAATTTTTTTTCCTGATGATCCGCCCCCAAGGCAAGAAGAAAATTGTGGCAACAACCTCTAGACAGGGCTCCTCCACGCGACAAAAACAAATGGGCAAGGTCATGGAGGAGTACGGGGACATCATCACCTCACCCACAGGAGTGCCTCTACACTTTTCAAGTCGAGCACCCCATCGATCTGACCCTAGGTGCATCGCTTCCCAATGGACTGATCTATCAGCGCTCTGTTCTGGAGAATGATGAAATTGAGAGGCAGATTCAGGAGCTACTACAGAAAGGTCACATCCAGCCGAGTTCATCACCCTATGGGAGCCCTATCGTGTTGGTGCAGAAGAAGGGTGGGAATTGGAGACTTTATATTGACTATCGGGTGTTGAACAAGATCACTGTCCGGAATAGGTATTGATCCCATGGATTGATGACCTTATTGCTCAACTCAAAGGACGAAATATTCAGCAAGATCGACTTGAAGTGAGATTATCACCAGGTACCAATTGAACTCTCTGATGTGTGGAAGACTGCCTTCAAAGTCAAGGAGGGAATTTTTGAATGGTTGGCCATGGCTTCCGGGTTGATGAATGCTCCGGCAACCTTCATGAGGTTGATGGACAACATCTTGTGGCCATTCACTAACTCATTTGTACTAGTGTACTTGGATGAAATTCTAATCTTCAGCCAGATTTGGGAAGAGCACCTCCACCACATCCGACAGGTCCTCCAAACACTGCGGAAACACAAGTTGTGTGCCAATTTGGAGAAGTGCACTTTTGGCATGATCCAGGTTCAGTATCTGGGATACATTATTTATGAACCACAGGAGCATGTGGATCTAACCAAGATCCAAGTAATTTGGGATTGGTCGGCCCAACCACTCTAACAGAGCTTCACAGATTTATGCGTCTTGCTAATTTCTATCACATGTTTGTGTTGGGATTATCTCATATCACTTGGCCCTTGAGTCAAGTCACCAAGGGAGGAGCGAAAGAAAATTTATTTTGGTCGGAATCTCAACAGAAGGCGCTAGTAGAATTAAAACATTGCCTCTGATCTGCCCCAATGCTCACATTACCAGACTTGCAAAAACCATTTGAGATCGAGACAGATGCCTCTGACTATGCTATTGGGGCAATTCTTACTCAGTAGGGGCATCCAGTGGCATATCACAGTGAGACACTGTCTGACACAGTCTGCAAGTATCCCACTTATGACAAAGAAATGTATTCCATTGTGAAGGCTTGCCGCTAACAGAAGCATTACATTTTGGGGAATGAAATGGTCATCCATACATACCACTGACCCTTGCAGTTCATACAGACAAAAGGGAAGTTGCAAAACGATCGCCATGAGAAGTGGTTCACATACCTGCAACAATTTCATTTGAACATCAAGTATAAGAAGGCCATCACCAATAATGTTGCTGACTGCCTCAACTGACCACCGATCATGGCGCTAACCACCATTCTAAACTCTTGTGGAAGAAATACTTCTAATTGGTTGCTTCTCTACAAGAGCGATCTGGAATTCGGCCATACATACAATACATTCTTGGAGGGTATGCAAGTTCCAAATTTTCACCACTAGGATGCACTTCTATGTCACCTAGGACAACTTTATGTTCCTTCAAGCGAGTGTGGCAAGATGATTTGGGAAGAACACTATAGTCGAGTCGCTGGGAATTTCGGGGATGAGAAAACAGTGGCAGTATTGCATAAGAATTTCTATTGACCGTGTATGAAATCTCTAACACAGTGTTTAGCCAATTTAATATCTTAAATTTCTTATCATAAATCATCAACCGAGGTTAGTAATCTGATGAAGTGTGGTGCACTATATATTCTTTGTTAGCCTTATTCTTCCTTAGTTGTGTATATTTTTATATTGTTTTGGGGGGTTTTTTTTCTTTGTGTCTAAAGAAGTTAATCTTAAGAAATGAGAACTATGTAATGAATTAGCTAAATCTAATGAAGTTTTAATGTTAAAAACTAGTCTTGAGGGAAGGAAGAAAAGGAAATGTTCCTAACTATTCTAATTTGCTAAAAAATGAATCAAACTTTAAATGGTTAGAATCTGATCTAAAAAAACAGAGTATTTATTCTAATGACTTTGATCTTTTTGGAATTTAAAGCTAATCTTAATTTGACTCTACTCCATGGATTAAAAACATAAATCCTATGAATACGAATTGAAATGACAATGCTAATCTAAATGAAAGCAAATTCACAGGAATTGAAAAGCAACTACAGCATGACCAACTACTCAATCATCCAATTTTGGAAGAATGACAAAGTCATCTTTTTGACATGATTTACAAGCAATTGATTATACTTTAGTTTAAAGATTTAATCTAAGAAAGCATTTAAAAAGCATGTAAAGGAAACTCAACTACTGTATATTTTAAATACTCAATCATCCAATTTTGGAAGCATGACAAGTCATCTTCTTGATATTATATTTACAAGCATTTAATTATACATTTAATTGAGAATTTAATCTAGGAAAGCAATATAAAAACATGTAAAGGAAAGCTCGAATACTATATATTTTAAATACTCAATCATCCAATTTTTTAATCATGACAAGTCATCTTGTTGATATGATATTTACAAGAATTTAATTATACATTTAATTGAGAATCTAATCTAGGAAATCAATGTAAAACCATGTAAAGAAACTAAGATAATTGTATGCTCTAATGCCTCAAACATAATCCAATTTTGGAAAATATAAGAACTACTTTCTTGAGATGTTTTTGGTAAGAAAAATATTGCACATTTATTCTAAAACTAATTTTGAGAAAGCATCCATATATCTATTCTATAAAACAATAAACGGTCTAATCTAAGAATCAGATGCAAAGCAATGTAAATTTAACTTATGAATTGACAAAACAAAGCTAATGAAATTAAACTAGAACAACTAATGAAACCTCCTTACATGCAGGGGCCCTTTGCGATAGAATGAGTTGAGATCCTAGTAGACTATACACCCATCAAGAAGAAACTGGAACAATGAACATGGTCTTTGTATTATGGAAAAGAACGGAGTCTCAAAGCATACACAGCGTTCAAAAATCAAGATTGTCTTCGGTTTTCAAACTACCGGTATTTCAAAAAAAAATGTAACTATCTGGAGCTATTTCCTCCTACAGATGGTGATTACAACTGAAACATAGAAGAAAAATATAAGTGGTTAACTCTCGATTCGCTACGTCAGAGAAAATCGAGAGTTCTTTGTTCTCGGATCACGTCCTTTGACCGCACTATGACCACGAGCATAGGCACCTTTTTTCTGTCGAATTCAACCAGGTGGATAGGACAATATCCATATGTGGATCATTCTAAAGATGCCTTTGTGACTCATTCCTTCATTCGCTCCTCGGAACCTGTCACGCAAATAACAAGAACATAAAAATATAACATAGAGATCATTCAAATGCATCTTTGAGATAAAACATGTCATTTATAATTGATTGGAGTTATGGATTTATGAAAAGGTAGGGAAAAGTGATGAGAAAGGATGTCAGAGAAAGAAAAATTCTAAGGTTCAACATACCCCCACTAAGAATCCATTGTATTTCCTCATGCAATTATAAAAAATGTGAACTTCCTTCTTCTATTGCATTTGTTCAAACACCTTTACTAATACATCCAATTTTCTCTTCTTGCTTTTCATTGAGGTGACTGCCATCCTGGGTTTCCTCATCAGGAGTTTGTATTTGAGATTGATGACTGTACTGTTTAGTGATTTGTTCTTTCTTTTTAACTTTCTGTTCTTTTTGTACCACAATCCCAAATGCAAGATGGTGTTATCACTAATGACTTTCTCCAATTGGTTCTGCTACTTTAAAGCTTCATTCTCCTGTTTAATATGCCTATAAAGTAACTCTAGCTCATAGATTTCTTGCTTGAGGGTGTTAACCAGAGGTTCTTGTGGACTGATAGGTTGTTCTTGCATACCTGGATTCACTGTTGCATTCCTTTTCTCTAATGAATCTATATAGTCATATATCTTTTGCTGTGTTGGGTCTATGCCTAGAGATCTTCTACTCAGATTGCCTTCAAAATTACGTTCAGGAGATTTTATAGGACTATGTGGAGGAGAGACATTGATGGGTGATGGCACTTGAGGTTCCTCGTCTAAATTCACAAACTCTGTTTCTTGTGATGGTGTCTTCTTCATTGACCTTCGGAGTCTAGAGATTCTCTTAGGCTGTGGAGGGTTTAAGTTTTCTTCACTTGTAACCTTGCTCTTCTTTTCTATTTTACCTCTTGTCTTAACCCCACCCTGTTTCTTATTTTTCATCAACTCAGAAAGGGTAAGTTCCTCTTCATCTTGTTGTAGTGGAGGTGAAGGTCTGCCTTCAATGCATGTATCAATCTTCCTTCTTCTACTTTTTCTAGTCTTGTCCTCCTTAGGCTACTCTAGCTCATCTTGGAAATGGTTTCTGATTAGAAAATTATCCCAAGAGTCTCCTATAAATTTCAAATGGAATTCAAGACGTATTTTTACCAACCCATGATGGTGCATAGTGTTATCTATAAACTGAATTATCTTCTGTACATTTGTAGATATTCTTTTTAAACTATTCAGTAGAAAGAAAGGGAGGTTTATTTCACCATCCTCCAAAAATTTCATCAACAACCGAATATGATAAACAAACATGTAGCCAAATATTCCTTCACAAGTGATAAACTTCTGTAAAATTAAAAGCATATTTATCCATTTATTCTTGAGTGTTGAGCTAGGAATACCCTTTTTGTAAACAGAAGTATCCATACCTGGAATCTTGAGGAAAAATCTCCATCCTTCACTTTGAAATTATTTGTTTTTAAACCATCTCTCCCCAACTCTTGGGAGCTTTGTAGCTTCATATATGAAGGCCTCAGTCACTGAAAATTTTATGTCTTCTATTTTGACCTTTGTTCCGTCGAAATACCTTGCAAAAGACTTAGTGATCTCCTTGTGGAAACCATCAAATTTTTCTATAAACCTTAGCCACTTAACCTTCTGCAGCATCTCTTTGATTTGAGGATAACTCTCCATGTATTTAGCTCCCACTGGTTCAATCCTGACTATCAAACCCATGTCTTATGTCGTGAAGAGTCTAGCCTTCAGAATTATTCTTCTCTGTATGAAATGAATTGGGTTGCGAATCTGGTTAAGGATGTAGGGAAATATGAGTGAGATGAATATTTGATGGGTTTTTAAGAAACATAAATGAATAGGTTACAGCAGTAGGATATGACCATTTAATCATAAATGGGCGAATCCGTTATGGATCGTTGTGAGATATGATGCGGATGATGTGGCCAATTTATGACATGATGTGAGTCCAAATAAAATCAAATGATGACATATTGCGGCAACATGTGATCATCTACGTTATATATGATAATGTTTTTTATCTTGTTATTTAAACAAATTTATGTAATCATACCTTTAGAACTAACCTTTTGTTACTATTTCCTTGAGGTTGATTCTTCAGGTATCCTTCATCATGATGATATTCAAATGGAGTTCTCAATTTCTTGTGCTCAATATTCTTGCTTCAATAGGCTATAAAAATGTGGCAGGGCTACAGAATGTGGTATGAGCTGCAAAATGGAATGTCAACTACAAAATGAAATGACATTGCAGAATGGAAGTAGTTCTATACTAATTTTTATTGCTTTTAGAAAAAAGAAAAGGAACAAAGATTTTTGGGATTTTTAGAAATGGAATGGAAAATATAAGATGTCAGAACTCTGATTTTCATTTCCTGTATAAGGATGCCAATCATTGATGGGTTTTCACACTTATACAATTTTTTTTTGAATAATATATATATATTCTCTCTCTCTCTCTCTCTCTCTCTCTCTCTCTCTCTCTCTCTCTCTCTCTCTCTCTCTCTATATATATATATATATATATATATATATATATATATATATATATATATATATATATATATATATGAAAAATAAAAAGAAGACTAAGTTGGGGAAGAAGAAGGATTCTTCTTCACTAACTTCATATCTGTATTATCTTGGAAAATTTTGATAAACTCTTCTTTTGTAATTGGCTTATGATAGACTTTTAATCAATGTCCATCCACAAGAAGAGGTACCTTTTCTTCATCAATTGTCCTTATCCTGACTGCTCCATTGTCAAAGAATTTTTCAATCTCATAAGGCCCAAGCCAATAAGTCTGAAACTTTCCTTGAAAGTCTTTGAAATTTGAATCAAACAAAACTACCCAATCCCCTGCTTGAAACTTTCTCTCCTTTATATACTTATCATGCCATTTGGACCTTTGTTGTTGGACTAGATTGGTTCTTTGAACTGCATCTTTCCTGATTTCATCAAGCTCATTAATTTGCTCCAATATGTGTTTCTGAGCTTATGATAAGTCAAGCCCCAATCGGACTGCCATTTTGAAGGTTTGGTTCTGAAATTCTATAGGAAATAGGACTTGCTTCCCATAAACAAGTTCATAGGGAGTATGCCATGTTGTATTCCTCCATGTGGTCTGGTAGGCCCATAAGGCCTCAGGAAGCCTATCTTCCCAATCCTTCCTATGTATATATACAATCTTAGTGAGAATTCCTTCAATCACTTTATTGGTAGACTCCACTTGACCATTTTCTTGTGGATGATAAGGAGTGGATTTTCTATGTTTGATCCTGTAATTCTCCACAAGCTTCTCCACCAACTTGGATGTAAAATCGGTTCCCTGATCTGTCACAATTTCTCTTGGGACACCAAAACGAGTGAAAATATCCTCAAAAATAAATTTAACTACAACATTTTCATTAGCTAAAGAAAGTGCTTTAGCCTCTACCCATTTAGTGACATAATCAGTACATACCAGAATATATTTCTTTTGATTAGATGGTGGATTGATTGGTCCAACAAAATCTAGGGCCCATTTTTCAAATGGTTTGATGAGAACATGAGGTTGTAATGGAATTTCATCTGTAGGAACAGGTTTCTCCATTCTTTGACAATTGTGTTATAGGTAAATTTGGGCATCATTCCCAATGACCTGGTCAAACTAGACATCATCCCCAAGACCAATGAAATAGGGTCTATCATCCCCTATCATTTCAGTTGCTACATGCCCTAAGACAAGAATAAACCATTCTTGACTTCTATTGCAAGGTTTCCAAGGTTTGAAGTATATTTTATATCACTTATGAGCTCACCAACCCTGTCTCTTAAGGGACTAACTACTTTGCATATGCAGTTACCTCCATTCAAGGGTGCTTTGAAAAGCACTTCCCAACATTCAAGGGTGTGTTGGTCAAATGGGAGCGAAATTCTCATTGTTCTGGAATCTCCACATGGCCAGTGCCTTCTAAAAGAGTCCATATATGTCAAACTTTGAATTCAAGTGTCCATCTAACACCTCTAAGCTTGGAAACATGTATTTCCTATTATTAGAAAGTCATTGATTGAGAAACTACCATCAGTTTCCCTATAAATTGAGCACATATCCTAGTGCTAGGGAAGGAAGAAATTTGGTAAATAAATGATGTTGGATTCTCAATTGAGAGAGTGATAGGAGTGATATGTTGTTGGTGAGATGTTGATTGTGATGCGGCTGAGATGATGTTGGAGTTGGTGACATCAAATCGGTCGATGGTTGTAACCTCCCCCTTCTACTCATTAATAAAGATTGTTGCTCATTTTCCCATATATGTATCTGTTTATGTTTATGTTTTTCATATGATGGATTCTTAACTGATATATATGTTTCATGTTCAATTGATTTAACTGATTAAGATAAATAGACATCTGTATATTGCAATCTCTTTGTTGTTTAGTTTTTATACTTGCAGGAACTAGTCTAGCGATCTAAGTTGGATTGGAAGCTACAAAAAAAGTGACAGAAGGAGAATAGGAATCACTTGGATCACAAGTAATTTCCTCCATCTTTATATGTGTCTATTTACTCTTAGAGAAAGTGTCTGCAAAGTCTTTGATATGTTGTACTAAATTCATAGCACAACATTTAGGGAATCTGTTTTATCCGTAATTCATAATTCCGCATAACAAATTGGTGACTCCGCTAGGGAGTTTCCTTATCATTCTTGGTGTCTTTGCCTCTTCTTATCCACCCAGTAGCATCTACTATCAATTATTAGACTTTTCAATCAAAAAATTTCATTAGAGGTGTGTTTTGTAGCTTGAATTTTGAATCTCTGTTGTGCCCAATGCACTGTTGGTCAAGACACAGTGCTCTGCAGAGCATTGTCTCCCACTTAGAGGTGCTTTGCAATGCATTGTCTCCCTTTAGAGACTGTGTTTCCCCCTTACCCAACAAAATTTACTTTGAATTTTTCATTTCCATCATACTCAGCCTTTTTTTTTATGTGTTTTCAATTGTCTGATACCTCATAGAGACCAGTGAATTTTCCTTATTCTTCCTCCTTTGAAAAGTAAGTTTGTTCCATGTCTGTTTAAGTGTTTTTATTTTTCATTGAAAAATAAAATTTAAAGTATTTTATTTTTGCATTAGATCCATTTTTTTCGTAAAGGAAATTGTCGTTAAAATCTTTTTTTCCTGTAGGAAAAAGTGTAGTTCCATTCTTCATTTTTCCTAAAAGATAAATTGTTGTTAAATTCATCGTTTCTCAAAGAAGAAAGCATTTGATTTTGTTGATTTGATGCATATAGTTTCCTTTTTGCATTCACATTAAGGGGACTGAAAAGAAAAACCTACATTTGCATATAGTGAATTGTGTGTTTTTCATAGGAACAAGTTAGGAAAGCTGCATATTAGTTTGTGCTCTTTGTTGTTTGCTCTCAAAACTAATTTCTCTTTCTCCTTAGTAGCTAGGATTTTCATTGAAAAAGATAAAATTGAAAATTTTGCTTATCATTTTAGTTTGCATTTTAGGAATTTCCATCACATCATCACGGTGAACCTTGAAAGGAAAATTGATAAACAATATCAACGTAAAATTTACATCAATTTACCTAAAAAATCATTGGAACCATAACGATAACATTTAGAAGGTATAGGCTAGAGACGTGTTATGGCATCGTAAAACATAGCGATTGTCTTTAATTGTCTGCGATACATTCCGAGTGTAATACCTCACTCCACGTACTTAAGTATATTGTAGCTTTTCAACATACCTTCGGGTATATCGGGTGGTGTTATAGTACGAAAAGTATAAAGGGGTGCTCTCACTGTGTGGTTTCGCATTAGACATCGCTAATAAGGACTTGGGCCTCCACGTACCTTCGCGTATATTTAGGAGGACAGAATAAGGTTGCTATCCATCCATAGTGAACCGAATCGGACACCTTGTAATTTATGATACACCGAGCATAGCATTCGAGGAGATTCCCTGCCTGTACCTCTTGGTTCGTCAGGAGGTATTTTGCAGTTCACAGTTTCTTGGTAAACATTTTTCCTAGCATTACCCTTTTTTTTTAATTTGTTTTTGGTCATAAAATAAACCATTCATCATGGAATAATAACATCCCTTTCCCTGTCATTCGTGTAGACTTGCATTTAAACCACCTTTACCACCGGAAGCCACTTCTGGTCAGCAAAGGCAACATCGCTCTACCGAAACCAGCACCATCAGTACCTCTAATGAAGCATCATATTCATATATACTAGAGTCGGCACAAGTTTTTTCTACAAATCTTGGTTCATCTACTGTTGTCGAGACAGAGTCCTCACAGCTACCCGTGGTCATGATCCATCAAAATCAGTGAGACCATACCTCACGAACCCGACATTGTTCAACTGGAAGTTGATCCAGATCCTGTCTCTTTTTTGCCAGAACATCTGCATCCCGAAGTAGAACAACCGAAATTTGTTCCTGTATTGGTCGCCCCATAATCTATTATAGCCATTGAGTCTCCCATATCACGCATTCAACCTCCTAAAATATATTTTGGGCCTGACGGCGAAATCCTTCCACCTGGTTTAATTTCGATTGAAGAAATACCACAAGACGAAACACCTTTAACTCCAACTCATTTTGGCATGGAGCTTTACATGTACGATTCTTTTCCTCAATCACCTACCTCTACTTTTGTTGATCCTGTGTCTATTAGATTTCTTATAGATCCAATAGGGTATACATTTGTTCATGTAACCATGCCTGAACCAACATCTTCGGCTGAACCATCTGTTCGAATTGTGACAGCACCTGCTCTCGCTACCCCACCGATGTTCACAACTTCACCAGAGTCATATTTACATGGTGGCCTTATGGTCCCATCTGGCTATAAATCTTTATCTGGAATTTTCTCTGGTGCATCTTCAAATCCATGGACTTCACCAATTTCATCGTCTGGTATTCTAAATGGTAAACCTATAGTGAGTACCGAATGGTTTGATCTTTTATATCCATCATCAGGGAAATATCAAGCTGGTCCATCTAGGTATATTCCATCTAGTACAATCTCAACTGGACTCCCTGCATTTGGAGAACCATATTTTCCGTCTTATTATACTCCTCATGCTGGGGGGAAACTTATGGTCACCCACTTTGATAGTATTCCATTGTTATTTGGTCATACTAATGTTGAAATGAATGTTTTTCAATGGTAGCCCACTCTACCTATCCAACCACAAACAATTGTACACTCGTATCAACCGATTCAACCTGTTACACCCACATCAACTCCACTTGTTAATAAATATTTACCCTTATTACAGACTCAAACTGTTGTACCTCAACCATCTCAGGCGGGTCCTTCAACTCAATACTATCAAGTATTGGGCCTTCAAACTTCAACTCCTTCGGCTGGTTTATAAAAACCACCTGTATCCGGAATCATTTATTCACAATATGGATTACCATATTATGGGATGTCGCAGCCACAACCAGGTTATTCGATTTATCCTAATTTGGGTTATAACATTGGTGGACAGACCCCTTAGCAGCCACAAGCACAAATGCCACAACCTTCATTTCAACAAGTATCCTACCCATGTTTTGGTCAACATAATCCTCAAGCGTTTTCTTATCAAAACAACCCTTATCTGGGTTACCAGCAACATATTCCTTATGTTGGTGCTCAAAGGCCTATTGCCCAATCAATTCCATCATACCCCGGTTACGCTCAACCCGACCTCAAACGACAGTTGCCCTTTTTTTCAACTTTAGAGTTACCATATTTAAACCAGCTCACCAATGACCCAATCAACTATGCTCCTTGGTGGCCGGTGATACCTCATAAATTACCCTCAGATATTCATAAATTCAATGGAAACTCTGGGGAAGACCCATCAACTCATGTTATGACTTATCATTTGTGGTGTTCATCTAACTCCCTGAATGATGACTATGTTCGACTACGTATTTTCTAGCGTACAGTCACTGGTCCGGCCGCAAAATGGTACATTGAGTTACCTAGAGCTTCTTTCGATAATTTCGCTATCGTAGCTACTATCTTTTTGACCCACTCCCAGTTACCCATTCAATATGAAACTGGAACGGAACTATTGACTAATTTTAAACAGACTAATGCTACTCACATTTATGATCATATTCATGAGTGGCGTCCTCGTCGTAGAATGGTTAAGACATTTGTTCCTAATCAATGCCATGTTAAGTGGTTCATTAAGTCCCTGTTACCATCTATAACTGAGGATGTGGCTAAGGGTGGCGTCGTCACTGAAGAGTAGGTCACTGCTTGTGCCCAATATTTAGACTTGATTTATACTCAGTCTGGCACACTCTATGAGAAAATTCCCAACGTGTCGCAATCTAATTTCATTGTTCCTCCTCCATCAAAGGACTCTCATACCAGAGACGGTATGATCAATACTCCAAGCACACATCACACTACTTCATCTGATCCTGTGCCTTCTTAAGAAATCCATGTCGTGTCATCTGACAAGAGAAAAAATGGCAAGCAACCTGGAAGTAAGAAAAAAGGGAAATCAAAGAAAAATCAAACTTCCATCCCTCAGGAAAGATCATCAGATCAATCTTCTAGAAATCAAAAACCTCGTTACCCTTGCATAATCTGTAATGAGGAACACTTTGTTTGGGATTTTCCTCACTGCGCTGAATTCTAAAAAATGGTTAATACCTCACATGCATCACCTATGTTGACAGATCCGTTTCTGAATCCGGACACAAATTTGGTTGTTATGGATACAGCTTCTAGTTCCCAAGTGCTTATGCTATCTATCACAAAGCCATCGACAAATGTTTTGGTTTCAATGTGAAATAAATATTACGGTATTCAGGCTACTGATCAACCTACTACCTCGACCACGAATCTGTCCACAAAATAAATACTTCCACCTGCTATTCCTGAATTGAAAATCAAGCCACCGAAGGAAGTCGTTCATAAATCGACATTTAATCCTCGAGCCAGAGTTTCTCAAAATTATAATATAGTTGAAGATTTGGCTCAACACCCTTCATTTATGTCAACGCTTGAGGTGATACAAAATTTTCCCTCCCAGAAACAAGATTTGTTGTCCGCAATTGGTGGAATTGATCTGACTGATTCTAATCTCGTAGTCTTTAATCATATGGGCTATGTGCCACAAATACCAGTAGAATTGGCATTCTCCATCCAAGTAAATTTTCTCAGTCACCTTGTTCATCATACTATTATTGATGAGGGAGAATCTACGTGCATTATGTCTCTAAACTGTTGGAAATCAATTTCCTCGTCGTGCCTATCTCAATCGCCAACGACGTTGAAAGCTTTCGACGGAAGTACATATAAGCCTTGCGGTATTTTCAATAACCTGCATGTTTAACTAGGGGGGAAACAATGAATGTTGAAGTTGAGGTCATTGACGGACCCCTTGACCACACAATTCTACTTGGAAGGCCATGGGTATATGCTATGACTACAATCGTCTCTACATATTTTAGAATGATCACCTTTCCACATAAAGGTGTTATCATAGTCATCAATCAGCTATCCTTCTTTGCCTCTAGTTCTCAAGTAACTGGAAGTGTTCTGTTAGTTCACGCACCCCAACTCACACTTCAGAACATTAGTGTAGGACCCTTAAAGGATTCCACTCTCATGGGAACCTTTGCATTACCGCTGCCTACAAGGTTGGAAAAAATTGCAAGTATAGAGACCTGCTACATGATATCTTCCACTCCATCTGGCTTAAGGAAGAGTACGGATGATTCTGAAATTGTTACGTTGGATGAGTTTCTGCCACCCAGCCCTATTGAGTTGGCATAGCAATCAATCTATATGGCTTGGGCAGCGAATTCGAAATCATCGTCTTTGGTCATTTGGGTAGATAGTTCATTAGATTATGGTACTCCATCTGATCCATTTTCCTCAAATTTCTTGAAAAGTGAGAATATTCTGGAAACCATAATGTCGGAAGGAGAACCATGTTAAGATTATCATCATTGTTCCCATCTTCTAGATTATGAAGAAGATAATCTTAGTGAAATATATCACCTATCGATCAAAACATTATTTTCGAATTATTTTCCTATTAATGCAATCGATCCAAACCCGGTGTTGTAGAAAACATTCATGTCAGCGTGTCTTGTTCTCCATCAGAACTTGAAACATATCACTCTCTCTTTCATGAATTCCGTGATGTATTTGCTTGGTCTTATGAGGAAATGTCAAGCATAGATACTAGTATCGTTGAACACACTATTAAAATGTACCCTAATGTCAAGTTGGTACATCAACGCCTTCGTCCTGTTCATCCGAAGAAGGCCACTGCCGTTAAAACAGAAGTTGAAAAACTTTTGCGTGCTGGTTGCATTTACCCTGTTCTGCTAACTCAGTGGGTTTCCAACATCATTCATGTTATGAAAAAACAAGGAACCATCAAAGTGCACGTCTATTATCGGGATATCAATCTTGCTTGTCCAAAAGAAAACTACCCTACTCCCTTTATCGACCAGATTATTGATGATTGTGCTGGACGCAAAATATTTTTTGTTCATGGATGGATTTTCTAACTAAAATCAAATCAATATCCACCCAAAGGACCAATATAAGACAACATTCATCTGTCCCTGGGGCACATTCTCTTACCGAAAACTCCCATTTAGTTTAAATAACACTGGGGAAACTTTTCAGAGAGCAATGGATTATGCTTTCAATGACATCAAGCACATTGTTGAACCCTATCTAGACAATTTACCCGCGCATTCACGAAATTAGACTAATCACTCGATGCATTTGAGAGCTATATTTTTTTGTTTCTGACAATACAAAATACGCCTCAATCCACATAAATGTGTGTTTTGTGTTGGTTCTGGTTGTTTTCTAGGATTTTTCGTCTCAAAAGAAGGAATTCAAATAGACCAATTGAAGGTCCAGGCCATTCTTGATTTGTCTGCACCACCAAATTTGCTTCAGTTACAGAAACTTCAGGGAAAGGCTAACTTCCTAAGGAGGTTCATACCCAACTAAGCCGAAATGGCTAAAGGATTTACTCGGCTCTTGAAAAAGGGGATTCCCTTCCTTTGGGACCAAGTTGCACAAGATTATTTTGATGTTGTCAAGGATAATCTTGTACGGGCGTCATTAATGTATCCTCCCAATTATCAAAGTGATTATTTATTATATATCTTCGTGGATGATATGACCATTTTTATGGTATTGGTCCAAGTAGAAAATGGGATAGAACATCTGATCGATTATTTGAGTCATAATCTCAATGATACGAAAGTGAAGTATTCATACGTAGAAAAGCTTGCCTTGGTGGTTGTTCAATCTGTCCAAAGGTTTCACCACTATATCATGTTCCAGAAGATCATTGTCATTTCAGATTACAACCCCATGACTTATATCTTATCACGTCAATTTATGGGGGAAAGTATTCAAAATGGATTGTCATTTTGTAGGAATTTGATTTGGAATTCATCAAATCCAAGTTAAAGAAGTCTTTAGTTTTGGATGAGCTTCTCTGTGACCTTCCCTCTGATACTACTGTTACTACGTAAAAACCATATATTCCTGACGAGTCTCTATTTTTTATCAGATCATCTGATCCTTGGTATGCGGATTTTATCATTTATCTCCAGACCCAGACTTTTTGGCCTGATACCTCTCGCTCTGACCAGCGACGTATTCAAAACCAATCCAAATATTATCTGATCATCATTGATACACTTTATCATCATGGTGTCGATACAATTTTAAGAAGGTGCCTCACTCATGAGGATTCCGAAAAGGTTTTAAATGATTGTCATGTTGGGGCTTGTGGTGGACACTTGTCTGGATATGCTACCAGGCAGAAGATACTCCTCACCAGTTACTTTAGGCCTACCATATTTCACGACTGCATCCTCGCAGTCAGAAGTTGACATGAATTCCAGATATTTGACCATAAAATCCGCAAACTACTAGTGCCAATGCATCATGTTGTCTCTGTAGGGCCATTTTCGAAATGGGGCTTTGACTTCATGACCTATAACCCTCATTCGTCTCGGGGGCATGGTTATATTATTGTCGCAGTAGACTACTTTACCAAGTGGTCTGAAGCAATGCCTACATTCAACAACACAGGACAAACAACTGCATTATTTTTCTTTAATCATGTCATTCCACAGTTTGGGGTCCCACAGGCTATAGTCATAGATCATGGTAAGAATTTTCGTAATCACATGATGACTGAATTGACTGCCAAGTTAGGACTGTCTCATGATATTTCTACTCCTTATTATCCACAATCAAATGGACAAGTTGAGGCTATTAACAAGATTTGATCCTATACTCGGTCTTGTGGGTGTACCGAACCTCGGTGAGAAATGCAACCGGATTTACCCCCTTTCAATTGGTGTATGGTCTGGAAGCTATCTTTCTAATCCAATGTGAAATACTGTCATTAAAACTCGCAATCGACTTGTTACCTGACACCTAAGATGAAGAAGCACGTATTTTTAACCTCATCCATCTAGATGAAATGCGTCGTGAAGCCTAATTGGCCAATGAAGCGCATAGGACACGTATAAAGGTGCAATACGACAAGAATATCCAGCCTCCCATTTTCTCAGAGGGCAACTTGTTCCTTATTTATAATCAAGAAGCTGATGTAATATGTACAGGGAAATTTGAGCCATTATGGCATGGCCCCTATATTGTCAAAAGAGTTCTTGCTAAGGGTGCCTATGAGTTGGTGGATTACAATGGAATTCCGTTGGCACAGCCCAGAAATGGGTTGTATCTGAAACGTTACTATGCTTAATCATAAGCGTAGTAATTTTTGTATTATATTGTATATATATGTTGTTGATTTTCATTCACTATCTTAATTTGTTTTTCAAAGTTTTCTTGATGTTGGTAATCCACTTTACATTTCATCGCAGATGTCTGAATCTTTCGAACCATTTGTTGGGTATGTTGATGGTGCTAATCGTAGTACGCAGAACCTATCCTCTGCAGCGTGGGCCATTTTTGCTCCGAACGGCAAGTTAGTGAGTTTTCAACATATTTGTATCGATAGATCAAAAAACAATATTGCTGAGTATAGCTCATTGATCGAACTTCTCTCTGATGCCATTTAATTTGGTATTAATTACATCATCATAAGGTTAGACTCACAACTCATGGTATTACAACTTACTAGTGTTTATATTGTTATAAATCCAACACTGCATCGTATGTTCCTAAGAGTTCGACTTTTGGAAAGAAACTTTGATTTTATTCAATATCAACACATTTCTAGAAACTTGAACACATTGACTGATTCTCTAGCAAATTATGTTATAAACAGACATTTGCAACACATGTAAAAATGCATTCACATAATTGAATAGGATTGCACAATAAACATAGGAAAACACTGAAATCAAATAGATAGATAGTTATAGGTTTTTACAAAATTTGTGCCCAAGACACATTGGTAATCTGACCTCAAAATGTATGCAACATGTCAAAAGTAAACAAGTGATGCTCATGGTAACATGTTATCGATCTAGTTATCCTACGCAGTACCCGCATCCAGCGGTTAGGAACGCCAATAGTGTGTCATTTCAGTCGCATGGGTAACTCTTCGATCTAGCAATCTAGAATCTCAAAGGTCAACCCCTCTATGTGTTGTCGAAGCTCAACAAGAGTCTCAGCCATGTCTAGATCCTGAAGGACTGCTCTCCCGAAAGCCCTCTCTGCTAGCTCATCCAATCCATGCTCTGGCTCTTCCACTGGTTGAACTCAACCCACATCTGCATTACATTAAAAATTAGTTTAGTCTTGGGAAAATATCAAAATACAAAAACATGTATAAACCTTAGAAAAATAAAAAAAACATGGTCAAAAAATTCTTACCGATTGCACCCCACTGAGAACCTTCTGGTAAAGCTAAGTCTGGATCTCCTAGAAAATAGAGACCTGTATATGCGTACTCATCGATGGCAATAATTTGTCACCGGAACTAGGCAAAGAATGTAGTCAAGAACATGATGGACGATTGGCCTGCATGTTTAACCATCAGTTCTACCCATCTCAGCATCCTTGGATCTTTAGGGTTAGACACACCTAGCGTCACATGTTGAGGCTACATCAGTGGAATCCGCTCTAAGGAAAAATAAATGAGGATCAAACCATAACTGAAGCTTTTCTTCCTTCCTCCCTTTGCCTTGCTCAGTTGTTCTTTCATTTGAGAGAGTACAACTTTAGCCTAGTTGAAAACTGTTGGTTCCATACACTCTAGTTCATACTGCATATAAGATTTGTTCGCTACATGTAGTGTAACGGTACTAGCAATATTTGTGATCGTGAATAGGATGGTTCTCAATGGAAAAATCACGAACTTCACGGATGTTTATTTTCCCATCCTGGCTAAGCTCTGCCCCTAGATAGAAATGCTGCAAAACATGGTCTTTCACCGTATCTCCTTCGAGAGCAGACCCTGAGAGAAAAATGGGTAGGCCTCTCCTCGACAAGCCTGTCAAAAAATATATGTCCTCCTCTATAATTGGAACCACTTTGTTCCTAATGTGAAATTCCTCAATTGTCGGATCCCATGCACAAACAAGGAGCTCCAAAAGTTCCATTTTTTGCCTCATGCCTGATAAGCGGAAGTAATTTAATAACCCACAATCTCTTAGGGCTCTTACAATACATGGATCATTAAGGGAAATCATGTTTTTTTATTCATGCTCTCTTTCCCTCCAATTAATCGTCACTCTAGTCCGATGAATCCCTGAAACATAATCAGAAGACTCATTAGACTCCTTTTCATGCAAAAATTAGGAAAAATTTGGGTACAATGCAAGAATCAAAAATGTGAATTGTGCCCAATGCAGTCTTGGTTAATAGACAATGCGTTGCATATGTACCTAGGCTTCATTTTGAGTGCATTCCAACGCAGTTTTCGATGCCCAAGAGTGTGTTGCACTCTTTTGAAAAATAATTTACCCTAAGGGGCCCAAATCCCAAAAAAAATTCAATTAAATGAAATGAAAGGACTACTGAAAGAAAGAGGGGGTTTATGGCACAAACCTGGATCAAACGGCAATGAAAATCATCCATAGAATCGATCACAATCAACAACTGAAGTTTGGGGGAAAAAACAAGTTTAGAGCTCCAAAATGCAAATGGTAACTTTCAAATGGTAAAAATGAATAGTAAAACTCTTTTAATTAGTCATTTCATTATTTGAAAATAATATTTATTGCTGTGACTATGGTTTTATTAAATTTTTATCATGAAACAGGTATTCTTAATCCATTTGATGTTGTTCTGAACAGGTTTGCAACTGATGAGCACATTATTCATGCACATTTATTTCAAGAATGATTTGACCACAAAGCATACTTTTATCCTTATTTTTCAAGCTTTGATAAAAATGAAAAAGGACTTGAAGCACACTTTTATCTCTTTTTTGAGCTTCGATAACAGCGAAAAAGGAACCCCTGGAGTCTTCTTTTAGCTCTTTTCAAACTTCGATAATGCGAAAATATTGTCGAGCACTTGTCTTTTCGAGCTCGTAAAATTAAATGGATTGATATATACTCAGTATAATTTTAACCATTTTCCGGACTGAGATAGATTATTTACGAAAAAGGAATGCCTTAGTCGAACATGGATAGGAGGTTCTCTTAGATATTATTTTACACTTTTTCGGATCTAGGCGACAACTTTATGAAAAATTACCTATGGATTTTTATTTTGTCCTCTTTTTAAAACTCTCTAAATATGAAAAAGTATCGGGCTATCACTGTCGTTAGGCTCACTAAAACATAAAATAGTGACGGGCTTGTTAATCATGGCAAGAGTCGAGTTTCATTCATCACTAGACTCGTTAAATTATTAAATATTGATACATTATTCGCCAGAAGGGTTGAATTATAGATCAAGCATATGTTATCCTCCTCAAGCTTGTTAAAAAATAAAGAGGTACTGGTCGACAAATGACTGGGGAAAATTTGGGAAAGTAAACAGAAATTTTACAGTAGCAGGTCGCTCTTGAACATGACACTTCACTCCATCATCGTGACTGTTTGGGTTGGGTAATATTCATGACAGTTCATTCGTACATATGGTTCATCATACCTTCACTTCAGTTTTGGGTCAATTCTGCCAACTCATCTCAGTGTCGTCGATATGTTCAAGAGAAGTCATCCAGTGAATACTCATCCTTTTGCAATACTCATAAACCTTCATTCTCATGACATTCATCCCTAAACATTGATAGATCAAGCCACATTTTGTCTCTGAAATCAGTAACTCCCATTTCGCGATAAAGTGGCTTCCTGTCAACGTCAAATCATCATCCAGGAAGTTCACTTAGAAACATCATCTTCTAGTACCATGAGGCTTATTACAGTATCAACAAGATCCTCGCTTTCGGACTTTTGACCGAAATATTTTGTTTGGTGTTAGACATAAAATCATCTATTCATGCCTTACGAAATGTATTGTAGTACCTTGAAAGCCATTAAAATCAATGGTGGTTCTCTCTCATTTGTTAACAACTCACATAATTGGCTGGTAATCAAACAATGTCTTACCATGTTCGACTACAAATCATACATTCGCATGGCTAGACTTGTACCCGAACAATCAAGTGAATGAGATAAGAAGACCCCAAATCTAGTTTCAGCCATCCAAGCTACGATTTCAGGATTGTTGTACACATCATATGTATGGTGACCTTACATAGAGATCGTCCTCCGAACATGGGCCTATATCTGTAGGCATGTATGTATTGGGAAACATTCCAATGTAGACGACTTTATGTACTATGTACATGTTATTATATAGTTTATGTGCTGAGCATGGGAATGCCTCCCTCAACAATTCGTGATCAAGAGGATATATCATGATGTAATGTATTGTAAGATTGATGTAGGTCGTCACTCCGCTTCAGTTCCAGCCCATCAAATCGTAAAGCATCTCATTCAAAAAAAATTGTTATTATTCTAACTTCGTGCTTTAGAGGGAAGCTGTTATAGGTCATTTTGGGCATCATTCCCAATGACTTGGTCAAACTGGACATCAACCCCATGACCAATGAAATAGGGTCTATCATCCCCTATCATTTCAATTGTTACATGCCCTAAGACAAGAATAAACCATTCATGACATCTATTGCAAGGTTTCCAAGGTATGAAGTATATGTTATATCACTTATGAGCTCACTAAAGTTGTCTCTCAATGGATTGACTACTTTTCATATGCAGTTACCTCCATTCAAGGGTGTTGAAAAGCACTTCCCGACATTCAAGAGTGTGTTGGTCAAATGGGAGTGAAATTCTCATTGTTCCAGAATCTCCACATGGCCAGTGCCTTCTAGAAGAGTCCATATGTGTCAAACTTCAAATCCAAGTGTCCATCTAACACTTATGAGCTTAGGAACATGTCTTGCCTATTATTAGAAAGTCATTGATTGAGAAACTAACATCAGTTTCCCTATAAATTGAGCACAAATCCTAGTGCTAGGGAAGGAAGGAATTTGGTAAAGAAATGATGTTGGATTCTCAATTGAGAGAGTGATAGGAGTGATATGTTGCTGGTGAGATGTTGATTGTGATGAGGCCGCCATGATGCTAGAGTTGGTGACATCAAATCGATCGTTGGTTGTAACCTCCCCCTTCTACTCATTAATAAAGATTGTTGCTCATTTTCCCATATATGTATCTGTTTATGTTTCTATTTTTCATATGATGGATTCTTAACTGATATATATGTTTCATGTTCAATCGATTTAACTGATTAAGTTAAATAGGCATCTGTATATTACAATATTTTTTATGTTTAGTGTTTATACTTGGAGGAACTAGTCTGGCGATCTAAGTTGGATTGGAAGCTACAGCAAGAGTGACATAAGGAGAATAGGAAGCACTTGGATCACAAATAAGTTCCTCTATCTTTCTGTGTGTCTATTTACTGTTAGAGGAAGTGTCTGCAAAGTCTTTGATCTGTTGTTCTAAATGCATAGCACCACATTTAGGGAATGTGTTTTATCTGTAATTCATAATTTCACATAACAAGATGTCACACCTTTTGACATACTCCCTGGCATCTTTAAAGATGGATGGCCAGAAATATCCTAAATGAAGGATTTTATAGGTTGTCCTCTTATCAGAAAAGTGTCCACCACAGGGTTCATCGTGACATGCCTTGAGAATATCAGGCATTTCATCTTCTCGAACACATCTTCTGATGATGAGATTTGGACGTGTTTTATACAATTCATTATTAACCCATGAGTAAAATGCACTTGTTTGAATAATTTTTCTTTTCTCTCTAGGAAACAAGTGTGCAGGTAACTTTCCTGTGACTAAGTAATTAGCAATATGTAAAAACCAAGGAGTTTTAGTATTTATTGCAAAAATATATTCATCAGGAAATTATCCTCTACTGGAGTATCATTTTTGACATTCTGAATTCTAGACAAGAATTCAACAATTGTGTTTTGTTTTCCAAGTCTGTCTAGAATGGTGATATTGAATTCTTGTAGGAGTAATAACCATATTGTGGTTTTGCCATTAGTAATAGATTTATTCATTAAATATCTAATTTCAAAATGATATTTATGAATAAAGGTTTCATAGCCGGTGATATAATATCTAAATTTATTGATAACCTTAACAACAGCTAGAAATTATTTTTCAGTTACAGTGTAATTTAACTCAGTAGGAGTCAAATTTTTACTTGTGTAATAGATGGCATAGAGGATCAAATATTTTTTTCCTAATACAGCTCCCAAAGTTGTATCTGAAGCATCTATTTAAATGTGAAAAGGTAGTTTCCAATTTGGACCTCTTAAGATGGGTGCTTCAGAAATTTTTGTTTTTAAAGTTTCAAATGCCAATTGGCAATGAGGATTCCAACTGAATTCACAATCTTTGGTAAGTAATTTGAAGAGTGGGGACGCTATTTTAGTGAAGTTTTCTATAAATATTCTATAATACCCTGTGAATCATAGAAAACTTCTAAAATCCTTTTGACAACTTGGAACTGATAATTTGGAGATGACTTCAACCTTATATGAATCAACTTTAATTCCATCTCCGGAAATGTGATGTCCTAAAATAATTCCTTCAGTAAACATAATAAAACATTTTTCATTACATAATGAAA
Source organism: Pinus albicaulis (assembly GCA_034641835.2). Taxonomy (NCBI): domain Eukaryota; kingdom Viridiplantae; phylum Streptophyta; class Pinopsida; order Pinales; family Pinaceae; genus Pinus; species Pinus albicaulis. Next base: position 419,076,860 of record CM076570.1, on the reverse strand, counting down.
TATTTTCTTCTTTACATATTTTAAGAATATTTTCCAAATTTTCTAAAGCTTCTTCAAATAAATTCCCATAAACTATAAAATCATCCATATATACCTCCACACAATCATGTATTAGATCAGCAAAATTTCCTAATACTGCCCTTTGGAATGTTGCAGGTGCATTGCACAAACCAAAAGGAAGTACTCAGTAGGCATAGGTTCCCCATGGACAGGTGAATGTGGTTTTATCTTGGTCTTCAGGTGCTACCTGAATCTGATTGTAACCACTAAAACCATCCAAGAATGAGAAATACTTCTTTCCTGCTAATGTATCCAATACTTGATCTATGAAAGGTAATGGAAAATGATCTTTTAGGGTAGCTTTATTCAACTCTCGATAGTCAATGCATACCCTCCACTTACCATTATTTTTAGGTACAATCACTAAGGGATAAACCCACTTACTGTATGAAATTGGGTAAATGAAGTTTACATACAACAATTTTTGCAATTCTTCTTTCACAATTTCCCTAAGATTTGGATTCATCCTTCTTTGAGTTTGTCTGATAGGTTTACAATTTTCCTCAATGTATATGTGATGTATAAAAGTCTTAGGATGAATTCATTTCATGTCAGTTTATTCCCATGCATATGCAGAAGACCGTTGTTGTAATGTTTTGATTAAATTTTCTTGTTGTAATATTTCCAAGATTTTGTTTATGTTCAAAGATTTTCCCGGAAAGATTTCAACTATAGAGTTACCAAATTCTTCCATAGAATATAGAGACATATGCCTAGATGACAAGTATTCAATATTGCATTGTTCTTGAAAATGATCATGTTCATATTCTGAATATGATTAAAAATTTTCTATTGAATTTAAGATTTGACTATCTTCACTAATACCAGAAATAGTAAAGAGAGCTTGTATATCATTGTCATCATCAATCCATTCTTCATCTTCTAATTCTGTGATTGTTTTTGCTGGAGGATATAGAGTGAATTTCTTCATTGAATTACCATCAAAGATACACATATCACCAGATCTACAACTAATGAAAGCATCAGTTGTAGCCAACCAAGGTCTTCCTAATATTAGTGGATGTCCTCCTAGATTTTTCTTGGGCATTAAAATCATAAAATCGACCGGATACTCCCAAGAGTCTAAGGATACTGAAATCTCTTCTAATACACCATCTCGCTTGATTACTAATTTTTCTGCTAATTGCAGTAATGTAAGTGTATACTGAAGATTTGGAAGCTTGATTTGTTCCATGGTTTGTTTGCTCATGATGTTTATGGCTACTCCTAAATCAATCAATGTATTTGGAATTTCAATACCATTGATGTGTGTTTTTACAACTGGACTTCCTAGATCTAAATATTTTTGTATGGAAATTTTTCCCATCATAATGTCTGCAATTTTTCCTACTAATTGAATTATTTTTATTTCTTTTTTTTTTCTTCCTGGATTCTTCATGCTCAACTCTCTTATTGTTTTGGCTAGAATTGAAATCTCTTTAATGGTTTGTAGCAAAGGAATTTTGATATAGACATTTTTAAATTCATCTATAAAATCATAATTGGGCAACATTATATGTTTTTCTACCCCTCTATCAACTTGTAATCTTTTAGGAAAAGGAAGGTTAGAAATAGATACTAATGGTTGCTCTATGATAGGAGTTGAGTTTATTGGTTTTTCTTGTTTTTCATTTTCAGAATGTAGAAATTTATTAATACCAATGTATTACCCGATTCTCCTAATCTAACAAGTTAATATTATGTTAAATATAGAATCCTTGCACTATTAATTTTGTGGAAATTAAATCGCCAATTGCAAACACATGTGAAGAAAATCAATCGCACATAAACACAGTTGTTTAACAAGAAAGCTTAAAGATAAAAACCCCAACTATCATATATTATGTATATCAATGGATCATGTAATAATCTCATACAAAGCTTAGTACATCAAGCTCTCAGTACAATCAACAATCATTACACATTGTCATGCATAAATTTGCATATTTATGCACCAATTTCTTGCCTCCTGACAGACTGCCTCCACTGCACAATCCCTGCTGAAGAAGACCCCTGAACGAATTCGAATTGGCCTTGTCTTGACTGCGCAATCCTCATTGGCATCTCCAATGTGTGTTAGATGCATTGAATGCATCACTATAGTCACAACAGATAGTCCATCTCGCCCTTTCACCTATCTCTCCATTGGGTCTCCATTGGAACTGACATGCAAGTAGTTAATTGTTGTATTTGTTCAGTTGCAAGAGAGTCTCTAGTTATGAATTAATTATATAATTAATTCACAAAACTCTCACTATTGTATCTTTCAATTAAACTAGATACAACTAGCTCAACTGAGTTAAAATAAATAACAACTCCCGTAACTACTCTTCCAACTCTGTCATAACTTTGCCACTTCAGTTCTAACTGAGTCCTCCATGCATGAGTCACCAACCAACCCTAGGAATTGCATAATTCCTTCAGCCCACTGATTTTCCAAATCTGTTCACTGAAATAAAGTGCTCTACGAGAATAACTTGATATTTATTATCAGATTATTATTAAGGGCTAATAATAATCGACATACACCTATTTTTAGATTGACGATCTATAAATAAACTTTGCCCAATATTCTAAAAATAGAATTTCATTTTTTTCACATTTGACCAACCATCTACAAATAGCATGCTGCAACTTATAGAATATGCTCACCATGTCTAAAAATAGCCTACGGGCCCCACTTAGTGAAGGTGCTTACTTTTCACTAAGCTCATCATCTTGTTGAATCTCAACACTCCCTCTCAACAATATAGGGATTATCCTTCACCCCGAACCTGCCTCTATGGTATTCGAATTTGATCCTGTCGAGCGCCTTCATCAGAATATTTGCATCCTGATCTTCCGTAGGAATGTACTGAAGCAACATGATCTTCCGCTGCACACAATCTCTGATATGATGATACTGGATATCAATATGTTTAGATCTATCATCAAACACGGGATTAATCAAGATTTTAATGCAACTCTGATTATCACAATGTATCACTGTAGGATCTAAATGAGAACTGAACAAACCAACCAGGATATTCCTCGTCCAGATAGCCTCACATGCAGCTTGACTTGTTGCCATGTATTCTGCTTCCGCTAAACTGAGTGCCACATATCTTTGTTTCCTGTTGTACCAAGAAACTACCGTAGATACGATACTAAAAACCCCTCCTGATGTGCTCTTTCTTTCCATTGGGTTTCCTACCCAATCTGCATCTGTGAAGCCATGCAACTTCACCTCATCCGTCTGTCTATACCATAAACCATACTCAGATTTTCCCCTGAGATATCTCAGGACATACTTACCTGCCTTCCAAAAGAGCTTGGTAGGCTTAACCATCGCTTATGAAAGCTGGTTCACCGCATAGCATATGTGTGGTCTTGTATTAACTAAATACATGAGCGAACCCACCAACTGTCAATAAACAGTGGCATCCACTACCTCTGCCAATGTAGCATCCTCTTTCCTCCAATTTCCTAGAAGAGGAGTATCCATGGGCTTGCAGTCCTCCATGTGAAACTTACTAAGTATCTCCCAAGAATACTTGCGTTGAGACACAAATAGTTCACCTTCTTGCTGGCATATTTCCAATTCAAGGAAATAATGAAGGAGGCCCAAATCCTTCATCTCAAACTCCTTTGCAAGATCTGCCTTGCATGAGTGTATCAAATGCTCATCACCCATTAGTATTAAATCATCAACATAAAGAACAATGATTAAAAGCTTACCTTCCACCACAATTTGGTATAGGTTTGCATCTGCCTCACTCTTGGTGAAGCCAAGTCCAGTGAAATAGTTGTCAATCCGTGTGTACCAAGCATGAGGTGCTTGCTTCAGCCCATACAACGATCTTTTGAGTCTGCACACATGCGACTCACTGCTAAAGATCTCAAATCATTCAAGTTGCTCAATGTACACTTCTTCCTCAATGACCCCATTAAGGAAGGCAATCTTCACATTCATCTGATGAATGTGCCAACCCATTTGTGTTGAGAGGGCAAGGATGGTCCTTATGGAAGAATACCATGTGACAGGTGCAAAGGTTTCTTCATAATAAATCCCCCCAATCTGTGAGAAGCCCTGGGCAACAAATCTTGCCTTATACTTCTCAATGCTCCCATCAGCATCTTGCTTTACCTTGTAGATCCATCTTGAACCTACCACTGATTTACCAACCAGCATTGGAACAATCTCCCAAGCATTGTTTCTGACAATGGAGTCATACTCCTCCACCATGACATCTACCCATGTGGGCTCCTGCGCTACTTCTTCAAAAGAAGATGGCTCTGTCACAATACACTTGCTCATAAGAGCCATGTATCCAATAAATCGATCAGGTGACTGTCTTTCTCTGCACTATGATGTAGGGACTCCTACATTCTCTACCGCATCAAGCTTCAGTCTCTCAACTTCTGTGGTACGCTTTCTGCCTATTCTGATGTTTGGTTCTGCATGAGTGGACTCCTCCACCCCATGAATCTCCTCCTGTGGCTGATCCACATCTAGAGGCTCATCGTTGGGAACAAGTAGCTCCTCCTCTGCATGCAAGTGTAGCTCCCTCTCAAGCGACAACTTCATGGATTTCACCTTATTGAATTTTATATCTCGTCACACCACAGTCATCCTAGTGTTTGGAAAATACACACGATAATTATGGGGTGTTTCTATGTACCCCACAAATATCCCAATTTCTGTAGTCAACTCCAGCTTCTTCCTGGTGTCCTTTGTCACATGAATGTAAACAGATGAGCCAAAAATCTTCAAATGAGAAATATCAGGCTTCTTACTAGTAAAAGCTTCTTCAGGTGTACTCATGCCAAGTACTCTATGAGGACAACGGTTTTGCACATAAACCGTAGTGTTGCATGCTTCCGCCCACAAGTGCATTGGTAGGCCCTGGTCATGCAACATAGCTCATGTAGCACCAACGATCGTTGTTTTCTTCCTCTCCATGACCCCATTCTGTTGTGGGTTATGAGGCACTATGAGTTCTCTTCGAATTCCTTCTTTGCTACATAAGTATTTCAATTTGTTCAAGATATATTCCCCACCATTATCGCTCTGTAGAGCCTTCACTTGCTTCCCCGACTCCTTCTCCACCAATGATTTAAACTCACAGAACTTTAAGAATGTTTCGCTCTTTTTTTGCATGAAGAAGATCCAGCATATGCGAGAATAGTCATCAAAAAATATAACATAATACCTGTGTTTTGTTGTTGAAGCAACTGAGAAAGGTCCACACATGTCTGTGTGAATTCTCTCCAGGATCACCGAAGCACAGTTCTCCTTCTCATGAAAGATGGTCTTCACAAACTTACCCATAGTACATCCCTTGCACTGATCTAACTGTGCAAGAGTACCCTTGGGAAGTCCAGTAGAAATCTGTTGCAAAATCTTCAAGGTTCCATGGTGAAGATGGCCCAATCTCCTGTGCCATAATTCACCCTCATCCTGGCTCACCACTTCTTCTACTTTATTCGTAACTAGTATCGAACATATAATGATCTTAGATCGGATCCAAGTATCTCCCCATTGGTTCGATACATGATTCGTAACTAGTAGTCTGGTTCTTGACCAATGGGAGCCAAACCTCTGGAAATCAAAGATGCAAGAATAGGTAGGAATGATACTAGATATTAATGAAAATATCCAGCCGTATTATATTCTGGAAATAGGAACATGAATATACTCCTTTGAAATAGATCAAATTCTTCTATTTTTCCGTCAACTTCTTCATCATTCTCCCACCCACCATGAGTGGAAGACCATCATTGCAGCATAGCCATCTATTTCTAGCTTGTAGAGATTCTTAACTCGAATCCATATCCTCTTGGTTTGACCCATTGTTTTATGTCGCAGGAAAGTTTTTCCCTCACTGAAAACAACGTCATAACCTCTGTCCTCCAACATTGCGACCAAGACCAAGTTCTTCTTCAGACATGGAACATGCATAACATATTTCAATAGAAATGGTTTACCTAAATCCCTCTCAAAGTTAATGGTTCCAATTTCGGTCGCGCTGTATCTACCATCGTCGCCCATCTCTATATGCATTTGGAGATCCTTCTCCTCCAAGTCACTAAACAACTCCTTGTCTCCCGTCATATGGAAGTAAGCACCACTATCAAGATACCACACCAATCCCATTGAGCTTGAAACCAAGCATGAAATCAAAGAGAAATCAAGTTCAAATTGTGAGGCTAAGGCCTCACCGGCTGTAGCACTAGCAACCTTATTGTTCTTCTTTTTCCATGGCAAATTAGTGGTGAGATACCCATGTTTTTGACAGTGAAAACACTTTACTTTGGACAAATCCAGCATCTTGCCTTTAGCCTCGGATTTTGGATGGGATTTCTTCCCTTTCCATCTCCTTTCTTTGGCAGCCAAAGTGCAATTATCTTCATCATCATTCTTCGAAGAACCATCCCTGGTATTCCGCCTTATCTCCTCCTGCACAAGATCCGACCAAAGTCTCTCCCAATCTGGCAGTTTCTCCCGTCCATTGACACAGTCTTCGTAGTTGTGCCAACTCTTCGGAAGCCCAAGGAAAGCCAAGCTCACCAAGTCATCATACGCAACTGTAATCCCCACACTCCCCAGCTCATTCCTGCATTGGACAAACTTTGTGAGATATTTTGGAATATTTTCGCCCTTCTCAATTTTGATTTTTCTGAGCTTATCTTTCAGCGCCAACTTCCTATGGTCACTGCTGCTTTGGAAAAGATCTATCAAAGCCTTCCACATTGCAAATGGAGTGGCTTTCCTGTGAAGGCTTGACACAATATGGTCCTTCACACCTTCCAACATAATTCTTCTTGTCTTTGCTACCTTCTTTTGCCATGCATCAAGTAATGCAGCATCGCTAGAAGTAGGCTTAGGAACATCGCTATCGATGAACTCCTTCATTCCATCATCTTCAAGCACCACCTCCATCCTGTCCTTCCAGGCTATGTAAATCGAGCTACCCTCAAGGGCATACTCCAATCACAACCCATTGAAAGAAATTTCAATGAATACTCAACTACCGCACCAAGAAATTTCTGTAGCAAATTCGAATTGTCCACTAGCATAAAACTCAGTACCTCTTCACAGTTGCAATCTCCAGTGATTAACACTTCTCCAATACCATGTAGAAATTTATTAATACTGATTTATTACCGGATTCTCCTGATCTAAAAATTTAATCTTATGTTAAATACAGAATCCTTCTGTTAGCACCTAATTTGAACCTTAAGCTGAAGGAAGGAAAATCAGGGTAACCTTAAACCACGCTCAGCCTTGTAGCTAGCCCTAAAAAATCAAGAGAGAGCTCTCTCCGTAAAAATATATTCAATAAGATATAACAGTAAACTGATTTTAGGCTAGGTATAATGATGGGAAATGTTTTTATGAATTTTTCAGGGTTGTATGGAACAAATGGGGCAGTTTGAATCTAGGAATTAAATCAAAGATACAGGGTATTTCATGGGGCAAGGTAGGCAGGAATTTTAACAATTTAGTTTAAATAATGATGGGATGGTAAGACTGGCGAGGAGATGAAAAGGGCATAGGAGATGGATCCTTTTCAAACAGAAGAAAACATAGAATATTGAATGATTTCCCAAGGCAAAGAATTAATAATGGATTCTACCTATCTATCTTGAAAGCATTCAACCAGAAATGTTTATGAATGTATGGTAAACATGACAAATTTACAGTTTGAACAAAAAGGAGAGAACAATGCTAAAATTCATACCACATGGATCCCACAAATCAGAGCTGCATATCTTATTAATTCCCTGTCAAACTGTTACAATGGAGCGCAGAGCGTCCTCAATGATTTCCAAACTATTTCCACACTATTCCCCTACTGATTAAAAATGATTGAAAATTACATTAAATAGACAGAAATCTGAGGGAATTAGATCCACAGAAAAAGGGAGCTGTTTTACCAGCTCAGAACTGAAATCTGAACATAGGAAAGAGACCAACTATCTGCCCCTGAAAGAAGGAACAACAAAACATTTTGGAACATCTGGAATGTTTGTTGTTACATTTGCTTTAAACATAGGAGAAGAAAAACTAAAATGATTTTCTGTGCTTCATAATTATCTCTCAGCCTTTGACTGTTATTCTTTATCTTCATCCTTTGAAGAAAAACCAACTTTGAAGAAAATTCCTCTGAAAACCATTGAAAAGTAATATTATGCCTCTAATGAAGAAAGACCTCTTTTTGAATAAAAAAGAGCGAAGGGAAAGGGATGTGGGCCCGAATTGCAATCGCAATCGGAAGAGGGGAATGAGTATCACACAAGGGAGAGATGTGAATGAAACTTGCGATTGTGATTAGTGTGTAAGGTGAAGGGGGCAATCGCAATCGCAATCGGGGATCGGAGCGGGAGAGGCATGACACACAATGGAGCAGTGCGATTAGAGTTAAGCGATGCAATTGTGTAGAAAGGGGAAATTGCAATCGCAATTGGGGATAGGGGAATGGGATTGAAATGACGTGACAAAATTTGCGATGCGATTAAAAAAAGCGATGGGGTGAAGTCCGTATAAAACCAAAATGAATTAAATATTGGGCTTTACATAGGTAAAAACTCATTTTCCTTTGAAAAGGGCGGAAGATTTAAGTGGGGCCCAAAGGGGAATCGCAATCGCAATCGAATGGGGAACGGGGTTAACACATAGCGGAGTAATGCATTTAAAGATTTGTGATGCGATAGAACACTTAAGAAATGTCTTAAAAATGAATTTACGCATTTACAAAGGGGAAAACCCTTTTTGAATGAAGCGGGGCGGAAACATTTATGGTGGGACCCGAGGGGTAATCGCAATTGCAAAGGGAGAAGGGAGCGGGTTTTAGCACATATTGAGGGAAATGTGATTGCGATGGAGCAATTGGATATGGGTCGACTGATCGGAAGGGCAGATCGACGGTGCAAACACAATCGGGGGAGTGGGTCGAGAGTCAATCGCATCAGAGTAATCGGGGAAGGGTCGATCGGAGGGGATCGATCGGGACGTGCGATCGCGATGATGCGATCGAATATGAGCCGTCGAATCGTTGATCGAATCAACGGTCCAGATGTGATCGGAGTGGGTTAATCGGGGTATACCATTAATGTGTTGCGATTGGATCAGAATGGGAGGTGCGATCAGATCGGGGGAATTTATAATAAAAACTTTAAAACTTTATTATAAAGTTTAAGGGAAAATGAGAAGGGGTTTATTTAATCGCATCAGGGGGATTATTAAGACTTTTGAAATGCGATTAATGCAATCGGATAGGGAAAAAGGGGGGTTTATAAAGAAAACCTTTAAATTTTTATGAAATAAAGTGTAAGGGAGAAATGGGAAAAGGGGAAATTTTGGGCTATAGGGGACCTTTATTCACTTAGGCATAATTTTCAATCCAGGAGTCAGTTTTGAGAGTATAATATACAATTGGAGAGCTCTTTTCGGGCTCTTTCTGATGGACATACTTAGAAGATGATTTTACACTGAAAATGCTATGGAAAACACCTTTGAAGGCAGGGTGGTGACTTGGTGGAGATAGCAACTTCCGAAGTGGAGCTTATTACATATGATGACATGAAATTACATAAAAGAAGACAATAAGGGTAAAGAACCATGTTTTCACCTCAAAACATGGTTTTGAGGTGAAAATTACATTGAGCTCAATAGAAATTTTCTTTGATTTTCCGAGATGCTGTGACTTTGAGTTTATTTGACCTCCTCATGACCTTGTTGATATTTATTGACACTTGACTCATTAATTTGACTATGATGAGACCCTAGAACCTTATGAGACCAACCCTATGACTTAATAATATGGATTGGGAGTGAAAGTGAATCATGACCAAAGACCATAGAGAGGAGAATCAGCAAGTATTACTTGAGATCCAAGTATTCCTGGAGGTGGTGAAAGATGTTGAAGAACATAAAAAATATCTGAATACCATGGGGATTGTAGAAAATTTTCTGAAACTGGAACAAGCAAACCTTCATCCTCATCTTCTGACATTGTTGTTACAATATTTATATCCAAAGCACACAGGTTTTATTGGGCCATTAGCTTTGCCAAGCCTTGTCCTTTGATCAAATTTGTGGGTTTAATCTCCAAATCATATTCCAACATTGCTGCTATCCATTTACCTCTTCTTCCCTTTGGATCTGTTTGTATCAAAACATCTTTTACTGCTGCATTAGGAACATACGCTATAGTATGTGAATGAAGAATGTATACTCTAAAATCCTTCAATGCTTTTATAAGATCCAACACTTGTTTCTCAATGATATTATACCGCAAAGCAGCATCTCTAATAGTCCTGCTAAAAAAGGAAATTGGCTTTTCAATCTGATCTCTTTTCTGCATCAAAACCGCAACCATAGTATGCTCCGATGCAAATGAAAATATAATGAAATCTTGAGTATAATCAGGACTAATCAAGACTGGGGCATTAGACAGAGAAAACTTTACCAGATTAAAAGACTTGATAGCTTCCTCACTCCACTTGACAGTGCTATCCTTCTTCAACATGTTAGTCATTTCTCTTAAATGTTCAACCAGATTGGGTATAAATCTGCGTAAGAAGTTCATCTTACCATTGAATGCTTGAATCTCCTTTTTGTTACGTGGAAGGTCTATGTGCTGAATTTCCTCCACTCTAGATGGATCAATGCGGATATCATCTTTAGAGATGATATGCCCCAGCAACTTGCCTTCATCCATAGCAAACAGACTTTTCTTTGGATTAAGAGAAATCCCAAACTTCCTGCATCGCTGAAATACAACTCTCAAATGGTGCAAGTGTTGATCATCTGAACCAGAAAACACTATCAGATCATCTAAATAAACAACAATAAAAACATCATTTTCATTGGCAAAAGCAATGTCCATTGCCCGCTGGAAAGTAGCTCCAGCGTTCTTCGGCCCAAATGGCATTTTGGCATACTGGAAAGTTCCCCAAGGTGTTGTGAAGGCAGTTTTGTCTTGGTCTTTCTCATGCACCAAGATCTGATTATAGCCTGAGTAGCCATCGAGTAGTGACATCCTTGATGCTCCAACTACTCTCTGCAGAATATGGTCCATCTTCGGAAACGGATAGTTATCCTTTAAGGATGCTTTATTCAAATTCCAAAAATCTATGCACAACCTTATCTCTCCTGTCTTCTTACGTACCGGGACCAAATTTGAAATCCAGTGAGAAAACCTAATTGGGACAATGATACCAGCTTTATACAACCTGTTTACCTCTTTTTCAATGGATGGCAGCAGCTTTGGGTTGATTCTTCTCAGCTTCTGTCTAAATGGCTTCTGATCCGGCTTGATGGGAATAGTATGTTGGATTATATTTTTGTCATACACCTTCAAATCTGAATAATCCCATGCAAACACATCAGAAAATTCGGAAAGTAATTTAACATACTTTTCCTTTACCTTATGGGATAATTCTTTTGATAACTTCACAATCCTAGGTTTGTCAGGTGTTCCAAGATTAACATCTTCAACTCCTTTATCAGTAGGCACCAAGCTTGGTTTCTTTGCAACATCATCCTGATCAAAAAGCTCCTCTAAAGGCATGAGACCTCTAGGAATTACATTGTCCTTCAGCTTCAATATGTCCATCTGATTTGCTTCAATTTCTTCATCATTGACCTCATAATCATCTTCTATGGGAGCATCCTTGAATTTTCCTTCACTCTGCAAAAAAGCATTGAAACACTTGCCAATACCTTAGATTATCCGGGACAGCAGGCCTATGTTTGACATAAATTTCAAACTTGTTGCTGGAGTTCATGGGAATTTTAAAACTGCTTGCAGTAGTGGCAAGAGAATCAACAATAAGATTATGCATTCTGGGTACTGTTGTCAAAGTGTCCTCAGGAAACGCCCTCAAGATGTCAAGGACTGCATTTCTATATACCCTCAATCACGGATGCTTTTCTTGATACTCTCATTTTACCTTTTTGATTATCAACTCTGAGTCTCCATAGACAGAAATCCTCTTTGTATTTAATTTCTTCAAAATTTTCAGACCTGCTATCAAAGCTTCATACTTTGCTTCATTGTTAGAGCAGTCAAAAGCCAACTTGTAAGCACATACTCTAACATTACTAGGAAATTTTTCAGGCTGGAAAATAGGGCTCTGAATCCATATTCCAATACCAGCACCGTCCTTAGAAACAGCTCCATCAAATTCCATGCTCCAAAGGCCTTCTTATTCTTCTTCCAGATGCTGAAATTTTTCTTCTTTCTTCACCTTATCCTGACTGATTTCTGCATCTTTCTGCTGCTCATTGTCTTCTTGCTGCTGGCAGGCAGGAAGCTCAGAAGTGCTTGTTGCTTTATCTTTTTCCTGTTTGAGTACTTCTCTAAAATTTTCTGAAATTTTGGGTATCTCATCTACTTCTACCAACTGAACATTTTCATCATTCAAACCACCATCTGAATATAATACAAATGACTCTAAATCTGTGTGAACCACATTAATGGGATGATTGACTGGCTCCTCTTTGCTAGTGATCATGTATTTCATTTTCTTCTCCCTATATAGTTTTCTCAACTGACCAAACACGGGAATGGTGGCATAAGAGAAGTCAAGCTACATAGTTCCTTTAATTTTTTCACCCCAAGACCTGGATAAAAGCATTCCAAATCGTGGTGGAACATCGAAAACAACTACATCCATAAAAACATTCTTGGCTAGGATTTGGTCTAAAGATACTACCAATTCTTTGATAAGACCAATGCAATGGACCCTACCAGAGTCAAAAGAATACAAATCATGGTATTTGCAGGTAATATCAAGTCCTAACTTCTCCATAATGGCTTTGGGCATCAATTTATGCGAGGCTTCCGAGTCCAACATATCATTATGTAGGATGAACTCATCCAATCTAAGACTCAGGTAGAAGGGAGGGACTTCACTTTCTTCTGATTTATCTTCTGTGGTTGGACCAAAAATGAGTTCAGGATAATCATCCTCAACATTTACCATATCTGATACAGAATCTATTTGCAAAATTCTAGACACCTGATGTTTATAAGTGTTATTTTTCACCAACTCAGTCAAGGGCATGGGCACCTTCAGTTTAGAGATTTCATTTTCCAAATTAAAAGAAGGAACTTTTTCTACCTCTTTAATGGGAGGGTCTTTCTTCTCTACTTGCTCCTTTGATGTGCTATGCTGGTTCTTTTCGTTTTCTAAGTTGATTGCTGAAGTTTTTTCGCTGGGAGAAGGATCGGTGGGCTCTTTCCCTTCCCTTTGAGTATTTGAAGAATCGTTTTTCGATTGCAACTCCTTTATTTTCTGAATGGGACTGATCGGCACATCTCTGCTCCTCAAAGAATATTATTTCTTTTGCGCTAATAAAGCGTTAATGTACCCTCTTTGGTAGTCATCAGACCCTTCCTCTAACATTGCATCATTAGCCAATATGAAATCTTCATCCTTTTGAATGTCTGTAATCGCTGTATATTCCTCATCTTCTGTGAGAAAGATGGGCGCACCGTCGGCTATGAAGAAATGGTTGGCTTCAACTACTGGATCATCATCATCATCTGTCTCCATTCCCTGAACGTAATTTTGTTGCAATGGAGTTCTGATCTGTTGTTGTGGCATTGCTTGGTCTTGCGCTCTCTGTTCTCTTTTTTTAATTATGAATTGAGGCTGTTGGTGTCCTCTGAGATTCGGATTCTTGATTTGTGCTTCAGGTCTATCTGAAATGGTCAATCGATCAACCATTTTCTCCACTGTCTGGATCAAAGTGTCCATTTTATTGTTTGAAGGGGATGCTTCTTCCTTTACAATCACCCTCTTTTCGACCCATGTCCGCGCTCTTTTGGCCAGCAGATTTGCTTCTACGCTCAAAGCTATCTTCTGCATGTCTTAAAGCATGGTAGGATCTCTTTCTCGTAGTTGATATGCCATATCAGCATCGAAACCATCTGGAAACTTGAGCAAAGCTAACCCCATAGGGGGCTTTAGATTGGCCGGAATAGCATTATATACATCATTAAATCTTACACAATAATCCTGTACAGTTTCACCCACATTTCTTTTAATATTTTCATATTCAGACAAAATTTGGAGTGGGTTTTTCTTTACCTCCCATCGGTCTAAGAAATTTGTATGTAACTCCTGCAAAGTGCGGATAGAGCCTGCTAGTAAGGCTCTGAACCACTTTCTAACTTCACCTCCAAAGCTTTGGACAAACAACCTTGTGGTTACATTTTCTGCCTCTACATCATGAAGGTCAAAGAAGTCATTCATCTTTCAACATGCTGCTGGCTGTGATGCTTTGAGTGGCATCGAAGATAGGTATTTTACTTCGGTAATCAGCAGGCATATCATTCAGGTTCTGAGGTAAAACCAGGGGTGCATACCGGGCAACCATGACTCGAGGTGGATTTAAAACGGTGTTGGTGCTACTAGGATTTAAAGGAGGTGTTGATGAAGGAGATGAAAGCTGAGAATTGACTGATGGGAATGCTAATGAATTAAGGGGAGGAAAAGCTGCTTCTGATAACTCTGAAGACTCAAGGATATTAATTACAGTGATAGAAGTCTGAGGAGAATTCAGAATATAATCATCAATTGATATATTTTCCCTTTGAACTTCAAGATCTATAAGAAATTCTGGATCTAAAACTGTGTCATCAAGTGTAGTTTCATACTCACTTCTAAACAAAGAAAGCTCAAAACACTCATCAAAAGAAAGATCTTCTACAAACAACCACTCACTGGGCCAAGTGTGGGATCTGAAAATAGGCCTAGGACTTAGTGATCCCTCTTGTCTTCTAACTATTCTTGGGATGAGATTAGGATTTTCAAACACAGGGGGAGGATTTGGATCAGGATTGGCCCTTGTGTATCTTCTTGAAGCTAGTGTGGTCAAATTTCTACTTTACAAAATTTTATCTCAGCCTAGCAAACTATGAACATCATCATCCAGAGTGCAAGAATTTGTACTGAAGATATTACTGGGGTATTGAATCTTTTGTCTTAAATAGTTCCCCAGTATGGTCGCCATAAATGTTAGCACCTAATTTGAACCTTAGGCTGAAGGAAGGCAAATCAGGGTAACCTTAAACCATGCTCAGCCTTGTAGCTAGCCCTACAAGGTCAGGAGAGGGCTCTCTCCGTAAAAATATATTCAATAAGATATAACAGTAAACTGATTTTAGGCTAGGTATAATGATGGGAAATGTTTTTATGAATTTTTCAGGGTTGTATGGAACAAATGGGCAGTTTGAATATGGGGAATTAAATCAGAGATACAGGGTATTTCATGGGGCAAGGTAGGCAGGAATTTTAACAATTTAGTTTAAATAATGATGGGATGGTAAGATTGGTGAGGAGCTGAAAAGGGCATAGGAGATGGATCCTTTTCAAACAGAAGAAAACATATAATATTGAATGATTTCCCAAGGCATAGCATTAATAATGGATTCTACCTATCTATATTGAAAGCATTCAACCAGAAATGTTTATGAATGTATGGTAAACATGAAAAATTTACAGTTTGAACAAAAAGGAGAGAACAATGCTAAAATTTATACCACATGGATCCCACAAATCAGAGCTGCATATCGTATTAATTCCCTGTCAAACTGTTACAATGGAGCGCAGAGCGTCCTCAGTGATTTCCACACTATTCCCCTACTGATCACAAATGACTGAAAATTACATTAAATAGACATAAATCTGAGGGAAGTAGATCCACAGAAAAAGGGAGATGTTTTACCAGCTTAGAACTGAAATCCGAACATAGGAAAGAGACCAACGATCTGCCCCTGAAAGAAGGAACAACAATACATTTTGGAACATCTAGAACGTTTGCTGTTACATTTGCTTTAAATAGAGGAGAAGACAAACTGAAATGATTCTCTGTACTTCATAATTAGATCTCGGCCTTTGACTGTTATTCTTTTTCTTTATCCTTTGAAGAAAAAACTACTTTGAGAAAATTCCTTTGAAAACCATTGAAAAGTAAGATTATGCCTTTAATGAAGAAAGACCTCTTTTTGAATAAAAAAGAGTGAAGGGAAAGGGATGTGGGCCCGAATCGCAATCGCAATCGGAAGAGGGGAATGAGTATCACACAAGGGAGAGATGCGAATGAAACTTGTGATTGTGATTAGTGTGTAAGGGGAAGGGGGCAATCGCAATCGCAATCGGGGATCAGATTGGGAGAGGCATGACACACAATGGAGCAGATGTGATTAGAGTTAAGCGATGTGATTGTGTAGAAAGGGGAAATCGCAATCGCAATCGGGGATAGGGCAATGGGATTGAAATGACATGACAAAATTTGCAATGCGATTAAAAAAAGCGATGGGGTGAAGTCCTTATAAAACCCAAATGAATGAAATATTGGGCTTTACATAGGGAAAAACCCATTTTCCTTTGAAAAGGGCGGAAGATTTAAGTGGGGCCCAAAGGGGAATTGCAATCGCAATCGGATGGGGAATGGGGTTAACACATAGCGGAGTAACGCATTTAAATATTTGCGATGCGATAGGACACCTAATAATGTCTTAAAAATGAATTTAGCACATTTACAAAGGGGAAAACCCTTTTTGAATGAAGCGGGGCGGAAACATTTATGGTGGGACCCGAGGGGTAATCGCAATCGCAAAGGGAGAAGGGAGTAGGTTTTAGCACATATTGAGGGCAATGCGATTGCGATGGAGAAATTGGCTGTGGGCTATCCAATCGGAAGGGTGGATCGACGGTGCAAACACAATTGGGGGAGCAGGTTGAGAGTCAATCGCATCGGAGTAATCGGGGAAGGGTCAATCGGAGGAGATCGATCGAGACGTGTGATTGCGATGATGCGATCGGATATGAGCCGTCGGATCGTTGATTGAATCAACGGTCCAGATGTGACTAGAGTGGGTTAATCGGGGTATACCATTAATGTGTTGCGATTGGATCGGAATGGGAGGTGCGATCGGATTGGGGGAATTTATAATAAAAAATTTAAAACTTTATTATAAAGTTTAAGGGAAAATGAGGAGAAGGGGTTTATTTAATCGCATCGGGGGGATTATTAAGAATTTTGTGATGTGATTAATGCGATTGGATAGGGAAAAAGGGGGGGTTTATAAATAAAACCTTTAAATTTTTATGAAATAAAGTGTAAGGGAGAAATGGGAAAGGGGGGAATTTTGGGCTATAGGGGACCTTTATTCACTTAGGCATAATTTTCAATCCGGGAGTCACTTTGGAGAGTATAATATACCGTTGGAGAGCTCTTTTCGGGCTCTTTCTGATGGACATACTTAGAAGATGATTTTACATTGAAAATGTTGTGGAAAATACCTTTGAAGGCAGGGTGGTGACTTGGTGGAGATAGCAGCTTCCGAAGTGGAGCTTATTACATATGATGACATGAAATTACATAAAAAGAAGACAATAAAGGTAAAGAACCATGTTTTCACCTCAAAACATGGTTTTGAGGTGAAAATTACATCGAGCTCAATAGAACATTTCTCTGATTTTCTGAGGTGCTGTGACTTTGAGTTTATTTGACCTCCTCATGACCTTGCTGATATTTATTGACATTTGACTCATTAATTTGACCATGATGAGACCCTAGAACCTAATGAGACCAACCCTATGACTTAATAATATGGATTTGGAGTGAAAGTGAATCATGAACAAAGACCATAGAGAGGAGAATCAACAAGTATTACATGAGGGAAAACTGATGAAAGACCACTGCCATCAATGAATCTATGACCTAATGGAATGATGAAATTTATGGTACGGGACTCCTAATATGCAAATGCAAAAGAGTAAATTTGATCATTAATGGCAGTATGACAAGACTAACACTAACACCTTCCACTGTTAATTTTGCTGAAATTAAATCGCCAATTGCAAACACATGTGAAGAAAATCAATCGCACACCAACGTAGTTGTTTAACGGGAAAGCTTAAAGCTAAAAACCCCAACTATCATATATTATGTATATCAATGGATCATGTAATAATCTCATACAAAGCTTAGTACACCAATCTCTCAGTACAATCAACAATCATTACACACTGTCATGCAGAAATTTGCATATCTATGCACCAATTTCTTGCCTCCTAACAGCCTGCCTCCACTACAAAATCCCCGCTGAAGAAGACCCTTGAATGAATTCGAATTGGCCTTTCCTTGACTGTGAAATCCTCATTGGCATCTCCAATGTGTGTCAGATGCATTGAATGCATCACTATAGTCACAACAGATAGTTCATCTCACCCTTTGACCTATCTCTCCACTAGGTCTCTACTGGAACTGACATGCAAATAGTTAAGTGTTGTATTTTTTCAGTTGCAAGTGAGTCTCTAGTTATGAATTAATTAAATAATTAATTCACTAAACTCTCACTAGTGTATCTTTCAGTTAAACTAGATACGACTAGCTCAACTGAGTTTAACTCACTTAACTGAGTTAAACTAAATAACAACTCTAATAACTACTCTTCCAACTCTGTCATAACTTTTCCACTTCAGTTCTAATTGAATCCTCCATGCATGAGTCACCAACCAACCCTAGGAATTGCGTAATTCCTTCAGCCCACTGATTTTCCAAATCTGTTCACTGAAATAAAGTGCTCCAAGAGAATAAGTTGATATTTATTGTCGGATTATTATTAAGGGCCAATAATAATCGACATGCACCTATTTTTAGATTGACGATCTATAAATAGACTTCTCCCAATATTCTAAAAAATTAATTTCATCTATTTTTCAAATTTGACCAACCATCTACAAATAGAATCTTGCAACTTATAGAATATGCTCACCATGTCTAAAAATAGACATAGATCTAAAAATATCTTGCGGGCCCCACTTAGTGAAGGTGTTTACTTTTCACTAAGCTCATCATATTGTTGAATCTAAACACAAAATTCTGGTTCTGTTGAAGAGATGTTCCTTCTTCAGAACTTTATTTTGCTGTAGAGAAATTTCTTCATCAAAATTATCTTGTTCTTGAATAACAACAGAAGGATTTTTCCTTTCTAATATTCTATCAGATCTAAGTTGAACATAATTAAGATCTAGTGGAGTAATCATGTAAGTTGGAAATTGTTGTCCTTCTATAGTGTAAGAATTTTGGGGATTTTTATTATTGGGATTTGGAAATGGTTGGGTAGGTAGTTGGTTTGGTCTTTGTGGAAATGGTAATGAAAGTTTTGGGTTTTGATTTTGGAGTTGGGGTTGTTGATTTTGTTGTGGAAATTGTTGGGGAGGATATTTTGGATAGGATGGAGGATATTGGTAGTATTGAGAATATCTACCATAGGGATTTTGCATTCTTTGTGCCCAAGGTTGAGGTTGGGACCAAGGTTGTTGCTAAGAATTCCAATTATTTGGTGGGGGTTGAGTATATATTTGGTTGTTAAAACCTTGAGGTTGTGGCCCATGCCCTGGTCTTCTAGAGACAAAGCAAAAAGGTTCTACTAGATTTGAAGTTACTTCTTATTGAAAAAAAGCCTTAAGACCTGGGATTGAAGGGCAACTCTTAGTTTCCTGATTTTCTGAGCAAATTGCACAGGTCTCTATCACTTTTACATCAAGAGGACATTCTCTTAAGGCATGTTTCTTTCTGCATTTAGGATAGAAAACAACTAAGGCATCAATTTTGGCTTTCTGATTATTTGTAATTTAAGGGTGTCTATCTGTTCACTAATACTCCCTAAAATATCTACTTTAAATTCATCAAGCATATTTCCAATTTCTACCCTACTTATTTTTCTAGCTGCAGATTTATTCACTCTAGAGAGGGAAGGATCTCTTGGATTTTTCCTAGTTTTTTATTTTCCCCTATAGAGATGAATACATAATCCACCAATTTCAGGTAATGTGAGTTGAGAGATAACTCCCCTACCCATCATGTTGAGAATGTCTATCCATTCATCTCTAATGGCTTTTAACAAGAGAGATTTTAAAGTATCTTGATCTAAGTTTTCCATTTTAGCTCTTTTTATTTTATAGTTGAACCTTTCAATTAGATCCTACAAGTTCTCATCCTCTCTTTGAATCATCTTGAATACTTCATCCTTTTGATTAATAGGTATGCAATAATCCAAATATCTTTCTAAAAATTCTCTTTTCATATCATTCCATGTTCTAAAAGATTGTGTGACTAAACCCATGAACAATTTTAAAGTTTCTCCTTTAAGTGTTGTAGGAAATAGCTTTAGTTCTTTAGAGTCTTGTAAGTAGTCATAAGATCTACACAAACTTCAAATTCAAACAAAAAGGTTTCAGGATTTTCACTCTTTGATCCATGGAAATTTGGAAGAATGGAAGGTGAAATATTTTTCATTGTGGCATTTTTATCCTCATCAATTATAGGAAATCCAAAAGAATTATCATCTTCCCTATTTCTTCTATTTCCTTCACCTCCTCCTTTGTTCCCTCTACCTCGTCCTCCACCTCTTCCTCCTCCAAACAATAAATTTTATCCATTTAAAATTTCTCCTTCTCCTTCTCTTACCATTGTAGATTCCTCATAGCTAATATGATGTTCTAACTGTAAAGTTAATTAATCTTCCTCTGGCTCCTCTATCAATGGCATACTGAAGAAAATTTATTCTTCTTCCTCCTCACTATGAATTTCTAACTCTTCAGCTAGAATGTGTTCTCCTGTAGAGGTGAAAAGGGTTACTCCTTCTATTGGAGATCTAGGATCTTCTTCCTCTAAGAATGCCTCAATGGATGAAGTAGAAGATCCTCCTGGTTGGATTTCTGACCTTAATACTTCAGGAATTCTATATCCAGTGAAGTATGGGATATGAGTTTTAGATGGTGGTGTAGGACTATGTGGTCTAGGTGGGGTGAGTGGTGTTGCTGGAATTAAAATCCTGCCTCTAGCTATGAATCTACCCCTAGAATCTATTTCTCTACACATGTCATTTTTTTTAGATGTAAGAAATACGGTTACCTAATTACACTTCCCCAACAACGACGCCAAAATGTTTAGTATATTTAATTTCTTATCATAAATCATCAATCGAGGTTAGTAATCTGATGAAGTGTGGTGCACTATATATGCTTAGTTAACCTTCTTCTTACTTCGTTGTGTATGTTTTTATATTGTTTTGGGGGGTTTTGTTTCTTTGTGTCTAAAGAAGTTAATCTTAAGAAATGAGAACTATGAAATGAATTAACTAAATCTAATGAAGTTTTAATGTTAAAAACTAGTCTTGAAAGAAGGAAGAAAAGGAAATGTTCCTTAACTATTCTAATTTGCATAAAAATGAATTAAACTTTAAATGGTTAGAATCTGATCTTAAAAAAACAAAGTATTTATTCTAATGACTTTGATCTTTTTGGAATTTAAAGCTAATCTTAATTTGACTCTACTCCGTGGATTAAAAACATAAATCCTATGACTAAGAATTGAAATGACAATGCTAATATAAATGAAAGAAAATTCACAAGAATTAGAAAGAAACTACTGCATGACCAACTACTCAATTATCCAATTTTGGAAGAATGACAAAGTCATCTTCTTGACATGATTTACAAGCAATTGATTATATTTTAGTTTAAAGATTTAATCTAAGAAAGCATTTAAAAAGCATGTAAAGGAAACTCAAATACTGTATATTTTAAATACTCAATCATCCAATTTTGGAAGCATGACAAGTCGTCTTCTTGATATGATCTTTACAAGCATTTAATTATACATTTAATTGAGAATTTAATCTAGGAAAGCAGTATAAAAACATGTAAAGGAAAGCTCAAATACTGTATATTTCAAATAATCAATCATCCAATTTTGGAAGCATGACAAGTCATCTTCTTGATATGATCTTTACAAGCATTTAATTATACATTTAATTGATAATTTAATCTAGGAAAGCAATGTAAAAGCATGTAAAGAAACTAAGATAACTATATGCTCTAATGCCTCAAACATAATCCAATTTTGGAAAATAGAAGAACTAATTTCTTGAGATGTTTTTGGTAAGCAAAATATTACACAATTATTCTAAAACTAATTCTAAGAAAGCATCCATAAATATATTCTATAAAAAATAAACAATCTAATCTAAGAATCAGATGCAAAGCAATGTAAATTTAACTTATGAATTGACAAAACAGACCTAATGAAATTAAACTAGAACTAATGAAACCTCCTTCTGTGCAGGGGCCCTCTATGACAGAATGAGTTGAGATCCTAGCATACTATACGTGCATCAAGAAGAAACTAGAAAAATGAACATGGTCTTCGTATTATGGAAAAGAACAGAGTCTCAAAGCATACACATCGTTCAAAAATTAAGGTTGTCTTCGGTTTTCAAACAAGCGATATTTAAAAAAAATTAAATGTAACTGCTTGGAGTTATTTCCACCTACATATAGTGATTACAACTGAAACATAGAAGAAAAATCTAAGTGGTTAATTCTCGATTTTCTACGTCAAAGCAAATTGAGAGTTCTTCGTTCTCAAATCGCGTCCTTTGACCACACTTTGGCCACGAGCATACACACCTTTTTCTATGGAATTCAACCATGTGGATAGGACAAGATCCATATGTGGATCACTCTAAAGATTTCCATGTGACTCATTCCTTCATTCGCTCCTCGGAATCTGTCAAACCATTAAAGTAGCTACGGAAACGAAAATTAGATGCAGAATAAGATGTGTTCTGTAGCTAAGATAAAAAAAAATTCATTCAAATAACAAGAAAATCAAAATATAACATAGAGATCATTCAAATTCATTCTCTAAGATCAAACATGTCATTTATAATTGATTGGAGTTATGGATTTATGAAAAGGTAGGGAAAAGTGATGAGAATGGATGTCAGAGAAAGAAAAATTCTGAGGTTCAACGCACAGCTATAATACCATGTAGAAATTATATCAATGGATCTAATTTGATCATGCAATGTACTAAATCAAGATACTGAATCCTTCTACAATATTTGCGGAATATAAAACACGATTTCTCAATCACATGCAAGTAAGAGAAAGAAGTAAACCAATACACAACATCAGATATTCCTTAGGAAAGCAACTGCTCAAAACCCCTCCATCTTTATTGTATAATCAACCAAGGAATAATGAAACAATATAATGAATTTGTGATCACCACAACCTCATACACTCTACCAATTGCTTCACATTGATCTAGGAAAAACTGGACAAACACATAGCCAAATATCAGCCTACCCTCAGCCTACCCTGCTTACGCAATCCCTAGAGAATTAAACCCCTATTAAATAGGAAATTCAACCTTCCTTGATTGCGTAATTCATCATGGGCTTCCTGTGGTTATATAACTGCATCTGGGAAGTTTGCTAAAACTACAACTGATAGTTTACTTGCCGTGAACCTTTGTCTCAACTGGATCTCCACCAGAATTAGCAGGAATGCAGCTATAAATAGTGAATCATCAGTTACTTGGTAGATCACTACTGGTGAATTAAATCTATTTTAATTCACTTGATCTTCCACTAGCTCATCAAACAATTAGAACTAGTTAAACTGATTTTAACTCAATTAATGTGAGTTAACTGATCCCACTCAAACTACACTAGTGCTACAACTGCAACTAGACCCTATAAATTATAAAATCAATCTACATGCCTATCCTTTGACCCTCAACTCAAATTTCTTGAGCTAAATAAGTCTATCGCACTTAGTTAACTATTACAAGTTGTTATGAGATAGGATTACAATTTAATTTCCCAATTTATTTAAAAATTGGTTGCACACTAATGTGTCACTAGGATCCATCACTGTGTGACATGTGATCCCACACTAGTGTGTGTGCATTTTCATGTTGTTTCTGGATGCCAATTTCATTGTTTCTTGTTGCAAATTTCAAAACTCCCTCTCAACAAGAAAGGAATCAATCTGTCCCAATCCGGTACCTTTGGAATGTTCTGCATGCAACATTGCTCTAGTTTGCACATGCAAATCTCCTGGAACTAAATAGCCTCCAAACAACTGAATCAATTTAATGCATCTGTCAATAAAGTCTTCTCACTGCTGCTAGCTACAACAAATGTCTACTGGACTCTCTGCGCTGCTAACATCTACATCAATGCACTCTACACTGCTGCCAAATCTTATCTAAGCTCTAGTATCTGACACGTGTCACTCTGATTTTTGTCCTCCTAACATCTGACTACATCAATCTAACCAATCCTTCATGATATTATTCTACTCTAGGCTCCTCGTAGCCAGGTTTGATCCATGAGACACACCATCTCAATGGACCCTGCTCAAATTTCTTCTTTGGATTAATTCTGCACATCGCCCCACCTCACACCTGGAGGTATAGCTGCATGTACTCCCTCTGCCCATCTGGCTTGAAATTTCCCCCTCTTAGAGGTCTCTTCTTGAGTGGACTCTTCCATTCGGTCTCCTCTCTACTTCTCCAATTTTGGCTACTCCACAACCTTCTGAGACTACTTTTAAGGTTCAATGTTGAGATATAATTTCTCCCTCTCAACCACCAAGTCATTAACCACTGATTTACTCCTCAAATCATTGCATGAAGCCTCAACCTCGAGAGCATACAGGTTCTTGAATCTAGAACCAATTTGCTTCACTTGTCTCATGGTTGTATTTTTAAGGAACATCTTTCCTTTTCTAAACATCGCCTCATAACCACGATCTTCCAATACCACTACGGAGACAAGATTATTCCTTAGGCTTGGAACATAAAAAACATCTGCTAGTCTGAGAGGGGAGCCAAACTCCCTCTGAAAGGTAATTGTACCTATGTTAGTCGCGCTATACCTCCCATCATCTCCAAACTCTATGTTTTGTTGGAGGTCCTTCTCCTCCAAGTCACTGAAGAGATCTCTATTCCCCGTCATATGGAATGAGGCACCATTGTCTATATACCACATGCATCCTATTCCAGTGTTGTCCATGCATGCAATGAGAATAAAATCAAGCTCGAATTGTGAATCCAATGCTTCACCCACTGCAACTGCAGGCTCCTTCTTGCTTTCCTTCTTCTGTAGACAATTCAAAACATGGTGCCCATGCTCGTGACAGTGAAAACATATGATCTTGGACAAGTCTCTCTTGCCCTCTTTTCCTTGGGACTTCTTTCCCTTGGTTTTCTTTCCTTTTATGACTCGCGCACATTGTAATTGTCCCTCCGTCGCAAAATTTTCTAAAAAAGGAGATGATTTTAAATCGACGATATCTCCCTCATTCGAGCTCCGATTCAAATCAATTGTTTTTTTCAATTTGGGTATTTTTGTGCAAGGAATCCAAATATGCTATTTGTTTTTGAAAATTTTGCATACAAATTTTCAAATATTCTCTGCGAACTTGCCGCCCAAACAATTCCTGCTCTGATACCATGTAGAAAATCTCTAACATAGCTATAATACCATGTAGAAATTATATCAATGGATCCAATCCAATCATGCAATGTACTAAATAAATATATTGAATCCTCCTACAGTATTTATGGAATATAAAACATGATCGCTTAATCACATGCAAGTAAGATAAAGAAGTAAATCAATGCACAACCCCAGATATTCCTAGGGAAAGCAACTGCTCAAAACCCCTCCATCTTTATTGTATAATCAACCAAGGAATCATGAAACAAAACAATGTATTTGTGATCACCACAACCTCATACACTCTACCAATTACTTCACACTGATCTAGGAAAAATTGGACAAACACAAAGCCAATTATCAGCCTACCCTCGGCCTACCCTGCTTACGCAATCCCTAGAGAATGAAACCCCTATTAAATAGGAAATGCAACCTTCCTTGATTGTGCAATTCATCATGGGTATCCTGTGGTTATATAACTGTATCTGGGAAATTTGCTAAAAATACAACTGATAGTTTACTTGCCTTGAACCTTTGTCTCAACTGGGTCTCCACCAGGATTAGCATGCATGCAGCTATAAATAGTGAATCATCAGTTACTTGGTATATCACTACTGGTGAATTAAATCTATTTTAATTCATTTGATCTTCCACTAGCTCATCAAAGAGTTAGAACTAGTTAAACTGATTTTAACTCAATTAATGTGAGTTAACTGATCCTACTCACACTACGCTAGTGTTACAACTGCAACTAGACCCTGTAAATAATAGAATCACTCTACATGCCTATCCTTTGACCCTCAACTTGAAATGCTTGAGCTAACTAAGTTTGTCACACTTAGTTAACTATTACAAGTTGTTATGAGATAAGATTACAATTTAATTTTCCATTTTATATAAAAATTGGTTGCACACTAATGTGTCGCTAGGATCCATCATTGTGTGACATGTGATCCCACACTAGTGTGTGTGCATTTTCATGTTGTTTCTGGATGCCAATTTCATTGTTTCTTATTGCAAATTTCAACAAGTCGAACCTTCGACGGAATGTTGGGAAATACATCGGATCTTGCACTGCTTGCATCATTGCCAAATAGACCATCAAGAATCAAGGCCTCTATACCCCGCTACCTACCCCTAGTAGACCTTAGGAATCCATCTCCATGGATTACAAGAAGAATATCACAGCAGAAGCCATTGCTAAACTCTTCTTTGAATGAGTGTGGGTGCACTTTGGGATCCCATAGTCTATCATATAAAATCGGGACAATGGGTTCCTCGGCAAATTTTGGTCCAGCCTTTGGTCAATGCTGGACACAAAGCTCACCAATTCCATAGCTTTCCATCCCAAAACTGATGGCCAGACAGTGGTCGTCAACAGGATGATTGTACACATTCTAAGCATGTACAATTCAAAGCATCCACGCACATGGGATGAGAGCCTTCCCTATGTACAACACATTTATAACGGGCTCTCCACATCCCAACCGACCACAGCCCCTTTCAGGTGGGCCCAGGGTTCCAGCCACTATGTCCCATTGATGTAACCATGCCAATTGTGGCTACTTAGGTTGATTTGGATCATGTCTAGTCTGAAGCTGACAAAGCGAGAAACTTCATTGAGCACATTCAACACATCCACCAATAGGTTCATGACATATTGGACAGAGCCAATGCTAAGTATAAACAATGACATGATCAACATCGGGTGTCACACAACTTCTAGGTGGGCGATAAAGTGTGGTTACATTTGTAGAAGGAGCGCCTCACTAGACCGCACTGCAAGCTTCACCTGCTTCGATATGGGCCATACACCATCACCAAGGCTGCAGGGAACAATGCCTTCGAGCTTAGTATTCCACCATTCCTTGGTCTGGACCCAATATTCAATGTGGACAACCTTCGGCCCTACTTCCCACCTCTATTGGACACCTCCGACATTGCAAAACAACTCACACCAACAGATTTAAACCCAGACTGAATGGAACAGGCCACCACAGATTGTATCACGGACATGCAAATCAAGAACACCTGCAAGCACAAGATCCAATTGTATTGGGTTTTCAAATATGGCCAACTCCTGCACTAAGGCAAGTAGTTCACCAGGGACCAAGTTCAGTAGAAGTTTCCTCATCTCATGGAGGAACTCAACACAATGGGGACCATTGATTCCTAAGGGGGGAGGAATGATCCAAGTGGATATTGGTGGCCACCCACCTATTTAACTTGGGGCCCCACCATTTTTTCTTTCAGTTTTTCAGTTTCCTTAGTTATAGCATAGTTTACTATTTTTAGCAGTTTTTCGAGTCCTAAACTTCCGGAGCCGTTTTAAAGCCCTAAAAAATGTTTTTTGGGAAAATCGAGAGAAAAAATGGTTGTAAACCATGTTTCTCACTCAAAAGTTGTAGTCCTCGGATAGATATTTATAACGAGGTATTGAGCGCATCAAACATAGATTGTATTCCAAAGTTATGTCCCTGGGAAGTTGATGTACCAATTTACCCAAACGGGGCCCATAGTTTTGGTGTTTCATCTCCTTGGGTTATGTTTTTAGATGTTTAGGGTTCTCCATTATTTCTCAATAATAAATAGGCCCTCAAGCCTCATTGTAACACAATTCAGAGGCCTGTAGCCACCACATCTCTTCTCAGAGATAGGTTACCAGCACCCTAGCTAGTTTATTTCCATTATGTCTATAAACAAATTTTAGTTCTTTGATATTAATGAAATGATTTGTTATTTCGGCTGCATTTTTTTATTTATGTTTATATGTGTATTATGTTGCATTCTTGCATAAATCTGAATCAATGGTCTCTAAGCAGTCTTCTCTTTCTCGATCCTTCTTTGCATGACCCCAACGAGGTCAGGGTATAAGGAGTTAGGGCTCGATATCGTTGAACGTTTGCAAGATCAGCCCTGCAAACCCTGACGGCTGCCCATGGGGGACGAAAAGAAAGATGAGGGAGCAAGAGATCCTATCAAAATATTGCTTGAGGAGGCCCTAAAAAAAAAAAGGAACGCGATGATGGATAACTTTGCCCAGATCCTTCAACGACTGCCTCTCGACGGCGCATCTGAATCCATCACCGCAACCTCATACACTCTACCAATTGCTTCACACAGATCTAGGGAAAATTGGACAAACACATAGCTAATTATCAGCCTACCTCAGCCTACCCTGCTTACGCAATCCCTAGAGAATTAAACCCCTTTTAAATAGGAAATTCGTCCTTCCTTGATTGCGCAATTCATCATGGGCTTCCTATGGTTATATAATTGCATCTGGGTAGTTTGCTAAAAATACAACTGATAGTTTACTTGCCTTAAATCTTTGTCTCAACTAGGTATCCACTAGAATTATCATGCATGCAGCTATAAATAGTGAACCATAAGTTACTTGGTAGATCACTACTGGTAAATTAAATCTATTTTAATTCACTTGATATTTCACTAGATCATCAAACAGTTAGAACTAGTTAAACTGATTTTTACTCAATTAATGTGAGTTAACTGATCCCACTCACACTACACTAGTGCTACAACTGCAATTCGACCCTGTAAATAATAGAACCACTCTACATGCCTATTCTTTGACCCTCAAATCAAAATTCTTGAGCTAACTAAGCCTATCACACTTATTTAACTATTACAAGTTGTTATGAGATAAGATTACAATTTAATTTTCCAATTTATTTAAAAATTGGTTGCACACTAATGTGTCACTAGGATTCATCGTTGTGTGACCTGTGATCCCACACTGGTGTGTGTGCATTTTCATGTTGTTTCTGGATGCCAATTTCACTATTTCTTGTTGCAAATTTCAACACTCCCTCTCAACAAGAAAGGAATCAATATGTCCCAATATGGTACCTTTGTAATTCTCTACATGCAACACTGCTCTATTCTTGTTCGCACATGCAACTCTCCTGAAACTAAATAGTCTCCAAACAACTAAATCAGTATAATGCATATGTCATCAGAGTCTTCTGGTTGCTGCTAGCTATTGCACATGTCTACTAGACTCTCTGTGTTGCTGACATCTGCATCCATGCACTCTGCACTGTTGCCATCTCTGATTTGAGCTCCAGTATACGACACCTGTCACTCTAATTTCTGTCCTCCTGACATCTGACTGCATCAATATAACCGGTCCTTCCTACTATTATTGTACTCTGGGCTCCTCGTAGCCAAGTTCAATCCATGAGACACACCATCTCAATGGACCCTGCCCAAATTTCTTCTTGGGATTAATTCTACACATTGCCCCACCTCACACCTGGAGGTATAGTTACATGTACTCCCTCTGCCCATTTGGCTTAAAATTTCCCCCTTTTGGAGGTCTCTGCTTAAGTGGACTCTTCCACTCAGTCTCCTCCCTACTTCTCCAATTGTGGCTGCTCCACAACCTTCTGAGACTGCTTCTGAGGCTTCATGTTGAGAGATAATTTCTCCCTCTCAACCACCAAGTCATTAACTACTTATTTTCTCCTCAAATCCTTTCATGCATCCTCAACCTCGAGAGCGTAGAGGTTCTTGACTCTTGAACCGGTCTGCTTCACCTGTCTCGTGGTTGTGTGTTTAAGGAACACCTTTCCTTTTCTAAACATCACCTCATAACCACGATCTTCCAATACTGCTACAGAGACAAGATTCTTCCTTAGGCCTAGAACATAAAAAACATCTGTTAGTCTAAGAGGGGAGCCAGAATCCCTCTGAAAGGTAACTGTACCTATGTTGGTCACGTTACACCTCCCGTCATCTCCAAACTCTATGTTCTACTGGAGGTCCTTCTCCTCCAAGCCACTGAAGAGATCTCTATTCCTCGTCATATGAAACGAGGCACCACTATCTATATACCACATGAATCCGATTGCAGTGTTGGCCATGCATGCAATGAGAGTAAAATCAAGCTCGAACTATGAATTCAATGCTTCACCCACTGCAACTGCAGGCTCCTTCTTGCTTGCCTTCTTCTGTGGACAATTTGAAGCATAGTTCCCATGCTCGTGACATAAAAACATATGATCTTGGACAAGTCTCTCTTGCCCTCTTTGCCTTGGATTTCTTTCCTTTTCTAACTCGTGCACATAAAAAAAGAGTTGATTTTAAATCAACGATATCTCCCTCATCCGAGCTCTGATTCGATCGATTTTTTGTTTCAATTTGGGTATTTTTTCGCAAGGAATCCAAATATGTTTTTTTTTTTCAAATTTTCAAATATTCTCTGCAAACTTGTCACCCAAACAATTCCTGCTCTGATACCATGTAGAAAATCTCGAACATAGCTATAATACCATGTAGAAATTATATCAATGGATCTAATCCGATCATGCAATGTACTAAAGCAAGATACTGAATTCTTCTACAATATTTGTGGAATATAAAGCATGATTGCTTAATCACATGCAAGTAAGAGAAAGAAGTAAATCAATACACAACACCAGATATTCCTTAGGAAAGCAACTGCTCAAAACCCCTCCATATTTATTGTATAATCAACCAAAGAATCATGAAACAATACAATGTATTTGTGATCACCATAACTTCATACACTCTACCAATTGCTTCACACTGATCTAGGAAAAATAGGACAAACACATAGCCAATTATTAGCCTACCCTCAGCCTACCCTGCTTATGCAATCCATAGAGAATTAAACCCCTATTAAATAGGAAATTCAACCTTCCTTGGTTGTGAAATTCATCATGGGATTCCTGTGGTTGTATAACTGCATCTGGGCAGTTTGCTAAAAATACAATTGATAGTTTACTTGCCTTGAACCTTTGTCTCAATTGAACCTTTGATAGTTTACTTGCATGCATGCAGCTATAAATAGTGAATCATTAGTTACTTGGTAGATCACTACAGGTGAATTAAACCTATTTTAATTCACTTGATCTTCCACTAGCTCATCAAATAGTTAGAACTAGTTAAACTGATTTTAACTGAATTAATGTGAGTTAACTGATCCCACTCACACTACACTAGTGCTACAACAGAAATTGGACCCTATAAATAATAGAATCACTCTACATGCCTATCCTTTGACCCTCAACTCAAAATTCTTGAGCTAACTAGGTGCATCACACTTAGTTAACTATTACAAGTTGTTATGAGATAAGATTACAATTTAATTTTCCAATTTATTTAAAATTTGGTTGCACACTGATGTGTCGCTAGAATCCATCATTGTGTGACCTATGATCCCACACTAGTGTGTGCATTTTCATGTTGTTTCTGAATGCCAATTTCACTATTTCTTGTTGCAAATTTCCACACTCCCTCTCGACAAGAAAGGAATCAATCTGTCCCGATATGGCACCTTTGGAATGTTATGCATGCAACATTTCTCTATTGTTGTTCACACATGGAACCCTCCTAAAATTGAATAGCCTCCAAAAAACTGAATCATCATAATGCATCTGCCATCACAGTCTTCTTACTGCTACTAGCTACTGCACATGTCTACTGGACTCTCTACATTGTTGACATCTGCATCCATGCACTCTGCATTGCTGCCAACTTTAATCTGTGCTCAAGTATCTGACACTTGTCACTCTGATTTATGTCCTCCTGACATCTGACTACATCATTCTAACTGATCCTTCCTGATACTGTTGTACTGTTGGTTCCTCGTAGATAGGTTAGATCCATGAGACACACCATCTCAATGGACCCTGCCCAAATTTATTTTTGGGATTAATTCTGCACATCGCCCCACCTCACACCTGTAGGTATAGTTGCATGTACTCCCTCTTCCCATATGGCTCTAAATTTCCCCCTCATGGAGGTCTCTGCTTGAGTGGACTCTTCCACTCGGTCTCCTCTCTGCTTCTCCAATTTTGGCTGCTCCACAACCTTCTAAGACTGCTACTGAGGCTACATGTTGAGAGATAATTTCTCCCTCTCAACCACCAATTCATTAACCACTGATTTTCTCCTCAAAGCCTTGCATGCATCCTCAACCTCGATGATGCAGGAGCATCGGACCACCCTTAATCAAAATTGAAAATTCAAAGCTGCAGAAGGAGAGACGTGGACAACCGTTTGAAAAGGGGGCTAATTTCCATGAAATTTGGTTAAAATGATAAATTGTATCTCAAAGGTGGAATTGATGTGTTTAGAAGATATGATAAGTTTTTAAAATCTTCCATGTAATTAAAATAGAGTGATCTCAAGGATTAGTTAAGCGATTGTGGGAGGAAATTGTGGATCTTAGATGATCCACTCGTTTTGTAATTTCTTTAAATACGAAGTCTTTGTTGTATGAGAGAAGCAGCATAATGTAACCTCAGGGAGAATTTGTGATTCGGGCCCATAGTGGCCTTAAACTGTAATTTGAGCTCGAGATAATAATGGAATTCATGTGTTTTTATGTATCCAGGAATAATCTGGATTTTGTATCATCTGTGTGTTTATTTAATTTCAATCTTGTTAAATGATAGGTTGTGTGAATATGAATGGTGAATGAAGTTCCTATGAACTTTGTTGGAGATAAAAATATGGCAAAACATGATTTTATTAGAGACGCGATTCTATCGATAGATAGTAGTGTGCAGGTGGAATGGAAGGTGAGGATTTAGTTGCAAAAACTGGAGTGAAGATTGACGGTCCTGATCAATTCACAAGTTAAATTGTGAAAACGCCGAAGCGGACATGTTTTGGGTGGAGTTCCATGCGCATATCACACATCGCATGTGATATGACATAATAGTTAACTACATAGACTTAAATTTGTGAAATGCT
This sequence comes from Pinus albicaulis, assembly GCA_034641835.2. Taxonomy (NCBI): domain Eukaryota; kingdom Viridiplantae; phylum Streptophyta; class Pinopsida; order Pinales; family Pinaceae; genus Pinus; species Pinus albicaulis. The sequence continues at coordinate 419,043,747 of CM076570.1, read as the reverse complement.
GAATTGCGATAAACTTTGGGTTGTGATGTGATATCTTCATCACAATTTCGCATCGGCATTGTTATTATTTATTGGATAAATATTACAAGTTGTATGTTGTAAGTTGCGACATGCGAAATCTTAAAATCTGCGATCTGCGATATTGTTTGGGAGCCGATTTTCAATCTATTTATAATTGCTATATTACGATCCGCCGTGTAAGTTGGAAATTTATGTGGGCCCATAACCCACAGGTCCGTGATTATATAAAATTTGTATTTTTGCTGCATCACTCGAGAGCATACAGGTTCTTGAATCTTGAATCGATCTGCTTCACCTATGTCGTGGTTGTGTGTTTAAGGAGCACCTTTCCTTTTCTAAACATCACCTCATAACCACGGTATTCCAATACCGCTACAGAGACAAGGTTATTCCCTAGGCCTAGAACATAAAAAACATTTACTTGTCTGAGAGGGGAGCAGACTCCCTCTGAAAGGTAACTGTACCAATGTCGTTCGCGCTATACCTCTTGTCATCTCCAAACTCTATGTTCTGTTGGAGGTCCTTCTCCTCCAAGTCACTGAAGAGAACTCTATTCCCCGTCATATGGAATGAGGCATCGTTGTTTAGATACCAAATGAATCCCATTGCAGTGTTGGCCATGCATGCAATGAGAGTAAAATCAAGCTTGAACTGTAAAGTCAATGCTTCACCCGCTGCAACTGCAGACACCTTCTTACTTGCCTTCTTCTGTGGACAATACAAAGCATAGTGCCCATGCTCGTGACAGTGAAAACATCTAATCTTAGACAAGTATATGTTGCCCTCTTTGCCTTGCGACTTCTTTCCTTTTCTGACTCACGCACCTTGTAATTGTCCTGTCGTCACAAAATTTTCTAAAAAAATAGTTGATTTTAAATTGACGATATCTCCCTCATCCGAGCTGCGATTTGATCGGTTTTTTTTTTCAATTTGGGTATTTCTTCTCAAGGAATCCAATATGCTATTTTTTTTTTAAAATTTTGCATCCAAATTTTCAAATATTCTCTGCAAATTCGCTGCCCAAACAATTCCTGCTCTGATACCATGTAGAAAATATCTAACACAACTATAATACCATGTAGAAATTATATCAATGGATTCAATCCGATCATGCAATGTACTCAAGAAAGATACTGAATCCTTCTACAATATTTTCAAAATATAAAACACGATCGCTCAATCACATGCAAGTAAGAGAAAGAATTAAATCAATACACAACACCATATATTCCTGGGGAAAACAACTTCTCAAAACCCCTCCATATTTGTTGTATAATCAACCAAGGAATCATGAAACAATACAATGTATTTGTGATCACCACAACCTCATACACTCTACCAATTGTTTCACACTGATCTAGGCAAAATTAGGCAAACACATAACCAATTATCATCCTACCCTCAGCATACCCTCAACCTTCCCTGCTTATGCAATCCCTAGAGAATTAAACCCCTATTAAAAAGGAAATCCAACCTTCCTTGATTGCACAATTCATCATGGGCTTCCTATGGTTATATAACTACATTTGGGCAATTTTCTAAAAATACAACTAATAGTTTACTTGCCTTGAACCATTGTCTCAACTGGGTCCCCACCAGAATTAGCATACATGCAACTATAAATAGTGAATCATCAGTTGCTTGGTAAATCACTACTGGTGAATTAAATGTATTTTAATTCACTTGATCTTCCACTAGCTCATCAAATAGTTAGAACTAGTTAAACTGATTTTAACTCAATTAATGTGAGTTAACTGATCCCACTCACACTACACTAGTGCTACAACTGCAACTAGACCCTATAAATAATAGAATCACTCTACATGCCTATCCTTTGACCCTCAACTCGAAATTCTTGAACTAACTAAGTCTATCACACTTAGTTAAATATTAAAAGTTGTTATGAGATAAGATTACAATTTAATTTTCCAATTTATTTAAAAATTGGTTACACACTAATGTGTCACCGGTGTTATGAATATAATTCATAACTAATAGAAGAAATAAATGTAAATTATAATCAAATGATGATTATCTTAAATAGTCGTTAGTTAATTGAAAAGGTTAGACATGCCCAATCATGAAAGGCCACCTGCCTAGGTATATAAGCAGGGCCTCATTGTAACATTTAATCATCACTTATACATTTTATATATAATAAATTATTATTACAAAATACCTCTTGTGTATTTTTACATTTAAGTCAACAAGCCTATTAGGTTTGTTGTTTCGACTAGGATCCATCACTATGTGACCTATGATCCCACACTAGTGTGTGTGCATTTTCATGTTGTTTTTGGATGCCAATTTCATTGTTTCTTGTTACAAATTTCAACATGTCGAACCTTTGATAGGATGTTGGGAAGTACATCAGATCCTGCACTGCTTGCACCATTTCCAAACCGACCATCAAGAAGCAAGGCCTCTATACCCCGACTGATCTAAAAGGACTGTATTAGTTTGTTGTGCTAAGTGTCTTTTCAGTTATAAAACATGTACATATTTGTCTCCATTTGTTTGCTTAAGGATTGAGGAATTTAACCATGAAACATAGATGAAATTATGAGTTTTAGGCATGTAAATTAGCCTAAATAACACTGAACAGTAGTGTATAACAGAGAAAGAACATCACACATAAGATTTACACAGCAAGCATGATGAAGCAGTTCACCCCTCCTGGGCTACATCTGCTCATCTTGCTCCCAATGGCATGTCCATCTTTTCATTATGCTCAAAATTGCAAATACATGTGTTTACAAGCCTCCAATGGTTATTTTCTCTGCACCAATGGCTCCGGAATGCTCAAATTATTCTAGGTAGACTCTTATCACCCAAATTGGTCGAAAATTGACCTGGCTAAGCTTTTTCCCAATATCCCCTAGAAATCCTCCACTAAATGTGGAGAACTGCACTTATCCGCAGTTAAAATAGCATTTTACCCGAAATTTAGTGGCGCTCCAAATTTTCGCCAGTGCAAACCGTTTACATTTAACATTTACAGTTAAGGGGCGGGGTGGCCACATGTCGACCCCCTTAAACCCCATGATCAAGTTTAAAAACTTCGCATTAAAACTTCGACATTTAACTTCAGGCGCGGAACCCAGATTGGATAGCAGAGTTCCAAACTGTCAGACTAACCGTCGGCTCCAACCATAAGTTGTTTTCATGTGATATGGATAAGGTTTAATGTCGCCAGATGTTATGGTTCTGTTAGCCATTGGTCATTGTAATATATGTCACTGTTATCAATAACATGTAACCACTCAAATCGAAGTCGTTGGCATCCCCCCCCCCTCGGCAACTTGCAGTAAACCTTAACACATTAAATTTATCCTGCGCCCTATAGGGCTAAGCTTCACCTGGTAGCAGAGTTGGTTGGAGACGTATGCATGCTTGGAGGTCATGGCATCGAACCCCCCGGACCTATACAAAAATTTTACACCACTATACAGGGGACATGTGGCAGCCTCAGGGTTGTCCACGTGTCACCCAATCATTGGTTCTTCAAAATCAAACGTACAACACATCAACGACCCAAAATATGCCACGTGGCGAAATATAATTGGTCTAGAGAATGGAATATTCTGAGAATATTCCCCTTTTTGCTGACTATACCTGCATGATGATTGGGCATCTCAGTCAACCCTCTCACAAAATTTTAGTTGTTTGGGAAATCAATCAGAACGCGATATCTCCCTCATACGACATCAGTTTTTCGAACCGTTCATGACACCAGAATCAGAACGACGAGATCTACCGGGTTGCTCAAGTTCGGTATAGTTTCGAGAACTTTCAATCTTGAGAAAAAATCATGATATCTTGATCACACCTCCCCATTGGGAAGCTTTTGGACCCCAAAAGACTTTGATTACCTGTTCAATAGATGAGAGTACAGATCCCTCACCTTTCCAACTTCCATCCACTTTTCCTTGCTTGGCTTATTGCCTTTGAGCCCAACTCGAAGCTATTCGACAATGCCCCTCTTAGATGCTCTTGTCCTCCTGTCAAGAATGGTATCCTCCTTGATATCATTCAAAAAATTTGGCGAGAAATCTTCAATAGAAGGTAGTTGAACATCACTTCCTTGATCATCGATCAAAGGTGGCTCATACAAACGTAAATTTTCAACATTAACAACTGAATACATTTTCATATATGAAGGAAATTCAAGTTTAAATGCATTGTTACCAACTTGCTTGATGATCTTGAATGGACCATAGCGAATGGGCTTGAGCTTTTTACCTTCTCATTGCATCCTTTCTTTGCTTATGTGAAACCATACCTCAGATCCTTCTTGAAACTTGTGATCAACTCTATGTTTGTCATGCCTCTCCTTGCATTTCCTTTGACTATTCTCAAGCTGTTCTTGAACTTGTTGATGAATAATCTGAATTTTCTCAATGAACTTTCGAGCCTTGTCAATATCACTATGCCCATCAATTACAACATCCTTCTCAAAGATGAAGTCTAATGTCGATTTTAGCAAATACCTAAAGCATGATTCAAAAGGTGAAGTATTTGTAGAAGAGTGCTTTGCCCAGTTGTAAGCGTGCTAAATGTAATGCAGTTGTTCATCCCACAACTTGGGATGTTTGTTGCAATATCCTCTCAATAGATGCACAATGGTTTTGTTCACCACCTCGGTTTGGCCATCAATTTGTGGATGAAAAGTAGTACTCTTTTTCAACTTTGTGTCCACCATCTTCCAAAGATTGGACCAAAAATTCCCAATGAACCTGGAATCCCTGTCACTAACAATAGAAGTTGGAAATCCATAATGAACCATACATGTTGAAAATAAAGTTCAGCAGTTATGGTTTTCTTACATGGCATAAGTATACACATTTTACTGAATCTATCCATAACTACATAAAGATAATCATGTTGTTTTCTTGACATAGGTAGACCTCCAACAAAGTCCATGGAGACACTCTTCCATGGCCTTGATGGTACCAGTAGTGGCGTGTACAACCCAAGCTTCCTATTGCTAGGCTTTTTTGTTGCACACATAAAACAACCTCTTATAAAACGTGAAACACCATTGTTTTGCTTACCCCAAAGTGTCCAGAAATAAGAGACGAATGAGCCTCTCTCATGACACTAAGCCTCTCTCCTTGTGGTATACACAAATTGCCCAAATGAAGTAGCAAATTGTTATGCATGTGATAATCATTTTCCTCAACTTGATTCCCTTCACTCAAACTAGCATACACATCTTGAAAATCAACATCATGTGCATATTGTTCTATGTAACTCTCATGTACAGTAGAATCATTTTAAAGTAAAATAGAAGCACTTATGATTGGCCTTGAAAGCATATCCGCAAATTTATTGAAAATACCTTTCTTGTACCTTATAACCAAGTGAACCGTTGAAGAAATCCCATCCACTTGAAATGTCGTGATTGCTGCAATTTTATTTGTGACTGCAAGTACTATAATGGTTGGTGATCGGTATGTATAATCGTCTCTTTACCCATCAAGTAGTGTTTCCACTTCTTGACGCTTTGTACCAACGCATACAACTCCTTGTCATATGTAGGATAATTAGTTACAACACCATTGAATGTTTCAAAATGAAAAGCAATAGGCTTACCATGTTGCAAAAGTATTGCGCCCATGGCATAATCACTAGCTTCGATTTGTATCTCGAATGGCAGTCTCAAATTCGGTAATGCAAGAACTGGAGTTGAACTGATCTTGTCTTTTAAAGCTTCAAAAGCTTGCTGCTGTTTGCCTCCCCATTGGAAGCCTTTATTCACACTTGTCACTGCATGCATAGGAGTTGTTATGGCATAAAATTTAGCAATAAAATTTCTCCAATACTGAGTTGCGCCTAAGAAACTTCTTGCCTCAGTTACTATTTTTGGAGTGGGCCAATTCACAATGGCTTCCACTTTATAAGGATCAATTCTCAACTCGCCTCCTCCTACAATGTGTCCCAAATAAACCAGAGAAGTCTTTCCGAACTCACACTTTGACATCTTAAGAAATAATTTATCTTTCTTCAAAATGTCAAGCACCCTTTTCACATGCAAGACATGTTCTTCTCTTGTTTTGTTGAAAATCAGTATATCATCTAAATACACAATCAAAAATTCATCGAGAAATGGACGCAAAACATTATCCATAACACACATGAAAGTTGTCAGTGCATTACACAAACCAAATGGCATAACCAACCACTCAAAAGAGTCCTTGTTTGGTTTTGAATGCAGTCTTCCATATATCACTTTCTGCAATTCTTACTTGATGATATCCACTTCATAAATCTAACTTAGTGAAAATATTTTCTTCTTTCAGCTGATCAAGCAAATCATCTATCCTTGGGAGTGGGTATCGATTCTTTACCGTTATTTTGTTCAAAGCTCTGAAGTCTACACACATGCACCAAGTCCCATATTTCTTCGGAATCAAGACTATGGATGAACCACATGGCGAAGTGCTTGGACTTATGAGTCCTTTGTCCAAAATGACTTTATTTTCCTCTTTATTTCAACATTCTCCATTATCGACATGCGATACATGTCAATGTTTGGAAGAGGACAATCTTGCTGCAACAGAATCTCATGTTGAATCTCCCTTTTTGGAGGCAATCCTGTTGGCTCCTGAAACATTTCATGATGTGCATCAACTACATCATATAAATATGATTTCAACTTAGGATCACAATCCTCAAATGATTCATGATTAACATCAACTTTAGGCTTAATCATTAGAAGAATAAAATTCTTATTTGAATTCACCAGCCTTTTTACTTGTCCAACATTTACCATAGCAATATTTGGCTTCTTGCGATGTGCTCTAACAATGTACTTCTTGCCATCTTTGACTAAATGGTATTTGTTCTCATGGTGATGGAAGATCGCTTTCCCATCATACAAGTAAGGACTGCCCAACACTATACCTGTAATATCAAGCGGAACCACATCTAATTCAAATGTGTCAACAAAATGTGCAGTTATTGCAAACCATAATATGCACTTCTTTGAAACTTGTAAATTTGCATCCTTAAAAATCCAACCAAGTGGATATGGTTTTGGATGTGGAATGGTCTAAATATTAAGTTTCTTGACCAAGTCTTCAGAGATTAATTTTGCTTGTGACCCACTGTCAAACAGTGTGTCAATATTGGTATGTTTGGATATGACCCTCACATGAAACAATTTAATTATCTCTTCTTCATTTGGAGCTTGTATGTGACAGTTTGATGTACTAGTACTGGGTTTAGTTTCAATTTATTTCCCCTTCATGTTATTTAATCCCATGGTTGTAATTTTAGATTCATCACCTGAATCCTCTCCTAAATCATGTTGAGTTGTAGCTGCAATTTTCCGTTTCCCTTTGTTGTTCTGATGTTTGGGCCTCTTTTCAGGATGTAATTTCCAACAATGATTCTCATCATGGCCTTCTCTTGAACAATGTTTACATACCACTTTTTCTCCCTCTTTCTTGACAGATGCATTCTTTTTTCCCTTACCTTTTGAGGTCTTCTCTTTGTTTTTCCCCTTAAAAGGTTTCTTCCTACCCTCATCAGTAATGTTTTTTCTTCTAGCTTCTAAATGTGTGGCCTGAACACAAACTTCATCTAGACTTGTAGGGTTAAACATGAGGATAGTATGTCTTAGGTAGCTATGTAAGCCTCCTATGTACTTGAGAAAAGTACATTGGCTCTACAAATCTACCCCTAATAAGAGAGCTCTTCTCCTAAATTCTTGGGTGTATTCTTTCACATTCTGTCCTTTCAATTGTCTAAAATTTTGCTAGTTCATTATGGCTTTCTTCATATGAGCTAATGGATAAAACTGTTGTTTTATTGCAGTAATGAAATTAGTCCATGATAGGATAATCTTACCATGCCTCTTGATCTCCTCCTTTGTCTTGGCTTCCCACCAAACAAGTTTTGCACCTTCCATTCTCAATGAAGCTAGTTGGATTTTGATATCATCATCATGAAGGTTATGAATTCTCAAATAGGCCTCCAATTTCCTAATCCAATTATCAATATTTTATGCATTGAATTCACCATTAAAAATTGGCAATTCAAACTTAACATCAAGTTTTAGGAAAGGACTTTTACCAGTGCTCTTTGACTTGTGTGGCTGATGTAGTGAAGATGAAGTAGAGGATGATGATGATGAGGGTGAGGATGGTGACTTTCCACTGCCTCTATTTCCTCCATTTCTCTTCTTTGATTTATTTTCATCATTTTGACCTCCCGATGATCCTTGTCCTTCCTTGTGAAGTTTGGATCCTTCTCCTTCTAGTCTCTCATTCCTTTCTTGATAAAGGACTCTCACTATCTAAGTCATGTCAAGGAATGCTTTCTGAACACTCTTTCTTTTTCTTTGGGATCCACCTCTTCATGGATTTCTTCTTCACTTGGAGGCATGCTTAATGTTGCTTCTGCTTCTTTTGGAGGTGAACTAGGTAGAGGACAATATGGCAATCATGCCCTCCTTTGTTGTGGCTCACTTTGAGACCCTCTTGCTTCCACCAATTTGCCTTCTCCTCTCTTAAGCTTGAGCCTAGTAAGCATGTGAACACTTGAAAATAGTTAAACAAATATTTGCACACAAAAACACCAGAGAATAAACTTGGCTCTGATACCAACCTGATCTGAAAGGACTGTATTAGTTTGATGTGCTGAGTGTCTTTTCAGTTATAAAACATGTATATATTTGTCTCCATTTGTTTGCTTAAGGATTGAGGAATTTAACCATGAAACATAGATGAAATTATGAGTTTTAAGCATGTAAATAAGCCTAAATAACTCTGAAAAACAGTGTATAACAGAGAAATAACATCACACGTAAGATTTACATAGCAGACATGATGAAGAAGTTCACCCCTCCTAGGCTACATCTACTAGTCTAGCTCCCAATGGCATGTCCATATTTTCATTATGCTCAAAATTGCAAATACATGTGTTTACAAGCCTCCAATGGTTGTTTTCTTTGCACCAATGGCTCCAAAATGCTCAAATTAGTCTAGGCAGAATCTTGTTTCACCCAAATTGGTCGAAAATTGACATGGCTAAGCTTTTTCCCAATATCCCCTAGAAATCCTCCACTAAATGTGGAGAACTGCACTTATCCGCAGTTAAAAATAGCATTTTACCCGAAATTTAGTGTCGCTCCAAATTTCTGCCAGCGCAAACCATTTACATTTAACATTTACAGTTAAGGGGTAGGGTGGCCACATGCCGACCCCCCTTAAATCTCGCGGTCAAGTTTAAAAACTCTGCATTAAAACTTCAACATTTAACTTCAGCCGCCGAACCCGGATTGGATGGCGGAGTTCTGAACTGTTAGACTAACCGTTGGCTCCAACCAAAAGTTGTTTGCATGTGATATGGATAAGGTTTATTGTTGCTAGATGTTACGGTTATGTTAGCCGTTGGTCTTTGTAATATATGTCACGATTATCAATAACATGTGACCACTCCAATTGGGGCTGCCGACGGGTCGAGACCGCCGGCGGTCTGCCCCACCCAAAACTTGCAAACCTTAACACATTAAATTTATCTGGCACCCTATAGGGGTAAGCTTCACTCAGCAGCAGAGTTGGTTGGAGACGTATGTGCGCTTGGAGGTCACGGGGTCGAACCCCTCGGACCTATACATAAATTTTACACCACTATACAGGGGACACGTGACAGCCTCAAGGCTAGCCAAGTGTCACCCAATCATTGGTTCTTCAAAATCAAACACACAACACCTCAACGACCCAGAAGATGCCACGTGGCGAACTATCATTGGTCTAGAGTATGGAATATTATGAGAATATTCCCCTTTTGATAACTATACCTGCATGCTAACTGGGCATCCTAGTCAACCCTGTCACAAAATTTCATTTGTTTGGGAAATCGATTAGAACGCAATATCTCCCTCATAAGACATCGGTTTTCGAACCGTTCACGATGTCAGAATCAGAACGACGAGATCTACCCAGTCACTCAAGTTCTGTACAGTTTCGAGCACTTTCAATTTTGAGAAAAATTCATGATCTCCTGATCACCGACCTTGGGAATCCATCTCCATGAATTACATGTTGGGCCTTCCTTCTACTAAGCATGGAAATGATTGCATTTTTGTGGTCATCGACAGATTCTCGAATATGGCAATTATGTCGGCCTGCAAGAAGAATATCACAGCAGAAGCCACTACTAAACTCTTCTTTGAACGAGTGTGGGTGCACTTTCGGATCCCACAGTCTATCATCTCAGATCAGAACAACAGGTTCCTCAGCACATTTTGGTCTAGCCTCTGGTCAATGTTGGACACCAAGCTCACCAAGTCCACATCTTTCCATCCCCAAATTGATGGTGAGACAAAGGTCGTCAACAAGATGATTGTACACATTATACGCATGTATAATTCAAAGCATCCACACATATGGGATGAGAGTTTTCCCTATGTACAACACAGTTATAACGGGCTCTCCACAGCTCAACCAGCCACAGCCCCTTTCAGGTGGGCCTTGGGTTCCAGCCACTATGTCCCATTGACGTAGCCATGCCATTTGTGGCTACTCAGGTTGATTCGGCTCATGTCCAGTCTGAAGCTGACAAAACGAACAACTACATTGAGTACATTCAACACATTCGCCAACAGGTTCATGAAATATTGGACAGAGCCATGCTAAGTACAAGCAACGACATTATCAACATCGAGTGCCACACAACTTCCAGGTGGGCGACAAAGTGTGGTTACATTTGCAGAAGGAGAACCTCACTGGACCCCACCGCAAGATTTTTTCGCTCTAATATGGGCCAAAGACCATCACCAAGGCTGTAGGGAACAATGCCTTCGAGCTAAATATTCCACCATTCCTTTTTCTGCACCCAATATTCAATGTGGATCGCCTTCGTCCCTACTTGCCACCTCTACTGGACACCTCCGACATTGCAGAACAACTCACACCAACAGAGTTAAACCCAGACTGCATGGAACAGGACACCACAGGTTGTATCATGGACATGAAAATAAATAACACTTGCCAGTAGAAGATCCAACAGTGTCGGGTTGTCAAAGTTGGCCAAATCCTACACCAAGGCAAGTGGTTCACCACGGACCAAGTTCAGCAGAAGTTTCCTCATCTCAGGAGGAACTCAACGCAATGGGGACCATTGCTTCCTAAGGGGGGGATGAATGATCCAGGTGGATATTGGTGGCCACCCACCTATTCCACTTGGGGCCCCACCATTGTTTCTTTCATTTTTTTCAGTTTCCTTAATTATAACATAGTTTACAATTTTTAGCAGTTTTTTTGGGTCTTGAACTTTCAGAGTTCTTTTGAGGCCCTAAACGACGTTTTTTGGGAAAACCAGAAGCAACATGGCTCACAAATCGATGTTGCTCACTCAAAAGTTGTAATCCTCGGATATATATATATATATATATATATATATATATATATATATATATATATATATATATATATATATATATATATATATATATATATATATATATATATATATATATATATAATGAGGTATTGAGCGCGTCAAATGAAGATTGTATGCCAAAGTTATGTCCCTGGGAAGTTGATGTACCAATTTACCCAAACGGGGCCCATAGTTTTGGCGCTTCATCTCCTAGGGCTAGGTTTTTGGATGTTTAGGGTTTTCCAATGTTTCTCAATAATAAATAGGCCCTTGAGCCTCATTGTAACACAGTTCAAAGGCTTGTAGCCACCACATCTCTTCTCAGAGATAAACTATCAACGCCCTAGCTAGTTGTTTCCATTTTGTTTGTAAACAAATTTCAGTTCTTTGATATTAATGAAATAAAGTGTTATTTCCACTGCATTTTTGTATTTATGGTTATATGTGTATTTTTTTTGTGTTCCTGCATAAATCGGGATCACACAAGATATTCGTTGACTTGAACTTTGACCGACCTCTACCATTTATTTGCAATATCATCCACTCGTGGTTCCTCTGTTGGATACTCGCAACTATGAAAAATGATGAGCTTGACACATATTCTACTACATGGTAAATAGTCGTTGTAGAATCAAGGTTCTTGTAGCAACTTATAAGAAAATGTTTTACAATCCAAATTAATTATTAAAATCTGAAAAATGCATAAAAATAAACAAATTACCTCAAAAATTCTTCCTTCTTATCTTATAATATAAATGGTAGGTTTATATGGAAAAATTGAATGGAGATGAGGTATAAAACATTATAGATTATGAATTTAGAAGGAAAAATCATGAAAAAGGAGTGACAAAAGTGTTGAAAGTGAGAACATATTAAGTGTAATCTTGTTTTAAATGCAAATCATTTTATTAATATTTGATATGCTCTAGGAGTTGGTTCCAACAATAAGACCAAATTCTCAACTTTATAATCATTGTTATGCTTTGTGAAATCTCATGGTATTTTGTATTTCCATGTTTTGGGTGATTCACAATTGGTTATTAATTCGGCTAATGGCAAGTCTAAGGTGGAGGTTGTGTGCCTTGAGTCCTTATTGTCTCAAATTCACAGTTTTATCTAGGATTTGGAATGGTTTTCCTTTACTAATATATATTGAGAGCTAAACCAAACTATTAATCTATTTCCCAAAGAAGCTTTAGGATGTTGTGATAATGGTTTTGTTATTTCTGAATTTAAGGATGGATAAATGTTTAAGCATGTGGACCTTCACTTTTGAAGTTTTGTATCATTGTTAGTCGATGTATTATATCTCTAGGTTGTAATAATGAACTGAGTATGTGCTTATGGAGTATGAGACTCTGTTTTTAGCCTATTTAGTTTTTGTCTTGGCCTTGAGTCTAAGTCTTGGGTATGGACCCATGGACATAGTTCCTGTTTTGTAGTTCCAAGAGTTTTATGTTGAACCTATAAAAATATAGTCCTTTTTTAATTTAATGGGACAAATTATATGTAAATTCTCCTTTAGGAATATAAATATTTTTTCCATTAGAAAGAAAAAAAATGACGAAGTTTTGGTTCAATTGTTATGGGATTTTATCTAGAGATGGGGAAAACAAACTATTAATGCCTTTTATGTAGGTATCCTCTTCAATCTTATGATCAGTCGTATGGGCTCTAGTATGTCTAAGTAATTGATGCATAAGGGGTAATTGGTCGATATCATAAACATAAGATCATGTAATCCATAAAAAATGTATCTCTAGATTATGAACAATAAATTGATATCGAATTGTAGGTTCATACTCAACTCGATGTTTAGTTCTCAAAAAATTAGGAGTTTTAAATCCAACATGTATGTTGCATAAATTAGGTTCTAGACTACACGTTTGACTAGGTCAACTTCCACCTTTAGTTATATATTGGTGGGATGTTGTTTCTTGGTTGTTTTGATTATAAAAGAATCTACATGGTAAGAAATTTTTCTTATCAACCATACAAGGGAATGTAATATGAGAGATTTCCCTTCCTCAATTAAATAGGTTTAATTAGGAAAAGGGTCCAATTAGACCTTTCTTATTTGGGAATGGAAAATTCTATGGATTCTAGTTTGGCTACCATTGCTAGTTTGCAAATTAAATTCTAAAATTCCTAAAGTCATTTTAACCTAAGTTATCATATTCTAACACTTACTAGCTAGTAATTAAAAAAAAATAACATATATGGAATCAAATGAATCAAATGTGAATAATAAACAAAAATAGTTTGTTGAGTTATCACTTGCAGACATTTTGAATAGCAAATTGCAAACAAAGCTTTCCATTTAAGCAAAAGGCTAAAATTCCATGTCCATTTATTAGCACCATTAATAAGCAAATCTAAGACAAAGATACAACAACATGAGAAAACTCTAAAGTTATAATTTATAATCCTACCATGATTCGAAAACATATCAACAACAAAGAATAGGCTCAACCAAAGCACACACTTGAATTGATTTTCAAAAAGATGGCCAACAAGCTTCTTAGTTAATAAGAAAAATAGTTTACATTGTTAAACAAACACCTATTCTCATTAATTTTTATCATATTTATATACAAAATAAAATAGACAATGTTGATTTGTTTCAACTTCTAGGCCTTTCACATTCTCTATCTAAATTTAGAAGCTTGGTTATTTTTCTTTTACATATTTCTTCATATAATCTTTCCAAGCATTGAAAGTCTTTTGGATATTGTGAGCTTGTAGAAAATTATGTTTTTCCATTGGAGCTTTAAATAACACAATATTTCACTCCACCTTCCTAAGCTTTTCTCTAACTTTACAAAAATTATTTGATTACAATTTATTTCCCTTGCTAGAGTTTCTATATAGTCTTTCATGTCTTCTTTACTAACACCAAGAAGGGATTGAATCACATGTCTCCCTTGCTAGCTTCTATCTTCTAAAGCTTTTGTAACCTCCTCTTGATGGTAGAAACTATCACTTGATCCAAAAGATGAAAATTTGCATTTATGTGCAATTATTTATGCTAGTCAACATAATTTTACACACAAACTCTACTTCAATATTCCTCCATGATTTCTAGCAAGATACCTTATAACACTTGAGATCAATGTCAAAGTTAAGGATTTTAGTTTCATTGATATGCATAATTTCAAGAGGGGCGTAAGCAAGGTCAACTTGTCAGTTCTTTATCGAGTCAAATTGAAACTATTTATTCTCTTGCTTTATTTTACACCCTTATGTTTGATTAAATCAAGCAAGTACATATTGACATTTTTCCTTGAAGTCTTGAGCTTGTTTACATAAATTTATCTATATTCAATTTATCTCATCCTAAATCTAAACTGCATGTTCAATACACTTCATGGTGTTCTGTTTATTGTACTTATAGTAACTCACTTGAATCTCCAAGTTTTGGTTCTGCTTTATCGTTTTCCAAATCTTGGACTATATCAAAAATATTGAACACAATGGATTCCATAGGAGCACTCTAGCAGAAGCTACCGCTACTTGGTCTACTTCTTTGGTGTCCAACACAGTGTGTTTTGTAGTCACTACAAGTTATTTATCAATAGTAGGCTTTCTCATTTTGTGTGTTTACTCGAATATTTGTTTTGTATTCTCATTGAAATAAAACATCTCTAAGTTAGTGGCCTCATTTGTGGTAATGGGGATTGACATATCTCCTTGTATATTTCGTCTAGTTGAAGGCATCATAACAAATCTCTTAGGAGTATGCACACACTTTTCTAGTTGACCCTCCTAAATGTCTTCAATATTTCATTTATCTTCTTCCTTTTTCTTCCTCAATAATTTTCCTTTGAGCCTCAACAACTTGTTCAACTTTCTTTTTTATTCTTCTGCTACTTTAATTCCTCTTCTTCATATGCGTTTCTATACTATTTTTCTTTATCTTATGCTTAGCTTTGGATTCATTTGCTAACCTCTTCCTTCATTGCTCCCCTTTCTCTTTCCACATCAACTTTTCCTTTTGCTTTATCTTTAGCCTTTGCTTTGACTCAACTTTAGTCTTCTCTTTTCCTTTGCTTCTACTTCTTCCTTTGCTTTTGCTAAACCTTGAATTTCAGCTTCAACATTTTGTTTATGGACTAATTCCATTTCAAATTTCCTCTTCATTTCCTCCTCTAATTTCTTCTTTTATGCTTTTGCCTAGTCATTTTGTTGCATTCTAACTTGCGACTCTTCAAAATATAATGCCTTTTCTTCACCTCTATGTCTTATTACTCTTTGTGAGTATATGGCTAAGTAATGGCCATATGAGCTACATGGCAGGATATCACCTTTTTTTGTACCATTTATTTCAATCCTTCTCTCTCTAAACTTATAATCATTTATGTCCTTACCTTCTATTCTTTTGAATGTGGAGTTACTTAGTACATACAATCCTATGCACATAGGATACGCCAAACATAAAATATTTTGGTTCTCAATTAGTGAGGCATTAAATCCATGTAAATGCTTTGACAATCTATTTCCCCAATTGCTAACTTATCTAGAGCAAATCTTGGCCACAAAAGAGGAGCTTCGGTTGCTCCATACATCTTAATGTGTATAATTTCCCCATTTACATACCAAACTTTACACATGCTCACAGTTTGCATGACCTCTTACATTAGTCTTAGATTTAGCTTGTACAAAATCAATTCATGTAGTGGAGCAAAGAAAAACTCGCAAATTTTTCATATTGTCTCATGTATTTATGTTCCCACAAATTTTAATTGTACACTTACATTGGTGATTCATCATGCTCTAGCCCCATCCCGTCTTCAAGAAAGGATTATTAGCATAGATGATATCTAAAAGGTATGAATACATGTAAAACTTAATAGGAGTACATAGAGTAGGATATCTAACCGTGGCTCATACTACATAATAATTAGATTAAAGACAACTATCCAATCAAATATCAATTCCTCTTCTACAATGGCACACATAAGAGGCACCTAATCTTCTTTGAAATGGGCAACATTCTCCCCCCTAAACAATGTACTCAATAATGCGATATCATAGATTTAAGGTTATCTTAGATTGGTGGTGGGATAATTCCTATTATTTTGGGACTTAAATTGTTTTCCTTCAATCCACCATTTATTCATAACTTTGCGATATTTTTTCAATCCATCAAACTTTTCCATTTGTTTTGTGGTCATACGAACTTCTACTCTTGTTAATTTATAATACATCTCTAAACTATTGGGCTAAAAGGAATCAATCCATATGTCATGCCAATTTACTATCATCCCTTTGGCTTGATTCGCATGGTCAATAATCCACTTAACTATCTCAACACATGGTAAACAATGGACCTAGCAGTGACATTATGTAAGTGTGACCTTTGAATGTTAGAGTTTACATCCACGTATGTATCCTCATCATTAATCAAATCAACTTCTATGGGTAGAGGGGCATAATTCCTCCTTGAAAATTTGAAATAGCTTACCTAATTGAGGTTAAGTAGAGAAATTTGCATAGTTGGACGTATATGAGTAAATTGGCCTATTATACTTTATTTCCATGGATGTGCTTTTTTCATGGGATTTCTTTTTCTTTTCTTTTGATTATGGATTTTTCCATTTAATGACCATATATGTATTCTTGCATATCATCCACTAGAACAACTAAACACACTAATGAGGGCTATATCATTCAAATTAAGCCCTCCTAGAAGTGCTATATCATTCAAATTTACTATGTCTTTTGTTCCTTATATATCATATTTATCATCGAGGCTCCAATATCTAGCCTAGGCATACATTTTAATATAATCAAATGTAAATAAAGTTAAACTTTGATTTCAAGTACATCCTATTTCAAAATCTCTTGGGAATTCAAGGTTCAAATTACATATTAACTTTGAAGGTGGGAATTTTGTCTAAGTCGAACTAAAATAGGTGTGGAAAATAAGGTTCTAAATGTTCAAAATTTGGTCAATAAGGAATGCCATTTGAATGCCCTATGACCTTGCATAGCTTTTGGTCTCATACATTCAAATTAAAACAAATGGGATCAATAGAAAGGGATGCTAATGCACAATTTATTAATGGAGATGGAGAAACAATATTATGTTCAAAGAAATGCCAATGACCTCTCTACTTCATTTTCCTCTGACATTGTGTATATATTCAAAATCGAAACACAATTAAAATAAATGTAAATAATGGGCATAAGAAGGGTTGTTTAGCATCCCTACCAAGAAAATATAGTGAAAGTTTTAATAAAATGTGTAGAGGATGTTTAGTATTCAAGAATGTCATAGATGTTCAAACATTGGACAATTAATTAATAGGTCCTAACTCTAAAACTAGTCTAGATCAACTTCTCAAGCAACAATAATTCAAAAGTTTAAAATGACTCATTTGAATGTTATGTGATATTAATAAACCATGGTTGCTACACTTGCAACATTGAATTTGATCATGTGGAGAGATATTCAAAGTCATGGACAAGATTTACTTACCATATTTAAATGGTTGTGGGTGCATTAACTTTGGATTGATTCAAAAAACCATGCATACATTTTGTCATTAAATACCAATGTTCAAATTTGGAAGGAAAACAACTATGCCATTAGGATGGTTTAAAAGATGCACCATTCAGACTTTAAGATCCATAAAATGAACTATCGTGAGACTCAAAAAGATGTATACTGTGATATTTGGAAATGATCTTATGAACCCTTGGCCCATTCCAAAATAAGTTAAATAACACTTTCAAATGTCCCTTGATGTACCGTTGATATGATTTTAAATATGTAATATTCAAATGTAAGAACCCCTTCGATGAACCCTTAGGATCCTTTGAAATATGCTTTGAATGATTATGAAAAATATCTCAATGAACCATAAGATGGTTCCATAATATGTTCTAATGATATCTTTACAAACGTCCCAATGAAGTGTACGAATGTTTTGAAAGAAGTAGTAACGTGTTTTTTTTGAAACATTTGATACCTTTTAAAAATATATCTTTGGAAAACTCTCAATATAACAATGGTGGTTTTGAAAATATGATAAATTTCTTGTTTTCAAACCTCTGGGTGAACTCTCGAGAGAGTTTAAAACATGAATAAATGACATTATTAAGAATTCCTTGATGAATTGTTGGATATAATCAAGGGATAATGTGTTTGAAAGCTTGACTTTTATCGATGAACCAACAGGGGGAACCAAAATATACGACAACACTTCTTTATAGACTCCTCGATGGACAATAAAGGGAAAATGAAAGATGACACATTCAAACGCTCAAACCCTCTTGAGTAATCATTGAGTGAATTTGAAAGAAGTTGAAATACCAACTTTCAAATTATCCCCATGAATTATTGGGAGAATTTTAAAGATGCAATAATTCCCAAGCCACTCCTTTATGAATTGTTGGAGATGATAGAAAGGTGAGGCATTTGAACTCTTGAACTCTATTAATGAACTATCATGGCCTTTTCCAGGTGTTGAAATGATATCTTTCAAAGGAATTCGATGAACCATCAAGATGATCTAAAAGATGCACATTTAAAAACTTGGCCTCTCCAAATGAATCATTAAGTGCCTTTTAATGCTATTGAAGGATGGCTTTCAAAGAAGCCCAATGAATAAATGGGATGATCCAAAAGATGTACATTCAATAGTTGGAACCCTCCTAATGAATTATCAAGGTTCTTTGAAAGATGCAAGCCATTAATCTTTGGAGAAGGGTCGAAAAAGTATTGGGATACTTTTGAAGTAGTAATCAAAAGAAATCATAAAGATTGCTCAACCAAATTCAAATAAAGAGTTTGAATGCTTTGACCATCTAAAATTTATGAAGTCTCCAATACATGATAAATGAAAGAATCAAGGGACCTTCTGAATGCAAAAGCCAAATATGATATAAGAGTAAGGTTCAAAGGACTAACGTCTTTTAGAGGAATTAAGTCATTATCAATTACATTTGTAAAACTTAAAAGACTGGGATAAAAGTAGCCCCCCTTGAAATAAAAGGAAAAACAAATGTGGGGTTTCCCAAGTCCATGAACTTGGGGTTTGTTGAGGGATCACTCTGGCTTTTATCTCTTTTTTGGTATAAATAGAGATCGTTTCCCCCTTTGATTGTATCTCTCATCATTTATCAACATAATCAACATCTCTACCAAGAGAGCTTCCTTCATTGCTTGGATTTGTTGGTGTAATCCATTCTTAGGTGTGTAGGTGCCCCCATTATTTTCTTTATTGTTGGATCTCTATTTTTGTTTTATTTCCTTTCAATTTCAATTAGTTTCATCCATACTTCCATTTTTTAAGGAACACAATGACATTGTCTTGTGAAACTTTGCAAAATTTTTCTTTCTGATTTGTGTAATAATCTCCTTCAACTCCATATTAAAACCTATTCTATTCTCCTTTCCTCACAAAATATCGCATATAGACAAATGGATGATTCATGAATTTCTTACTTGAAGATAGTAACATTAAGCAAATATTTTGCCTTCAATGGAGATTCATAAGGTCTTTCCACAAGGATGAGTTTCTTATTATTGGATAGACTACTTGCTAATATTGATTGTCTCCTTATTCTATGACTTTCTTTCCTTGGAAATTCTCATCCAACTCAATCTCCTTTAGAGGTGTTATTGTTTGGCATGAACCTATGTTCTAAGAAAGTTCTTAAAGGGACAATTATTGGGCTTTACTATTTCCCTTTATGCCCTTATGATTTTTCTTGACTTCCAAACTTTGAAATCACTATGTAAGCAAGGAAATTGGTAACTCAACTAATAATAATTAAGGGGCTAGAGCAAGCAATACTTTGTTGATGGTAGACATATAATTGAAATGATAGTTCATTAATGGCCATCACAACCTTTATGGCCTATGAAGAGATTTCAAATACTTCCCATAAATTTGAAATCCAAGTTCCCAAAATATTGTCAACCAAAGTTTTCCACCTTAATCTTGATGATTAAGAAATATAAGACACCTAAAAAGGCACCTAAGAAGTTAAACCAAGGTCAAATATTTATTGAAAATCTAAACATTCTTCTTTTATATTAACAATAAATTTTGTTCCCATTCCGTAACTTTCTTAAAATCTACCATATTGAAAATTCAACTCACATTACCCCTCAATACCACACTCACAGGGTAATTAACCAATTTATTCAATACTCTTTTAACACAATGAAATCCCATCTCTAACTTTACACATAAACCTATTTAATGCATTCTTTTCTTAATTAAACTTCCAACCTAACAAATAATTTAAAAATTTTGTAAACATAATTATAACTTTAAAATCCTCTTTAATCTTTTCCATTGTTAACCCAATAATATCTTTTAACTCCTATTATTATATTATAGCCTTGGTCCTTCATTTATGTTAGACTATCCATATTAAATAATATATTTTCCACATAAAAATTCATAATTTTCAATTCTATGTGACTTTTTGCATGTTTTTACAAATTTATGCTAGACTATTCATATTAAATAATATATTTTCCACATAAAATTTCAATTCTATTCTACATCTAATTTATATATAATCCAACCAAAATTTATTAAAATCACAAATTTGATAAATATCCAATAAAAAAAATTCAATAATAAAAAAAATCCAAAAAAATCATACTAAAAAGTTTTTATTACCCTTCCTAATTCAAACCTTGCCAAAATTTAAGTAAAATTATCATCCCTCGTGGAACTGCTTTGATCAATCCCGATCCCTTTGTGGAACTCTAAGCTCTAACATATCACTGGTAATAATCCTCGAGGCACTAAAAACCTATGACTCTAGAAGACTTATATTCTAATTTAAGGATTGAATCCCAACAAACCTACAGATAAAAAACGAAGGACTCCTCGGTATGAATAAGAGGATGAAATTGGGATGGTGACTAAGATTATTGTTGGCCTATTCCCATCAATATCCGCCGCCCTGGGACCTTAGACTTCTGAATCATTCAGGTACTGTAAAATTTCATTCTCGGCTCTTCCTTTTATGAAATTGAAGTCCTATCCCACCAAGTCTCATAACCCATAATTTTGTTCAGGCGATCCTGAACACTATCATTGATGGATAACGAGAAGACTGCCAAATTAGAAGGCACCCACTTGACATCTGCAGCCGCCTTTGTGGAAGGAGGCATACAAGAAGCATGTGAGGATGCCTGCAGCATCTGCCTGGAGCCCTACTGCGACACTGATCCTTCCACGGTCTGGATTTCAGTAATTTTTGTGTTTTAATTTCTCAATTACTGTGATTTTCATTGGATTGATTCATCCATTTGTCATTCTTTTGAATGCTAGTTCGGTTTCGATATTGCCCAGTATCTTCTAGCGCATTTTATCAGCGACCCACATAGGCGTTGATTTGATTTGATATATAAAAGTAATCAATGGTTGTCAATTTTCATTCATCCAAATGATTTTTCCTGAGTAAAACGGATCTCGTTCCTCCAGGTTACAAGCTGTAAGCACGAGTACCATTTACAATGCATTCTGGAATGGTGAGTTTCTTTCTGAACCCAATTTTGGTTCCACTTGGACTTGCAGTTTCAATTGATGGATGAGACATAGGGGGTTTAATCTATTGTCTATAAGTTATTTTCAGACATCAGAGGAAAGCAATTGTAAGTTGAAGATGTATTTTAGTCTCCAATTTAATCACAAACTCTATCAATACTGTATGAATGAATCATACAAACATTGAGAGTTTTGGAGACATCATTTTGCTGGAGAGAAAATTATCTTTGTCATCCTTGCTACCTCCACGTGCTTAAATCAGTGCTTCAGTAGATACACAAGGAAACGGTTTTGGTTTAGTGCAATGTCTATCCTTGAAGCCAAGCCGGATCGTGGGCACCTAACAAGGTGGGGGGCATACATATGAATCGGTGTTACCAAACTCTGCCGAGTGAGAGTCAACTCCTGAGTTTTTTTCCTGCTCTTTGAGGAAAGCAAGTTCAGTTAGCTCCTCCGAGTTTGACCCATCCTTGAGTCATACTCTTGTGATGTTGACTTGCGAGGATAATTCATACTGGCAAGTCACGCACTCGTGAAACTGTCATCTGTCTATAAAAGACAGAAAATCCTTACACTCATTTTGCTTGTTTTTCCGTACCTATTTCACAGCAGTCAATAAATAGACCTGTCAATTGTCCACAATCCATGGTGTTTTGTAGTATGCAGTATCATCTATGGATTTTGAAACGAATACATGAAAAATTGCATCATATAGAGATTGTAAAATATCATATTAATGGAAAATATTCCCCGCTTCTCTATTTTTTTCGAAATCTGGTTGTTCTTTTTTACCTTTTTGGTTCATTTTCTAAAATTTTCAATTCAAACTCCTGAGCTTTTCTGGAATCGGAGTTAACTCTTGCTCTTTGGCATTTCTAAGTTATTATCCAGTCGAGTCTGGTAACGTTGATTTGGATCCTGTCTCTCACCAATTCAAAAGAAAAATCTGGTGCTTCTATGGCAAGTCTGCCTCAAATTAGTCCACCACCTGGGCTCTCTCATACCTTTATCCATACCATGGTCAAAGGTTAAATTATGGTGTTGAATATAGCTCATTGTCTGGTGCAGTCTAGGATCTACGTTATGGTCGGTAGAGAATGATTGTTATGAATTCAGATTGTATGATGGTTCCCTCCACAATATTTCACATGCCCTGTTTCAACGGACAGATGTTCTCAGAGACCTGAAAATTTGGGCTCTATCATCATGGGGGTGTTGGTTCAGGGTGGGTTCTTCTCCTTCTGCATGTCGTCCAACATGTTTCTTATTTGCCTCACCTGGTCTCGGGGTTGAGAACACTGATTTATTATCTGGCTTATTTCTTGAGATTACCTATAATTATATATCTTTTGATGTTAAGCTTCTTTCTTACAGGGCTCAAAGAAGCAAGCAGTGCCCTATGTGCTGGCAGTTCCTCAGCTTGAAGGACCCAGCCAGGTTTGTTGTAATTACTATTAGTTACACTTTAAGCCTGATCTAGAAAATGCTGTCAAGTTTTCTTTTCACTTGGATTGTAATGGAGAGCGGGGTATCATAATATACTGTTAATTACTCTTTTCCTGACAGCCAAGAGTTACTTGAAGCCACAGAACAAGAAAGGACCTTAAGAATGAGCAGGCCTCAGAATGCTCCAATCTTTCCCCACATATCTTTTGAAGATCTGGATTTACACAATGTCTGTAATCATATTTTATATATTGATTTTGAGATGCTGGTCATTGTTTTGCGTACTTGGCAAAATGTTCAGGTGGGCTAAAGTTGATGGTTTATCTTTTGTAAAAACTGGCAGGTTCGGATAAATAGTGATGATCCAGAGCTTGAGGAGCGCATAATGCAACATCTGGCAGCTGCAGCTGCCATGGGCAGGGCACGGCGATTCACTAGAAGAGAAACTTCACATGATAGGAGTTCTGCTCAGGGCCACCCACAAATTTTGTTGTTTTCGTCTCGTCCAAATGTGCCTCCCCTTCCAGCAACGACTTCTGTCTCAAATGACACAGCTGCTGACGGTGGGCATCCTCCAACATTGACTGTGCCAAGTCCTATTACACCTCTTGCAGTTGTTGAGGAAGAACAAATGCAGAGATCATCTCTGCCCACGCAAGTTGATTCGGACTCACATTCCATTGGGAGTGCAAGCATGACTGTTCAAGATGTGGATGGCAGAAGTTCATCATTTCCACATAGGTATGAAAGGCATGTAGTGAAGGCGTTGGGATCAAGTTGAAAACAGCTGGTGAATTTGGAAAGCTGTCTGCATTTCATTCTTGCTGTAGCTACGTAATTTTTTATGAGAGAAAAATTTTGTATGCAGACAATTGGTTCTTATTTCTCTGTTCTTTGTTCTGTGACAATTGTCAATCAGGAACGTTGGAGGGCAACCTTCCATGGAGTATCATGAGAGATCGGGACCATCTGAGATGCCGTCCTTTTCTGAATCACTTAAATCTCGATTTACTTCAATGTCATCTAGGTTTGTATATTCTCGGGGATGTTTTAAATTTCTCTACATTTCCTCTTCTCTTAAGATTTGAATGGTACTTTTGCAGGTGCAAGGAATCCTTTGCAAAGGCTACAAGAGGTTTTAGGGAGAGGCTGTCTGCCCGCAACAGTGCAGTAACAGATCATGGTCAGGAAGCTCAACAGGAGGTGAGTGCTGGTATTGCTGGTGTTACCTGTATGATGGAATGTCTTGATATCAATGGGAGAAACAGGGGAGACACTATATCTATTTCTGATGATATGGAAGGACGCTCAGTACTTGCACCTGCTAGACAGGCCATTGATGATAACCGTCCTAATACGTGCTCTGGCAACAACAGTGAAGTAAATTTATGCACTGCAAGTCCAGGTTCAAGCCAAGTTGCTCCACAGGCTCTCAATGATGAATCAAGTAGTGGCAATGACCTTTCCTCTCAAAAGGTGAGTAAGAAGTTTCTTACGAAGAGTGCAAAGCTTTTGACTTTTTATGCGCATGCATGCTCAAGCCTCACACACAAACTATTGTGTGAAAAATTGCCCTATTCCCTTGCCTGCACAGTCCTCCCTTGTAATAGGCAGGCATCTTGAGCACATGACTGGGAATCAGTCTTAAAATGGCATTTATTGCTTAGCCCAAGAATAATACAAAACATGGATATGTGGTAGGTCAAGCGACTTGACAACCCGATGGATAGACTCCAGAGATTCAGAGTTCTTTACTTTTTGTTGTCTACCTATACACAACATGTTTTATAAATGAGCTATTTTGTTTGTAAGCTCAGAAATTAATTCTTACATTATTAATGACTTATCACTTAGTTGAGGGTTCTTAGTTATCAATATTAATGACTCAAATCATCACTAAGTTAGTTGAGAGTTACTATTTATACTCATTAATGAGTCACCATTATATTTGTGGAGGGTTGTTAGTTGAATTTTCTATTAAAAAGGGTCTCCCTCCTCACTCGTAGACATTCATCCCGTTATCCTTACTATTGAAGTTTGTTACTCATTTGCGTACCAATTACATGGAGATCTATTCACGGAGGGATTGGGGAATATCTCTTTAGTGCCCCAACTTCAGCTAATTCATCAAATTCATGCTAATGAACCATTTAGGAACTGCAGGTGCATTCCAAAACTGGGTATGTAGGTGCCCCCAATCCTTTGTAATATCTTGTTGTTTATTTCAATTTATTACTGTTTGTTGTTGTAGTTCCATTCCAGGAATTGTAACACTTCGAGTTGGTATCAAAGCTAGTTGATTTCACTTTTATGGCGCACTTCCCAAAAAAAGGGAAATAAAAGAGAACATAAACAATGAGGATAATGACAATCACCAGAAATAAGTTGCAGTTTTGATTTCTAGTTGAAAAAATATGCGGTTTCAAAAATAAAATCACCCAAATTAGAGGTTGGAAGACCAAGATATTGTAGTTTTAAAATCAACGATTTCTGGTGTGGTTTTGGTGATATTTTCAAGCTGTTTTAGCAGATTAACCTATGTTGCCAGGAAACGTGGGTGCGGGGATGGGGACGGGGACGACACTTTTTGAAACAGGTTGTGTGGGTTCGTCTGGGTATTTTTATATTAATATATAATATAATTTATAATTTATATATCATATATAAATTATAATTACTAATAATTTATAAACTTTAAACTTTAAATATTTAAACATGCACATCATTCAACATTCAAGTTTCAACCATCACATGTGACATTGTCACATTTGTCATTGAAATTTCAAAAATTCTAGTTTGATAATATCATGATTCATATATGATATCAAGTGCAAATTAGAGCTCAGTTTACATATTAATAAGAAATTAGAATCATGATTCAAAATTTCAAAATATATGTCCATTGTCATACTAAATTCAAAATTTGCCTCAAGGCAATGCTCTTGCTGCCCTCTTAACAGTGAAGTTTGAACAGTAAGTGTAACACTGTAAGTCTGTATGGCAATGCTGGTGTGGGCCTGCCGATGGTGAGAGAGGGGCAGAGCTCGAGGGTGAGAGGGGCTGTCGGGTGAGATGACGCAGAGGTTGAGAGGCATAGCTGTGCGACAGGCAGATAAATGTGAGCTATCGTGGCGAGCTACCGGGTGAGCAGCGATGGTGAGATATCATGCTGGAGTGGCGGTGGTGAGATATCGTGCTGGAGTGCCGTTGCAGTGCTGAGGACCGTAAGGGATGGGTGTTGCCGTCACTGTGGTGAGGGCGCTCCCCTACTGGCTGCAAACTTGAACCGTGAACGCTGCCACGAGGCTTGAACTTGCCTGCCCGAAAACTTCAACGCTGCCGACGCCTGAACGCTACCTGCTCTAATTCGCTGCCGGCTGAAACTTGAACGCTACCTGCAGATGTTTGTGCAGATGTCTACGACTGCCTTCGTTGGGTAAGTTATGACATTCGGATAGGTATGTTAGGTTTGATTTTTTATTTTTAAGTTTTAAGTTTTAATTTTTTAGTTTTAAAATTTAATTGTATTATGTTTTAAAAAATAGTTAAGATTTTTAATTTAATTTTAATATTTATTAAAATTTAATTAAAATTTTTAAATTTTAATCATTTAAAAATATATATATATATATTTGAGAAAATTATTTATGAAGAACCCGAAGAACTCAAAAATCGGGTTCTAAGTACCCAAACGATGGGTTCTCCGAACCAAAAGAACCCAAAGAACCCGATTTTTATTTTCGAAGAACCCGGTTCTTCACAGAAGAACCCGGTGCGTTTAGAACCCGTACCCGAATCGGGTACTTGGGTGCAGGAACCTGGTGCGGGAACCTGGTGCGGGTTCGAGAACCCCACCCCCGGGTGCGGGAACCCGTGCAACGTAGAGATTAACAAACTTCTTAGATTTAATTCATCGATTGAAAATGCAACTTAGCCTCATAACGACATATTATATGCTTGATTTCAATTTATAAGTTTATGATTATTTCAATTTGGGCAAGTATGGCAAAAGAATGGAAATTGTTGGGGCAAAAGTTCAGTGAGCAAGGAAAGAATATAAGAGGCTAACTCGCATGGCTTGTCATAGAAAGGGATTTTATGAGAAGAGATGCGTACCAAAAGGTGATACATCTTGTACAAAAGTTGGAAAAGGAATCTTTCCACATTGCTTAACAACTATGGCATAATCTTTCCACAAGAATTGAAATGTGAGGAAAATGAATATGATATAGTTGCAAAGATTGAATCTCTTCCTATTTATGGTCAATCTCCTTGTCATGAGGGTTGAGAAGATGATTTAGGTGGATATTGGAGGCCACCCACCATTTCCATTGGTTCAAAATGGTTTTACAACTTGATAGGTTTACTACAGTTTGCCAGGTCTTGAACTTTTGGCACATCTTTTGGACATTTCCCACGTGTTTTTAGCAGTTGACATTGTCTAGGGCTTGCCAAACACATGGAGCATAGAATAAGCTTTGTAATGGTCCAAGAAATGCTCCAGAGTCCAAATGGAGCTTGTATGTGAAAGTTGTGGCCTTGGGAAATTGATGTAACAACTATGCTCCTTGGGTCTGACATTCTTTTTGCCATCTCATCTCTAGGGTTAGGATTTTGGATCTTTAAGGTTTTTTCCTCTTAGGGTTTTATACTTTACATTAAAAGGTAGTTTTGGCCTTTTGTAATCTTCATCTTGTGAAAGAGTGTGCCTGACATATCTGTTATAGTAATATCAGATTAATAATGGGCTTGCCATAAACATAGAGCATAGAATAAGCTTTGTAACAGTCCAAGAAATGCCCCAAATGGAGTTTGTATGTGAAAATTGTGGCCTTGGGAAGTTTATGTAACTAAGCTCCTCGAGACCCACATTCTTTATGCCATCTCATATTCTAGGGTTAAGATTTTGGATAGTTAGGGGTTTTTCCTCTTATGGTTTTATAAATTTATACTTTATAAGTTTATATGTTAAAAGGCAGTTTTGGCCTTTTGTAATCTTCATTTTGCAATTGAGTGTAGTTGAAAAATCTATTAGAGTGATATCAGCTTAATAATAGTGAATTAGATTTTAGACATAGGCATTAATAAAGTCATTTCGAATTTAAATTATTTTATGTTTTATTTTACTTCAGTGTGTTTCTCTATCTATATCTTGTAGCCGTTTATAAGGGTTCTTTCACTCAGTTTATAAATACAATTTAGAAAAGTCTCTCAAGTTTATCTTGTGTTTCTTTATGTGTTTGATTTTCATTTATCATGATATTGTAATAGAGCTTAGATAGAGCCATGAAGTTTTCACGAGAATGTGAGGACCTAGGGACCACTGCAAACAGAGATAAATCGAAGGATCATTGGTGTAGCACGTCGAAGAGCCAAAAGGGTTTCGTCGAAACCATGTATTGTTTAATTTTTTATTGAAGCATTTTATTTTGAAGGTGGGACCTTGTAGGTCATGGATTTGAAAAGGAAAAAATGGAGAAGTTTCTGAAAGGAAACCGAAAAATTGTATGGGATCAGCTGTATAGCTGCCAAGGAGCTCCATATAGCTGTCAAAGACAAATTTTCAGCTGCAAGTGTGATATGGTGTGTACAATGCCGCCAAGGACAAATTGAGCGACCAGACCGCCCCATTGTCATTAGGGATCTATACAACTTTGGAAATTTAGCCACCAAACTAATTCAGACTGTATTGACACTACTAGTTTTAGGCAGAAATTGACCTGTATGGTTTAATTGAACAGTCAGTCAATCTAATTTTTTAGATTTATTGACAATTCAGAGGATTTGGGAGTAGATTGGTGTTGTTCCGACCTGTAATATTGACCATATTGCAAATCTGGAAGACTTAGCTGCTAATGTTCTGGTTGTCAGCAGTTTTAAGGAGAAATTCACTGAATTTTTTTAATTTTCAGCAATTTCAAAGCAAATTTCTCAAAATATGCACCGTTAATGAGCTGATCTGTGTGTTTTGATGTTGCTCGTTTGAGCAGATTTGATCAAAGTCAGTGGGTTTTGGGCTGTTTTTG
This sequence comes from Pinus albicaulis, assembly GCA_034641835.2. NCBI lineage: Eukaryota > Viridiplantae > Streptophyta > Pinopsida > Pinales > Pinaceae > Pinus > Pinus albicaulis. The sequence goes on along the minus strand of CM076570.1, from coordinate 419,014,343 downwards.
GTAGATTTATCAAAAATTTGTGTGTTTGAGTGATATGGTGCTGCCACAGGTGTTTAGAGCTAGGATATAGGTGTTCTTACTGTAGAATTGTAGACTGAGGAAGGTAAGAACATGTATTTTTCAGCATTTTAATCTGCTTCAGTGTATATTTATGCATTTTTGACTTGTACCATTGGCCTCTCTGCCCAACATCTGAGAGGCAGTCAGATATTCCCTAGTAAGAATTGCAATACGTGGTAGCAGTGTATATTGGCCATATTTGAGTACAAGTGCTTGGCTACTGTCATTCTAGGTAAAGATACTACCCACAAATTATGGGTAGAGGTCATGACAAGTTTGAGCGAGATAGAGAAGCAGTGAAGTTGCCTAAGTTGGTTGTGCCAGTTGAAATGCTGCTTGAGGTCCAGACAAGGAAGACTTCAACAGGGATTTGGAATCATTTGTGAGAGTTGCATTAGACTTGGGAAAGGGTTGAGCCTTCTTCCTAAAGAATATTTTGCTTTTGATCATGACAGATGAGAATGCATCATTGGAGGAGCATTCAGTCAAGGATATCGAAGAATAGTTGTTGGCCATTGGTTGGAAGATGGAAGAGGACATGGTGGTAATCACGTTGAAAAACTTACTGCCTGTGTATAAACATTTTATTAAGACCTTGAACATCACTCCTATGAATGCTGTTTGAAGTTTAACAAGTTGTGCAATAAGTTCTTACACCAGCACAGATGGAAGAAATAGCTTGGTGGCAACAATGAGATAGAGGTTATAGAACAAGCCTTTGCACCAATGTCAAGGGCATTTGAAGTTTGACAAGTTGTGCAATAAGTTTTAACAACATGACAGATGGAAGAAATAGTGTGTTAGCAACAATGAGTTAGATGTTATAGAACAAGCTTTTGCACCAATATCAAGGGCAAAGGCAAGTGGGCTAAGATGAAAGGGCAATGTAGCCAGGGAAGATGCAACCAGGAGTTTGATCAACATCACATGACACTACTGTGGCAAGGTGGGTCATATGAAGAAGCATTCTAGAAAGAGTTTGGCTAATAAAAAACCAACCTGGGAGGGCCTCAACAGAAGGCTCATGTCACAGAGCATAAAGAGGAGTCATCAAATTTCTATGCATTCATGGCCAAACAAAAAGGACTAGATCATAGTATACATTGCTTCATCCTCAAAGGATCTAACGATCTTTAGTGGTGGGGAAGAGATCATGGTAGTAGGCAAAGGGAATGTGTGGAATTCGTTTGGAGCAAATATGTTGCTTTTCCTCAGTGTATTTTATGTGCTAGTCATGGAGCTTGATCTATTCTTAGTGAGTTACAATATGAGGCATTGCCCCCATGGAGCTTAATTTACTCTCAGTGAGTTAGATTACGATGCATTTCCCCCATCTAGATGTCAACTTTAGCAATTACAAATGCTACATAGTTGACAAAGGGACCAAGAAGACTATTGCTCTTGGTTTGGGGGATAATGGATTATATACACTAGTTGACATTGGACAGGTCAGGGAGCATGCATTGGCAGCTAAGAGTGCATCGAACATTACTACACTTTGGCATCAACTATATGGGCACCTAAACTTGACCTGAGCTGCATGGGCACCTAAACTTGACCTAAATTGTATGGGCACCTAAACTTGACCTACCTCTCTCAAATGGCTCGAGGGACTCTGGTAGATGGATTTTCTTGACATCCAATAACAAATATAGGGTGCTTGTGGAGCTTGCTAGGCAGGGAAGCAACAAAGAGTGCCATTTGATGAAGGACAAGCTTGGAGAGCAAACAAGGTCCATCCCCTAGTTGATGTATGTTTGTGGACCAATGGACACAACATCCATCACTAGTGTTGGGTATTTCTTTCTATTTGTTGATGATTACATTAGGAAAATGTGGATGTATTTTTCAAAATTGAAATTTGAAGTGTTTAATGAGTTTCAAAAGTTTAAAGCTTTAATAGAACAAGAGGTTGGTTGTCATATTGCCATTCTTAGGTTTGATAATGGTGGAAAATTATATTCAAAAGAATTCAATAATTTTGTGCTAAACATGGGATAGAAAGGTAGTTCACCACAACCTGCACTCCACAACAAAATGGAGTGGTTAAGAGGCAAATACTACTATCATAGAGATGGCTAGGTGTGTTCCAAACAGGTTTTGGGCTAATGTAGTGTTCATAACAATATATTTATTGAGTAGATCTTTAATGATGGCAACGAAGTAGAAGGCCCTATAGGCAGCATGATTTGGGAGGAAGCTTAAGATCAATGATCTTAAAGTCTCGTACTATTGCTTATGCCCGGGTTCTAGAAGAGAAAAGAACCAAATTTGACCCTAAGAGCAAGAAAATGATGATCACATCATGTAACAATAATCAGAAAGCTTATAGGTTGGTTGATGTTAATACCAATCAGTTGAGCCTCAATAGAGATGCATAGTTAAGGAAGAAGTAGGGCCCTTTCAAGACTTGGATCAAAATTATTGGAGAGAAAACCATTATCGCTAAGGATTTAGGTGTCAAGCTTTAGGTAACTCCACTTGCAAGGGGGTAATATTTTGAGAATCAAGAGTCTCCTGGGTTAGTTAATTCTAATGTAGATAACTTGAATTAGCATTTGAATGACACATGTATAAGTAGCCCAAATCATGGTGATGACATTGACTTGGATGAGGAAGATCCTAAGAAGAGGCCAAAGTGGTGGCATCACACCATAGGAAATGTTTAGGTTGGTGAAATGATTGAGGGATGATCATCAAGAGGCAAGAGCAAACTAAAACCAAACACGATCAAATTTGATTTCATGGTCAATGTTCAGGGAGTTTAGAAGCCACAAGTATTTGAGGAAGCAATAGGAAAAACTAAATGGGAGAAGGCCATGGCAATTGGACATGAGAGTATAATTAAAAATCAGATTTGTGATCTCACGGATCTTACACTAGTGAAGAAACCCATTAGGAACAAATGGGTGTACAAGTTCAAGGCAGAAGACAATGGACAAATGCAAGGCATAGTTGGTTGTAAAATGTTCTCTCAGTGGGAGGGCATTTGACTATGAGAAGACCTTTACTTCTACAATGAAGATGAGCACCATCTGATTAGTTTTAGCCATGACAACATAGTTTGGTTGGAAGATCAATTGCTTGGATGTGAAAAGCACCTTCCTTAGTGGAGATTCAGAGGAAGAAGTCTACAAGTATCAACCATAGGGTTTTCAAAGTCTAGGAAAGGAGAATCTTGTTTGCAAACTGAAGAAGGCTCTATATGTCCTAAAGCAGGCACTGAGGGCATGGTACATGAAGATTGATAGATACTTGGATGAATAGGAATTCTAGTGGAGTCCTTCGAATCCCAATCTCTATGTCAAAAGCATTGTTAATTATATCATTCTACTAGTTTGACATAATTATTACAAGTAGCAAGTCAAGTGCTATTGAATAGATCAATCTAGTATCACTGAAGCGTTTGACATTACTGATCTAGGCCTTCTACATAACTACCTAGGTGTAGAAGTTTGGCAAACAGATAACAACATTTTGTCTCTCAGACAAAACATGCTAGGTGTTTGATTGATAGGTTTGGAGTGATCGACTTGTTACTTCTTATCTCACAAGGATTTCACAAGTTTGTGATGAGCTTGTAGCTATAGGGGACAACGTGGAAGAATCAGAGTTGGTGAGGATTGCAATAAAGGGCTTCTTAGAGCAGTGGAAGCCATTCATTAAAGGAGTAATCTCATGAGAGAAACTTCGAGATTGGAAAAGGTTATGGGATGATTTCATCCAGGAGGAAGTTCGGGACGAGGACCTTCAGAAGAAGATTGATGCAGATAACGTTGCCCTTGTTCTTAAGCTGAAGAAGGGCAAAGAGAATTTCATCATCAAGAAGGACTTAAGCAAAGTGAAATGCTTTGCATGTGAAGAGTATCGCCATTAAGCAAGCAAGTTTTCACATAAGAAGAAAGGAGGGAAAGGAGGGAAAGAGAATGATGGTTGCTCTGGCTATAGTTGACGAGGAAGAGTTCGCTAAGAGGTTTGACGTGGATTTTTCTCCCATCTCACATTTCTTTGGGAGCATGATTCGTGAGGGTGCTTGTTTCATAGATAGTGGAGCTTCGATGCATATGATAGGTTCACGAGAAGTATTTGGGAGCTTGACCAAGTAGGACTTTGATCTACATGTGAAGATTGGTGATAAGAGTCGGCATGTAGTCAAAGGAACAGGGATTGTACCATTCAGGATGGGGTCAAGTGGATTGCTGCGAGTCCAAAATGTACTTTGGGTATTGGAACTTAGGTGTAGAATGCTTTTAATCTCAACAATTGAGGCAAAGGGGTTTTAAGTTGTATTCTAGGATGGAAAAGTGATGCTCAAGCCCAAAGGATCTAACTCTATCCTAGGAGTGGTTCTTGGAGTCAAAGAGAATGGTCTGTATAGGCTAAAGGGAAAGCCTATTGACCAAGGAAAGAAGAAGGTTTTTGAGACTCAGAGGGAGTCTATTTCCAAAGGGAGTTCACAAATTTAAAGGGAGAATCAACGACCCCAAAAGAGTGCATCAAAGGAGACTTCCATAGCTCAGAAGAAATAGCCACGGATTGGCTTAAAAGCCTATTAGGAAAAGAAGAGTTAGGAGGCTTCTAGTAGCAAGAATGGTTATGCTCTTACAAGAGGTTTTGCTTTTGTGACGAAAGATGAAGGTTACGATGAATGTTGGAGAGTAGTCCTAGAAGATGATTGTGCTCCATTATGGGAAGTAGAGATGCTTCCATGGGATGGAAGTGCCTCCCTCGCTAAGAGGGAGTGTTAAAAATGGGTAGCATCGGAAGGTACTCTCACATGCCCTTGGTGCTAGGCTTGTGAGAGAGAGACACCCACAAAGTGAGTGCGTGGGATTTGCAACCGAGTTTGGGGTTTTGGACCCTAAGGAGTGGGCTTGGAACCCAGGGAAATTCTAATTTAATTTTAAAGGTTGTGTTGGGGGTTTCTTGAAGGAAATAAGGGCTTCCTAAGGTGGCCTAAGGATAGGTATAAATAAACAAGCCAATGGAGAAGCTTAGAACAAGAAGCATAAGGATTAGTCTTCTTGTGTGAGGAGCTAAAAGTGACCTAGATGTAGCCCTAAGTTAGGAAGCCGCAAAAGAAAATGACTACTAAGAGGCCAATTTCTCTGTGTTTTTTGCAAGCCAAAGCAGGCCACAACGAAGGAGGAAAGAGGTAACTATCTATGGTTAAAAGAGGTCGAGTAGGCCTATCTTGAAGAGTTGAAAAATAGGGCCGTAGGGCTAACAGGATTGTTGAGGACTTAAGTGTGGCCATGAGCAAGAAGAATTAGGCCGCAGGCTAGTTAGGGCACTTGCTGGCCTGTAGTAAGCCTAGAAAATGTTTGCAGAAGGTTGTAGATTGATGTGCTAAGGAAGTAGGCTTGTGTTAGGGTTGGTAAAGGAGACTGCAAAGGACAAGTAGGCTAAAGGAGCAGTATGAGGGCTAAAAGGAAGGTCTGTAGTCATTGAAGGCTATAGGAAGGTTAACAGAGCTACAACAAGGGGACCGAGGCCTGTTGTGGAGGTTGCCACAGTTAGAAAAGTTGCAAAGTGTGTGAAAGGACTAGCTGAAGGCTACAACAAAGTGATATCAACCTGCTAGATAAGCAGATCATTGTTTGAGTGAATTTTATGAGGGCTGGTTATTCCCTAGTTACAAATTACAATTGTGTGATTTGGATGTTGTAGGTGTATTTATTTTGGTAGTGAGGGCTTAAAGGACAAATCCTTAGCCCTATGGTTTTGGTTAAAGGATAGACTTTGTGTTTGGCATTTGGATAGGGACATAAAGGGCCGTTATCCTTGGTGTGGGAGCCTACTGGTTTTCTTATTAATCGAATTGTAAAAAACAAGTTGGGGCATATACTATTGTGTACTATCATTGATTTAATTGCTTGTGTAATTTTCGCTATGCAAAATTGTTTAAAGTTAGGCACTGCTAGTGTGTTTGTGTTTCCTAGCTAAGGCATAGACTAGACCTGGGGTGCGTGGATTTCTAACATTGGGAGGCATTTCTCACATGGCTTTTGTGTCGAGTGTGTGAGAATAATTAAAAGGCACAAGAAATATTTTAAATCTAATTATAAGTTGGCTTATGGTGTCAAGTCAGGTTAGGTTGGCCAACAAGGCCCATAGACACACCCCTTGGAAAATTATAAATTCTGCAAAATGTGCATGCAACAAATATTGTTAGAGATAGGCACATTTCAATATGTTTCATTCTATAGGTCATCCTTCATATCAATTCATGATAAATGTGGATGCCTAAACCAACTTTTGATTCTTTAAACATGATCTCCTTAGAATTGGCTTTCCAACTACCATACCCATGCTTCCTTTTGAGTTTTGAGCCGAAGGTTACAACTCTCTAAATATACATACCACATCTGCCATTTTTTCTCTTTAAGGTTACTAGTGACCTTTTGTTTTTCTGGAAATATATGCTATTCAAGTCAAAATTTTGTGTTCATGGCTGGTTTCTTTTCAACCTTTCCATCAACTACTCATTTGCCTAGATTTGAGCTCTGTGTTGAAAGTTATGGTCTATTGAAGTTTGGCCTATTTTCCCAATTATGCCTTTTAGGTCCACTAGACATGTTTTTGCTAATTCCTTGAGATCAATATGCTCAGATTTCAATTTTGACTTTATGGCTAGATTTTACTTGCCAAGAGCTTTCCATTGATTTGTTTTATGTCCCTATTTGAGCTCTGAGTAAGGAGTTATGCTTCCTAGAAGTGGAAGGGTATCCTTATTCTCTTCCTACATCATTTGAAGGGTAACTTTCACATTCTGACTCCAATTTGTGCTCAAAATATAACATCAAAAATTTCTTGTTAACTCTTTCATTTAAACAGTAGAGACTGTGTATTATCAATACAGACAACACTCTATGGTTTCCTAGTGAAAACATGTTGTTTAAGGCCATAAAACAACCTTGTAAGTTTAAGTCTTAGAAAAATATAAGAAAATTATAACAAAGTCGCATGACTTGGCTGTTATTGTGGCAATCTAGTTGACATAGCATGGTATGTGGTTGTTGATGTAGCATCAATGTCCACTTTTCAACCCCTGATTTGATCATGTCATCAACCTTATCAACGAACTAAAGAAATCTCCTATCGACAATTGCTTGATAATTCCATCAACGATCACCATATCCTCCATTGATGATTAACCCTTTTCTTCTGCTCACAATGTAGGAATTCATCCTTTTCAATCAATACCTGAAACTCCTTCCATTAGTGATCGACCCTTTTCTTCTTCAGCTAAAAACTCAAGAGTTCATCCCTTTTAGTCGATACCCGAAAATCCTTCCATTGGGGGTTTAGCAAAATCCTTCTCATTTTGGACTGGTAAATTCCTTTGCATCGGGGGTCAACAAAATCCTTTTCGTTGCGGGTCAACAAGTTTCTTTACATCGAGGGTTAACAAATTCCTTTTCGTTAGGTGTTGGTGAATTTCTTTGCATTGAGGTTCTGCCCAAGGGTATCCATTGGCCCATTGATGATCTCCGTCGACATTCTTCATTGGCCATTGACGATTTTTGTTAACGTTCTCCATTGACCATCCATAATTTCTATCGATGTTCTTCATTGGCCATTAGACAATTTTCACCATTGACAAAATCAAAACTCTTTCTTTTTAGCTGATCCTCGAAAACTATGAACTCGGTCTAATTAGACGATGAATCTGGATTGTAGATTTCCCTACGAAATGTGATTTTGACCATCAAAGTTGTTAAACTTCATAGTTTTCACGAAAGCTGAAATTCAACTTCCTAGGCCAAATTTAACTTTGCAACTTGTAGATCAATGAGATCGATTATCCCTCTAATGATTTTGATGGCTAATTCAACCTAGATTTACTCAGATTTGGGGATTCACTCCCAAATTCACAAATTCCCCAAATATGGTATAGAACAAAACTTTGCGATAACAAATTCATCAAATCTGCGCTATTCTCTAGCCATATGAGTCTAGTGTTGAACCATAGCTTTGATACCACCCCACAACACACACAGATAGCTCATTTGAGGTACATTTCAATGAAATACAACCTTTGATACCATTTTAATTGTGGAAAAATGCGCAACATCACTTACATATGCAAATGTAGGTAGTAGTAAATCTTAAAAATGTGAATGCACATAATTAAATATGCACAACAACATTTAACATATAGACTGTTGCACGAAACTTCTAGGAACTTGATGTTTCGGGCCACATCCGTTCCCAAAACTCCGAAACTTGGCCGAAACTGGACTATCATGTAATCATTTATGAGATTTAATATATACTTGTTTTACCTTCTAAATTTTCATCTATGGGTCTTATTCCCTTTTTTCCTGCAAGATAGTGTATTATTCACTTATATATATATATATATATATATATATATATATATGACGTGTTGACTAATGTTTCGGCTGACGTTTCCATTTTTGGGAGGTGACTTTTCTAAACATACCCTTTTCAGAAACTTTGAAACGTTTCAACATTTTGTGCAACTTAGCATATAGAGCAAGAATTAATTGTAACATTCAAGCATCTCAAGATAACATTCAAATTGTAAATCAAAGTAGTGATAAATTGCACAACCGACTGCGGACATCGAATGTTGCACCCAACCATACACTATATTTCTCCTCATTAGTAGTTCATCCCTGAGCTAAGGCTATAAGTCCAAAAGTACGACAAGTTCCAATCGGTGTCTATTGTCCACTCTTACAACCCAAAACCTAGTAAAAACACAATGGCATGACTCTTACAACAATTCCAACCACCTAGCTCTATTCATTGCATTCTGCACAACCTAAGGGATGAGATGTCCTTGTTTGCACCATAGTCCCTTGAACCATCTCCATCCCCTCCAAGGCTCCAACATAAGACCGACTAGGAATTTCTTAGCTGGGGGTTCCTTGAAATCTAGCTGTTATAGAGTGCCCACAACAACCTTTACACAAGTTCTTGGTAAATTTCTCAAATAGAACTCCTCATAGGCATACTAGCCTAGTTGTTGGAAATACTAAGAGGGGGGGGGGGAGGTGAATAAGTATTTTTGTTTACAATTGTTATATTATGCCAATTAAGATCATTAATTAAACCATAACAAAAGATGTACAACAAGAAAATAATTTTATTAATGAAAATGATGAGGACTGCAATCCTCTTACAAACTGTTATCACTCGTTAGTTTAAACAATTCCATTGATAGGGTTCATGCTATCTCATAAGTCATTTTCATGAAATTTTTGAATTTTTTTTGCATTTAGTATCCACCATAAGTCTAAAACCCATCCCAAACCATGTCAAATCAACCTAATCTCATCTAGTTGTCATTCCCATGCATTTTAATCACAAAAGATTACACTTGTCAGTTTTTCATAGTTTCGTAGCAAATTACAAGGAAAGTCAGTGGATTTTGCTATGAAACTGCCTAACAGTTCCGTAGCAAATCTATCAGTAGTTAAACCGTTTTCGCTACGAAACTGGGTTTTTCTGTAGAAAGTGTCAGAGTGGTGTGAGGTGTCAATTTTTGATTAGACAAGTAAAGGGTGAGGTCATTTGAGTTTGTTATGATGATTCCCAAACATGCATAGTCGTATTTTGCTGTCATTATTGTCTTTTATGGTCACATGTGCCATCATCAAAATCCGAGTTGTCAAATAACCTTTTAAAACTTTACCCCAAGTTGCTCTTTGTCATTTACTGTTCAATCCCTGCATGTGAAGTATCCCACGGTCGATATTTGAGAGCTGCTTCACCACACAAAGCAGGTTGTTGTTCGAATTTTGTTTTGCAGGTGTCATCAACAAGCGAGGCAACGAAGAGTATAAAGCATCATGGCATCGAAGAAGAAAACAAATAAGGATGGTCATTGTGTAAGGTATGAACCCATGGATTTGAAGCTGCTGAATGAAGATCCCACTGCTATGGAGGCTTTCAAGAAGACGAGCTGCCTACAGTTCTACCAGAAATTACAGGGTTTCCATGCACAGATTTCTAAAGACTTTGCCACAAATTTTACAGGGACAACATCAAAGGTTGGGATTTTGAATCTCACGGTGTCACTAGAGATCATATCACAAGCTACAGAAATTCCTAGAAGTGGTGAAGAATGGTTTAAAGGCACAAAGTTCAAAATGCAGGGTTGTGAAGAGTTGTTCAAGCAGGAGCACAGAGGATCTGATATGACCAATGGCATCCCTAGGAGTTATATGAAAGATAATTATGCAAAGATGTTGCTGGTGATCCAAAAATACTTCACCTGCGAAGGGAGATTCCACATGGTATATTCATAACATATTAGACTCCTTTTGCATTTTGTTGGTAAGCAACCTCTTGACCTACCCTTCTTTTTATACAGGAGTTTGGGAAAGATGTCAGATAGAGTTCAGGTCAAGTCAGAAGGTAATGAGACATCAATATTTCACCATGGTTTGATAAAACTGTTAGTGCTGGAAGAGTTGAAAAGGTTAAACGAAGATTGGACTTCTTTTCTGTTTATGAGTGGGTATGAAGTAGATGTAGTGACTCCAAAGAAAGTTTCAAAACCTAAAACTACTACATCACCAGCTGCAATAGAAGAGATTGAGAAAGAAAGAAGTCTCTTGTAGAACCAATGGACATTGAAGAAGAACCTCTGCAAGAAATTGATATCCCTCAGCCAGCGCCTGCAAAACAGAAGATTAGAAAACAAAGCAGTAAGAGAATAATAAGGAGTCAGACATTGGCCAAAGGAAATCTGGAAGACATTCTACATGCAAATTTGCAATAGCTATTGAGGAGTCCTCAATAGTGCAAGCAGAAGACATTGAAGGTGATGGAAGAAAATTGAAGAAAGGTAAGTCTGTCAAGAAATTGGATTTTGCAGGAGAGGATGCTGGCTTCATATTTCAGCCAAGGAAGCCAATAACCAGGTCACAGATTGCAAAGAAAGAGGCCATGGAAAGAAAAAAGGTAGAGAAAGTCAGTGAAGGTATGCAGCCAGAAAACATCATAGATTTATCCCCAGTAGCAGAAGAAGTTGTCACTGTGCAGAGAAAGGGAAAGGAGGAGATGGTTGGAAAATCAGAAATAGAACTCCTCACAAAACAACTAAGATAAGCAAGGGAAGAAATACTTGAGTTGAAGTTGGAAGCAGAGAAGCACAAGTCTGAAAAGGCTGAGTTTGATCAGATGATGAAAAAATGTGACAGTCAGCTCTCAAATGTTTCAGAATCCATGAGTAATGCCAAAAGAATGCTGAGAAGGACCAAGCCTCTAGGACTTATGGCCAAACATACTAGGAGGATGAATTTGTACCTGCAAGCTGAAAACAGATCATTGCAAAATCAGGTGGAAGACCTTCAGGAACAAATGGACATGATTCAAGATGAGCTAAGAGAAGAGAGGACTAAAAATGAAAGTGATTGAAGAACCTGAAGGTCAACCTATAGTTAATGAAGATGAAACTCCCAAAGATTGAAGAGTCGAGCTGAGACATTTTTGTTGAGGTTTATAGCTTGCAAGTGACATAATTTTGGCTTAGAAGATCAAATTTTGAAAAAGATTACAAAATCTACAATTTCTGCCTTGTTAGGCAGTTTCGTAGCGAGCTCCAGGCTTGAAGGCCGAAAAATGCTACGAAATTTCTAAAGATACTTTTTTGCCTTTAAAATTAGTTTTATGAAGAATTAAGGAGGGAGCTCGACTGTATTTAGATATTTTGTTATAGCAAATGTTTTTGATGAGCGAAGGTGGTAGAAGGAAGGGTAAAAAGATAGAAACCAGTTCGCTACTAAACTACGCTACGAAATTGCCTAAAATGCTCTGTTTTGCAGCGAGGGGTTTTTGAAGGATTTTTGAAGTTTCAAAGGGCATGTGGAAGATTAGCCAGTCACGTGGAGGCATCCAAACATATGAGGAGACATCTCAGCGAATGTTCATCACTTGACATGTGTACCTTTTATACAAAACAACATGAAGACAAATTGTAGTTGTTATTGATTCTTTCCTAGAAAATAGGACATCTGTTACTGAATTCTTGGAAAGTGTATTTATGTCTTATGTCATGGAGAATGTCATTCGAGCACTTGAGCCTTATCTATGTAATGATCCCACTATTAGAAAAGTGGAGGTAATAAATGTAATTAGAGTCCCACTAGGAGATAAACTCTTAAAGTGAATAGTCATTTTATGTTCTAGAAATAGAGTTGTCAGTTATGTTTAACTGTTAGAGTTAAGGTTCGAGGACCCAACATCCTATGCAATGTAAAAAGAGTCTATTTATAGACAGAAGATCGAATACCAAAGGGTTGCAGAATATTGTACTAAACTGCTACTTTGTAATAGTTTTTTCAGTTGCAGTAATATACAGTGATATTTTGCTTCTTTACCTGAGATTTGAAGGAGGTGTTCAATGTGTTGTATGTTCTATATCTTTCATGTTTAAATATTTGCAGTTAGTTTGATGTCTAATTACTCAGAACTCATGGTAACATGTTCTGACTTCCTTTAGAGGTTAAACTGCTGTTTTCTTCCTGTGTTGTGTGTGTGTACCATCTTTTCATTTAAACCTCCATTTGCCTCAGTTTCCATAAGAAGAAATATTTTCATTGAGTTTACTGATGTTGACCCCATAGCCCAATGGTAGCAAGTCCTTACATTTTCAACCTGCAATCAATCACAATCAAGTTACAATTATAGAGTTAGCCATCTAATAGAATCTCCATTGAAAATCATAAGTTACCTTGAGAGAGCCCTCTCAAACTAAAGAGGCTAATCTTCAGTCAAAAGTGGTTTGAAAGAGTTACATTAAGTTGATTGATGAGCAGCCTATCAGAATCAATTTGGTGATAACACAAACAACCATATTCCAAACTGTACAATAAAATTCTAACTCCCTCAAGGTTCCGACCTTGGTCTCAACGAGCCTCCAACCTCTTATGAGGACTCCAATCCTCAAAGACAATCTAGGCTCCAACCTTGTATGAGGACTCCAATCCTCTAGGGCTCCAACCTTCTCTACTTGCTTCAATCCTTTAAGGTGTTTTCAATACTGGTTGAAGTCTTCCAAAAGATTCTTAAACAAGACTTGAAAGATCTTTTTAACAATACTCCAATATTGCTTCAAATAATGCTCCACATACTGCTCCAAGATCTACTTCAACAAGTGTTTCTAGTGATGCTACAAATGGCCTCCAGGATACGGTAAAGTCTGGTTTAATTCAAGGTTAACTCCAACAAGGCTTCAAGATTCATTGTAAGTGTCTCCAAGGCTCTTCATGTCTGCACAAGGAATACTTCAAATGTCTTCAATTACTACTACAGTATCAGCTCCAAGTATAGACAAGGATGTCTGCTTGAACAGGTGATCTATGTTGGCTCTACAAGTCTTGAACAAGGCTTCTTCAATTAGGGTCTGAGGCCTTCACAATATGTCTGTTCCAACACTTTCTTTAAGTCTTCAACAAGGCATCCAAGAACAACTCCAACAATGCTTCAACTCAGCTCCAAAGGATCAACTTCAAGAACCAATTTCAATCTCTAAAAAATGCAAAGGTACTGCCCTCAAAAGTATGCTCCAGAAGTGTCTGATTAAGTCTACTCCAAGACAGAAAGTCACCTTTTTTGCGAGCTACAGAAAGTCACCTTTTTCTGAGGTTTGTGAGCTGCATAAAGTCACCTTTCTGAGGTTTGTGAGCTGCATAAAGTCACCTTTCTGAGGTCTGCAAGCTACAGAAAGTCACCTTTTTGAGGTCTGCAAGCTACAAAAAGTCACCTTTCTGCGATGTTTGCAATTCGTACAAGGGAGGGCTGAGATCTGCTCCAAAAGAGTCCAAGATGACAGCTGGAAGAGGGCCGAGACCAACAACAATAATAGGCATATGATCCCCACGAAAAAACACAGATTTTGATCAGAAATTCCATGAAAAGAAACCACAGAAGCTCTTCTAGTTTGTCGCTTATCTCTTGCTTCAGATTCAAACATTTTTCTTCTCTGTTCTTCTTTGTTGAGTTGGATTCTTCTTTAGATATTCATGTCCGAGTCCTGGTCAAGAATGAGGTCAATTGACCTCTAGGCTCTTATTTATATAGGTTATGAACCCTCAAAATAGGGCTGACTTATGAACTGTCATGTCCCCCTTTTTTGGGAGCTGACCTGTGAATATTTATATTTATATAGCAGTCTAATGGTTGTGTCAAAAGGTCCATCTATTTTCCTTATGAACGACTTGGTGTAGATGTAATGGATTAATGTAACCTTAGTATTCATCTTCTGCTACGAGATTCAGGTCTCTACAAGAGTGGGAATGGAGCTTGTAATGGCTATTAGCCGAGAGATTAAAAACTCTGATTCTTATTTTCAGCAAGGGGACTTTCAGGGCTTACTACCTTATCCATTTCCCTGTACATGACGGAAATTTCACCAACTTGGTAACCATTACCCCATTCAGTCCATCTTTCTTGCACATGATTAAGGTTAAGGATATATTCGCAAGTAATTGCGTCCCATGACCTGTAAATGGGCATTCAACCAACATAGCTCATTGCATTCATGAGGATGATATCACTAGCTCAGGTCCTTGCTTTGACATCAATGAGAAATCTCTCAACAAGTTCTTAGCATAATTACCGACTTCACAAGTTGTTCCCAACATATAGTCATGGCCTCTTGCTCCTCCCAACATTGAAAACTCTCTTCTCTTCACTTCTTGCTGCTGTAAAACCACATACCTCTTTGACTTGAATTTCCTTTTTTCTCATGCATGGTTGCTTGAATCTTACTCTTCCCAAGGATGATTGTACTCAACACATGCTGTCATAATTAAGTAGGCTGATTCTCTCCCACGCAATTTTTACACGAGTGTAGTTACCCCCATTCTTCAATAACTAGTTGAAACGATCCTTCTACCATCCTCACACATGCATATGATTGGCCTTTGATAAGTCAATGAGGGTCACATGATAATAAGTATTAATTTATGACAATGATATTTTTTTTCCACAGAAAAAATCAGCAACTTTCTATTAAGAATTTAATAAAAAGTTACATGCAGATGCTTAAAGCATTCAAGACGCCCAAAGGGCCTGTGCGCTCATGCACACCGCGTAGCAAAGCTACTCAAATTTACAAGTTGCCAGCTGGGCTGGGCTTTTCACGCTTGCCTTTTCTCTTTTGGACAATCTGCCAATTCCCTGAGTGCAGAGAGGAAGGAACCAAGGCTAGCTCATCGTTCCTTGTAGTGTTTTCTTTGTCAGAATCTGAACTTTCGGATACATGCGCTCTCTTGTTTGCATCTGAAACTACCTCGGATTGTGCTTTTTTTGGCGTTGAGTCCTCCATAGGCTGTATCGGCAACAACGTTGTGTTTGTTTCAAATGGTTCTTGTACTTCTTGTTCTTGTGTCCATGATCCGCATGCAGGCAATTTATGCTCATTTTGGATGGGTATATCTCCTTCGTCTTCTATCTCTTGCTCTATTCCTCCTGAGGGAAATTGCCATCCTTTGGTTGCTTTCCCTGTTTTCTTCATCCTGTTATCTCTTCTTGCATCCGGGCATGTATTTTGTAAGTGACCAGTTTTGCTGCATATCCTGCATCTAAATGTAGTATTTTCATAATCCAAATGTTGCGTCCATTTTTGCTTATTATGTATTAGATGGATACTTTCCGGGAGCCCCTTGCTGAGATCCACTTCCACACAGATTCGTGCGAAGGTGAAAATTCTCTCCTCCAAATGTTGGATGTCTGTTTTTATATATCTCCCAAGGCTGTTCCCGATGCCTTCATGCACATATTCATTCCAAAAATGGAGCGGGAGATTGTACAACCGGACCCAAATCGGCATCGTGGTTATCTCCATTGTGTTTGCATCAAAATCAGGGAACCATGGTGTGATGAAAAGTCCAGTAGAGCCCCAGAACCATGGTCCTGCCTTGAGAATTATATCTCTGGCTTCTTGCGATGGAAATTTTACAATAAAATACCCCTTGGAGCAGAGATGGATGTAACAATCCATGGTCCAATTAGTGAATATCCAGTGAAACAACTCCATTGGTTTTGGCCAGTAGCAATTAAACCTACAGATTATGGCCTCTGATTCAAAAGTGGACCTGTGTTCTTCGATCTCTGGTGCCTCTATGTTCAGTTCTGGCACACAGTTCAGTTGCTCCACAATGTATGGTTTGGGGGCGTTCTCGGCAGGTTCTGTTGGAGTTGCGGTTTTGTTTTTTCCCTGAAGAATGTTCCTATATGAGGGACCGTTTGGGGTTTCCGTTCTGGAGGTGTTGGCTCCCCTCCTGGGTTCGTGAACTCTGTGCTGTTCAGGTCTAGCAGCCGTATTTACTCTTGCTGCTCCACCTTTGAGTCTTAAGTTTAGAACAATGGAGGAGTTCCTTTGGATGGAGTAATCCTTTATTCGAGTTCCTCCCTGTAGTAACTTCCCAGCATATATCAGGCTTTGTTTTATAGCCGGATTGCCTGTTGAACGCTAGATCTTTTGCTTCAGATCTGAGACCAGCTCTGAATCCTGTACCCATATGCCTTTGGATTTCCCATCTATTGTTTTAATGAAAATTTGAAACTGGGTCTCAACTTCATAGATCCACCCTCTTTTATTTGAGTTTGTGGTGTTTGTGGTTAAACCCCTTGACTCAAAACTGCTAACATGACTCTCTCGAAGTCCAGAAACCAAAGAGGCCTCGCATAGGAAATTTACCTTGGTGAGAG
This sequence comes from Pinus albicaulis, assembly GCA_034641835.2. Classification (NCBI taxonomy): domain Eukaryota; kingdom Viridiplantae; phylum Streptophyta; class Pinopsida; order Pinales; family Pinaceae; genus Pinus; species Pinus albicaulis. The sequence continues at coordinate 418,997,588 of CM076570.1, read as the reverse complement.
CGACCCTGTTCCACCCCTGCATCCTATGCCACTTAGTGGGTAAATGGGTTTTCATCTCCCTTACAGCCCACATAGTGGGCGTAGACCCTAGTCCCTCAGGAAAAAGAGAAGAATGTATAACTGCATGTTGAAAGACAAAAAAATCAGAGCAGAAGAAGAGGGATACTCAACTGATACGATGCCTCTGGATCCGGAAAAACTTGTGTATTATTAGGGGAAAACCGTGACCGTCAACGCCGCATCTTGTCAACGAACTGTGCAGGAGATCCACGACGGAGCCGCAGCTGTAGCCGGGTTCATCCATAGTCGAACCACCCTTCCCCAACCGCCATTGAGGCAGTGGGCCTCCTGCCCCTACCATTGTCTCTAGCCCACCGGCCCTGTCCCATGCTTCCTCGATCCTTCTAACGAGAGACCAAAACTAGGTGTCCGAAGCAAGCAATAACCCAGGATGCCCAAATTCTGAATGGAAGGGCAGAGAGTCCAGAGCGATCTCGTATTCGAAAACCTTGCATGCTGTGGGAGATTTGAAAACTGTGTCTGGCTGCACCTTAAAAACTGGCTTCCCCTCTCCGCCGTGTGCAGCTGCTTGGCCAATGAACTTGGGCCTTCCATCCTTGTGTTCCAGCACCAAAATGATCTGATTACCCTTCCCTCCAAGTGCATAAACCAGAAGAGCCGCTGTTGCATAGCCCAAAACCCCTGTCCTGCAAACCCTAGCACTCGTGCTCTCCATCTTTCTTTTTTCTTGTGTTGTCTATCTATGACAATGACATGGGATTATGGGTATGTGGAATTTTCCGTTTGGACCCCTCCCTTTAAGCCCCCTCATTGGTTGAATCATAGCTCCCTAAAACTTTGTTCGTGCTTGTCTTGCAACCGACGATGTTTTTCATTTTATTTTTTCAATATACAATTTTTTACCTATTACATCGCTTGGCTCTCAACCATTCATAATATATACAATTATACATTGATAATTCTGGGGTCAAGACTGGGGTGTTATAGCTTTGCAGACTTTAGAAGTATTTGACATGGTCCCAAGAGATGAGTGAAGGGATCACCTTTTGGAACTATGCTTCTTGATCAATTGGAGAGCAATAGTGCACAATTTATATAATAAGGTTAGGGCCAAATTAGAACCAAGGAGGCCGTGTCACACTCTTTTAGTAGTGATAATGTGGTAGAGCTAGGGTGTTTATTATCCCTAACATTGTTTAGACTATACATTGACCAACTAGAACAATGGATCAATGAGAGAGGTGGAGAAGGGGTGAATATCGAAAGAATTATAATAAAAATCTTATTGTCTGTGGATGATGTCATCTTAGCAACAATAACATTCTAAAGCTTATGGGGCATTGTTAACTACTCATGTGGGTAACTCATAGGAAAAAATATTTCTCCTATTGTTTAGCTTGCCAACTTGTAGTGCTATGATGATCCATAGATAGCTAGCCTTAGATGCTTTCCACCCATGCTCTAGGTAGTGCTTTATTTCATCTTGCGTACTCATTCGATGAGGTGGGTCATTTATTATAAGGTACATTAACCATTTTTGTTTTCAAGTGCTTTTATTTAATGTTAAAAGGAATTCTAGTATGGATCACATATTGAATTGGATGACAGTCTACTTTTGGTTGTACTCTTGTTTCCATGCTTCACCTTGGTGGTTATCGCTTGCCCCTAGTTCAGTGTTACCTTCCTTGGGGCCTCTCTTCCATTGTCTATGAGGGACATAAATAGGAGGCTGTGATTGATGTTGTGTTTATCTTTCCCTTCTATCCATGTCCCATCTTTGGGCTGACTGCTATCTATCACTAGTATTGGTTCCTTATTTTTCTCATCCTTGAGTAGGGGCCTAGAAATATTCCGTTAAGAGGTTGATGCAACAGAAAGAAAATAAAGAACATGATCCATTATGTTAAAATGCAAAAGATTGGCAGAAATGAATAAAAGTGCGTGGGAAAAAGCCTAATCTGAGATCTACCTCCCTCATTAGCCCTTGCCTAGTTCTTGGCTAATGCATGAACTATCTAAATAAAAGGAACTTTTAGTATCCCAACCACGATAAGCAATGAAAAGGTTCATCTTTGAGGGGTGAATAATGAATCAACGAAATCTTGTAACCAAGCTATGTGTCTAAAAGGAAAATCAATGAAGAAGAGGTGCACAAGAGGGGTGGTAAAAATAGGTCAAGGAAAGGGGTAACTCAAGCACCATGATTGCTTCCTCTTCACATCGTAATGCTCAAGGATGTTGGAGTTTCATTATTGGTACAAGATTATGGCATCCTCCACGAAGTAAAACCTATGTTGCACGGGTTCGCGAACTCGGGGGTGGGGTTCTCGAACCCGTTCGAGGTTCTTGTCCCCAAAGTACTGGATTTAGGTATGGATGCTTCTGAGAAGAACCCATAAGAACCGGGTTCTTCTATAAGAATCAGGTTCTCCATTAAAAGAATGTGGGTTCTTTTGTCTTGATGGGTACAACGAACCGTAATGATGGGTATTTGGAACCCCAAAATCGGGTTCTTTGGGATTCATTTTTGTTTTTGTTTTTTAAATTTTAATTAATTTAATGGGCTTCCCCTATTATTCCAAGTAGCTAGTTCTTCATCTTGCGAGAGGAATTGGAGTACTTATGCCTTTATCCATTCAGTAAAGAGAAATAGATTGGACTAAAAGAAGGCAGAGAACTTAGTGTACATTCATAGCACACTTCGTCTCATATCTCGAAAAGACTCTGGGTACAAGGAGGGTCCTTTCAAGAGATGGGACCAATACGCAGATGATGCTATGTGTGTGGATGAAGAGATACAACCAGATGGCCTTATTGAGCTACCTCCAGTTGCTATGGATGAGCAGGAGCCTCAAGATGAGAGTGATTCCTACTTGGAGAGCATGCTAACTGAAGATCTAAGTGATGTTGATGACATGGCTTGAGGAAGCCATTGTTCACTATTAGCTATTTTTATTTTAGTATTTTAAAATTTCCTAATTCATGTTTGGAGATGCCTTAAGGCAAATTTTGAATGTAGTATGACAATGGACATATATCATGATTCCTATTAATATGTAAGCTCCAATTTGCACTTGATATCAAACTAGAAATTTTGAAATTTCAATGTGAATGTTGAATGTTCAATGTTGTGCATGTTGTGCATGTTTAAAGTTTAAATCATAAATATTTTAGTTTTCTTGTTTAAAGTTGAAAAATATACAAATTCATATATATATATATATATATATATATATATATATATATATACCCCTGACGAACCCACGTACCCTGTTTCAAAACATGACGTACCTGTGCCTGTCCCCGAACCCATGTTTCCTGGCAACATAGAGTAAAACCCATATCATGTCATTTATCACTTGCATTCGCTGATTGATGGGTCAGCATAGGAATTGTTCCTTCCCATAGGATTGGGATAATTTGATAGGGCCTTATGGTAACTCTCCCATGTCTAAGCATGGTAACATGTGTACAAATCATAATTTAGAATTTTTTTGAAGATGATGCTTGTGTAAAGTATTTTGATGCCTTTTTCATTAAATATGGTCGACTCTGATACTCTTATGGCTTGTGCACCTATGATGTTGATCTTACGTGATTTTGTGACTTGTGTTACATGTTTCCTCCTAGGTATAATTGCTATCCCTTAAGGGATCTTATTATGCTTCTCCAACATTTAGAGAGGATGTTCAATCCCACTTAATGACTTCAATGGGGACCAAAACCAAAACGTAGACCTTGGGATACCTGCAACCTAGTTGATGTCACTCTTCTCTACATGTAGGACCTAAAATGATATACATCTAAGCTAGGACATTGCTCATATAGGTGATGTACCCTAGAGATGACATGGCATCCCCAAGCTGGCATTTCACCTTATTGATGGACATTACCCTGTTTCTGAGATGATTTGATGATGATGATTTGAGACCCCTATGGAGGGGATTGTACATTGCTCTAGATGGTGATATCATGCCATATCTCCATGACATCCCCTTCATGTGGCTTATATAGATGATGTGGGCTTATTTTGATGATGGTGTCTTGGTGAAGGAGCCTTGATTGATGAGAGACACATCTTTTGATGGAGGAGATGTGCCTTTTGGGATGAGGTGCCTCCCCACCTCTTTTGAGTCATCCATGGCACATTTTGATGAGTGTCACATCTTTTGGAGGATGACATCACCCTTGAGGCATTTTAGCTCACATGTACGGGTTAAAAGAGGTTTAGAGGTCAAGCACACATTGAATTCTTCTAGGGTTTGTCCTAGGGTCAAGAAGTCAAAAGAGTCATTGTCATATGAAGAAGACCCCATCGGACACATTGTAACTTGTAAAAATAATTATTTTTGTATTTAAAAGTGTCAAAATACCCTCTAAGACCAGGTTGGCCTGATAGCTCAGAAGTCGGCGTCAATTAGGGAATTTCGTCCCCTATACAGGAGGGAACTCGACCTCCTATCGACATAATTCATTCTCTCATCATTCAAGCAAAGAAGAAGAAGAAGAAGACTAGCGAAGAAGGAAGAAGGATGGGGGACAAGTGTTTAGGTTATTTCTCTTTCTCTTTTCACACGTGTGAAAGGCGGCTAGGGTTTTGCTGCTGCAAGAGCGAGCTTGGAGAAATTGCAGAAAGAAGAATGAAGGAAGGTATATTAAGTCATCCTCAAGCCCTAGATAAGGAGGAACTCAAGCGAAGGTCAAAGGAAGCCTTGGAAGCCTTAGATTTGCTCACACTTGTGAAGGCAACAACTGTTGCAGGGGCTGAAAATTTCAGACCTGCAATAGAGGCCTAAATTTTGTAGCGCCCGGGGGTCGAAGTTGTGCAGATGGAAGAGATTTGATTGGGTTCGACTTGTACAAAGGAAGCACATCATCAAGAAGGTCAAACTTGGTCTTGGAAGGGTATTAGTCTTGGTCTAGAGGTTTTGGAATTTGTCTTTTGAAGAATCTATAAGAAGAGAAGAGACTTGTGGGTTTTCCTCTCAAGTGGAGAGGTTTTGGCCCTGGCTTGCAACCTATATCCTGTGTTTCAGCGTATTTTTGATCTTCTTGATTTGGTAGTTGTTTGATGATAAGAATTTCATAATAATAAAAGAAAAAGCTAATAAGTAAGAAAAGGTAAAAAGACATCACAAGAAGTTTTCAAGGATAAGAGAAATCATCCTAACTATAGCCCTATAGATTTCTCAAGAAGGGCAAGCGCAGAAGTACCTGCATGGGCTACACACATCAACAATGATGATGTGGTGACTGTTACCCACCAAAAGTGGGGAACCACTGAGAGGAACTTTTTCTCCTTTTTGATCTACCAGCTAGCCAACAACCCTATGATGATCCACGAACAACTTTACTTCAGAGCTCTCCACCCATTGCTTTGGTTAGTGCTCTCTCCCTTCTAGCATGCTTCTTGAAGGAAGGTAGGTCATCTATTGAAAGCTACACTAACCATTTTTGTAATCATGTGCTTTCATTTAATGTTTGGGGTGTTCTGCTATGGATCACAAGTTAAACTGGATAATTGATTGCTCTTGATTGTACTCTTGTTCCCACACTCCACCTAGGAGATTATCCTTTACCCCTAGTCCAGTGTGGCCTTCCTTGAGACTCTTCTTTCCATTGTTTAAGAGAGGCATGAATAGGTTCATTGTTTGATGTAACATGCCCAAGGTAATCCATACCTGCCATTTTCCATCTATCCCTGATATTCGTTTCCATTTTGGGTTGATTGTCTTTTGGCATTGTTGCTGGTGTTGGAAATGTAGCTTGGAAGGTGATTCTGCATTGGTCAAGTGCCATGACATGCAGTAAATGGCCAAATTTCTCTCACAACTAAATTATTTAAATATATTCCAAGTTTGGAACTTGGGCATAGAATCAATAATTTAATTTTTTACTTTAATGGCCGTATTGTTATAAAGCTAAGAGGTTAACAAAAGATTATATCGTGACTGTTGATCTCTAGTGTGTAGGTGCAACCTTAGCCCTCCATCACTTTGGATATTAGCTCAGAAAATTATAAAAAAGGTAAAGGGACTATTGGAGAGATCAGTTCGATTTGGCACAAGAGTTGGGCATTCAACAGTGACGAGATCGAAGTGAAAATAGAGTTTGGATCAACGGAGAGGCTATCTTTTATGGCTAATGAATAGAATTGTGGAGGCCGAGATACCAAGTTGTACAGGTCGATTTGTTTGAGCAAAAATCAGGCTGATTTGGGCAATTTGTGTTGGCCAAAGAAGACCGAATTTTGGACTGATTGGTTGGGCCACACAGGTTGATTTGCATCAGACCATACAACTTTTCTTGAGTTAAATTTTTGAGTGATTTACTGCTGTAAAGGGTTGTTGTAATCAGTTTTCTGAAAGATGAATAAAGAGCCAAAGTTTGCTGGTTTTCCCCACTTTGGGTTTTCCAGGGTAAAAACTGTGTCAAATAATTTTTATGAGCTTGGTTTTCTGTTTCATTTATGCTGTTAATAACTAAGTTAGGAACCTGTAATATTTTTTGTTATAAATTTTCAGATCTGAAGAAATTAGTTTTATTTATGTTCTGAGAAATTTTATAGAACATTAAATCTGATCTGGGTTCAAGGAATATAACATGGTATCAAAGTAGTAGTCTCTGAGTACAAAACCAAGGGCATTTGACAGAGGGTTTTTCAGTTTAAAAAAGTATGAGTCTTTAGGAAGGAAGGGTTTTAGGGTTTAATCCACCATGGCTACAAATGTTTTGTATGAAGACAGATTGGAAGGGTCCTCTAATCCATGATTTTCCAGTAGGCCCATTCTCCGATACAGTTCCAAGGCGAGTTTTGGGATATTCAAACCAAAGGATTATATTCAATGGAGGGTTCGAATCATAACCATCCTCAAGGAAAATAAACTGTGGAGCATCGTAAATACCATAGTTGTTGCAACAGTCTCAGATCCTATTGGCCCGAATCTGCATGAGGTAAAAGAGGGAAGGGCATAGAGGATAATTCTGGTTGGAGTCAAAGATCACCTTATCCCACATTGGTTTGAGAAGAAGACAACGAAAGAAATGTGGGATGCACTCACCAAGCTGTACCAGAGTAACTATTAGAGTCTGATAAATGTTACTGAGGGACCAACTTCACAACATAAGGATGTCCAATGGTGAGGGTGTAGCTTCCTATTTGACTAGGATCACTTAGCTATGGGATGGGATGGCAGTTGTAGGAGAAATTATACCTGAACCAGAACTAGTGCATATAGCTTGAATGGCTTTACGAAACAATAGATGTGTTTGTGAAATGCATCGTGGGTTGAGAGCACCTTCTCTCTTGGGAAATAATTTGGGATGATTTCATTCAGGAAGAGATCATAAAAGGGGCTTTAGCGAGGTGACTAGAAGAAGAAATTTGAGGAGGAAGAAAACCTTTCCCTAACTGGTAAGGGTAAGATGAAGGCAAAGAAAGAGCCAAGTAATGGGTCGACTTCTAAGCAAGAGAAGAAAAAGGACCTTAATAAGATAAAGTGTTTTTCTTGTCATCAACTAGGACACTTCCCTAGCCAATGCCCTGATTAGAAAAAGGGAAAGCAAAAGAAGTTTGTTGCTATAGTTGAAGTGGGCAAATTTGTAGCCAGATTCGAAAATGAGTTTTCACTCATTGTTTGTCTGTCGAGTTCAGTAGCCACTAGCGTGTGGTATATTGACAGTGGGGCTTCTTTCCACATGACAGGGGTGAAGGAGTATTTCACCATCCTGAAGGAGAAGGAAATGGACTTCTACCTAGAACTTGGAGACAATGCCAAGTACAAGGCAGTTGGAGTTAGCACTGTCATGTTTCAAAGGGAATTTGGTAAAACCTTTCTGGTGGAAGATGTGTTGTATGGTCCAAGAATGACCGAAATCTGATTTTTGTTGCCGCCTTGAAAGACAAGGGTTACATTGTGAAATTTGAGGATGGCAAGGTGTATATTCGACCTAAGGATTCCATAAAAACCAAGGTGATAGGAGTCCGAAAAGGTATCCTGTTCAGACTTCAGTTTGAACCGGTGCAAGCATTGCTGAGGGGAAGCCAAGTGTTGGGTGAGTTATGGCACAGGAGGATGGCTCATTTGTACCATTGAACACTCAATGTGCTCAAGGAAATTGTGACAGGACTACAAGATTTTAGGGTTGAGCAACATGATGTGTGCAAGGGTTGTGCATTAGGCAAGTATGCCAAGGCCACCTTTCCGAGTAGTGATACTAGGGCCAAGGGCATCTTGGACCTGATAAATTCAGATGTGTGTGGGCCCATGTCAGCAGTGTCCTTAAGTGGATACCACTATTATGTAACCTTCATAGATGACTTCTCCAGGAAGACTTGGATATACTTATAGAAAAAGATGGATTTTTTTTTTGTCGGTTCAAGGAGTTCAAAGCCCCTGTAGAGAACTAGATATGGAGAAATATTAAAGCACATGTCTTATAATGGAAGTGAGTACACCTCAAACGCCTTCATGGAATTTTGTGCACATGAGAGTATTAGAAAAGCGTTGATAGTTCCATACAACTCTCAACAAAATGGGGTTGCAGAGCAAAAGAATAGGGCCATTATTGGAGCGGCCAAGGCTATGCTACATGATTAGGAGCTACCTATGTTTTTATGGGAAGAGGTTTGCAACAATATCATTTATTTGTAGAACTGGAGTCCACATAAGGTGTTGGGTAGGTTGACACTTGAGGAGGCTTTTGCAGGGAAGAAGCTAGACTTATCACATATTCGTATCTTTGGTTGTTTAGTATACATCGATGTTCCCTCAAAAAAGAGGACCAAGTTAGAACCTAATGTAGAGAAGGAAATTCTTGTGGGGTACAATGAAACTTCAAAAGCCTACAGGATATATATTCCAACACTTGAGAAAACAGTACTGTGCAGGGATGTGAGGTTTGAGGAGTAGAGGGCTCTTAGGAAGTCTCACAACACAGATTCCTCTACAATGGAGTGTCAGGATTAGGTGACACCAAAGACAAAGATAGTGCCTAGGTTGTTGTATCACAGCGTGGTGTTCAGAATGGGAAGACTGAGTAGGAGGAAAAGAACGATGGGCAAAGCGCTCCTCTCACTCAAGCTTAGACTTCCAGCACAAGGAAGAAGGTCAAGTGGCAGAGCAGACATTGAGAGATGCACATGAGTACGTGAGTAATCCTAGATATTTAGTTAGACAGAGTAAGGCAACCCAAAGATATTAAGCGTCGATGAGTGAGTTGATTGAGGTGGAGCCTTCTTACTTCCAGGAGGCGTCTGAACATCAGGTGTGGATGGATGCTACGGTGGAAGAGTATTCTTCCATCATGAAGAACAATGTTTGGGAGGTTGTGCCATGGCCAAAGCACAAATCTATGGTTGGTTCTAAATGGGTCTACAAGATTAAGCATGTTGCAGATGGCAATGTGGAAAAGTTTTAAGGCCCAATTTGTGACTAAGGGGTTTACATAGAAGGAAGGAATTGACTATGATGAGACCTTCTCCCCAGTAGCCAAATACTCATCCATTAGGGTAGTAATTTCTATTGCAATGCAGATGAGTTAGAGGATTCACCAAATGGACGTGAAGACAAACTTTCTCAATTTTGTGTTTGAGGAAGAGATTTCCATTGAGCAACCAGAGGGTTTTGAGGTGCATGGGAGGGGTTCCCATGTGTGCATATCAATGTTACCTGACTCATGATCGACAATAAATCAGCAAGGCAAAAGAGCGAAGAGTTTTAATCAGATCGGGAAAAAAAGGGGAAAAAATCGGTGAATACAATAAATAAAGATATACACATATATTGAATTAAAAGAAAACATTTTTCATTGATATTCAATAAAGCCATGTCCAAACACTACATAATATCAATAGATGTCTAAAAAATCATGAGGACAATGTGTATACTTCAATTATAAAATATATTTAATATTGGAAAACATTAAAAAACAGGTACAAAGTTTCAAACGAGACGAGGAACTTCCAAATTTTTGTCAACCAACACTGCATACTTGCTAAAATCTTACTTGGGGTTACAATAGCATGACTTCTAAATTGGGTTAAGTTTGGATTGGTAATGTGTTATACCCATTGGTAGATCACCAATACACTTGACGACAACAAATGAATTTAAGGAATTGTTTCATTATTATAGGTCCTTGTAAAGATCCAACATTCTACAACGATTTGCTTTTATTCAAAACAATATAGAATTTTAACATACTACAACTAATTTCTTTTATTCAAAATGATATTTTTAAAGGAGAAGAACGTTACTCGACCATCGGGGAGAAGCCACAAATATGTATGTATACCATCCAAGTCAATAGCTACTAGCATGAGCACCAGGGCAAGTAGTTCGTGTCTGGTAAGCATACATGTAGTTCACTTAGGTGACTCTTTGGGCGAGGGAAGGGTGGCATGGCTAGACCTAAGGCATAGAAAATCCGAAAAGCAGCATAGTCTGGTAAGACAAGTGAGCCGATCAAGGCCAAAGTCTTTGTTTAATACATGAAGTCAGTTGCCTAATACTGTATACATGAAGTCGACTAGCAAAACCCGTTGTGACGTTGACGAATTAGAGAAAGGGTTTCGGTTTATCGTAGCCGAAGTGCGCGCAGTGAGGGAAGAATGTGACAATGGCATCGCTTGATCCATGACGTCTCTGGATATGTGGGCGACAAGAAAATGAAAGCGAACCCTGAGTGTAGTGGGTGACGAGAAGAAGTGAAAGCAGAACCACTAAATAAAACCCCGTGGATTTTTAACCTAAGAATCTGAGTGGCTCGTCGAGTCCTCTACAAATTGCTGAAATCGTGAATCAAACTCACGTTGACCACGAGTCAAACTCGGTCAACACGAGTTTGACTCGCTTAGATTCAAATTGGCTCGTTTGGTTGAAGATCAGAGTTAGAATCGTGAGTGATCGAAGACTCCTGTAACGCTGGTGCATATTGAAGAGAGCGCTGTATGGAATCAAAAAGGCTCCCTAGGTTCGGTATGCCATGATTTATAGCTACTTGCAAGGCATGGGCTTCACCAAGAGTGAGGTAGACACAATCCTGTGTTACATTTAGGTCAAGGGTGAACCTCTCATTTTGGTGTTGTTTGTGGATGACTTATTTCTCACAGGTTGCGAGAGGTTTATAGTAGAATGCAAGAGGGACCTAGCAATAGAGTTCAACATAAAGGATTTAGGGTTGATGCATTATTTTCTGGGCTTGAAGACGGGGCAAAAGGATGGAGAGATCTTCCTGAGGTAGGGGAAGTATCCAATTGAGATCTCGAAGCGATTTAGGATGATAAACTGTAGACCCATGTCTATGCCACTAGTGATTAACTAGAAGAAGATTCATGCTTCCAAATTAGAGGCAGTGGACCCTACATTATATAGACAACTGATTGTATCTCTCATGTACTTGGTCTGTACCAGACCAGAGATCTATTTTGCAGTCAATACACTCAGTTAGTTCATGGTAGAGCCAAAGCGAGTTCATTGGGTGGCTGTAAAACATGTGTAGAGATACCTTGGAGGCATAGTTGATTATGGACTAGGATACACTGAGATGGATGGAGTGAAGCTAGAGCGGTAAACTGATGTTGATTGGGAAGGCAATACGACTGTCATAAAAAAACACTTTTGGGTGCTGTTTCAACTTGGGATCAGGAGTAGTTTCTTGGTTTAGCAGGAAGCATAAGTCAATTGTACTAAGTTATGTTGAGGCTGAGTACATGGTTGCCAGCTTGGCAAAAAGTGAGGAAATCTGGCTTCAGAAACTTCTTGTGGAGTTATTTGATCAGGAGATGGAGCTGAATTTGATTCATTGTGGCAATCTGAGCTGTATTAAGCTCTCGGAGAATCCGATGTTTCATGACAAGTCAAAACACATTCAAATCAGGTGCCATTTAATTCAAGATTGTGTAGAAAGGGACAGTAAAGCGACATTATGTACCAACGGATGAGCAAGTAACAGACATTCTGACCAAGGCTTTAATGAAGGGCAAATTTATATTCTTCAGAGATAAGCTGGGGGTGGTGCAGAACGCCTTCCTCGCTAAGAGGGAGTGTTGAAAATGTAGTTTGGAAGGTGATTCTGCATCGATCATGTGCCATGACATGCAGTAAATCACCAAATTTCTCTCACAACTGACTTATTTAAATAATTCCTAAGTTTTGACCTTAGGCATAGAATCAATAATTTAATAATTGATTTTCTTGGCCACTTTTTTATAAACTTAAGAGGTCAATGAAAGATTATATCACAATCGGTGATCTCAAGTGTGGAGGTGCATTCTCAACCCTACATCACTTTGGAGATTAGGTCAGAATATTATAAAAGAGGGAAAAGGGGTTGTTGGAGAGATCAGTTCAATTTGGCACAAGAACTGGGCATTCAGTAGTGACAGGAGATCGATGTGACAGTAGAGTTTGGATCAGTGAAGAGGCTATTCTTTCAGGCCACATAGGTCGATTTAATTTAGTAGAAATCAGGCCAATTTGATAGGGCTGATTTGGGTAAATCGTGTGGGCTGAAGAAGACCGAATTGTGGATTGATTGGCTGGGCCATACAGGTCGATTTGCATGAGATAGTACAACTATTCTTTTGCTCGGTCCAAGGGATGAAATTTTTGAGTGATTTGTTGCTGTAAAATTCTTGTAAAGGGTTGTTGTAATCAATTTTCTGAAGCTGAATAAAGAGCCCAAGTTTGCTGGTTTTCCCCACTTTGTGGTTTCCAGGGAAAAAACTACGCCAAATAATTTTCATGTGCTTGGTTTTTTGTTTTATTTCTGCTGTGTATAACTGAGTTAGGAACCCACTACCCAGAGTATTTTTGTTATAAATTTCATATCTGAAGAAATTAGTTTTATTTATGTTCTGAGAAATTTTATCGAACATTAAATCTGTTATGGGTTGAAGAAATCTAACATGGTATTAGATCAGTAGTCTCTGGATACAAAACCAAGGGCATTTGACATAGGGTTTTTCAGCTAAAAGAGAGCGCAGGTCTTCAACAAGCAAGGGTTTAAAGGTTTCATCCACCATGGCTACTAGCAATCATTATGAAGACAGATTGGAAGGGCCCTCAAATTATCTTCAATTGAGGGTTTGAATCACAACCTTCCTCAAGGAAAATAAACTAGGAGCATCGTAAATACCAAAATGATTCCACTAGTCCTAGATCTTATTGCCATAGATCTGCATGAGGTAAAAAAGGCAAGGGCACAAAGGATAATTCTGGATGGAGTCAAAGATCACCTTATCCCACATCTGTCCAATAAGAAGATAGCAAAAGAAATGTGGGATGTGTTCACTAGGCTATACCAGAGCGACTATCAGAGTCGAAGGATGGTACTGAGGGACCAACTACACAACACAAAGATGTCCAAGGGTGAGGACATAGCTTCCTATTTGACCAGGATCGCTTAGTTACGGGATGAGATGGCATCTGTCCAAGGCCCTTCTATCTTGACCTCGCCCTATTTGATTCTATTTCCTAATTGATTGAAGGCACTAGCCTTGGTGTGTTGACCAATGTTAATTTTTTAATACCAGATTTGATTTCATTTTCCTAGCAATTTATTTTATACCCAGGAAATGTTTCACCCAGTAAAATTCTTTTTGAAAATTGCTGAAAATAATTATACTGGTATTTTAACTTCAAATAAAAATTGCGGTGGAAAATAAATGGAAAAATTAAAATCAATCACAAAATACAACAAAAAATTATTCCCAACAAATTCTCCTTTAGTTTCTAATATCTATTACTCGAGAAAATTAGGGTGTCCATTAACAAGGGAATTGACCCACAGGGAATACACAGAAAATACAGCAACGGAACTTGGCAACTTGCCTCCCTAAAAAATTCAGCTTGGACATGTGCTGGCTGTTTTTCACAATTTCAACCCACCTCCAGCAACCCAGATTCCTCCAAAGTCTAGCATACACCCTCACGGCCTCCCCAATCTCATGGTCTGCTTGCTAGAACTCGGCATGTCAAGTCTTAGCCTCCTCCACACGACACACCCTTTGTTAATTTCTAAGTACCAAGTTCAATTTTTTGTTTTTTATAGCTATTTTATCCCCAGAAAATATTTTTACTCAATAAATTAATTTTTTGCTGTAAAATAAAATTTGAAAACTATAAAACATAATTACTTTGGTACTCTTAACTCAGAAATTTTGCATTGGAATTACTCAGAAAATTAGTCACAAAACAACCACACAAAACACAGTAAATTTGCCCTCCAATTTTCTCTTCATTAAATTCTTAGAAAAATTAAGGGCTCTTTTACCAGGGAAATTGGCCCTCTAAAATATTGAAAATTACGGCAAAAATAACCCTGGAATTTTTCCAAAATTTTTCCAGCAGTGGATCCTCTCTCATCATGGAGAGAGATGCGAAGTAATTGAGGTGATAAAGGTAAGGTGACTTGTAATTCCTTTTAATAATTATATCATAGTATCATAAAGGATAATAATAATAATAATATTGATGATTAAGTCAAAATTGAGCTATTAAGATTGATTAATGATAAGTCGAGTCATTTTCCATCAACTATACTTGATTAATAATTGATGCAAGATGATTTACTATTTTTAGAGAGTCATTCTTGAGATGCTAGACATGACTATCTATTTTTAGAAAGTCACTCCAGAATTGTCAGAAATGAGATTTTATTTAAGGAAATTCATCCCTGAGCTGCCAATTTTCAACTGTTCGAATTGGCAGCCTGTGCTTTTATGTCTGTCTTTTTCTTGACAGTTTTTGAGCCCCCTGCTGTTTTCTCCATTACAGTTTGCTATCTTACTGAGGATTTCAGTTGAGAGGGGCTGTATTTGTCTCTTGTTGTCTTTGCCACTGATGGCATGAGTAAGTTGAATGACCAAGGTTGGAGCAGATACTGCAATTGAACAGAATATTCAATAATTTCATATTCCAAAGGCTGCTCCCGTGAATAATCCAACAATATTGAGTTGACTGAGGTTGACAATGGCTTGATAAGATACAAAATCAGCACATAGTCGTGTATAGACCAGATGGGTCCACCCCAATGTGATCCTGGAAGCCATCGAAATGAACCTAATGAGTTCCTTATCTGAGTGAAGACTGACCCAATTCCATGGGCAGAACTGGGCATCTTAAACTGGAATGGATGATGGGGCTCCTCAAGTGGGTCAAAGCCCAGATCCCAGAGTTTCATGATCTAACTGGCCCTGCCTATCATCCAGTGGCCATGTTCAAAAGCAGAGTTCCTGTCGAGGGTTTGGGATGAAAACTGGAAACTATTGTTTTAGAAGGAGCCTGACAGCCACACTTTTATGTAGTTTCCAATGCTATTTCACTCTTTTGGCTATCGTGTTGACTGATGGTCAAATCGCCATTGACAAACAAATGAGATCCAATTCAAGAAAACTTTCAATATGATCTGCTAGAGGTGCTGGCTTGAGAATGACAACTACAGGCCTCACTGGTTGGAAGACTATTTGTCTTGGGCCTTGGATGGAGTTTACATCCTCTTTTAATTTTTGGATGTGCCAACTGCTCAATCTGGAAAGGGTATCTCTAGATACTGCGTCTGTGGGTGACGTTAGCAGCCACAGAGAAGTAGAAGTTAGAATCCCGCCTGGGCAACCAGGTGAAGAATCAAAAGTGAAAGGAATTGTAATACAGATAAAGTTTCTTACGTACAACACAGGGAGGATGAAAGGAACAGTGAACCGGTAACTTTCTGAGAACCAGGATAGCAGAGATCGGCTGCAATCTCCTCGATAGATCAAAGCTGTGATGCAGCAGCAATGGAAACCCTATCAATACCTCTTGCTGGCGTTGCTTGATAGTCTTCATTTGTTGCTTCTGTTGTTGTTATACCTTTCAACCAACCTAGGGGTAGGTATAATGCAGCTTTTTCCTTTCTGATAGGCCACTAATCAATAGCAGCTCTTTTGTCCTCTTTGCTTTAACTGAGAGAATACCATCAAACCTGTCAGTGTATACATACAACCTAATTACATAAAATGATGTTACTGCATTCTTTTATCTGTGCCAAGCTTTAGACCCACTACCCCCTAGTCTACAGCCTTTGAGTTTGTTACCATGGTTTGCTTGTTTTATGTATAATGTACCTAATTGTGCAATTCTAATTTAGGGACCAATCTTGCAGCTTATTTGTGTGCTATTTGATTTCACCATCTGACCTAAGGCTGTGTCCATGTATTTAATTGAGCGAGGGGAATGGAATATGAGGCCCTGTCTAAGGGGGGAAGCCATTGGAAAATTTAATTAAACCATTCTGAGTGGCAGAGGATGGAACATGTACAGAATTGGAATAATCCATAGCAGATAATGTACTTCTCGCTTAGAAGTATAAACCATCATCGCAGCTTTGATTTGACCCCTAGCAGGTGTGTAATGATAATTCAATTAACAGAAAGCATACATCTTCTAGATCCTCTGAAACATATATGGTTGCTTCGAGAATAAAGATCAATTCCAAGAATGGGTATGTGCTATAAAAGGTGGAACATGTTATGCACATTTCATGAACGTAATTATCATAAATGGGATTTGGAAATTGAAATCAAAGTGTTATTTGCATTGCTACCCCCCACAACCCCTCGCCCCCACTTAAGATTTTATGAACCCTTGAAGTTAAAATGTGCTATTTTTGATTGGCTAGAACAATTGAAATGTTTGTTATCACTTTCTTAGTATTTTACCTAGAATTAACAAATACACAAATATAGGTTAGTGTTCGAGGCTAGAACAGATGAAATACTTAAATCTCTGTACAAAGAATATCTTATGAAGAACAAGCAAATGCTATTCTTTTCCAGATTTAAAGTTATATCTCTTTTTCAAAATGTGTGCAGATAGCATTTAGAGAGATAAGAGCAAGATTTGGGGTTTCCGTGATTGACCACTTACATAGAATCCTAGTTCAGAAATATATGTTTGGTGATTTTTTTCTATCACATGAATATTTAAAAAAAAATAGAGATCCAATATTTTTACCTTCTCAGTAGGAGCAATTCACAACCACAATTTGGTTTTGAATCTCTGGGAGACTTGAACCAATGTTCCACTGAGTTTCTGGGATGTGGGGAATCGGGGATGTGGGAGTGTGGAAACACACTGGGGGACATGTGGAATCAGCCCCCAAATTCTAGGGAATGTCATAGAGGACTAGGGTCTCTGACATACAAAATACAAAATAATTAACATTAAAATATATGAAAACTGAAACTTAAATATTCGAAATCTTATGCATATAATGTGCCGATAACATACATAATTACACGTAACTTAATAAAACATAAATGATACATGTAATGATATAACTTGACATAATAATTGTGGATTACAAATCATCTTCCACCATTATATTTCTCATTATATTTAGAAAATTTAGAGGATATTGATCTCAATATTAAGATAACTTGTCTAAGTTAAAGGCAAATGACAAATGAGCATCAATGCTGAAGGCAGTGCCCCACCAGTTCCTGCATCCAGCTTCTACACGAAGGAACAAGGATCAACCATGGGAATGTTGCTATCTTAATCAGAATCATTTGCATTCTCAAGAATACTTAATGGCACGCCAACCAACCTGAGGTGTGCCTCATCAGGCCCCTCATCTATTTGTGCATTAGGTTTACATTCATTTCATTGTTTGCTCTTTTTCTCCCCCATTTTCCTCAAACCGACGGACTTTGGTGAAAAGTAGTATGGAAGTGTCTCTTTTTTTGAGGGAAATGTTCCCTATTGCATCCCCTTGAAGGACACAATGAAAACTGATGTTGTAATCTTCATTCACAAGAAAGAATCTCTTTGTGATTCTTTCTTATAAACCCATTCGCAGTTAGAAAGGATAGAAATTTCTTATTTTGGGATGAACTATATGAAAAATATGTCTAGGTGGGTCTACTATTTGTTGTAATGGGTTTAGGATAAGATATCAATGCTCACCTATGGAAATGAACGGGCTTGCATATCTTACTAGATTTTGGATGTATGCTATCATGTCAAATCAATGTAAGCACGCTAGAGTTTCATGTCATGTTTTCCTGTGTTTTCTTTAATTTGTGGTAGCATGTCAGTTTTGTCTAATTTATTTTGCATGTTAAATTTCTACAGGTTGTAGAAGACCACAGTGGTGGTGGGACTGTACAGGTTGTAGAAGACCACAGTGGTGGTGGAACTGGTTTGCAAGGTACTTGTGCTGTTCTGTCTCCCTAACTGATGGGAAATGAGTGGAAGGGTGCAGGCAAATACTAGAAATGCAAAGTATCTGCAGGTCCTTCAAAGGATGCTATCCTTATCTGCAGTCATATAAGTGGCAGTAATGCATTATGATGTTTTGGCTATTTAAACTAAAGGGTTCTATTAGTTGCTGTTAATATTTGTTAAATGATGTCTCAATTGTCCCTACATTTATTTTTTGTAAATTGTGTTGTACTGTACATACTGTAAAAAAGTAGTTTTGTACTTGGACAAGATTTTGGTTGTCTTTATGGTGAGCAAGTAAACCTCCATAGCAGTCTTAGTCAACTGCTCAGATCTGGATTTTGAGTTGAACATTGTAGGAATAGTTTAGCAAGATGAAGGATAGTATTTGGTAAAATAATGGAAGGCAGACTATTAATATCTTTAAGATTGGATTTATAATAAAGCATATTTTCTATAACATTATTAGGAACGCCAGAAAAATCATGAGTAGCATCATTTGTCAATTTATAATTCTTTTTTTCCTGATGAAAAGCACATCCCGGGGAAACCCTCTAGGCACTTCCCCCCATTCTGAGTATGATACATAGGGTAAACCGGATGGTTGCGTTTTTGGCAACTTGACCTGACGGGGACATTGACTGAGGCTCACAATATCCACAGAGGCAGCTAGCCCAAGGACTTGATCTCGTGATTTGTAATTTCCAGCACTCAACTTGAGCTAATCCACTAGGAGTATTAAGTCAATTTATACAATAAAGGAGTCGATGACTATTTGATATTACAAGCTATGACCAGAACTACTTTCATGTAAGTGTATATATGTTGATTTCATGATAAGGATTTCTTTGCAGGATGAATTTTAATTCAATGCAATTAGAGTGGTCGATGTGGAAGTGGAATATCAGACTGGTGGTTGGAATGGACTTGTAGAGCATTAGACACATTATTATTTTGAAATTGCAACAAAATAAAACAAGCAAGTTCTATTTTGCAATTGAGTAAAATATTAATGTTCTCATCTATTATTATTTTTTTCATGCCCATCACAAAATTGAATGAATAAATCCTGTTGTTCTAGTAATTATGTATGATTGATGCAATAATAGTATTACGATTGTTTTGTATGTGGTTCATAACTAAACATTTACAGGCTCCTTCATAAGGTTCAACTTGGTGTGTATTATTTCTAGTCTAGAATCTCCTTTGATCCTCTCTTTTCTCCAAGATGATTTGTTATGTCTTTGTGAGAATCTAAACCCATTGACTTTTTAGTTAAGATTTCTTTTTGCTCCTTTTTTTCTTTTCTTTTTTAAAATTTAAATTTTTTTATTTTTGTTTCAAATTTCTGAAGGAAAATCTCGTGAAAAACCCAAGGGATACTTCTCTATATTCGTGGATGGCATTCCTATTAAACCTGTTGGGTATAAACTACTGCACCTAACCTAAGGGCATATGAATTGGGCACCTGCTGGCTTGGAACCTATAAAACCGGATTCGTTCCTCAGCCCTGTCGTGTCCTGAATCGATCGAATCAAGCCAAGAGAACCTGTTAAGCAAATGACCCCTTCCAATACAAAAAATTGATGCAAATTATGATTAAAATATTAACTGTGATATGGTTCCCCAAGTCTATGTTTTAGTCTGATTCAAATGTAAAGAACAGAGGGAATACAGTGCACAAATTCCTCATTCAACACAGTAATTTAAAAACCAAATCAATTTCAATCTTCAAATATTTATATTGCTGTTAACAACCTCACAAATGCATTTGCAGTTAACTATCTCACATGTTTACAAATTCGATTTGCTGATTAAAAAAAAACACTTGTCTAAGAATGCTGTTCAGTTATCTAATAACTCCACATGCCACATCCAGTTCATACAGACTGAGGATCAAATCCCAAAGATTGATCTCATGGATGTATTAATTTCTATCTCCATAACTTCAGTCTCTCACAGAGATTAACTTCAGCCTCACACAGAGGACAAAAACAACGTTCCTCTCTCTCACACCAAAAAAACCTCCAGAAAATGGTTCCCTTTTCCTTTTCAAAACCGAAAAACAAAAACTGTCCAAGAAATGAGTTCGTTGATGTGAACCAATTTCATCACTCCACATCATCAAAAAACAATATCTAATTTTTCCATTAGTTCTAACTCTCTATTAGCTATCAAATCCTATCCTTAACTATTTAAAATTTCTTTTAACTAGATGTTCTTAACTAAATATCAAAAACTTTTCACAAATAAATTTTAAATGTTTTAGTTTTGGCATGTCATCAATCCATCACTTTGTTAGGATCTTGGTCCGACTTCAATAACTTTTCATGTTTATGTGCACAACCTAATGCCCCTGCATCAGACTCTCCAAGAAAGAAAAATTTATGAGCTCCTGCTCATAAGACCTTTGATAAAATGACCTGCTTTCCATAGTGTTGCTTCATCCATCCAAGTAGAATCCTCCATCGGACGGTCTTTCCACTTCACAAGATATTCCAAGTATTCTTTCCTTTTGGTCTTCTTGGAAACACGTGTATCCAAAATCTGTTCAGCCTCTAAACTCTTTGCCACATGCATTTGTTTTAGCCAATGTTGTTCCTTTCCTTCTTCATGGTCAATATTCCTAAAGTTTGATTTGCATCACCAACTGTGTAGGAATACAAATCTGTTACATTAAAAATGGGTGAAATGCCAATTCATGGAGGTAACTCTAGCTCATAAGCATTCACTAAAAACTTGCAGAGGATCTTACAAGGTCCTATCTTTTTCATTTTCAATTTGTTGTATTCTCCCCTTGGAAACCTCTCCTTTCTTAGGTGAGCTAGGATCACATCTCCCACTACATGGTTCATCACTTTTCTGTGTAAATTTGCTCTCTGCTTGTCGCTGTTGCTTGTTTCTTGTAATCTTTGTTTTGCTTTCTCGTGCAGCTCACTCATCGCTGTTGCAAAATCCTCCCCATCAACACTTCTATGCTCAAGCTTCCCAAAGTCTCTTAGTTCACAAATTCCCCTCGGATGCATACCGTACAAGATCTGAAATGGACTCTTTCCTATGCTCCTATTTGGTGAGTCACTATAAGAAAACTCAGCCTGAGCTAGCACATGATCCCATTGCTTTGGTCAGTCACCTACTATACTCCTCAACAAATAACCCAAACCCCTGTTTACAACCTCTGTTTTCCCATCAGACTTTGGATGATAGGCTGAGCTAAAATTTAGCTTAGTGCCAAGTTTCTTCCACAAGGTCCTCCAGAAATGTCTAGTGAATCTTATGTCCCTGTCAGAGATTATGCTTCTTGGAAAAGCATGCAACCAAACAATCTCATAAAAAAAAATAGCCACATGGGTAGCATCACTAGTTTTGGAAGACGGAATGAAATGAGCCATCTTACTAAATCTATCCACAACTACAAGGATTGAATAATCACCTCATTGAGTTCTCGGTAAACTCAGAACAAAGTCCATACTCACCAAATCCCAAGGGTCTGTTGGGAATGGGTAAAGGCATGTACAATCCAACATTCTAACTTCTCCCTCTTGCATGCTGACATACCTTGCACTTACTCACGTACCTTTGTACATCTGCCTTCATTTTAGGCCAAAAATAGAAGTGACTCGACTGCCCAAGTGTTTTCTCAACACCAAAGTGTCCAGCCAGCCCGCCATTATGCTTTTCTTGGACCAAGTTTTCCCTCATTGAGCAATTGGGAATACATAGCTGTTTGTTCTTGAACAATAGCCCATCCTACAACATAAACTCTTTCCATGGACTGCTGTCCCTATTGACTAGATTTGTACATGTTGCAAAAGCTTCTTTAAAATCAACATCAACGTCATACAAGTCTTTGAAGGAACTCCATCCACTTTGCATGTTTATGATTAAAATTATGTTGTTGCATAATGTATTGTAACGCAGAATTATCCGTGTATAGAACAAACTCCGTAGGCATCAAGTAATGCCTCCAATGCTTCAAAGCTTGAATCACCGCATAAAATTCTTTGTCGTCCGAAGAGTATTTCTGTTTTGACTCATTTGACTTCTCGCTAAAATGTGCAACGGGCTTATCTTCTTGGCTTAGTACAACTTTAATGGCTATCCCACTAGCATCACATCTTACTTGAAAGGGCTGATTGAGTTTGGCAACTTCAACACCGACTTTTCAACGATCTTCTTCTTCAATAGTTGATTTTTTTTTTTTTGTTTGCTGCTGCTGTCCAATAAAATGGCTGCCTATCCTTCTTAATGGTGTCAATGATAGGCGCACAAATGCCACTAAAATTTCTGATAAATTCTCTGTAGAAGATGGCTAAGCCATGAAAAATTCTCACCTCAAAAATGTTCTTAGGTGAGGGCCAATTTACAATTGCCTCTATCTTCTCCAGATCCATTTTGAAGCCATCCCTGGAAATGAAAAAACCCAAGTATACAAGCTCACTCTTCATAAAAGAACACTTCTTCATGTTAATCAATATCTTTTCTTGCTGCAATCTCTCTAAAACATACTTCAAATGTCTCAAGTGCTCTTCTTTAGTTTGATTGAAAATTAAAATGAAATCCAAGTAAACAATGATAGAGTTACCAATGAACTCCTTCAAGACTTCATTCGTCAGTAGCGTAAAGGTACTAGCCAAATGGCATGACCATCTACGTGCAAGCCTTTATTGGTCTTGAAAGTTGTCTTCCACTCGTCTCCTTTTCTGACCTGAATTTGGTGATAACCACTTTTCAGGTCAATCTTTGAGAAGTAAGTTGCTCCACACAAGCAATCTATCATATCATCCATTCGTGGCAATGGAAACATGTAATGAATGGTGATCTTGTTGATTTCTCTAGAGCCAGTGCACATTCTCCATTCTCCACCCTTATTTGGAATTAAGTATTGTAGGTACGACACATAGACCCAAACTTTCTCTTATTATTCCTTTGTCCAACGATTCTTGGAATTGCTTCCTCACTTCCTCATTCTCTTTGGGTGTCATTCGATTTGCAACCTTGTTCAAAAGACTTGCTCTCGATATCAAGTCTATGTGATGATTGATGCTTCTTTTGGGTGGCAACTCACTCAACAATTCATCAACTACAATATCATGAAACTCATGCAATAAATCTTGAACTTCAATAGGTAAATCTACAATTTCAGTGTGCAGAAGTACTACCTTTGGCTTGCAAATCAATGCATAACTTACCTCTTCTTTCATCTTTTGTAGAAATTCCTTTCCACTAAGCAACAGTGCTTTTGGGCTGCTTGTTTAAGATGTACCTTCCTCTTTCAACGATACAAGAGTGTGCTTGATTCCATCCTTTTCGAACTTATAATAATTGCTCTCTGCATCATGTGTCACCTTCCTATAAAACTGCCATGGGCGGCCCAAAAGAATGTGACAAGCATCCATTGACATTATGTTACAAAGCACCTTGTCTTTATACTTACCTATTTGAAACTCAACTTCACTTTGTTCATGCACAAACAATTGGTGTCCTTTTTGCAACCATGATACCTTATATGGTGTGGGATGTTTAATCTTTTTCAACTCCAATTTTTCCACCATTTCTTGGGAGACAAGATTGTTCGTACTTTCGCTGTCAATCACCAGTTTGCAACATTTTCCTTTTGCCTTACACATTGTCTTGAATAAGCATTTCCTTTGGACTGGTTCAACAGTCTCCTTTGTTGACTTTAACAGGACTTTGTGCATCATCAACACCTCTCCAGTCTCTGGCACATTCTCTGCCTCAAGGACTTGTGGCTCTGCTGCTTTAGTTTGAGCCATGTATGCGCCTCGCTGTCCTTTATTGTCATTCTCAGGACAATCGAAAGATCGGTGACCCAATTTGTTACATCTGTAACATGGGTAGACAATCTCTCTGCCTCTTCCTCTACCTCTACCTCTCTGGTAAGATCTTCCTCCTCTGTTGCCACCTTCTTTCTCTGACTGCCCTTGCTGATTTGCGTTGCCTTTATCATTCTTTTGCACTGGAAGCTTCCCTCTTCCATTTTCCTGTCCTTTCCCTCTGGCAAAACCACGTCCTCTGCCAAAGCTTTGCTTCCTAGCTATCTTTTCTTCTGCCTTCAAGGCACACTGGTATGCTTCCTCTATTATCCTTGGAGAAAGTATGATGATTTCATCTTGGATATCCAGCCTCAAACCATTGATATACCTTGCTGTCTTCTTCGGGGTATATTATACATAACCTGCTCCAAGTTCACCTTGTAAAACTCTTCAGTGTACTCCCTCATTGTCATTATCTTTTTCTTAAGATTTTGCATTTGTTTGTAGAGAGTTAGCTGGTAATCCTTTGGTAAGAACTTAATCTTCGTCTTTGCCACCATTCTATCCTAGCTCTTGATCAATGGTTTGACCTTCTTCCTTCTTTCAGCCTGCACATTGTCCCACCATAGTGCCGCATGGCCTTTCAACCTTGTCACAACAAACTTGGCTCTCTTATCCTCGTCAATTTCCTCGTACTCAAACTACTTGTCCATCTCACTGATCCAATCTATTAGATTCTCATCTTTCAAACTGGCATCGTAAATGGAGATTTCAGGTTTTGGCCTTGAACTTGAGCCCAACACTGCTCTCAACAAATTGACCTCAACAACTTCTTCAACGGGTGCTGTTCCTTCTTTAGGTTCCTCTTGGCCTCACTAACATCTCCACCTTCAGGATCCCGTTGTCTCCCCAATTCCATGGCTTCTAACCGAACTTGCAGTCTCCTTATCTCTTGGAGTTCTGCATTACCTATCGGTCTGCCTCCTCGACCTCATGCCCTTCCTGCTCGCCTATCCATCTCTCTATACTGTAGAGACCAACAACGTTAAGGCTCCGATACCACAAATTGATGGATCCTATCTCTGCAAACACAGGCGTTGGTGCAAAGGAACAACAAATCGTTTTTTTCCAGTCACACAATATGAAAAAACACAGTTTAAAGATTACTTTGGAATTCCTCAACCAAGGATTTTTTTGGAAAATCGCTCGCGAGTTACCAAATCGACCCTGCTCTACACAAAAACCAGATGGCAGAATTTCGAAATTTCATCTTCCTTTGATAAAAAATTGAACCATAAGTCAGATGACGATTTTCTCTAGCGAAAATTCCTTCTTCTCTTGGCTTGACACAGAATGCTCTGTATTATCAAACCTATAAAGCAAATGAATCCTTCCAATACAAAAATTTGATGCAAAATGTGATTAAAATATTCACTGTGATATGGTTCCCCAAGTCTATGTTTTAGTCTCATTCAAATGTAAAGAACAAAGGGAGTACAATGCACGAATTCCTCATTCAACACAATAATTTAAAAACCAAATCAATTTCAATCTTCAAATATTTATATTGCTGTTAACAACCTCACAAATGCATTTGCAATTAACTATCTCACAAACGCTTACAAATTCAATTTTCTGATTAAAAAATGCACTTGTCTAAGAATGATTTTCAGTTATCTAATAACTCCAAATGCCACATCCAGTTCACAAAGACTGAGGATCAAATCCCACAAATTGATTTCATGGATGTATTAATTTCTATCTCCCTAACTTCAATCTCACACAGAGATTAACTTTAGCCTCACACAGAGGAAAAAAACAATGTTCCTCTTTCACACCAAAAAAAACCTCCAGAAAATGTTTCCCTTTTCCTTTTCAAAACTGAAAAACAAAAACTGTCCAAGAAATGAGTTCGTTGATGTGAACCAATTTCCTCACTCCACATCACCAGGAAGCAAAATCTATTTTTTCCATTATTTCTAACTCTCTACGAGTCATCAAATCCTATCCTTAACTATTTAAAATTTCTTTTAACTAGATGTTCTGAACTAAATATAAAAAAAAATTCACAAATAAACTTTAAATGTTCTAGCCTTGGCATGTGATCAATCCATCACATTGTTAGGCTCTTGGTCTGAGTTCAATAACTTTTCATGTTTATGTGCACAACCTAATGCACCTGCATCAATGAGGATTGATCACTGATGAGATACCTATTGCCTTGAGGCTTGTAGTTGTTTTGTATTTGCTATTTCTATTTGCCATTGACATTTGTACTACTTATGTAACACATTTTGATTTTGATGACTTAACGAGAAAAATGCAGTATCTTGTCTTTCTCTTATTGGATCATTGATGAATATGTCACAATTTTATTTTTATGCATAATGTTATTTTGTAAAACTTACATCTAGATGAAGATCTATGTTTGAATCAATGAATTTGTATCATGAATGGGAATTTGTGTAAGAAATATCTATTTTTTAATATATATATATATATATATATATATATATATATATATATATATATAACGCGCCCTGTTCCGGGGGGTCAACGTGTCTTGTCCGACACTCGAATCGTCGTGTCCTTTGTGTCCCATGTCCTTGTGTCAGGTGACTTAGCTTGGAACTAACCAAATGCCCAACAACATTGGCAACAACTGGATTAGATTGCCCCTTGGGATGATCTTTTAGTTAATATGTACATAGTGAGGTCCACACACACACACACATATGGAACTTAAGGTTAAACATGAGTATTGTAGATTAAGTAGGATGTGATCAAGTGGTAAATCAAGTGACCTTTCTTCATAGAGACTTGGATTCAATTTCCCCCAGAACATGTTATGGTGATAATGTGATCAAATTGTTGTTCTATTTTGTGATATCTTCTGGTTAACTTATGTTAGGTGGTTTTTCCTAGGCAAGTAGAGAAGTCAAGGTGAAGCCTTGGGAAATTTTGGTGGAATAGAAACCTATTGGCAAGCTCCTAAGTCTAAGGCTTTTACTTTACAAGCATTTTACTTGAAACAATATTTAATTGTTAAAAAGAATGAGTATTTGTGCCATTTTCTAACATCGTTATTTCTAGTATTGCGTCTTATTAATCTCATCAAAAGATCCAACCCTTATAGCCAGTAATAGCATCGAAGAGCAGTTGGATCTTGTGGTAGTGATTATCAAAGTTGGCCAATGTTGGGATTGTTTTTTCTAAAGGCTTCTATTATCTAGTCGACTGCTATATACTTTGTAATTGCACCCAGGAATGGTTTTGGGGTAATCTTGAAATTATACGTAATGGTGGCTAGTAAGAAATTGTTGCATTTGTGCCAAGTGGTGTGAAGTGATATATTATATATTAATATGACAACTACTTATTTACTCATTCCTTTTTGTAGGAGTACATTTACAGGTTGAACAAGATTACTTGGAATATTAACATTGCAATGACTATTTACCTACGCATTCTCTTTGTGGGAATATATTTGTAACACATTTTTTCTTTTCAAACTCTTTGATAAACTCGACTCCACCAATGCTTGTTGCTGAAGTCCATGCTCCAAGTGAATCATTATTTTGATAATGACCACAACTCTATATACAGAAGAGCTCAATTAAGAAGTTGCTTGTCTATGATATCATTCTTAGGTATTGGAAGCGCTGTGCAGGAATGATGACAAGTATTTAATGCATTGGGAATTACCCTTAGAGTTAGTTTTGGTTATGTTTAGAACAAGGTGGAGCATTTCTCTCTGTCTGGACTTGACCATGGATCAATTCTTAGTTTAAAAGAGTGGTTTATTTCGGAGTACAACTTTTTCAAGATTTGACATTTGTTCACATTACTTGTACCCCTTATTTTCAAATGAAAAATGCCTTTTGTCTTTGAATTTTTAAATTTATGTAGCTTGAATTAGAATAACAAGGATATTGCAGTGAAAATTTATAAGGGTTTGAGATATTGGTTTGTAGGGGTGATTTTCAAATTCATGCCAGATGCTTAGAGTGAATGTTCTCCATTGAAAAACTTGTAATATTTCAGGGTCTCTAGGCTATGTTCAAACTTGGTGGAATGAATTTTACCGTAGGGATATTAGTAATTCTAGATATTCCCTTTGGGTGAAGTTCATGAACATTCCCCTTCCTACGAACATGTGTGTAGCTAATATTGCGTTGAAATTTGTCTAGGTATAAGGGATTAGAAAACTCTACTATTGAAGCAAGCCCCCATGTGTGTATTGAAATGGATCTTGCTAAGAAAACCCTTGAACATGTCAAGTTGGCCATTTATGTGAGAGGTGCCTCAAAAGGTTCAATATATAAATTGCACAAACACGTGTTTCATCTGTTAGTTAAAGGTTGTCACGAAGACATTGTTCCTTATGGTGGTTGTATCCTCACATAAATGTTGTTACATGAAACTAGTTTGCATTTACAATGGGTTATGCACAATCCTGACATTCGTGTGGAAGTACCACTAGAGAGCATGAATATTTATTGGATTGCATTGGTAAGTACATTATTGTAGGAATGACTTAGGTGAATATCATACACAACCTTGATGTTTCCCAACATACTTGGACTATCCTTGCATTGCAACTCTGAAGGTCCAACACTTGACGTTGATGTGTAGTTGGCACAATCACAACTTGTCATTGCTAAATTTTCCATTATGGAAATGGTAACATCCTTGTGATAGAAAATAGCTTAATTAGGGCATAGTCACATTCTCTTTACCTACTTCCTTACATTTGTGTTTTGTGTTTTATATTTCTAAATATTCCATTCTTGGAAATGATAACATCCTTGTGATAAAAAACAGCTTAATCAGGGCATAGTTACATTCTCTTTACCTACTTCTTTCCATTTGTATGCTATCTTACAAATTGTCAATTGCTGAATTACCTGTTTGGCTCCATTGGTAATATTGCTTTTAAAATGCTTTGATTTGAATCAAATTTAGGGTTTTGGAGAAGATTTATTTCACAAGTTAGCCAAATTCTCTTGTTTGATAATCCCTTTCACTTTGTTTTTGTGATGTACTTAAAGAATCAAATCTTTAAATATTCCTTGATGACAAGTCGCACCTAATTGGGATAAATTCATTGAAAGTGGAACTTTTTACGATGGGGGCATTAAATGATTTATACAAATATTACCCTTTAACATATTTAGTGTGAGAAAGATTTGTAGAAAACTTGAACATGCACATTTTAATGCATTTGGCTTTATTTAGAGCCCTTGAGGTATGAGATAAGTTGATGCATGTTGTTAAAGTTGATGCAGGTGTATTTATCCATTTGAAGGCGGCCTTTTGAACAAATCAATTTTATGTTATTATTCATTTAATTAGCATTGATTTTATGAATTCTATTTTTTGATAAAATTCAGATTAAAAGTTTGTTAATTCTTTTTGTTCTGCATCTTAAGATTTCTTTAATTAGATATTTTATGTGGAAATATTAGCAATTAATTTATCATGTGAGGAATCTTTCATGCCAACTATACATAAAGAACATTATTCCTGTACAGTGAAATTCATTTCCTAAAGAACATTAGTCCTCTACAAAGAAATTCATCAATAGAAGAAACAAAATAATTTTCTTACTTGCATATCTATATGGCCATAATACAACCAAGTAAATTTAAAATAAATAGTATGGCAAGGCAAATGAAATTCTATTATGTCCCTAGGTGTTTTTACATTGTGGAAACCTTTAATACAATTAGTTGATGGAACATATGAAACTAGAAGATATCTGTAGTAATTCAACTTGTTTTGTATTTGGAAAAGTGGACATGTCTCTTGTGTTGAGCACCTAACCTTTTATTGAAAAACAAATAACCAATGGTTGGGGTGATTTGAAGAGAAAAGGTGAAAACTTAATGACCCCCACTCGTCACTAGACAAAGAAAACATCAAAGCTAGACAACTGCCACATGGTATTGTATAGACCAATATTTGGAGTGTGCATGGAAATTGCATTTTATTCGTAGTGCAAAATGCGTAGGTATTTGTTGTTTCAAAGAAACTCCCCCCCCACCACGATTGTCTCAAGTCCCATACTTAGATTCGTAATATACTCTTTTGATGCAACGAAAACCATGGACACAAAAACACACTTCAAGAGATGACATTTGTATAATACTACAATGACATGAAGGTAATGGTATTGAGAGTTTTAATGCACTATGCTCATGGGGTTGGGAGATCTCCATGTCTCATCAATCTCCTTTCTACATTCATATTTGATCGACATTGGAAATATCACTTTACTAATTTCTTATGTACACGACAATTCAAATATTTAGACACATCTTGAATTTATTAAGGGTCAAGAGGCTTTCATCTTTGAGTTTTTGATCTTTATCTTTCTTTTGTTTGTTGTGTGTGAGCATTTTGATTGATCCATGCAATGTTGAACTTTAGCTTTGCATTAGTGTGATACAATAGACACTTTAATATAGAGGAAGGGAGAATAGAACCTTGCACATCTCCGATACAATAAAAAAGTTTTTTTTTTTTTTTTCCATCCCTTACAATACCAAATATTGTCAATTTTAATTGAATTAATATTTATATGAAAGTCCTTAAACTAGATTAGCATAAAATTCACGACTCTATGCTACTTAACCATAGTGATGGCTTGTATCAACAACTATACAACTCAATAGATTTAAAAGAGAAGATTTTACCAATTTATCATGGGATAATCCTCAACCTTTATCTCTTTTTAAAAATCAAGATTAATACAATTATGTTAATTTCCATTAACTAATTTAAAATTTGTACTCTTATTCAAAATTTCATTTTTACTCTAATCAAAAGTATTTTAATTTTATAATATGCATCTCTTATGCCTTCACCTTATGCATTTTTCATTCAAAATTTACCAAAGCATTTTCTCTTACATTATAATTATTTGTATACTTAATACTTTTCGATGATCCCCTTCAATTATTTGGGGGCATGCTAGTCCTATTAATAAAGTATGGCATAACATGGCTGAATAACTAGGAGAGGAAGATGATTTTGGAGTACCAGGTGGGTCGAGATCAAGATGGAACGATATATATGAAAAAGAAAAAATCAACATACAAGCCCATCTCTTACAACAAATTTATTTGGCCACTCACTTTGGTTATTAAATGATCATAAGTTTAGGTGGCACCCACTTTCTTCTTCAAATTTAGTGCATCAAGTGATGCAATGTAACAATAAGAGGATGGGTGCCAATGTAAGCATTGATGCTTCAAGACCAAAAATAGGCTAATAAGAGGGAGGCCAATGTTCCATAAGGTGAATCATACAACCTATTTGTCACTGAAGGTGGCTCCCATTTTGACATTTCTCCTCCATAACGATTTTTGGGTGCTTGTTAGCTCTAATGTTTAACACTAATGAATGTTTGAACCTTTTCACATGGAATTCCACAGATCTATTGTTTAAGGCGTTATCCTTTGTGTTTGAATCCAAATTCGCTAATTTTTGAAAGGACACAACTCTTTTGGATTTGATGTATCACTCTAAACTTAGTTCCTTTCTTGTAGTTACAAGTTCAAAACATTTTTTTGTATTTTGTTTTTTTTTGTAATATTATATATATGTTGCATTACTAAAAAAGCCCGTGCAATCACTTCATTATATTTTAATAGAAGTTTTTATTCTTTTTGAAAGGGGTATAAAATTAATCTTATGAGACTCTATGAAAGTTGGTAAATATTTCACATTGACCTTCTAGCCTTTTGGGTTGTGATGTAATATTTACTTGGTCAAATTTCATTGATGCCAACTTTCCTCACTTGTGTCCCCAAATCTTTTTCAGAATTGTGACCCAAATTTCATTGATGCCAACTTTCCTCACTTGTGTCCCCAAATCTATATAAGGGGGATGTTGGAGATATGTTGACTAAGTTTGATTTGTGACCCTAATGGATTTTATAAGTCATATATTATCCATTCTTAAGGGCCAAAGGTGAACAATGTTGGTGTAAGTTAGGAATATCCATCCTTAGTGCCCACATTATGAGTGACCCTACCACCTATTTATAAATAGGCCTAAGCCTCATTTGAAATTTTCTCATTTGTGCAACTATACCATTTATGATATTATAATTTATCTGAAGGGTTGCTTTTTGTACCTTAAGAATTCTTGTCTATCATGATATCTTTTAAGGTGATTATGGTTAATTTCTATGCTTATTATATTTTTTACCTATTAATAACATGACATCAAAGTTTTGGTTATGTATGGAATATAACTCTTACTTTGTGATCTTTATGGAATATATACATGAAGAGAGCAATGATATTGACATGAAAAACAAATGTGTACATTGCAATGGAATTATGTTGAGATATAAATCTCATTTTTTTTGCTTCTTTGATTTGAAAGAAAATTTGAAGAGATTTTAAAATAAAAATCACGATATAGGTTTTGTGTATCGTTAAGGGAGATATGGCTTTATAAAGTTGACCTTTTGGAATTACCCATTTTGTTGATGGAAAATAATTATATATTTTGTGGTAAGAATGTATTATTTCTCGTTCTTTTTATTGAGTTTGTTCCATTTCCATTTAAAAGAAAATCACAAGAGTTTTTCAGTAGGGTCATAATTGTTGAGATTCAACAAGAAATTTCAGCACCCACACCTAGTGTGGGACTAGGAGGTCCAAGCATCACCTACACTAGGATGGAACCACAAGGCTAAATTTGGTGCATGTCTATTTTAGTTATCCCTTAATTAAGATGGACAATAAATGCAATCTAATCTCAAAATAACTTGTAATAGTTAACTGAGTGTGATAAACTTAGTTAACTCATGAATTTGGAGTTAGAGGTAGTTGGTGAGGCATGTAGAGTAATTCTAGTTGTAACAGAGTTTGAAGTGCAGTGGTGCATTAGTTAATGCAGGTTGTAATCAGTTTAACTCAGTTAAGTGAGTTAAACTCAGTTGTGCTAGTTGTAACTGTTAGATACATTAGTGAGAGATCAAGTGAATTAAATATTAATTAATTCAAAATCAGTGATCTCACATACAACTAAGGATTTACTATTATTAGCTGCATGCATGTCAGATCTAGTGGAGACCCAGTTGAGATCTAGATGAAAGGGAAGTTGACTATCAGTTGTAGGATTATTAGGTTGCACCCATGCATCCAAACACCCATTGGAGTGCCCATGATACTTGCGCACTCAAGGAAGGCCAAATTTCCTAAATAATAGGGATTGCATTCATCAAGGATTGCGCAAGCAAGGCAAACTGTCTAGAGGCAGTAAATTGGCTAAGTATTGGTCAGTTTGATCTGAGACAGTGTGAGACAATTAGCTGAGTACATGAGGGCTCTTGTGAGAAGAGTTGTATGTAATTGTTTCATGTATCCATGATGAATATACAATAGAAGATAGTGGTGTTTTGAGCAACAAGTTTTTCCTGGGAAATTATCTGTGTTGTGGCTTGATTGATTCTTCTTTGCTTCATGTGATTGTCGATTGTGTTTTTAATTCCGCAAAAAAATTGTAGAAGAAATTTAGTATTTAACTTTAGTACATTATTAGATTAGATTCAATCCATGATATACATGTTTTTTGTATAATTTCTATATGGTATAAGAGCACAATAAATCACAATTGTGAAGGAGGAGCTGAGTTTGTGACCAGATAGAATTCGAATTTGCAGAAATAATTTCTTGGTGCTACAGCTAATTCAGGATCGAAATGGATTTCAATGGCTTGAGGTTGGAGTATGCACTTGAGGGCAGCTCAAACTATATTTCTTGGAAGGACAGGATGGAGGAATTACTCAAAGACAATGGCTTGAAGGAATTCATTGACAATGATGTTCCTAAACCCACTGTGACAGATGCTGCAAATCTTGATGCATGGAAAAAGAAACTGGAAAAGGCGAGGAGGATCCTATTTATGAGACCACAATGTCTCAAACCTCCATGGGAAAGCCACACCATATGCAATGTGGAAGGCTTTAACGGATCTATTTCAGAGAAAAAACGATCATAGGAAATTGGCACTCAAAGATAAATTTAGGAAGATCAAGATGGAGAAAGGCGACTCCATACCAAAATATTTAACAAAGTTTGTCCAATGTCGGGATGAAATGGGGAGCGTTGGTATAACTGTTGATGATGATGATTTGGTGAGCTTGGCTCTCATAGGACTTCCCAAGAGTTGGCACAATTATCAAGACTCTGTCAATGGAAGGGAAAAGCAGCCAACTTAGGAATGAATGTGGTCGGATTTGGTGCCAGAGGAGTTCAAACATAACACCAGCGATGGATATTCATCTAAGAATGAAGATGAAGAAGATTGTGATTTTTCTGCCAAGGTGAATAAGGGGAAGGGGAAGAAATTCCATTCCAAATCCAATTCCAAAGATGGAAAGATGTAGGACATGTCCAAGGTGAAGTGTTTTCACTGTCATGAGCATGGGAATTAAGCTACTAACTGTCCAAAAAAGAAGAAAAACAAGAAGGTTGGAGGATTTGTAGCTGGTGAGGCTTTGGCCTCAAAATTTGAGCTTGACTTCTCATTGATCACATGCATGGTGTCAAGTGCATTGGGATCTGTGTGGTATTTGGATAGTGGCGCTTCCTTTCACATGAAGGGAGACAAGGAACTTTTCAGTAGTTTGGAGGAGAAGGATCTCCAGATGCATATTGAAATGGGTGATGATGGGCAGTATAATACTATTGGGATTGGTACCATTACCTTCCAGAGGTAGTCAAGTAAACCTTTCAATTAAAATATGTAATTCATGTACCATTTTTGAAGAAAAATTTAGTCTCATTTGCAATGTTTAAGGATAGAGGCTATGATGTTTTTTTTAGTGAAGGAAAATATTTCCTGCGACACAAAACAATAGGACAATCCAAGAAGATAAGGATTCGGGTTAAGAATCTCTACAATATGGATGTAGATGGCTGCGCAACATTTACGGGAAATGCAGACAAAGTGGTGAGCCGGGATGAGGGAAAATTATGGCATAAGAGATTGGGCCATATTCACCATGGAGCCTTGAAAGTGATGCAACAGATTTATATTGGTCTTCCCAAGGGTACACTTGCGCAATCAGACACATGCAAGGGATGTACTATGGGAAAATATGTAAAGGCCACCTTTCATGAGAAGGAGAACCGAGCTTCAGGGATCCTTGAGAAAGTTCACACAGACGTGTGTGGACCATTCTCTATTGCTTCGACAACAAAACATAAGTACTATGTGATATTTGTTGATGGCTTTTCTCGTAAGTGTTGGATCTTCTTCATGTAGAAGAAAGATAAGACATTCTCAAAGTTTCTTGAGTTTAAGGCACTGGTGGAGAAAGAGTCGAGGAAGAAAGTGAAGGCTCCGAGGAGCGATAATAGTGGTGAATACATCTCTAATGAATTCAAGAAATTCTGCATCAAAGAAGGAATTCGAATAGAGTTGATAGCGCCTCATAACCCACAGAAGAATGGGGTGGCTGAAAGAAATAATAGAACGATTGTGGGTGTATCAAGAGTGATGTTGCATGATCAAGGCCTACCAATGCATCTGTGGGCAAAAGCATGCAACATTGTGGTATTTGTGCAGAACCGTTGTCCTCATAGGATACTTGGCATGAGTACAATTGAAGAGGCTTTCACTGGTAAGAAACCCGATGTTTCACACATTAAGAGTTTTGGCTCATCTGTTTATGTGCATGTGACCAAGGACGCCAGGAAGAAGCTAGAACTGAAAACTGAGATTGGCATTTTTGCGGGGTACACTGAAACACCCCACAACTATCATGTGTATTTTCCAAACAATAGAATGACTGTTGCGCGACGGGATATAAAATTTTATGAGGAGAAAGCCATGCGGTTGTCCCTTGAGAGGGAGCTGGACTTGCATGCAGAGGAGGAACTCTTGGTTCCCAAGGATGAGCCTCAATATGTGGAGCATCCACATGAGGAGGACATGAGGAGGATCATGGAGTGGCATAAAAAAATCATGCAGAGCCATCCATCAGAAATGACAGAAGGCACACCACGAAAACTGATAGATTGAGACTTGATGCTGCAGAGAATGTAGGAGCCCCTACTTCACAGCGCAGACAAAGACGGTCTCCAGAAAAATTTACTGAATACATGGCTCTTATGAGCAAATGTATTGTGACTGAACCATATTCATTTCAGGAAGCAGTGCAACAACCAAATTCGGTTGATTCAATGGTGGAGGAGTATGACTCCATTTTCAAGAACAATGCATGGGAGATTGTCCTAAGACCGGTTGACAAATCAGTGGTTGGATCTAGATGGATCTACAAGGTAAAGCAAGCTGCTAATGGGAGTGTGGAGAAATACAATGCCAGATTTGTGGCCCGGGGATTCTCAGAGATTGAGGGGATCGATTATGATGAGAGCTTTGCACATGTTGCAAAGTAATCTTCCATTAGATCCATCCTTGCACTCTCAGCTCAGATAGGCTAGCGCATTCATCAGATGGATGTGAAAACTGCGTTTCTCAATGGGATCATTGAGGAATAAGTGTACATAGAGCATCTTGAAGGTTTCAAGATCTTCTACAGTGAGTCGCATGTGTGTCAACTCAAGAGAGCACTGTATAGGCTGAAGCAAGCACCTCGTGCTTAGTACACTAAGATAGACAACTATTTCACCGAATTGGGCTTCACCAAAAGTGAATCAGATTCAAACCTGTACCAGATTGTGGTTGAGGGTAAGCTATTGATTATTTTGATTTATGTTTATGATCTAATTTTTACTGGTGATGAGCAGATGATACACTCATGCAAGGAGGATCTTGCAAGGGAGTTCGAAATGAAGGACATGGAACTCCTTCATTATTTCCTTGGTTTGGAAATATGGCAGAGGGATGGTGAAATTTTTGTATCTCAAGGCAAATAGGCCAAAGATATATTGGGTAAGTTTCACATGGATAGCTGCAAACCCATGGATACTCCTCTTTCGAAAAATTGGAGGAAAGAGGATGCTACTTCTGGAGAGGTAGTGGATGCTACTGTCTATAGGCAGTTAGTTGGTTCACTGATGTATCTAGTGAACACCAGACCAAACATTTGCTACGTAGTTAACCAACTGAGTTAAGCTATGGTTAAGCCTACTAAGCTCTTTTGGAAGGTGGGGAAGCATGTCTTGAGATACCTAAGGGTCACATCAGAGTATGGTCTATGGTACAAAAAAACATAGGGAGTGAAGCTTCAAGGATTTACAAATGCAAATTGGGTAGGAAGTCCATAAGACAGAAAGAGAACATCAGGATGGATCTTCAGCATAGGATCGACAATAGTTTCTTGGTACAACAGGAAGCAACGATCTGTGGCACTCAGTTAAGTGGAAGGAAAGTACATGGCAGCAAGTCAAGCTGCATGTGAGGCTATCTAGATGAGAAATATCTTGGTTGGTTTGTTTGGTTCTCATATGGATCTGACAGTGATACATTGTGATAATCATAGTTGCATTAAAATCTCGATTAATCATGTGTTTCATGATAGTTCTAAGAACATAGATATCCGATACCATCATCTCAGAGATTGTGTGCAAAGGAGAATAATGTTGCTTCAGTACATTCCCACAAAATATTAGGATGAAAATATTCTGACGAAGGCGCTCACTAGGAGCAAATTCGAATACCATAGAGGCAGGACCGGGGTGAAGGATAATCCCTTTATTGTTGAGAGGGAGTGTTGAGATTCAACAAGAAATTTCAACACCCATGCCTAGTGTGGGACCAAGAGGTCCAAACAACACCTACACTAGGGTGGGACCATACAGCTAAATTTGGTGCATGTCTATTTTAGTTATCCCTTAATTAAGATGGACAATAAAATGTAATCTAATCTCAAAAGAACTTGTAATAGTAAAATAAGTGTGATAAAATCAGTTAACTCATGAATTTCGAGTTAGAGGTAGTCGGTGAGGCATGCAGAGTAATTCTAGTTGTAACAGATTTCGAAGTGTAGTGGTGAATTAGTTAATGCAAGTTGTAATCAGTTTAACTTAGTTAAGTGAGTTAAACACAATTGTACTAGTTGTAAATGTTAGATACACTAGTGAGATATCAAGTGAATTAAATATTAATTAATTCTCAATCATTGATCTCACATGAAATTGAGGGTTTACTATTATTAGCTACATGCATGTCAGATCCAATGGAGACCCAGGTGAGATCTAGGTGAAAGGGAAGTTGACTATCAATTGTAGGATTATTGGGTTGCACCCATGCAACCAAACACCCATTGGAGTGCCCATGATACTTGCGCAGTCAAGGAAGGAAAAAATTCCTAAATAATAGGGATTGCATTCATCAGGGATTGCGCAAGCAAGGCAAGATGTCTGGAGGCAGTAAATTGGCTAATTATTGGTCAGTTTTATCTGAGACAGTGTGAGACAATTCGCTGAGTACAGGAGGGCTCTTGTGAGAAGATTTGTATGTAATTGTTTCATGTATCCATGCTGAATATACAATAGAAGATAGAGGGGTTTTGAGCAGCAAGCTTTCCTCGAGAAATTATCTGTGTTGTGGCTTGATTGATTCTTCTTTGCTTCATGTGATTGGCGATTGTGTTTTTAATTCCTCAAAACATTTCTGAGAAGCGATTCAATATTTAACTTTAGTACATTGTTAGATCAGATTGAATCCATGATATACATGCTTGTTGTATAATTTCTACAATAATAGAGCTTCTAAGCAATATCGTGGAAGATATAGTCATTCAAAATTGACTGACAACAATTTCTTACTATGTGAATAGAAATAATGATTCATCCCGCAACAAGGATAATTTTGTATGTAACCATCGTTTTGAGTTTTCTCCATCACCATTTGAAATAAAACTTTAAGATATTTTTAGAAAAGGGCCATAAAAAATATTATGAGCAATAATGCGGGAAATACTTTTTGAAATTGTGCAAATTGCTAACAAATATTAGTAAACTGCATTGTTGAAATCCCACCTCTTTGCATTCATTATCTCAATTATGTGACACAAATTCATTCATTATATATATATATATATATATATATATATTTTTTATACATCAAATTGATAAATATATGGAGTAATCTAGGAGTCATTCTTATATTGATGTAGAAGTACTTTCAAGTGTGTGTGCATCACTCCAATGGTTAACTTAATCGGTTCGACCATATCCTAAAGCTATGTTGTGAATAAAGGAGGTCATAGGTTCCAATCCAATTGAGTCTCCCAAGCTTATTATCCTTGCTGATAATGGTTGACATTGTATTTTATTTAAATATTCTATAAATAGGGATATCGTGAATTTTCACTATATCAATGAGATAAGGACATAACATATCCTAGAAAATTAGGCTATAGCCTCAAGATGAACATTATGATAATTTTAAAGGGTGTAAATAATCGATAAAACCGATGTTCTATAGCCAAATCTTAGATCAAAACATAATATTATATTTCTTATAATTAACTATAGTATATACTTTAAATTTTTTTAATATTTAGCTATAATATATAATTTATACAAGTAAATTATTTATATGACTTAGTGAATTTTATCTAGGTTAGGTTAAATCAAGCATACACGATATATAATAATTAGGTACAAATAATTATGTAATTTTTTATGACAAGGGTAAATGGTAAGGACGTGTAGTGGAAACAGAAATCAATAGCTTGCAAATAGAAATAATGAGAAGGTATTTGAAATATAAGGTGGGATTATCTTGCAAATAGAAACAATGAGAAGGTGATTGAAATATAAGGTGGGATTGGTTAACCTAGGTGTGCAAGGCCTTTATTATGAGGCTAAAAACTTTTTTCACACTAGCCATTGTAATTATGTTGATCACGGTGAATAATTGTGATGAGTGATGAGTTAATATGAATAAATTAGCTTAGAGAAGGAAATTATATTAATGCAAAAATTGTGATGAGTGACGAGTTATTATGAATAAATTATCTTAGAGAAGGAGATTATATTAATGCAAAAGATCTTCATTATGTGTGTGTGTGTGTGTTTTTCAACATTTATAGGCGTTCATTAGTGAAACCTATAAATATGATATTGATTCATTATATTTACATTAAATCTATTTATGCCAACTTACCATTATTGCATTCTAGCTTTTTTGTTTCCTATATATACATAGAGGAGAATCATTTGAATGAACAATTTATCTTATGAATTTGATATACTATAATGATATCTAGTCGATCATTATATAATTTGTCATCTTGACACTTTCAAAGTGGAAAAATTGAATGAATCAACATGTAGGAGTAGTTTTATCAGCAGGAACCCATTTTGGAGAATTGGGGTTTGAAACCTTCTAGGGCCATTTTGAGGCCTCGAATGATGTTTTTTTCAGGTAAAAATTTCCTGCTTAAATGATGATTTTTTTTATGCTATTCCACACTCATATACCTTTACAATGGTGCAATAATCACATCAATTGGAGTTTGTACACAAATGTTATGCTTCCCAAAAGTTGACCTACAATGTTTCACCACCATGGCATGAATGGATGCAATGTCAATCCCCATTAATAATGGAAAAATAGATAGCCATATGAGGAATATAAAGAATAATCTAGAAAGGTCCAATTTGTAACTCTTGTTGAGAGTTAAATGAGTCAAGTACGACCCCTAGTTGGCATGATCAGTCTAATAGGAGGAAAAGGGGTTCCATTCTATTTGATTGTATCTTGTTCCACTGTATATAAGATCAACTAGGGGTGGGATTTAGAGAGCACAACATAGGGGTTTAGTTTAATGTAGTAGCCTAACATGGCATAGGTCTCAGGTAACTCTATATTATTTCCATTCTAGAGAAAAGGGAGTAGAGTAGCCTCATCTTCTAGCTAGGTTCTCTCGTAAGGATTTCCTAAAGAATATATTTGCATTCATTGTGGTTGGTGTGTGATTGAATTTTTTATGTTATATATTTTCCATATTGTATCTATTTCATGCATAAATAAGAAATTAATAATTAACAAATATGGAATCTAAAGGAATTTAACCTTCATAGATAAATTTCAGTTCATTTTTATTAGATTTGTTGTGAAAAACCGTTCAATGGAATATCTACTGTAGTTTATAGATCATTAAAATGATATTGATTTCTTATAGAGGCTTCTTATGATGCATAATGTTGTAATTGATGACAACAAGATGTAGTTGATGTAAAAGGAGATGTACGAGACAACAAAAATACCACTAATGATGACCAAGGAAACAACATGACTCTCTATGAAGAAATATGACAGTTGGATCTCTTATAGGTTCTCATGAAGAGAAGTTAAAGGCGCTTGAAATTATTTGAGTTTTTGATGTAGTTATGATGTCATAATGATTTTATAAACTACATGGTTGCATATATATCTTTGATACCTTTCCAATGATATATCCTACTCTAAAAAACTCCTCCTGGATGAGAAGTTATGGACACTTGAAGACCAACACTAGTTAGAGGCCCAAAATGTAGGGAAAAAACCCATAACATTAAAACGTTAAAGGGTGCAAACCCTTAGAGAAATACACCATACATTAACCAAGTCAACGACGAATGGCAGTTGGACATGCATAATGTTTAATGATGATAAACAACATGCAACTTGAGATAAATCAATGGTGAATAAAAAACACAAATGGTGGATGATGTCAAGAGTTGCATGAAATTTAACACATCCTGCCGAGAAATTAGAATGATGACATGTGGCTATCACCTATTGAAGCACAAGCGGCCTTATTGAGTATCAAAACTTGGTGCAGTCTCATTGGACATGTATGGTTACGTGGATGATATGTGGCTCCCCTACCCATTCAACAATGAAACATCAACTTAGACACATGGAGATAATTTACAGGACATGATGTGGTAGGTTATGTGATGTTTAAACATGTGGAAGGAAATGTCAACATTTGATTTTAGCATGATGATATGGCACCACCATGGGTTACCAAGTGGTAGGGACAAATCATAGCTTTAGATTGGTGAAATTCCATAAAATGGGTGACACATGGAAATCCTCAAGGGCCACTGATCTAGGTGGATATTGGTGGCCACCCACCTATACCACTTGGACCCCCACCATTGTTTCTTTCAGCTTTTTAGTTTCCTTAATTGTAGCACACTTTACTATTTTTGGAAGTTTTTCGGGTCCTGAACTTCCGGATCCGTTTTGAGGCCTTAAACAACATTTTTTGGGAAAATCTGGCTACTCAAAAGTTGTATTCCTTAGATATATCTTTCTAATGAGGTATTGTGCACGTCAAATGGACATTGCATGCTAATGTTACGTCCCTGGGAAGTTGATGTACCAATTTACCCAAACGAGGCCCATAGTTTTGGCGCTTCATTTCCTAGGGTTAGGTTTTTGGATGTTTAGGGTTTTCCCATGTTGTTAAATAATAAAAATGCCCTTGAGCCTCATTGTAGCACAGTTCAGAGGCATGTAGCCACCACATATCTTCTCAGAGATAAGCTACCATCACCCTAGCTAGTTTATGTCCATTATGTCTGTAAGCATATTTCAGTTATTTGATATTAATGAAATGAAGTCTTATTTTTGCTGCATCTCTGCGTTTATGTTTAGTACTATATTTTATTACATTCCTGCATAAATATGGATCAGTTGTATTAGAGCAGCCTGATCTTTCTCTATCCTTCTTTGCATGTCCCCAACGATGTCAAGGTATAAGGAGTTATGGCTCGATCTGGTTGAACCTTTGCAAGATCAGCCTCGCAAACCCCGACGACCACCCATGGGGGAAGAAAAGAAAGACAAGGGTGCAGGAGATCCTATCAAAATATTTCTCAAGGAGTCCCTCGAGAAATAAAGGAACACAATGATGGATAACTTTGCCTAGATCCTTCAATGACTGCCCACCGATGACGCATTTGTATCCAACACCCACTATGGAGGCACCACTCCTTTCAAGGTACAAGTTAACTTCGACATTACTGCATT
Source organism: Pinus albicaulis (assembly GCA_034641835.2). Taxonomy (NCBI): domain Eukaryota; kingdom Viridiplantae; phylum Streptophyta; class Pinopsida; order Pinales; family Pinaceae; genus Pinus; species Pinus albicaulis. The sequence goes on along the minus strand of CM076570.1, from coordinate 418,954,614 downwards.
TAAAGGCTATATAGATGAAAATTACATATATAGTTGAATTTGATGGAAGGGTATTTCTCGGTCCATGATTTCTATGACTGAGAAAAGATTAGTTTTGCACTCCTCAAAGCCGGCCCCCATGTCAAAGACTGGTGGGAAACATACTGTGAGAAAAAGGATGAGAGGGCACTGTAATATTCCAAAATTTGCAAGCAGCAAATTGGAATATTAATTTTTTCTTATGACATCTAGGAGATGAATAAAATGGGTAAAAGGCCCATGAGAAGGAATAAAATCCCTCATATTTTGAAAGGGATCAATGGAGTAGCTTAATTTTGCACCTTCCAGTGTGAAAAGGGGCAAATGCATGAGGACAAGGTCAAGTTTGACCAAGTCAATAGCGTTGCCTAAGAGGTGTAGCTTGCATGAGAAGACAACGCAGTTTGAGAGGGAGGAATATTCTTTGTGGAAGAAACCTTAATGTGTGGGGTATAGGACAAAGAGACATTCACTTGCATATAAGGAGGAAGAGGCATCCATAGTGGGACATCTTTGAGCATTTGATCATTTATCTGATTAGACTAGTTGCAGTCTCCGGTTGTTCAGCTGAGTTGCAGTGTTGTTTAGCATGAGGGACTCCTGCTTAGGATTTCCTCTCCTTCTTGAGAGGCCTCTTGAAGGATTGCACTTTATTTTCTCCACATCTTGACTCAAGGCCAAAGCCACTCTTTCAGTCACTACGTTATTTCTGCTGAAGTATAACGCAGTGTTGAAGTGGAGGGTTCCACAACTTCATTCCTTGGATCATCTTTCAGAGGAGGGAGCTCCTAGTCCTCCGGGAGGTCAGTAAGGGAATTTTCTGAGTTGATTTCACATCTTTGGCACCAGGCCAAGCATCTCCCAACATAGACATCATAGTCCATTCTCCATACTGCGTTATTTCAATGAGTACCTACAGTGGGGGCTTGCACCATCATCTTGGAGGAAGAGATCTTCAGGGATAGGATCAGCCTATCATTTGATAGATCTGTTGGAGGAGGTTTATTTCATATTGCACATCATCTTCAACCCTCTCCAGTTATTTCTGAGTTGTAGCTGCTAACCAGCAACTCTGACATTTCTGCAGATTTTCCATTTTCATGTCTATTGTAGCCAATCCTTCCAAGGATTGTGTATTATTGTTGTATTAGTGTTTTCAGGGGTTGAGAGCTTGCACCCCATCATTTATTTGAGCTGATATTGTCATATCATCCTATTATCATTTTGTATGTTGCAGTATCTCCTATAAAATGCGTTATTTTAGCCAGGGCTTTCATATGTAGTAGTGTTGATTCATTTCCTTGTACATGTTCTATTGAGGCTCTGATTGCCTAGCTTGAGTGATTGATTCCTTAAAGAATTGTACTCTTTGCTACTATATTATACACTTGTTGGCTATTTACATCTTCATGTACTCAGGCTTACCATAATAACGATGTCATTCCATTTTATGTTAATGTATTGCTGCAGTCCCTTCATCGGGCACATTTTGAGGACATCTAAGTGTGGGAGATCTGTTTAACCCACTTACAAGGATTTGTGTGGAGCCTCCTCTTGGATTTATCACTTAGATACATTTTTCTAAGGGATCCAGGTCTTGGTTTCAAATCCTGTAGTAGCCATTCCTGGAAAATGTGTTTTCCAGTCATGCCTTGCTAGCTGTTCCAGATTTGGAATATTACAATGGTATCAAAGAATAGTCTTGGCTCCCTGTGAGTCTAAGCCAAAGAGATCAGAAGATTGAAGAGGATGGGTTTTATATTATCATATTTTAGATCCATGAAGAACCTCCCCAAGGAGGATAAGCATAAATAAGAGGAAGAACCCTGCACTTCCTATGCTTATCGAGAAGGAGACAGAGAGATGAGCAGGAAAAAGACTCCATATTTTGGAGAAGAAAAAGGGGATAAGCTTACCAAGCTTCTTCCTAAATCTGTACATATGATTCATGAATAATTCAAGGAGATCAGGAGGAAGATGTATGGAGAATCTCCTAGAGGTTTTGGATCTAAAGAAAACTCTAGATTGTCACATGAGGAGTGTGAGCAAGCAACCACCCATCCTAATATATAGTGCAGTCACATGCCCAGGATTGCCGGGAAGGAGATGGAAAAAGAAGAAGAGGTTGCTAGGAGGGAAACCCTTAGTGATTTCTTGAAAGAGTATGAGCTTCAAACTCAGAAATTCCAAGATCATCTCAGTTTTTCAAGGTTTTGCAAGATGAAGGTGAATGGAAGAGAGCAGTAGGATAGGGTTCACCTGTATGTTCAGCCAAAGCTTGGGTGGAGGAGTTAGAGACCTTGTAGAAGCACCACATTCTTGGAGATGAAGTCATTAAAGTTGCAGCGCTACATTTGAGAGGTAAGGCCTATGCCTGGTGGATCTTTGAATCCTTTTCTTTGAGAAACGCAAACATTGCATCCTATGCTAGTTTCACTAAGGCATTAGTAAAAAGATTTGATATAAGGATTCATGAAACACACATGATGGAGCCAAAAAAGAAAAATCAAACAAAACCCTTGCATGAGAACGCAGTACCATTGCATAAAACCAATGGGAAGGCTGAAAACTTGCACCATACTTTACCGGAAGAGAAAATTCCTTCTCACACTGTTGAGCAAGAGAGCATGGAGATCTCTTTTTCAAAAAGGGGTCCAATCATTGGGAGGTTTCCCAGTCATGTTGCAGAGATTGAGAGCAACAACACTGTTAGATCTAGAGTTGATCTAGCATCTCGTGCAGAGGAAGGAGGAGCTCTTGCTCCAGGTAGAGGGATTCTTGCATCTTTGCAAGGAAGTCCCCAGGATCTCATGTATGGAGATCAAGGCACAATTCATGTGCCATTGTTGAGGAGGTGTGGAACCATGGAGACACAAGGAGAAGGTAGGGAGAAGACCCAGCATTATGAGATGAGGAGTACACATCCCTATCCACTTCTGGAGGTTGATGCGCCTACGAAGGTGATTGGATTGCGTAGTGGAAGCATGGAGAGTTTTCTCCATTCATATATTCAGTAATCACTTATTGAGGATGTCTCATTGCATGGAGACATTTTACCGGGGAGACCACTGGACCAACAGAGGAGGATGGATGCTTCACCAGTTGAGGCACCATTCAGTGATTTCAGAGGAGTAGGAACCTTGGGAGAGCTTAATACAACGCTGGGAGTCTGGGGTAGACTCAAAGAGAGAGGGAGAATTCCATCAACATCATCAACATCCACTTCCATTTCAGATTCTGCGTTGTGGCAGAAGCAGCAGGGGAGGGATAGTAGCCTTCCAACTTGCATCTTTGGCATGGGAGATGTCAAAGAGGAGGGTGACCATATGACAGATGCTCTTCATGAGAGATCATCAGCGTGGTCACTATGGAGGATATATCCCTATTGGAAATCCAAGCTATTGGTGGAGTATTACAAGGATATTTTCACTTGCATGATCTTGAATGAACAATTGCATGAGGAGGGATACTCAATCAGAGATGGGGTCATCTTCTATCATGGTAGGATATTCTTTCCTAAAGCTTCCAAGCTCAAGGAGAAGTTGCTACAAGCAGCTCATGAGGATTTAATTTTCAGCCCCACTTGTTCTATGAGAGCATACCACACCATCATGGAGAGGTATTGTTGGATGGGATTTGAGGAGGAGATATATCAGCATATGAGGAGGTGCATGGATTGGGTGCAGATGGAGGAGATACATAACTCTTTGGAAGAGTTAGCACAACCACCTCTTTTCTCTTTGAGGATGAGAGGAGACTCATCTATGAGCCACTTTACTTGTATGAGCAGAGCATATGGTAAGGGTAATGATTGTTTACATGATTATTTATATGGTGTATGTATGTATGTATCCCTTGACCATATATGTGCAGGATGTTGCTCCAAGGAGGAGCATTCTTTCTTTTGAGCTTCATGGTCTAGTTGAGTCCATAAGCATGGTTGATGACCATTCCCTAGGAGGACTTGGGGAAGAGGCATATTATGGAGGACATGCTCATTGTACACCTTACATTATTCACTTCCTCCATACTTATGAGGAGATTGGAGCAGCAAGCAAGTGGTTGAGAAGCCACACATTTTATCAGTCTCTGTTGCAGTTGAGGGTCAAGCTGTGTTGGTTGCACTTGAGGGACCATTGTCCTTCTCATTTGTTACATATAGCAGCAAGCATGATTGTCATTTTTTCTCCCTATGGTTCTAATGTTTATATCTTGATGAGGAGCATGCTGGGGAGAGAGACACATGGGATGAATGTGTCCTTTGAGGGAGAATCCTCCCACACTTTTTGCACTACATGTTCTAAGGGGAACATGGGAGATGGTATGGCCACTAGAGCAACACATTGTTTCTATATGAGGTGAGCCATATGATGGAGATGATTTCATATGATGATGACTTCCATATCATCATATATGGGGATATTTGGGCCAGCATGATTTGCAGCGTTGGAGGAGAGATATTTGGAGATCTAGTTCTCATCTTGCCACTTGAGGGAAAAATTATTGCAGCCCATGATCAGCCAACACTCTACACTTATCATAAGTGGAGAGATGGACAATGTGGGGTAGGCTACATTGTCTACCATGTGCAGAATTTCATCCCACCTACTTTGCTGGAGCCAAAGGTGGAGGATAGTTTCTAGGAGTTGCCTAGTTGGAAGATGACTCATTTTGCATGGCTAATAGCTTGGAGGTGGAGGATCCATATGGGAAAGATAGTTCCCATTATATTTCGAATCCCATTCTTCAAAGGGACCTCTAGACATCACTTTTCTATCCTCTTGAGTATTTCACCTTTACATGATGATGGCTTGATAGCTAACTTGCATGCTGAGGAGGGGAAATGTGGAGGCTTGATTGATGAGATAGCATCACTTTCCTTGGAGGAGATCATCATACGTGGATGCTACAGGGAGAGGAGAAGAGAACTCAGTCTATCCTTGCACTTGCTTGAGGACAAGCAATCTTTGAGAGGGGAGGACTGCAATATTCCAAAATTTGCAAGCAACAAATTGGAATATTAATTTTTTCTTATGAAATCTAAGAGATGAATAAAATGGGTAAAAGGCCCATGAGAAGGAATTAAATCCCTCATAGTGTGAAAGGGATAAATGGAGTAGCTTAATTTTGCACCTTCCAGTGTGAAAAGGGGAAAATGCATGAGGACAAGGTCAAGTTTTACCAAGTCAACAACGCTTCCTGTTGGCGAGAAAACAGGTCTCGTACAGAAGACCCAGGTTCAGGGCTGAGGGCCAACAAGGTTTTCCGCCGTATTCTAGATTCACGCCGGAATTTACACTCTGCTCCGAAGGGCAGAGAGTCTCACCCGAGGTGTGCCGTGACCCTACTGTGATTGGGAGTAGATCAGTGTCATTCCCCCAACGTCCAAACAGGTAAACCAATGCTAAACTAAGGAATTAAACAGTCATGACATAATATTATGTAACATACACTCTTCAGGGAAGCAGTTAAACCAATGCTAAATAAAATTTTAAAACACAGATAACAACATTACTCATTCATACACAAAATCACATAGCATAACAACCATCTTGGATATATTAGTCATCAGCCGTCAGAGGCAAACTATTACTAGGCTTTGCTACAGAAGAGAATAGAACAGAAGAAAATACAACATGTCCCTAGGGACATAGAGAAACTACAGTAACCCGAAAGAGAGGAGAACAGTGCAACCCGATAGAGCTCTCCTATGGCTCCCTGTTGCCTATTCCTGTTTATGCCAACCTCTTCTTCCGTTAGCTGGTTGCCTATTTATTCTCCCGCTTGTGCAACTAACACTTCTTCCCCCTTTCTTGCTCGACTGCCTTTTGTTTCTTTCTATTCATCGGGAGTTCACTTCTTGTTTCTTTTTGCGCCCTTCCACTGTCTATGCTTGCTCCCGCAACCATCGCGACACCTGTCCTCTGCTCCTCCGCAACCTTGACACCTTCCTGCCTACCGAGGTTGTGTTCTACCACGTGCTCGCCACCACTCAAAATCTATTGATCTCCAAAATAAGGGCCCCAACAGGCCCTGACCACATCCTTTTGACTCATCCCGAGTCAACTGTCCTAAGCCATCTCCAACTCCATGGGGCCTCTCGACCCTATGCCGTGTTCTGACTGTACACCTTCTACTTGCTGTCCAAACAAGGGCCCCAACTCTGGGACCTTGTTCAGAGCTGAAGCTTTAAGCTCTTGGAAAGTTGCCACGGCCTGCTGCCACCCTTGCAGCAACGCGTCAGTCTCAGCCGTGATCTTTGTGACAAATTCCTCCCCGACGATTGCCGGTACCGTGCCAAATACTGTGTTGACCTAGTCACTGGCCTTAGAGGCCAACTGCTGCATCATTTGGGTGCTGATCTTTACGGGCTGTCGAAGCTCCCGAATTTCCTGCTTGGATGTCGTCGATGTCTCTTCTACTTGTTTAATTTGGACCTCTAGCACATCCTCCTAGGCATAAAATTGGTCCAACCTAGTTGGGTCTGTGGAAAGCTGTATTTCCTTGGAGATTTGTTGTAGTTGGGCTGAAATCGGCTGTGCCTTCACTGTGAGGGCCGTTGAGCATTCCTGCAGACCTTTTAGGAGGTCATAGGCATTTCTGGTTGCAGCACTGAGGACTTCCTGCATCTTTGTTACTTGGCCTTGTTTCTCTGAGATTTGTGTTGTGTACACAACTGCTGGGTCGGGCAGCGCGGGTCGTGCTGCCAATGCCACCTTGAGTTCTGTATTCTCTGGGTGGATATTGGAGTATGCCACCCTGAGGTGGATCACCCGGTCTACCACCACCGTTTCTTGCACGTCTGCTGGTATTTGACTGTAGTGGGCCGTCACTACAGGCCATACTTCCTTGAAGACCCTGGCCACTGTTTCCAGCTATTCCCGTAGCTGCCCCTTTTCCATTGTGAGCTGCTCATGCTGTTTAGTAAGCATGACTATCTACTGTTGTTGTTGCTCGCATTTAGGCTGAAGTTCTGAGTGGAGCTTCTCGGCCTGCTGTGCTGCTCTTTGGATGAAATGGTACAGCTGAGCTGTCCCCCACGTCTCCATGCTCTCGGCACCTGAGGTACCCTAATCTGGCCACCGCTCCTGAAGTGGCTTCCCACTAGCAACCAATCTTGCTGACTGGTCTTGAGGTGACTGCAGTGGAGTTTTCTGGGGTGCAGAGTTCGCCATGTTTAAGTCCGGTCGCTCCTCTTGACCTGCTTGGTTGGGCGGTTGGAGTGGAGTAGGCTCAGGGAGTGGCCTAGCTGTGTCTTCAACTATCTGTTCCATCTGAGTGAGGAGGTTGGTAAAAGTAGTCTGCGGGACCACGGTGGGGTTGGCTGGGGGTACCACTTCTGTACCCGATTTAACCTCCATCTCGTGGTCCCCATTGAGTATTCTCCTGGTAATTGGATTAGACATGGTGGCAGATGAGGTGGATGGTGCGGATGAGGTGGTAGGTGGTGGTGGATTTATACAAGGTGGTGATATACAGATGTTCAGGAAATCGAAAGGGTTAATGGGGTTGTGAGGTGGCAACCCGCTTGCTTCCCCTATCTCAACTAATGGCTCTTCTTGGATTAATACCCCTGTGCTCAGTTTCTGGGGTGGCTCCTCCCCTGTGAGGTTGACCACCGGATTTGATTCTCCAAATTTGGCCCTCTTGGCTTGGTTGCCGTGATAGGTTTCGCAGACCTACTCTTTCCCGCCAGCGGTGTGGTTGCTGGGGTTGATGAACTAAACAATACATTTGGAATGGGTGTGGAGATGGAAGTCATGTTTGGAATAGGGGTCGACTGAGAGACTTGGAATTCTAAAAAACCTGGGAATGGGGTGGCACTACTTGATATCACCTGAACTACTTCATTAAATCTTCGTACCTTCGTATTTAGTTGCTGAATGATCGGGAGGAGCTGCAGGATTGACACTCTGTTTGCAGCGTCCTCCGCTGTTTCTCCTGGAAACCGGTGTGGTAGCATCTTGTCGAAGATGTATGTGTACACCCCATGCCTGACTTCCATCGCAACCCTCGGCCACGAAAAAAAATCTATATGGAAAGCTGCTTCATCGATTTGGAGCCCAAACCAGACTTTCTCACTATATCCGCCAGCAGGTTTCTAGGGATCCTCCGTTGGCTTGATACAACGTCGACCATTAGGCCATACCAACTTCTGAAAGCCTCTGCATTTACTTCCTTGGTGCTGGGGTCTCCAGACACCTTCCATGGGGTAAAATTCATCGCTAGCGGCTGATATTCCGCTATCTCGACTGGTATCCTGATGAGGGGGAAAGTCCACTTCCACATGGCTAGCGCTACTATCAAGTATTCATAGATAAATCCTGTTGCCCTCTTATAATTTTCTTCACACGCCTCGAACTAATACTTCAGCAGGAAGGAGCACTAGTGCAGCCTGGTCCCCTGGACGTAGTGCTCCGCGACTGAAATTGTGTCGAAGGTACACTCCCCTTTGGTGTAATGCCTCATAGTCTTGCTGGAAATGAGGTAGCATGCGAATCCAATCTCTGGCTTGTTGATTAACTCAAATTTTTCCCCCTTTCCGCCCCTTTGGGTGCCATACTTAGCATAGTAGTCTGTATCCCCCAACTTCTTCACCCATTTGGAGATGGTATGGAATGCTGAAGAGACATCCCTTCCTTCCTGCGAGAGCCCTGTCAACCTATGAATGTCTTCATCATGAATCGGGATCTCCTTCCCTAACCACAAAGATCCATTCTTAATTCTACTCAATAGGAATTTGGTGCACTGCATTGCAACGCCTGTCATCCAAAATACAGGAAAGTTCCTCAAATTCATTGTCGAGGACTGCTGGATACCTTTAAACTCAGGCAATACTCTTGCTGCTACCCATACCGCTTCTGTTGTATAATTATCAATGTATACCTGTCATTTTAGCGCAGGGAACTCAAAGGAGTCTGTGAGGTCTGCATCAATTAAGGCTGCATTGTCATATTTCCCATTGAGGGACTCCATTTTTTGAATCCTGCTGTCCAGCTCTTGTTCTACCACTGTTGGGCTTACTTTTGTCATCTTTTCTCACCTCTGATAAACTTGAAAAATGGTTCTTTTCCCCTTCTCTTGCCTTTCTTCTTCTGGACACCTTCTATGCTCTGGTTCTACTCCAACTTCCCTTGCTCCTTCGAAGGTTTCTAACTCTAACTCGGATTTTTCTGGCATTCTCGCGCTTTTCTGCATGCAGGTTATAACAGTAACCGGCATGGGTGAGATTGATGAGACCCCATAACTAATTAATGTTTCCATGGCTTCTCCCGCGGCTACGATCGTGTGATCCGTTAGCTGCTGAGGTGGGTTCTAACACTGCTGACTGTGGTCTTGGAATTCGGGCAGACGCGACGGCTGGTGGTGATGTCTAATTATGGAAAATTTATTACGGTAGGGATAGTGCTAATTATGGCAATTATTTCTAAATCTTGGCAATCCTACGGATTGACACTAGTACTATTTTAACTGATAGTGGATTAATGTTTGACATGCTTTTCTACCTGACGTGGATGACACGCTGGACGCTACCCCCCTGACCACTAATGGTGGCGTTGCAATATCCGAAACTAAGATAATTTTTATTGCAGTAAAGTAAACCTATCTATGTCATATCGGGTGCGAGAGACCTATGGACCCTAATCTACCCTACATACTCCTCTCGGGTGCGAGAGTTATTAAAATTGAAATGAGCAACTTACTCGTGGTAGGGTTTCAGGCATGCGCCGTTAACCCATCCTTGTAGAACCTGGCCATCTAGCTGTGCCAAGTGAACTGCTCCTGACAGTTTGATCTTGATGACATAAAATGGTCCCAGCCAATGCATCTGTAATTTCCCTGGGAAATTCTGAACTTGCTGTCGTAGAGTAGGACCTTGCCTCCAACTTGGAAAGTCTTGTGTTTGATGTGTCGATCATGCCAATCTTTCTGCCTCTCCTTCTCTACTGTTTGGTGAAATTCTACAAGAAACCGTCCTTCCTCAAGTTCCTGTAGCTCGTGCAATTTCTCCTTTAAATATTGCCCTTCAGATAGCTGTAGCAATGTGGCGATCAGAAGGCTTGGTACCGTAAATTCTGCTGGGACGACTGCTTCTCTTCCATAGACCAGCTGGAATGGTGTCTGGTTATGCAGTCGTTTTACTGTTGTGCGGTATGCCCACAAGGTTGCTGGTATCCGTTCGTCCCAATCATTGCATTCCGCGTTGCATATTTTTGTCAGGCCTTTTTCTAGTATCTTGTTAAATTCCTCCACTGTGCCATTTGCCTGTGGATGATACGGGCTACTCTTCCGGTGTTGTATCAGGAAGTGCTGCAGGAGAGACTTAATTGTCTCATTGATGAAATGTGTACCCTGGTCATTGGTTAGGCTTCTTGGGAACCCAAATCAGTTGATTATGTTTTCAAAGATGAATCGAGCAGCAGTATATGTAGTACAGTTCCTTACTAGCGCAGCTTCTGCCCAGCGAGTCAAGTATTCGGTCACCGTTATGATGTAACTTGCCTTTGAATTTCTTGCAGGCGGTTAAATAGGCCCTGCAAAATCGACTGCCCATTTATCGAACGGTAGGAGTGTCCTTACGGGATGAAGCAGTAGCTCATCCCTGTGGGAGGGTCGTCCAGTCCGTTGACATACGTCACATTTATGAACATACGTTTTACTGTCCTTGTGCACCGTTGGCCACCAGAGACCTGCTTGCAGTATTTTGTGTGCTGTTGGTCTAGCTCCCACGTGCCCTCCCGCAACACCGTTGTGGCTTTCCCATAGTATAGCTTCCCATTCATGATCCAGAACACATCTCCGAAGGACTTGGTCCAGCCCCATCTTGTATAGCTGCCCTGCGATCAGTTGGTATTTCACCACTCGAACTACCAGATTTTTCTTTTGTGTTGTAGTTCGAGATGGCTTCTACTCTGAAAATATAAGCATCCAGTAGCTTATCATATAGAGAACCTCCAATTTCGCCATTCTCTAGTCGAGATAAGTGATCAGGCCCTACATTGAGCCTTCCAGGCTTTACAATTACTTCGAATGTGAATTCTTGGAAAAGTAGGAGCCATCGGCAGATTCTCCCTTCTAAGACTGGTTTGTTTACCGAATATTTCAATGTGGAATGATCCGTGAATAATTTGAACTTACCTCCCAATAGGTAGTGGTGAAATTTCTGGAGAGAGTACACCATTTCTAGTGCCTTGCGCTATGTTGTCGTGTAGTTGCGTTCTGCTGTCGACAACTTGTGATTGGAAAAATATACTGGATGATCGACTGAGGTGTCCCCCGGTTGAGCTAGAACCACACCAAGCACAATGTCGGATGCGTCAATGTGTACATGGAACTGTTTGTCCCAATTCGGGTGAACTAGTATCAATGTACTCGCCAATTTTTCTTTCAGCATGTCCAGTGCTTCCCTGCAACTGTCCATCCATTGAAATTGCTCTGATTTTTTTAGCAGTTTTTCCAAGGGCGTTGTTATTTTGGTGTAATTGCGGATGAAACATCGGTAGTATCCCGTGTGTCCCAGAAGTGACCGCAGCTGTTTGATGGTCCCCGATGCCTACATATTGACAATCTCTGCGACTTTGGCCGGATCTACACAGACACCTTGATTACATACCACATGCCCCAGCAGTGTTCTGAATGGTACGACGAATATACATTTCTTCAGGTTCAAGGAGATCTGTAGTTTTCTACACCTATCAAACATTACTCTTAGCAGGCTCACATGATCTTTCAGCAGGCTATACACAGTTATCCATATAGACTTCTAGGAACTTGTGGATGTATCCTCGGAACACCGCTATCACAATGCGAGAGAAGACTACAGGTGCATTCTTCAGTCTGAATGGCATCACGTTGTATGCGAAGGAGCCCCATTCGCTAGTGAAGGTTGTATTTTTCTTATCTTCTTCTACTATTCTCACTTGATGGTAACCTGAAAAGTTGTCCGTGACTGAGTATGCTTCGTTCCCTGCAACGTTGTCAAGCACTTCATCACTAAATGGGGTAGGGAACAGATCATGGATACATGCATTGTTTAGGCTTCTGTAATCCACACAGACTCGTATCTCTGATTTCTCCTTTTTTCTTTGTATAAAAATGGGGCTTACCCATTCTGCCTCTTCTACGGGGAATATGAGCCTGGCTTTCAGCATTTTGTCGATCTCTGCTTTCACTTTTTCATTTACCCTTGGGTTTAGCCGGTATGGTCTATGTTTGACAGGCCTAGCATCATGCTTTAATGTTATCCTCATTTCCCCCATATCTCCTCTAATGCCTTTGAGTTCTGCCACCGATGACGGAAACAAGTCCTCATACTCCTCAAGTAGACTGAATATTTCCTTTGTTGTCTTCTCGTCCCAGTAGTCTCCAATGGTCACCAGTTTGGGTTTTTCCTTCATCCCAATGTTTACCTTTTTAGTTATGAGTGGCAGGAGGTGGATACCTTCTGTAGTTGGTTCTTCTTTGATGTCCCTCTCTCCCTCTGTTTCTTCGAAATACAGGTGTCTGAGATCCTCCAAATTGTCATCGTCCATCTCACTATTAATCTTCTGACACGCCACCTTTTGCTGGATACCCTAATACCACAGTGAATGATCGTCCATTTGTAGGTTATCAGGAAAGAAAAGTACCTGCTTGATAGCTTGCAAAGCTTGTGTAATCTGTTCTGTTTTTCCCTCAAAGGTGAAGCACTTTATGAATTTCTCCACAACTTCCTGCCAATCTTGGGTCCCTCTTTTATTTTCTTCCGTTAAGTACCAGGCCGTTGGGATTACATCCAAGGAGTGGATAAACTTGTGGACCCACAGTTCCTCGGGGTATCCATCAGCTCTCCATTGTGCTTCACATTGTCTCAGATGGTTTTTGGGACTTGCGTCCCCTTGGTACCGGTCTCTCCGCCTGGGCTCCTCTTCCTCTTGAAATCTGGCTTTCATTGTTGTCGCCACCTCATTCCATCGCGTTAGTGAATCATGATGGTTACTCCACCATCTTGCAGCTGTGGATTGAAATTCCATGTCCATCAAGGGTATTCTCTGGTATTCTGGCACCGTGGTTTCTACTTTGGATATGAAAAAAATTACAACATTCATATCTGACAATATTGGGTATCCTTGAAGTTCAGCCCAAATCCAATTGACTCTCGCAACATTGGCACACCTCCTTGTGTTTGTCTCATAGCCTCCTTGCTGCCAATCATCCCATGCCAGTTCTGATCCTAGTTCCGAGCTTTGAATACTTCTCCAGCTTACCGATCCTTCTGCCGTCGGGTTGATGTAGTCTTCCCTTCTTCCGGCAGTCATCTGGTAGAGATGGTCCAAGAGCTGAGCATCTTCTCGGTTATATACAATCTCGGTATACCTCGGTCCTTGGTAGGGGTTGAGCGGTTGAGTGACTCTGATTTCTCCATCCTTGAAGATCATCAGTTATTTATTTAGATCAATTACCACATAGTTTTCAAAAGACCAATTGATTCCCAACAGTGCTGGGTATGGATCCTTGTCCCCCATGATGTCTATGACTTCGAAGTCCGTAACTGTTTTTACCCCCATGATATCAACCTCAACATTCTCTAGTCAGCTGATGGGAACAATGCAATATTGGTTTGCCATCTGAAGCTGGATCAGAGAGTATGTCAATCTTGGCCTCCCGAGCGCTTCCCAAGTTTTCCTTGGTAAGATGTTGACATTGGATCCTAAGTCAAGTATGGTGTCCTTAATCTGGAATCTCGCCACTTGCGTATTTACTTGGAATTCCTTTCCTGTCCCATGTTTGTTTCTGTTTATTCTCTGAACATATTTCTGGTCTGTTTCTGCTGCTTCTTTTTCTCCTTTGTTCTATTTTAGCACCCCTTCCAGGTTTTGCTTCAGCCGTTCCAACATTGGTGCATTGTTAACAATATTCAAGAACAAATGGAACTATTCCTATATTAAGGCTTCATTAGTATTCTGTGTCTCCTTGTCTTCCTGAATTTTCTGTAACTCGATTCCTTTACTTCCCCCCAAATGGGCATACGTTTCTGCTGCTTCCTGGAAAAATTGTTTCTATCGTTCGGGTTTGAACAGGAGCTTTCGGGATGCTGTCCAGACTACTTTTATGGGGTCCATAGTGTGTGCATATTCCCTCGTTCTTCTGCCACCTCGTGTCACTATGGCCACGTTTTGTATCGGTTGATTTCCCATTAGACTGGGTTCAACATTTACTAGATTCGCCCCCCTCTGTCTGGCTCTTTCCTCCCATATTTTGATGAGCTCCAGGCAGTCTTCTGTTGCGTGTGAGTTAACATGGCATTGCGAGCACCAGGGCCTCATAGGGAGTATAAATTCTCTAGCCACATTTCCTTCCTGATCGCAGTTATAGCATCTGACCGGACCTATACCTCCCATTCGCCCCCCTCGCATGCCTCCTCCTCTTCCTCGGGGAGCTTCATTTACTCTGTATGACGGCTGGTCCAACCGCTCTGCCAGGGTGTCCAATGCTCGGAATTGCTCTGTGATGTGGGTGGTCGAGGCACAAAATTCACAGTATACATTGTTTGGAACATTTGAATACTTCTGTAGGATCGGACACATGCGAGGTTGATGACCCATAATTTTGTGTACCTCACAATATTCATTGGGGGGTGGACCTAGTTGTACAGGGAACCCCGTATATGGCTGTTGTGGTGGGTATATCCCTTGGGTGTTGATTTGCGCGACTACTCATAGAGGTGGGGCCCCCTGTTCTCCTGCTGCCGATGTCCCCACAGTTTGGCCCCACAACCGGGGGCATTCCGTGGCTACATGTCCCTCCACAAGACAATGCGTGCACCATACGCTTGGTCTCTGTGGTTGCATGGGTTTCATTTCCTTAAGTTTATCTGTCAGACTGGCTATTTGATGCTGCAAACCCAGTATCGAGGGGTTTGTACCGCTGCGCCCCCTTTGAATTCTTGCGGATAAACTGCCATGGCTTCTATCTTCATTGCCTGCTCCAGAGCATCCTACAGTGTGTCAATCCTTTGTTGGGTCAACGGAGTTCGAGTCAAGGGTAATAAGGCTTTAATGAACCAATCCATATGATGGTTAGGGTCGATTGGGTAGCTGAGTTTCCCAATGGAATCCTTGAATCTCCGCATCAAATCCCAAGCAGTTTCTTCTTCTCTCTGCTTGATCTCCCACATCTATGACATGCCTTGTTGGTCCGTTTGAGGAAGTTTGAATTCCTTGATGAAATCCCTCTTTACATCAGCCATTGCTGGATTCGGGTGGGCCTCCGACCATTTCAAAAACCATCGTAGGGCCCTCTCCCTAAGAGTGGTATGAAATTCTATCAACTTTCCAATGTTTGGTGTCTATCGTGGATACCAGTGTTGTTCGATATCGTCATTCCCTTTGCCAGAGAATTATGGGTATCGCGTAAGTGATCCCGCCATGCTTACTTGATTGGGCCATATTAAAATGAAGCCGTTGGATCTTGGTTGTGAGACAAGGCCACTAACAGTTCCTCTACTAACTTGTGCTCCAATTGGAGACTGACTATGTTGCAATCTACTTAATTCACATAAATTAACAAAAATTTCACTTATGGGCTTGTAAAGCACTAGGGGAAGGTTGGGATTAGAGCTACTAGAATTGTGGGGACTAGGAATACCTTGAGATATGGATGTCGACCTTTCTTGAAAGAGTTGCTCCATTGCAACGTGCATCTCCACATCAGACACCTCCTCTGGGCGCGCGTCTGTACCTTCTTCGTCAGACTTCCTTCCTCGCTCCACCTGGGCTGGACTCCCATACACCTGCCGCACTTCTTTCATGACCCCTCCTATATCCTGGGGACCCACCTGACCTTCCATTCCCTTCATCTTCTGAGGTGCCTCTTCTTTACCCTTCCGACTACTTCCTTGTTTATTTAACTCCCTCATTACCATCTCTTGCCACCTTTCTGCGATCTGCTCCCTCCGATGTGATCGCTGCTCCCTGAGCCTGTTGGTAGTCTCGACATCCATACTCCTACTCCCCCCTCTCAAGGTTCTAATAACATATCTCCCTCAGTACCTTCCCCCGGCACTGGGGTTTTACGCTTCCATCCCTTCTTTCTGGAATCCCATCAGTCCTTCGTCTACCATTAATTCCTTGATCCACAAGGGAATCTCCTTCAGGAGTTTTCCTCTTAACCCAGATCTGAAGGTAATTTCTGCCTTTGAGAAAGACTAGTAGCACTCAATTTCAAACTCTACCATGTATCCTTCCAAAGAAGATTCCACCCAAAAATCTACAGCTCGGGTTAAATCAGTGTCTAACTGATGAAGCGTCACCAGATCCTCGTGGGCCCACTTGCGATTGATCTTTCACGACTTCCCCTTGACGGTCTTAGTATGAAGCCTCCGCAACTAGTTGTAGAGTTCTTCTAGAAACTTTCCCTAGAATATTTCGTAGGTATCACTAGCGGAGTTAGAGAATAGGACCAAGTATTTAATCATATTTTCCTTTTATCGTCTTAGCTCAGCTTGCTGGGCTATGAACTGATCTAGGTGGTTATCCCACCAGCTTCGTATTTATCTTTTGAAGATCCAAGATACCATGATCTAGCTCCCAAATGTGTTTTCAGGTATCGGCAACGGAACCATTTGTTGGTGAGAAAACAGGTCTCGCAGAGAAGACCCGGGTTCAGGGCTCAGGGCCAACAAGGTTTTTTTCCGTAGTCTAGATTCACGCCGGCATTTACACTCTGCTCCGAAGGGCAGAGAGTATCACCCGAGGCATGTTGTGACCCTACTGTGATTGGGAGTAGATTGGTGTCATTCCCCCAACGTCCAAACAAGTAAACCAACGCTAAAATAAGGAATTAAATAGTCATGACATAATATTCTGTAACATACACTTTTCAAGGAAGCAGTTAAACCAACGCTAAATAAAATTTTAAAACACAACTAAAAACATTACTCATTCATACACAAAATCACATAGCATAACAACCATCTTGGATATATTAGTCATCATCCGTCAGAGGAAAACTATTACAAGGCTCTACTATAGAAGAGCATAGAACAGAACAAAATACAACATGTCCCTAGGGACAGAGAGAAACTACAGTAACCCGGAAGAGAGGAGAACAGTGCAACCTGATAGAGCTCTCCTATGGCTCCCCATTTCCTATTCCCGTCTATGCCAACCTCTTCCTCAGTTAGCTGGTTGCCTATTTATTCTCCCGCTCGCGGAATTGACAGTTCTTCCCCCTTTCTTGCTCGGTTGCCTTTATTTTCTTTTTGTTCACCGGGAATTCACTGCTTGTTTCTTTCTGTGCCCTTCCACTATCTATGCTTGCTCTCGCAACCACCGCGACACCTGTCCTGTGCTCCTCCACAACCTTGACACCTTCCTGCCTACCGAGGTTGCGTTCCGCCACGTGCTCACCACCACTCAAAATATGTTGATATCCAAAACAAGGGCCCCAACAGGCCCCGACCACATCCTTTTGACTCATCCCGATTCAACTGTATTGAGCCGTATCCACCTCCATGGGGCCTCTTGACCCTGTGCCCTATTCCGGCTGTACGCCTTCTCCTTGCTGTCCAAACAAGGGCCGCAACATTGCCTAAGAGGTGTAGCTTTCATGATAAGACAACACAATTTAAGAGGGAGGAATAGTCTTTGTGGAAGAAACCCTAATGTGTGGGGTCCAGGGCAAAGAGAAATTCACTTGCATATAAGGTGGAATAGGCAGCCATAGTGGGACATATTTGAGCGTTTGATCATTTGTCTGATTAGACTATTTGCTGTCTCCGACTGTTCAGCTGAGTTGCAGTGCTGTTTAGCATGAGGGACTCCTACTTAGGATTTCCTCTTCTTATTGAGAGGCCTCTTGAAGGATTTCACTTCATTTTATCCACATCTTGGCTCAAGGCCAAAGCCACTCTTTCAGTCACTGCGTTATTTCTGCTGAAGTATAATGCACTATTGCAAGGTTTTGTAGTGGAGGGTTCCAAAACTTCATTCCTTGGCTCATATTTCAGAGGAGGGAGCTCCTAGTCATCCAGGAGGTCAGTAAGGGAAGTTTCTGAGCTGATTGCATATCTTTGGCACCAAGCCAAGCATCTCCCAACATAGACAGCGCAGTCCATTCTCCATATTGCATTATTTCAGTGAGTACCTGCAGTGGGGGCTTGGACCATCATCTTGGAGGAAGAGATATTCAGGGATAGGATCAACCTATAATTTGATAGATCTGTTGGAGGAGGTTTATTTCAGGTTGCACATCATCTTCAACCCTCTCCAGTTATTTCTGAGTTGCAGCTGCTACCCAACAACTCCGACATTTGTGCAGATTTTCCATTTTCATGTCTATTGTAGCCAATCCTTCTAAGGATTGTGTATTATTGCTATATTAGTGTTTTTAGGGGTTGAGAGCTTGCTCCCCCTCATTTATTTGAGCTTATATTGTAATATCATCATATTATCATTTTTTATGTTGCAGTATCTCCTATAAACTGCGTTATTTTAGCTAGGGCTTTCATATGTAGCAGTGTTGATTCATTTCCTTGTACATGTTATATTGAGGCTCTGATTGCCTAGCTTGAGTGATTGATTCCTCAAATAATTGTACTCTTTGCTGCTATATTATACACTTGTTTCCTATTTACATCTTCATGTACTCATGCTTACCATAATAACGCTATCATTCCATTTTATGTTCATGTATTGCTACAGTCCCTTCATCGGGAACTTTTTGAGGACATATAAGTGTGGGAGATATGTTTAACCCACTTAGAAGGATTTGTTTGGAGCCTCCTCTTGGATTTATCTCTTAGACACATTTTTCTAAGGGATCCAGGTCTTGGTTTCAAATCTTGTAGCAGCCATTCTTGGAAAATGCGTTTTCTAGTCATGCCTTGCTAGCTGTTCAAGATTTGGAATATTACAGGCACCCTCTCCGTTCTCAGCCTCACCCACTTGGAATTCATTCTAAGATGGAATCAAGGAACAATATTACCCTGTGGGAAGCTATGAGGACAAGTACATCCAATGGACCACATTTGGGAAACAAAGGGATCAAGATGTGCACGAGCTAACGAATTTGTTCCATACCCTACACACAAAGTTGGGTATTAAAGATTCAGAGAAACATTTGGTGCTCAATTACCTTAGCTATTTGTATAGATACATTCAGGAAGAAATGGAGTTCCTTGAAATTACCTACTTGGCACGACATATCGACATGTTGCCAAGATCGAGTTTTTAAGCAGAAGAAGTGAGAATTTGGATTTGCGAATCCGAAGCAAGGTAAAGGTGCCACCAAAACACAGAAAAAGGGGCAAAGCCAAAGCATGGCGACTCAGAGCAACACCACCAAACCAAATAAGGACACAGAAAAATGGTGTGAATTTTATAACATATCCTATCACAACAGAAGTGAGTGTTGGGCCAAACAGTCACTGGTGGCCGAATTGAAGGCTGAGTCAGAACCATATAAGGGAAATGAAAAAGGGAAGCAAATATTTGATGCGAAACCTAGTACCACCATTTCCACCACCAAGCTCCAGAGGAAGGAGCCCAGGGATCTAGAGGAAGGGGAGTGCCTCTTCCATTCCCAGATGTGGGTGAAGGGTTCTCCACTTCAATTCCTTGTCGATAGCTGTTGAGTCTCAATTCTGCATCTTTTCCATACACTTTTCTATACCTTTTTCACTCACCTGAACCTCCCAAACTGTTAATATCATTGTATGTTAATTGCAAAAGAGCATCTAACATGGTTTTTAACTATATTTTTGTGTCTGCTGTTTGATTAAGATTTTGTTCATTTAGCTGCGGAATCTTGCCACTTTCCGCAGCTGCTGCAACTTTCCGCAGCTATTTTGTGAAACTCTATGTTACAGGTGTCTACAGGGAAAATGAGCCACATGGGCAAGTCAGGAATGATGTGGACATGGTTCGTGTCCTATTGGTTCGAGCAAACTCATCTAAAGAAGCCGCGGTCAAAGGCGTCCACATGGAAGTCAACTATAGAGTCTTACGGTGACAGGACTCTGTTCCGTGTCACGTAAAGGTTCATATGGCCGTTTCTGAGCTTGCGGAGGACAAGTCGACATCTGTACATGGCTCCATAGTCGAATTCAAGCATCCACTTCTCATAGATTTATTTTCCAACACGGCCATGATCCTAGATCCATGGACATAATGGTCTACGTGTTCTACACCAGCATAAACTTTAGGAGACAGTTATATTTCTTTTGTTATATATAACACGTTTGCATACGCATATAGAGTTAGTCCCGATTAGTCTCTGTTAATTTTATTAATCCTTCTCTGTAATGTAATTACGCTGCCTTTGAGCCGTAATACTACCATACTGTTATGACTGCATTTTTAATATAAGAAGACTCTGTTTTCCAACTTAATTCGTACTTGAAGATCATTGCCAAGGCTGGTGTAGAGGGCCCCTGCTCAGCTAAGGTTTTGTGCATTAGTGTATAGTTCTTATTTCATTTCTTTAAAGCTCATTGTGCCATATTCCATTCACATGTTTATACATTGCATTTTTCATGATACATATGCTTCATTTCTGTTTATAAACTTTCATGCTTTCCATTTCACTTCTGTCTTTCATGTTTTATGTTGTTAATCACTGATCAGTGTTCTTGTTTCAGGTTATAGATAGGCAGCCCGGGCATTTTCATAGCTTTTTGACTAATGACATGGAATTAACATTGTTCTGCTGCTAATTTGTTTTTCTTAGTTTTTGTTTAATTTCAGTACTGCTTTGTTTAATTCAGTTTTGCTCATTTGCTTCAGTAGTTAAATTTAGATATATTAAACTGCTCATAACATCTTCAGTTGCCTCCGAAAGCCACAGCTGGACTGATGGCGAGGGATTGTATTATGAAATGTGTAGTTTGATATTAGTTTCTTTTCTGCAAATTTAGATATATTAAACTGCTCATAACATCTTCAGTTGCCTCCGAAAGCCACAGCTGGACTGATGGTGAGGGATTGTATTATGAAATGTGTAGTTTAGTATTAGTTTCCTTTCTGTAAATTTAGATATATTAAACTGCTCATAACATCTTCAGTTGCCTCTGAAAGCCACAGCTGGACTGATGGTGAGGGATTGTATTATGAAATGTGTAGTTTGGTATTAGTTTCCTTTCTACAAATTTAGATATATTAAATTGTGCATGACATCTTCAGTTACCTCCGAAAGCCACAGCTGGACTGATGGTGAGGGATTGAATTATGAATGTATGGTTTGATATTAGTTTAATTTCTGCAAGTTAGATATCAGTTACTCAAGTTGTTTATGGTTACTTCCGAAAATCATAGCTGGACTAATGATGAGGGATCAGAAGACAAGTTGATGTAAATTGATTTAGATTTACTTTATTGCAAATTTTGGATTTCTTTCAGCATAATTTATTTTGTGTTTAGACAGCAGCAAGAATAGTTTGGTTTCATGCTCACTAGTTCACTGTTTTGATTTATTAGACTAGCAGCACCTTTTCATTTCAGCAGCACATTTTCATTCCTTTCAAGTTTTGTCATTGTAATTTTCAAATTCCTTTTTAAGTTTCAATTTGGTAAATCATTATAGAGGATATCATTTCCTTGAAAAAACATAACCATACTTGTTTTCATTTTAGAATTTCCATTTCATCTTAGAAAACCAAAAACGACAAAAAGTTAAGAAATAGGTTATCTTGCACATATAGTGCGCCGCACTTCATCAGCTTACGAATCCCGGATTGAAAAATTAAATGCAGCAATTTAGGACACACTAAATTGGCCAAACATTTTGGCGCCGTTGCCGGGGAAGTGTAACTAGGTAGCCAATTTCTTAAAAAAAAAAACACAAAATCATAAAAGAAGGGGAAACTTGATGACTTCTTGAAGTATGCTCTCCTCTTGCACCTAGTGTGATCTGGAGGATCAGAAAAGAGAGTTATTGGTTTAGTAATTTCTTAAGTATGCTCTCTTCTTGCACCTAGTGTGACCTGGAAGATCAGAAAGAGAATTATTAGCCCAACTTTTTTAAAAAAATAAAAAATAAAAAATAAAAAATGACATGCATAGAGCAAGAGATTCTAGGGGAAGGTTTATAGCTAAAGCCAAGAGTTCGATTTTCACAACTCCATCTTCTTCAAGGCATAGACCAGATTCACCGCCATCTACCCCTAGCCTTAAGATTTTTGGAACTCAAGGAGTAGCTGAATTAGAGGATTCTCCTATACCATCTACTAAATCCCATTTAGAAAACAAAGAGACTCTCTCTCATCCTCCCTTGGTAGAATAACTAGAGGACTTTAAGGACTCTAAAGAAACTATCATGGCAGAGGAAGTAATAGATGGAGGTAGAGGTAGAGGTAGAAGAGGAGGAAACAATGGAGACAACAATGGTGAAGGAAATAATGGTAGAAATAGGGAAAGAGTCAACTTGTTTGGATTCCCTATAGTTGATGAGGAAACTCATGCAACAATGAAAAATATCTCACCATCTGTCCTCCCTAACTTTTATGGATTGCAAAGTGAGGATCCTGAAACATTTCTGTTTGAGTTTGAAGTTGTGTGCCGAACCTATGACTATATGGAAGACTCTAAAAAACTCAAACTGTTTCCTTCAACTTTGAAGGGATCTGCTTTGAAATGGTTCATGGGATTAGCCACTCAATCTATTAGGACTTGGAATGATATGAAACAAAATTTTTTGGATAGATACTTGGAATATTGTATGCCCTCCAATCACAAGGATGAGGTATTCAAAATGATGCAAAAAGAAGATGAAAATTTGGAAGACTTACTTGAAAGATTTCAATACAACTTGAAAAGAGCAAAGATGAGAAACTTAGATGATGAAACCTTGAAAGCCCTCATATTAAAAGCCATTAGAGATGAATGGATATATATTTTAAACATGATGGGGAAAGGAGACATTTCTCAACTCCCACTTCGTGACATAACAGAACTATGTGTCCATCTCTCAAGGGGAAAATCTAAAACAGGAAAAGGGCCTAGGGATCCTTCTCTTATTAGGGCTAAAAAATCTGCAACTGGATCAGTAAGTAGGGCAGAGATTGGTAACATGCTTGATGAGTTCAGAACTGATATCTTAGGGAGCCTTAGTGAACAACTAGACACCCTTAAAATCCAAAACAAGCAGAAAGCATAAACATATGCTTTAGCCATATTTTGTCCGAAATGTAGGAAGAAACATGCTTTAAGGGAATGTTCCTTGGATGCAAAAGTTGTAGAAACATGTATGATTTGCTCAGAGAATCATGAGATCAAGGATTGTCCTTCAATTCCTGGACTCAAAGCTGTCTTTCAATAAGACCCAAATTCAGTAGAATCTCTCTGTTTTGTTGCAAGGAGACCTTGGCAGGGACAACAAACTCAAGGGTTTAACAACCCTATGAATTTTCAAACCCCACCAAGTTGGAATCCTTGGCAACAACCTTGGCCCCAACATCAGAATCCATATCAGCCATGGGTACAAGGGATGCAAAATCCTTATGGGAGATTTGCTCAATTTTATCAATATCCTCCATCTTTTCAAAATCAACAAGCTCCACAACTTCAAAACCCAAATCCACAACTTTCATTTCCATTTCCACAACAACAACCTTCTCAACAAAATCCAAATCCTCAACTCATGCTCCCATACCAACAAAAGACAAATCAACTTCCAGCTCAGCCATTGCCAAATCCTAATAATAAGAATCCTCAAAATACTTACATGGTAGAAGGACAACAATTTCCTACCTATATGATTGTTCCTCTCAACGATGTACAACTCAGATCTGGTAGAGTTTTAGAAAAACCTTCTATAGATATCCAAGAGCAAGATACCTCTGAGGAGGACTCTCTTGAAGTCAATAAGGGTTCTGAGGAAGAATCTCTTCAAAATTCAAGTATTCAAAAAGAAAAAGAAAAGACAACACCCACAACTCCTATAGTTGAGCAACCTGCATCTTTATCTACACCTCCTTTTCCCGAAAGACTACAAATTGACAAGGGGGTGGAAAAACAAATTTTGTTGCCTAACTATGACTTTCTAGATGAATTGAAGAATGTTTGTATCAAGATTCCCTTGCTACAAGCCATTCGAGATATTCCTATTCTAGCAAAAACAATAAAGGAGTTGAGTTTCAAAAGACCAGGAAGGAAACTAAAAGACACAAGAAGAATCCACCTGGTAGGAAAAATTGCAGATATTATGATGGGAAAAATTACCATGCAGAAGTATGTAGATCCAGGAAGTCCAATTGTCAAGACACATATAAATGGGATAGAAATTCCAAACACATCGATTGACTTAGGGGCTGCTATCAACATTATGAGTAGACAGACTATGGACCAGCTAAAACTTCCTAACCTTCTTTTTACACCTACTTTACTGCAACTTGCAGATCGATCAATTATCAAACCAGATGGTGTATTAGAAGATATTTTAGTCTCCTTAGATTCTTGGAAATATCCAGTAGATTTTATGATTTTGACTCCCAAGAGTAATCTAGGAGGGCACCCACTTATCTTAGGAAGACCTTGGCTAGCCACAGCTGATGCTTTTATTAGTTGTAGATCTGGGGACATGTACATTTCTAATGGTAATTCGACAAAGAAATTCAATTTGTATCCTCCAGCAAGAGCAATCACAGAAGTAGGAGACAATGAATGGGTTGATGATGAGGACACTATACAACCTGTCTTTACCATTTCTGAGATCAGTGAGGATAGTCAAATTCTGAACACATTAGAAAATTTTGAGACATCTTCATAATATGACCCCACACAATTTCAGTTGGAATCTGACATAGAATATTTATCATCAAGACAAATGTCTCTTTACTCTATGGAAGAGTTTGGTAGTTCTACCATTGAGATTTTTCTAGGAAAAACACTGAATATCAACAAACATTTGGAAGAATCACAACAAGAAGAACTAACCAAAATCTTGCAAAAACATTCTACTGCATTTGCATGGGAGTATACTGACATGAAAGGTATTGATCCTAAGACTTGCATCCATCACATCTATATTGAGGAAAACAGTAGACCAATCAGACAACCTCAAAGAAGGATGAATCAAAATCTTAGGGAGATAGTGAAAGAAGAGCTCCAAAAACTTCTCAATGTAAACTTCATTTATCCAATTTCAGATAGCCGATGGGTTTCTCCTTTGGTTATAGCACCTAAAAAAATGGTAAATGGAGGGTATGCATTGATTACAGGGAATTGAACAAAGCAACTTTGAAGGATCACTTTCCTTTGCCTTTTATCGATCAGGTATTAGATACATTAGCAGGTAAAAAGTACTTTTCATTTTTGGATGGTTTTAGTGGCTATAATCAAATTCAGGTAGCACCTGAAGATCAAGATAAGACCACATTTACTTGTCCATTGGGAAATTTTGCCTACCGAGTGCTTCCTTTTGGGTTATGTAATGCACCTGCAACATTCCAAAGAGCAGTACTAGGAATTTTTTCTGATCTAATCCATGATTGTGTAGAGGTTTATATGGATGATTTTACAGTTTATGGTAATTTATTTGAAGAGGCATTAGAAAATTTGGAAAAAGTTCTTATAAGATGTAAAGAAACAAACCTTTCGTTAAGCCATGAAAAATGCTTTATGATGTTTACTGAAGGGATTGTTTTAGGACATCATATTTCGGGAGATGGGATTAAGGTTGATAGATCAAAAGTTGAAGTCATCTCCAAGTTTCCTATTCCAAATTGTCAAAGAGATGTTAGAAGTTTTCTAGGATTTACTGGTTACTATAGAAGATTTATAGAAAAATTCACTAAAATAGCATCTCCACTCTTTAAATTGCTTACAAAAGACTGTGAATTTAAATGGGATCCTGATTGTCAATCAGCCTTTGAAACTTTGAAAACAAGAATATCTGAAGCACCTATCTTGAGAGGACCAAATTGGAAACTCCCTTTCCATATTTCTACAGATGCTTCAAATACATCTCTAGGAGCTGTGTTGGGTCAAAAAGACTTAGTTCCTTATGCCATTTATTATACCAGTAAAAATTTGACTCCCACAGAGTTGAACTATACTGTGACTGAAAAAGAGTTTTTAGCTGTTGTTCATGCAATTAATAAGTTTAGACATTATATAACAAGCTATGAAACTTTTATTCATACTGACCATTCTGCAATTAGATATTTGATGAACAAACCTGTTACTAATGGCAGAGTGACAAGATGGCTTTTACTTTTGCAAGAATTCAATATTATTGTGTTGGATAGACCAGGAAAACAGAATACAGTAGCTGATTTCTTGTCTAGAATTCAGAATACTAAAGAAGATTCTCCTGTAGAGGATAAGTTTCCTGATGAATACTTGTTTGCAGTAACTATTAAAACTCCTTGGTATGCAGATATTGCTAACTATTTGGTTACATGGAAACTACCTTCACATTTATTTCCAAGTGAAAAACGAAAAATTATTCAAGAGAGTTCAAAATATTCATGGATTTCTAACGAATTGTTTAAAACAGGGCCAGATCTTGTGTTCAGAAGATGTGTCAGGGAAGATGAAATGCCTGATATTCTTAAGGCATGTCATGATGAACCATGCGGCGGACACTTTGCAGACAAAAGGACGGCCTATAAAATCCTTTCTTTAGGATATTATTGGCCTTCCCTCTTCAAATATGCAAAACAATATGTCAAAAGGTGTGACAGCTGCCAAAGAGTAGGGAAACCTACCCTTTCAAGTGAAATGCCATTGCAAACACAGGTACTCATTGAACCCTTTGAAAAATGGGCTTTAGATTTCACTGGACCTATTAATCCACCATCCAAGCAAAAGAAGTATATATTGGTTTGTACTGATTATGTTACTAAATGGGTAGAAGCCAAAGCATTACTATCTGCTACTGAAAATTCAGTTGTTCATTTTCTTTATGAGGATATTTTTACTCGCTTTGGTGTTCCAAGAGAAATTGTGACAGATCAAGGGAGCCAATTCACATCAAATTTGGTGGAGAAGTTGATGGAAGAATACAAAATCAAGCACATAAGATCTACTCCTTACCATCCACAAGCAAATGGTCAAGTGGAGTCCACAAACAAAGTTCTTGAAAGTATCATCACCAAAACTGTTCATCTACATAGAAGAGATTGGGCAGAAAGGCTTCCTGAAGCCTTATGGGCCTACAAAACTACATGGAGAAATACAACAGGACATTCTCCCTATGAACTTGTTTATGGGAAAGAAGTCTTGCTCCCCATTGAGTTCCAAGTCAAGACCTTCAAGATAGCAGTTCAGTTGGGGATGGACTTATCAGAAGCCCAAAAGCATAGAATAGAGCAGTTGAATGAGCTAGATGAGATCAAACAAGAAGCAATTTTAAGAACTGATCTAGTTCAATATCAAAGAGCTAAATGGCATGACAAGTACATCAAAGAGAAGAAGTTTCAAGAAGGAGATTGGGCATTGTTATTTGATTCCAAGTTTAAATATTTCCAAGGAAAATTTCAGACTCATTGGCTTGGGCCATATGAGACTGACAAGATCTTTAACAATGGAGCGGTAAGAATCAAGACCATTGATGAGTTTCAAACTCCTCTTATTGTGAATGGCCATAGATTGAAAGTTTATCATAAGCCACTCTCAAAAGAGGATTTTGTCAAAATGTTTCAAGAAAGTTCTGCAATCAGGCTGGTACAGAAGAATTCTTCTTCTCCACCAACCTAGTTCTTTTGTTTTTCAGTTTAAAAATAAAAAATAAAAAAAATAAAAAAAATGGTATAAGCCTGAAAACCAATCATCGATTGGCAGTATTATACATAAAATATAGGGTGAAAATCAGGAACACCTGACACCAAAAAAAAATCTCTCTTTCATTTCACAAATTTTGTGACCATTCACTCCATTCCATTCCACTTCATTCCATTTCATTTCACTTCATCTCACTCCATTCCACTTCATTTTACCCATTTCATTCCATTTCATCAATAAAAATCTTTTTCATGACCATTTCCATCTGGTCATTTGTCATCTGTTCATCTCCATTCATTCAAGTAATAGCTGTGTCAGTTTCCGCAGCTGACATCTGTTTCCGCAGCTGACTCCAGTTTCCGCAGCCAGAAGCAGATTCCGCAGCTACTACTCTGTTTTCAAAAGAATGTACAGTCAGATGTTATTTCCATAATCATGAAATAAAATGCAGGTGAGAGGATCAAAAATGAAGACATGGAGCATTCAAGACACCAATGAAGAGCAATTAGTTGAAGACCAAGGGAAAAGGCAAAGATTCTAAAGGTATGAATAAAATTTATTTCAAATAGCATTGAAAAACACATTTTTATATAGTTCTGAACCATGAGCTCCATCCATTATGTGCAATGATTATATTGACAATTCCGTAACCTTTCACGATCTCCATATTACCCTCTCGCATTCATTCTCAAACGGTTCCATAATTAAACCCCCGATCTTCACTCATGTTCCAATATCCCACCGGTGACAATGAGACGTATTTGATTTGACCACGGACTCTTACAGCCGCATAAATCCATAACCGTTGTTGAAACGTGCTCATATTTATTGTGCAGCCACCAAAATTCAAAATGCTGCCGGATGTGTTATACTCTGTTAATCTCTCTGTCGTGTCTCTGTCGTGCTTACAAAACCCCACTCTGTTCTGTCTCACTCCATTTCGTTCATTGTGCTCATTCCCATTCTCTGATATTTACCCACAGTCATTGCGCTTATCTCTGTGCATTCAACCGTTCTATTTCCATTTGAACCCTCACGCAGGCAAATTTGTGAAGAGCAGAAAGAAAAAATGGGTAAATTACTAAGAGCAGAACCGGAAGGACCTAAGTTTATGGAGGGATATCCGCAAGTAAAGGATATATTGAAGAAAGCAAATTGGCTGCGGTTTATCCAAAAATTTAGAGGTTATCATAAAGAAGTCACAAAAGCATTCGCAAGGTTGTTTAATGGCTTGGAAGCAGAGATTGGAGACCTTAAGTTTGCGGTCAATGAAGCATCTATAGCAACAGCCACGGAACTTCTTCAAGAGGGTGAGCGTTGGTTTAAAAATAAAAGCATCAGTGATGAAGCATGGAGAACAATCTTACGAAATCAAGGTATGGACATAACTGTTTTTAAAAGAGGAATTCCTGTGCATGCATTGAAAGAGGAATGGGCTACTTTGCTGCTAGTTGTTTAGAAATTTATTACATGTGAAGGCCGTTTTGGGTCCATGTATATGTACCATACCAGGTTACTGATGAATTTTCTAGAGAATCAAACTCTCAATCTCCCATATTTTCTATTCAATAGTTTGAAGAAAATGTCCGTGACTGTTCAGAAACATTTAGGAGATGTAGAACCCCATCTATATCACCACGGCCTTGTAAAAATTTTGATTGAAAAAGAGTTAAAGGAAAATAAAGACACATGGGAACAATTTCTGGTTAGAAATTTCTTTGAGGAACCTCAGGAAATTCCTGAAGGTAGTACAACGAGAAGGAGTAGAAGAAAATAAATAAATAAATGATGAAACCCAAATTACTCCTATTCAAGAAATTCCTGAAGGTAGCACAACAAGAAGTAGGAGAAAAAGAACAATTGATGAAATTCAAAATACTCCTACTACTACAATTGAAAGAACTGATAGGGAAGAGAGACTGTCAAAGAGGAAGAAGAAAGAAATCAAGGGTAAGAAGCCAATAATACCAAAAGAGAGAAAAACTATTGAGGCTATACATAAAACTCCTTCTTCTGAAGAAGAAGATAATCAAGTGTTATCTGAAAGACTAGTTTATCTTCAAAAACAATCCTCTATGGCCAAGAAGACAGAGAAAGGAAAACAAAAACAAAAGGATAGTGCACCACAACGTGTGAGAAGAAGCAACAGACTTAAAGGGAAATTGAGGAAAACGCAAATGAAGGGTCCTCATTTCATTGATTTGGGAGAGGAAACATCTGAACAGTCCCCATCTGACCATAGTCCATCTCAGTCAGTTAGTGAACCTGGTTCATTTCATTCTCAGTCAGACATTGAACATACTCCATCTCATTCTCAACAAGATGTTGATGTGAGCCATTCTCAGCGAGATTTTGAAGATAACTCTCCTTCACGGCATTTTGGAAATAGCCCAACAAAAATGACACCTGAAATAGACCCCAAGCAGCAGGAAGTATATGAATATATAGAATCTTTGGAAAAGGCAGCTACAGGTCCCAGTACTTCGACCATCCAGCCTCACACAGTACAGGATGATTTAGTCCAAACACTAAAACAGGAAGTCTTTGAGCTAGAGCTTTTAAATAGACACATCAAAAATGAAAATGAGACATTGAAGGAACAAGGCAAACT
Organism: Pinus albicaulis; assembly: GCA_034641835.2. NCBI lineage: Eukaryota > Viridiplantae > Streptophyta > Pinopsida > Pinales > Pinaceae > Pinus > Pinus albicaulis. Next base: position 418,924,284 of record CM076570.1, on the reverse strand, counting down.
GGACAAAATCATCCATGATAATACCATGCTACATCTGGGAATATGGCAGAAGAAGAACAAGAAATTGAAAAGGAAATGTCAGAAGTTAAGCAGAGCACTGGTTAATATCAAATTTAGGTGCTTAATGAAGAAACCCAGAATGTTGGCAGCACCAAGGAAGAGGAGGAGAGGATTGGATGTGTTAGCTGAAGTGTCAAGGCATATGAACTAAGGAAGGAATATCAAAATTTTGGTTGCATGAGGACATGCAACACCTTCACAGTGGGGGTATGTTGAGTCTCAATTCTGCATCTTTTCCATACACTTTTCTATACCTTTTTCACTCACCTGAACCTCCCAAACTGTCAATATCATTGTATGTTAATTGAAAAAGAGCATCTAACATGGTTTTTAACTATATTTTTGTGTCTGCTGTTTGATTTAGATTTTGTTCATTTAGCTGCGGAATCTTACCACTTTCCGCAGCTACTGCAACTTTTCGCAGCTATTTTGTGAAACTCTATGTTACAGGTGTCTACAGGAAAAATGAGCCACATGGGCAAGTCAGAAATAATGTGGACATGGTTCGTGTCCTATTGGTTCGAGAAAACTCATCTAAAGAAGCCGCGGTCAAAGGCGTCCACATGGAAGTCAACCATAGAGTCTCACGGTGACAGGACTCTGTTCCGTGTCACGTGAAGGTTCATATGGCCGTTTCTGAGTTGCGGAGGACAAGTCGACATCTGTACATGGCTCCATAGCCGAATTCAAGCATCCACTCATAGATTTACTTTCCAACACGGCCATGATCCTAGATCCGTGGATGTAATGGTCTACGTGTTCTCCACCAGCATAAACTTTAGGAGACAGTCATATTTCTTTTGTTATATATAACGCGTTTGCATACGCATATAGAGTTAGTCTCGATTAGTCTCTGTTAGTTTTTATTAAGTCTACTCTGTAATGTAATTACGCTGCCTTTGTGCCGTAATACTACCATACTGTTATGATTGCATTTTAATATAAGAAGACTCTGTTTTCCAACGTAATTCGTACTTGAAGATCGTTGCCAAGGCTGGTGTAGAGGGCCCCTGCTCAGCTAAGGTTTTGTGCATTAGTGTATAGTTCTTATTTCATTTCTTTAAATCTCATTGTGCCATAATCCATTCACATGTTTATACATTGCATTTTTCATGATACATATGCTTCATTTCTGTTTATAAACTTTCATGCTTTCCATTTCACTTATGTCCTTCATGTTTTATGTTATTAATCACTGATCAGTGTTCTTGTTTCAGGTTATAGATAGGCAGCCCGGGCATTTTCATAGCTTTTTGACTAATGACATGGAATTAACATTGTTCTGCTGCTAATTTGTTTTTCTTAGTTTTTGTTTAATTTCAGTACTGCTTTGTTTAATTCAGTTTTGCTCATTTGCTTCAGTAGTTAAATTTAGATATATTAAACTGCTCATAACATCTTCAGTTGCCTCCGAAAGCCACAGCTGGACTGATGGTGAGGGATTGTATTATGAAATGTGTAGTTTGGTATTAGTTTTCTTTCTGCAAATTTAGATATATTGAACTGCTCATAACATCTTCAGTTGCCTCCGAAAGCCACAGCTGGACTGATGGTGAGGGATTGTATTATGAAATGTGTAGTTTAGTATTAGTTTTCTTTCTACAAATTTAGATATATTGAACTGCTCATAACATCTTCAGTTGCCTCCGAAAGCCACAGCTGGACTGATGGTGAGGGATTGTATTATGAAATGTGTAGTTTGGTATTAGTTTCCTTTCCGCAAGTTAGAAATATTAAATTGTGCATGACATCTTCAGTTACCTCCGAAAGCCACAGCTGGACTGATGGTGAGGGATTGAATTATGAATGTATGGTTTGATATTAGTTTACTTTCTGCAAATTAGATATCATTTACTCAAGTTGTTTATGGTTACTTCCGAAAATCATAGCTGGACTAATGATGAGGGATCAGAAGACAAGTTGATGTAAATTGATTTAGATTTACTTTATTGCAACTTTTGGATTTCTTTGAGCATAATTTATTTTGTGTTTAGACAACATCAAGAATCTTTTGGTTTCATGCTCACTAGTTCACTATTTTGATTTATTAGACTAGCAGCACCTTTTCATTTCAGCAACACATTTTCATTCCTTTCAAGTTTTGTCATTGTAATTTTCAAATTCCTTTTTAAGTTTCAAGTTGGTAAATCATTATAGAGGATATCATTTCCTTGAACAAACATAACCATACTTGTTTTCATTTTAGAATTCCATTTCATCTTAGAAAACCAAAAACGAAAAAAAGTTAAGAAATAGGTTATCTTGCACATATAGTGCGCCGCACTTCATCAGCTTACGAATCCCGGATTGACAAATTAAATGCAGCAATTTGGGTCACACTAAATTGACCAAACAATAGCAGAAGCCAAAAGAACCTCATTTCAGCAGAGGTCGTGAAGCAGCTCGGCCTATTGACCACAACACACCCACAACCGTATACCATCAGGTGGCTTCACCCAGGAAGATATCTCTGTGTTAGCCAACAGTGTCACCTTTCGTACAAAATCAAGCCCTTCACAGATGAATTATTGTGTGATGTTTCTCCTCTTGACGTGCATGATGTATTATTAGGCCAACCATACTTATGGAAGTGACATGCTGTGTATAAGCCTAGGCCTCGTTTTGTTATTATTGCTTTGGGAAATAAGTTGTACAAGATACCGGAGGTATTATAGCCTTCCACCATCTCTTTGAGTACTGCAAAGAAATGTAGTAATATTATTTCCCAAACCAGGAAATTTGTTTTCATTATGATTTTCCCATAGGGAAAGAAGAAGATTGTGGTTGCAACCTCCAAACAGGGCTCCCCTTTGCGGTAGCAACAAATGGACAAAGACGTGGAGGATTACAAGGACATTTTGTCTTAATCCACAAGGGTTCCTCCAAACTATAAGGCCAAGCACTCCATTGATCTAACCCCAGCCTCACCGCTGCCTAATGGGATGATCTATCGATGTTCTGTTATGGAGAATGATGAAATCAAGAGGCAGATCCAAGAGGTATTGCGGAAAGGGAACATCAGGACAAGCTCCTCAAATGTAATTTCTAAGGATGATAAAGAAACCAGATTTATTGAATGCATCTAGCACGTCTACCAGCAGGTCCACGATATCTTGGAGAAATCCAATGCCAAGTACAAGCAACGACATGATCAACTTCGGGTGCCACACAAGTTCCAAGTGGGCAAAAAAATTTGTTTGAATTTGTAGAAATAATGCTTAACCAAAGCTCATCGAAAGTTAACACCACTCCAATATGGGCCTTACATCATTATCAAGGCTATGGTAGACAATACATTTAAGCTATGCATTCCCCCATTCCTTGGCCGACAACCAATGTGCAATGTGGATCGCCTTTGACCATACTTTCCACCATTACTGGACACATCCGACATTTCATATCTAATGGAGGAACTCAACTCAATGGGGACCATTACTTCCTAATGGGGGAGGAATGATCCAAGTGGATATTGGTGGGCACCCACCTATTCGACTTAGACCCCCACCATTCTTTCTTTCAGTTTCCTTAATTGTCGCACAAGTTACTATTTTTGGCAGTTTTCAGGTCCTGAACTTTCAGAGCCATTTTGAGGCCCTAAACGACATTTTTTGGGAAAAATGTGACTAACATAGGTCACTTGAAATTTTTATTCCTCGGATAGATATTTCTAATGAGGTATTGTTCGTGTCAAATGAAGATCGTATGCCAAAGTTATGTCCCCGGGAAGTTGATGTACCAATTTACCCAAACGGGGCCCATAATTTTGGCGCTTCATCTCCTAGGGTTAAGTTTTTTTATGTTTAGGGTTTGCTCATGTTGTTAAATAATAAAAATTCCCTTGAGCCTAATTTTAACATAGTTCAGAGGCATGTAGCTGCCACATCTCTTCTCAGAGATAAACTACCATTGCCCTAGCAAGATCATAATCGATTAACCCTGGATTAGAAACCCTAATCGATTAACCCTAGATTAGAACATAACCATAGTTCCCTTGACAAGATCTTCAAAATACCACGAGAAAAACCATCATGCCCAAAACCAGGTGCACACACCATGAGGAAAACCATGAGTGGGTCTACCCACCATCCTTGGGTCTTCCCCCCATCCTTGGGTCCATATAACCATTATTGGCTCTGCTTAAAAAGTATTTTGGTGGACCCAATAATGGTTGGACGAACCCAAGGATGGTCGGCGGAGCCACCATGGTTTTGGGCATGATGGTTTTTCCCATGGTATTTTACCTGCAAAAAATTCTTAAAAACATAAAAAGATACAATGACAAGAACATAAAAATATACACAATTATTTTCTCCTTAAATCCAAAACCACGAAAAACATATTGATTTTTCATTATTTTCCTTTCAATGTTACAATGCATTATAGACATGTGAAGCATTCATAAATCCCAATCCATTAACCTTTGATCATAGCATAACCATAGTGTCCTCGAATGGACCTGGAATTTTTTTGGTGGACCCAATAATGGTTGGGCGTACCCAAGGATGGTGAATGTAACCACGCATGGTTTTGGGAATGGTGGTTTTTCCCATGGTATTTTATAGATCCAATCAAGGAAACTGTGGTTATGCTCTAATCCAGGGTTAATGGATTGGGGTTTATGAATGCTTCATGATGTATATAATGCATTGTATCATTCAAAAGAAAATAATTGTTGAGCATAACATTGGCATTGATGTCAAATGAGAAGGGAAAATAGATGCATGGTGTGTCTAGCTCAAGGGGAGTCCCACAGTTGCTGCATTATTTAGTACATAATCATCATAGTAACATGTTTAATGAATAAGCTAAAATAATATATCTTTTATGGCTAGGGATTCCCAGGCTTTGAAGGCATTTATTCCTTATGATTTTAGCTCAGATTCTCTTAGAGATAGCATAGTTGGATAGTAGTCAACCTAAGAGCATTCCAACAGTATATTGAAGTATGCAAATGAACTCTTGGATCAAAATTTATTTCCACTCAAATTTAGGTGCCCTAAAAGTCAAATGGGTAGAGCCAAAAGTGGTAGGAGGACCCTTTGGAGCATGATTAGCTTGACATTTTTTCCAAATGCGGCGAAGTTTCTTAGCATAGAAGCTAAGTGAAGGACTAGGCATATGTGCACAACCGTAGCAGGGAAAAAGAGCTTTTTGATTGGCCAGTAGGAGGTCCCACTTGACAGCTAAGTCTGCAGAATCTTCCTTGGAAGGTTCAAAGGAGAGTGCAAAGGGAACCACCATGATGATGCAACCCAAGGATGATGTCATCCCTGGGGGTGTACCCCAGAAGATTTTAAAGGGATGCGAAGGTGAAGTTTCAGGATGGAAGCATAGAAAAATTAAGGAAATTGTCGGGACCCCTATAAAAAATTAACAAAGTATTTCGTTGTAAAACAAAATGTCTGGGACCCTTTTATCTCTCCTCATGGCAGGCACGTGGCAACATTGTATTGGCTGGTGATGATGTCAACATGCTGTCAATGCAAGGGACACATGGCAAGCAGATTCAACATTTTTGGGTGGCCTAATGGGCCAAATCTGGGTGACATGTGTCACCACTCTAGAGGAGCCATGTAGCGATAATGACGCAAGCATGATGTCATATCACAGGTATGACATTGGAAGGTTTAAAAGGGGCATAGGAAGAAGCAACATGTTGACTAGGCACATGGATGGGGTGGAAGTTGTAGCAATGCACAAGTGATGAACAATGAGAGAAGAGAAGGAGGATCCCATTGGACATGTCATCCCACAAGGCTCATATCAGAGGAAATAAAAGGGTGCATAGAGTTTTGGCTGGGATACAAGTGTTGGGGAACATTAGAAAGGTAACACATAAGTGGCGACCGATGAGAGAAGAGCGAGAGGAACCCAAGAGACATGTAATCTCGTAAGGCTCATCTTGGACGAAATAAAAGGGTGCATATAATTTTGGCTGGGATACAAGTTTTGGGACACATCAGAAATATTGTAAAAAATAAAGAGACCAATGGGAGGAGGTGAAAGGTGACCCCACAAGACATGTCATCCTGTAGGGAAGACCCTAAAAGTCTTTAAAAGATGCAAACAAAAAGCGTCGGGGGCTAAAGTAAAGCATCAAGACTCATTTTTGTGGGGGCCTTGTGATCGTCGGTGCGAAAGGACTAACGTTTATGTTTAACCCCTTATGGCCTATAGTTCAAAGAGGGTCTCAAGAGCTATTTCACGGTGGCCATGTGTGTCACTGTGACCCGGGGCCTTTGGGTAGTTTTCAATGGAAAAGACATAGTGGGAAATAATCCAAAGGGCCCATGGGCTAATCATGATTAAAAAGACCTTGGGCTATGGGGTTCAAAGACATGGACGAGTCAACAACTCTTTGACAGGTTCCTCCATACTTAGATGTTATGCCAAAGTGGCCATTCGCCACAAATGGACCAAGTAGGCATTAAGCGGGTCGACAACTTTGGTGATAATCCTGCCACACTTGGAAATATGCCAAAAATGGCTATGGTCATAATTAGAGTTGGTAGATATTGGGCATCCAGGTAAATGCACATAGTGATTTTGGTGCAACTAATTAATGGTGACTGCAAATATTGTTGGTTCAAGGCAATAAGGACCACGATTTGTAGGGGTAGTAGTTGAATAAAAAAAACATGCTTGAGCTTTCTTGAACACTATAAATAATTAAATAGAAAATACAAATAGGTGCATAAGAAATGATTACAAAACAAGTATGCAATGCGTAGGTTAAAATCTAAGTACTATGACTAAATTAATATACACGGAGATCCTTGCTGTAGTGTGTAATTTGAGTGAGATTTAATTCTCAGTGTGGAGAAACACATAGGTGCCCATTATGATCTTTAATGCAGTTGCAATGGCCAAGAAATTCGATGTAACAACATCATGGAGAGCCATGATGAGTATGCTTCTGAACATAGTGTGAATGACAACAAAGACAACATTGTTCCCTGTGAAACAAAGGAATAAAACTAGGGATTGCAATTGTATAATTTGGGGGAATGCAACATTGTAGAGTGAAGATGGTGTGAGAAAATAGCAAAAGTGTTTGTGTGGCTAAGAGTTGATAGCTACATAGAGAAAGTGAGGGTCGATACCATAGATGAAAGTGAAGCAAAGTATGCAATCCAAAGAAGGATTATAGAGAAAAGTAGGTGTTGTGTGGAACAATTGACCAGGTTTTTATTTTTATTTTTATGCATTTGTATAGGCCTCTATTTTCAGTTTGAAAATTGTATGAAAATCAAAACAATTGGCTAAAGAAAGTAGTGGCATACATTCATAAGAGGTTGGTGCCTATTTTCAAGTAGTTGCTTGCTATCTTAAAGGGGGTTGGGGCCTCCTATGAGTGGGTGCTCAAAAACAATTTGATGTAATTAAGTAGGAGCTTAAATTACATCACAATAAAAAACAAATTGGTGGTTTTGTCCGTTTGGGTTTCCACATAAAAATACCCGTGTCAATATGTGCTTGTTGCTGAATTGATGGATTATATGTTCATGTGAATGGTTTACATTGTTGTACATGTATTGTATTAAGAATTCTCACATAATTAATTGACAAGAGTGAAAGAAAATTAACAATTAGGTTTAAAGTTTTAGAACCTCAATAATTACTGATTCACCCCACCTCTCAATAATTCCTTATTCCGACATTTAGTATCAGATCCATGGTTCCTTCAGGAAGAATTTAACCATTGGAAGGTAGATCTACAAGGAATCATGTATAGAGAAGAGATTCAAGATTCCTACTCAAGTAAGATACCATTATTTGATGGGACAAACTATTCCTTTTGGAAAGTTAGGATGGAAACCTATCTCATGTCTCTATTGGTAGATGTTTGGAGCTATGTGTTGGTATATTATGTAGTCCTTGTAGTCCCTCCTACAGATGTATATGGTAAAAATATTTATGGAAATAATTTTAAGGCCAAGAATTCCATTCTCTTCAGTCTTATTCAATATGAACTTGTAAAGGTTATGCACTGTAAGTCTCCTAAGGAAGTATGGGACAAACTCAATAAGAGTCATGAAGGAGATGAGAAATTCAAGCAAGCCAAACTTCAAACTTTCAAAATGACGTTTGAGAGATTAAGGATGAGTGAAGAAGAAAGTATAGCAAAGTATTTCCTCAGAGTTGATGAAGTATCTAGTATGTTTAGAGGACTTTGTGAAGCTATTGAAGAAGACATAATTGTCTATAAGGTATTAATATCTCTTCCTATGAGATTTAATGCCAAAGTCTCAGTCATTGAAGATATGAATGATCCGAAAAGTATCACAATGGAACAACTACTAGGTACTCTAAATTCCTATGATATGAGAGTATGAAAAGAGAATACCAAACCAAAGGAGGCAATTTTCAAGGTTTCCAAGATGGCTAAGGAGCATAAATGTCACCTATATTGCTCCGGCTGTGAATATGATTAGGAGTTGGCTCACTTTTACATGAAACTAAAATGTGGTTCAAGAAAGTATAAAGGGAAGCTTCCCTTAAAATTCTTTGATTGTGGAATAGTTGGACATTTTGAATCCAAGTGACCTTACAAAGAAAAGGAAAAATATCAAAATTTTAAAGACAAATCTCATAAACATCAAAAGAAGAATTTATTCAAGAATAAGGGGCTCTACTCCAAAGAGGATAACTCTACTCCAGAATTCGATAGCGAGGATTATTCAGAGGGCGATTCAAATGAATGTCTAATTATGACACTTGAATCTAAATACAAGAAACAAAATTTCACTGACTATGAAGAAGGAGTAGTGGACCTTTAAGGGAGTTCATTAGTGCTCTTGATGAGTTAAAGAAGGCCAAAAAAATGAATAAGAAATTAGAAGAGAAACTACTGCAAGCTAAATAAGGCATTTATAACACAAACAATGAAGAATTTGTTTATAAAAGAGAAAAAATTGAAGAATTCATTAAAAGTAATGAGAAATTATCTCTCCTATTATAATAAAAACAGAAAACATGTGAGAATCTAGAGGAGGAGAATGGGATATTTAAGCAGGATCTGATCAAGAAAAAGGAGGAGATGATATCATAAACATGTAAAGGGGATATTCTATCCCTTGGAAAGTCAAGTTAGAGGAAGAAAAATGAAAGGAACAAGTTATAAATGACTTTATTCTTGAATGGAAAGAGAATTGTCATAGTCTAGAGGCCAAATTTTTCTACTTGAGAGAAGATATTGTAATATTAGAGATAGGAAAGGATCTGGATACAAAGTTTTCTAAAGGGACAAGAAAGTTAAACCATATTCTAAGCGTTCAAATGTCCTAAGAAAACAAGTTAGGCCTGGGATATTCTGGTTCATAGGAGTCTTCTATGAGAAAGACGAGATTTAGGTCTGTTAGAGTTGAAGAACCTCAAAGCTATGTGAAGGTGATTCAAGGAAGAATCAATGAAAATAAAGAGAAAGCAAGCTAGAGAGACACCCAACATAGAAAATATAATTCTAACTTCTCAAAGGACTCATACTAGATAAAAATGAACCAAACAACAAGACAACAGAGGTACCTGCAACAAATCCAAACTAGTAAAATATCCAATTTCAGATACCCTAACCTATTTTATTGACATTACTATAAATTCCATATATTTGGACAAAAAGCTATTAATTGTAGAACAATAAAAGTTGAAAGAGATGAAAATTTAATATACAAAAATTATCATAATTTTACTTCTCATAACTCACTTCCCAGGAATAGGAAGTCAAATGCTTCAAATGTAATAATTTTGGGCATAAGGCTAGTGAGTGCAGAAGAAGTTTGAACATACTTCTAAATATCAGTTTTCTTAGCAACCAACCTTTACAAAATACAAGAAGAATTGGAAACACAAGACTGAAAAAATATGGAGCATGGACTTGCTTTGTCTACACATGATCAAGAAAATAGATGGTATGTGGATACTGGTTGTTCCAAGCACGTGACTGGGGATATGAGTAAATTCTTGTCTTTGAAAGAAAAGGATAGAGGAAATAATGTCACTTTCAGTAATAATGCTCCAACGAGAATTAAAGGTAAAGGTATAGTCAGTCTTGATGAAAATACTAAGGCTCAAAATGTGTTGTATGTAGAAGGTCTCAAACACAATTTTCTTAGTGTGAGTAAGATGTGTGATAATGGCTATAATGTGACTTTTCGATCCAAATATTGCGAAATCTGAAAGGAATAAAATGGAAAGCTAGTGGGAAAGACAACCAGGACTCACAACAATGTATATGTGTTTTATGACTCCAGGGTAAGCTGATACCTATGTAAGAAAAATCAAAACTGGCTGTGGCATAGGAGACTTGGTCATATAAAAATCAGCAAGATGGGAATAGTAAGAGTATTTCCAAGGTTGTTAAGGCTCAATGACTCAATCTGTGAGTCTTGTCAATTTGGTATGAAAACAAGGAATAAATTACAGACAAAGGAGATCTCCTCATCTAAACCTTTGGAGCTGATTCATACTCATATATGTGGCCCAACTAAAAAAAAAAGCCCAAGAGGAGAAAGACACTTTATTTTATTTATTGATGTTTTTACCATAGCCACATGGATAATTCTCTTGAAAGAGAAATTAAAATATTTGAAGAATTTCAAGATATTCAAATCTTTGGTTGAGAATGAGAAATATCTAAATATTAAATACCTAAGATCAGATATAGGTGGAGAATTCACTTTGAGAGAGTTTGAATATTATTATGAAGAGCATGCCATAAGGAGGTAGTACTTAGTGGCCAAACACCCACAAAAAAATGGAGTAGTATAGAGGAAGAACATAAAAATTCAAGAGATGGTCAAAGCTATGATGGATGAGGCAGATGTACCACACACCATCCGGGGAGAAGCATCACATGCAACAATGTATCTAGAAAATAGAACACAAATCAGGCCTAACGATGATAAGGCTCCCTATGGGCTGTGGAAAGGGATAAATGCATTAGTGAAACACTACAAGGTGTTTGGGAGAAAATGATAAATAAATGATAAAAATATTGGAAAGTTTGATCCTCGTGTTGATGAAGGTATGTTCCTTGCATACTCAGTCAAAAGTAAAAGCTACATATGATTCAACAAGAGAAAAAAAGAGTTGAAGGCTACATTCACATTGTAGTAGATGAAATATTGCCACAATCATTAGAGGAATTTTGAGGTCTAAAATGGGCCTCCTAAGGAAATAATAAAATAATAGCTAAACCAATAAAATATTATTTATGAATTTTCAATTCACTTTTTGCACCACAATCCATGTAACCATAGTTAAATTCAATTCAAAAGTTGTACAAAAATAAAATTAATAAAAAAACTGTATTGATGTGACTATAAATAAGAATGAGCTTTTCAAGAAAAAATCATTATCATTGAACAACTAATGCATTTGTCCTTTGTACTTAAATAACTTAAAATAAAATATAAATATAAATTTATAAATTATAAATTATATTATATATTATTAATTAAAATTTATATTATTTAAATTGTATAATAACATGTAATTAATATAGTATATAAAAATAATATAATATAATATAATAAATGTATAGGGATATGCATTGTTTCTTTCAAGAAATATGAAATGACTGTAGGTTTTAACCCTGAACAGAAATTATCTACACACGAATCTTATAACAGAAAATAAACAATAGCGAGAGCATAAAACATAAAACAGATAAACACAGAGATTTTCCCTGGATCCCAAATCGGGACGACCAGCTTGATTTTTCATTATATTCCTTTTAGTGTTACAACACATATATATACATGTCGAAGCATACATAAACCCCAATCCATTAACCCTGGATTAGAACATAACCGTAGTTCCCTTGACCGGATCTACAAAATATCAGGGGTCAAAAACCATCGTACCCCAAAAAACCATGTGCAAACTCATGCAAAAAACATGGGTGGGTCCGCTTATGAGTGGGACCGCATACCAAAAAAAAAAAATCGCTGGGGCGCTGCCCCGAACCCTGTCAAGGGGGGCTGCTGCCCCCCTGTGACCCCCCTGCTGTGCCTGGCACAACGTACAACGTGTGGGGCTAGTCGTGGAAAGAATATAACACATACCCAACATTCTCCCACTTTTTGTTTTCTTTCCATAGGGGGCCACAGGAGAGCTTAGTCATTGGGCCAATTCTTCAACACCCATTGTTTCTCTACACCAAGAGAACTTCTGAGTGCTCACAGACTTCATCAATGCATCTGCAACATTCTTCAAAGTGTCCACCTTTACCGGCAACACTCTTTTAGCCTCAACCATATCTCTAACAAAGTGATATTGAACATCAATGTGCTTTGTCTTTGAATGATAAGCAGGGTTCTTATCCAAGAAAATTGCACTTTGGCTATCATAGTCTATCCTTATAGCTTGCTGTACCAACCCCATACTTGAACACAATCTCTGCAACCAAACTGCTTCCTTGCTTGCATGAGTGGCTGCTATGTATTTTGCCTCTGTAGTTGAAAGCGCCACTACAGACTGTATTTTACTCATCCAACTGACTGCACCTCCAAATACGCTAAACACATACCCACTTATAGATCTTCTTTGGTCCGGATCTCCAACCTAGTCTGCATCAACAAAACCACAAATGTCCAACATTCTTTCCAATCCTAGTCTTCCCTGGTAGCACAAGCCATAATCACTAGTGCCACATAAATATCTGAAAACCCGCTTCACTGATGTCCAATGCTCCTTCCTTGGGTTTGACATAAACCTGCTCAATACTCCCACTGCATGTGCAATGTCTGGTCTAGTACAGACCATTGCATACATCAGGCTACCCACTGCACTTGCATATGGAACACGGGACATATACTCCTCCTCTTCTTGTGTCTTGGGACACTGTTCAGCAGACAGCTTTACACCTACAGGAATAGGAACATTCACCGGTTTACTATCCTGCATATTGAACCTCTGCAATATAGTCTCGACATACTTCCTCTGGTTTAACCAGAGCTTCCTCTTTGCCTGATCTCTCTTAATTTCCATGCCCAAAATATAGTTTGTGGCACCAAGATCCTTCATGTCGAATTTGGAGAACAGTTGGGTCTTCAAATCTTGGATAATTTCTTTGTCATTTCCAATCAACAACATATCATCCATATACAAGACCAAATAAATAACACGGTCACCAATTAATTTAAAATAAACACAGTGATCCTCCTTGCTTCTGGTGAAGCCAAGTCCCCGTATATAGGTATCAAATTTCTGATACCACATCCTTGGTGACTGTTTTAACCCATATAGAGACTTCTTCAACCTGCACACCAGTTCTTTCTTACCCTTCACCATAAAGCCTTCAGGTTGCTTCATGTAGATCTCCTCTTCTAGATCCCAGTGAAGAAATGTTGTCTTCACATCCATCTGTTCTATCTCAAAATCAAATGCAGCAGCAACAGATAAAATTAATCTAATAGAAGTAACTTTGGCAACAGGAGAGAAAATATCACCAAAATCAATTCCCGGCACCTGGGAATAACCTTTTGCTACCAACCGAGCTTTGTATTTCTCCACCTTGCCTTCTACATTCATCTTCTTCTTAAACACCCATTTGCTCCCAATGGGCTTCCTTCCAGCCGGTAACTCCACCAGATCCCATGCCTCATTTTTGTGCAAGGATGCCATTTCATAAACCATGGCCTCCTTCCAGAGTTTTCCATCCTCGGAATCTACTGCCTCCCTGACAGTTCTGGGATCATCATCAGTTATAGTTAAGGCAAAACCTGAACAGAAAGCAGATGGACTATACCTTTCTGGTTGCCTTCTTTCCCGAACTGATCTTCTCAAAGCTGGAGTTTGTGGCTCTTCATCTTCTGAGTCTTCTTCTATTGTAGAGTCTGATTCATCCTCCTTTAGCTCAAACTCTATCTTCTCGGGTTCCTTTGGTAGGACTTCATGTTTAACAACATCTTTCACTTCTCTAAACACCACATCTCGGTTGTACACAACCTTCCTTGTTTCTGGGTTCCAAAGCTTGTAACCCTTTAAACCATCCTTATACCCAATAAAGATGCACCTTTCAGATTTATTATCCAACTTGGTCCTTTTCTCCTTTGGAACATATACATATGCATCACATCCAAATACCCTTAGATGTGAAAGAAAGGGTTTCTTACCAGTCCATACCTCATGTGGAGTCTTATCCTCCAACGCTGATGAAGGTGATCTGTTAACTAAGTAACATGCAGTCTCCACTGCCTCTGCCCAGGATTCTTGTCCTAACCCGGTACCACTGAGCATGCTTCTTGCCTTTTCCATCAGTGTTCTGTTCATTCTTTCTGCAACTCCGTTTTGTTGAGGTGTGTATGGAGTAGTCTTCTGTCGTGCTATGCCACACTTCTTACAGAACTCTTCAAATTCCTTCTTGTAGAACTCCCCACCATAATCTTTCCTCGGTGCCTTTATCTTCTTCTCTGTCTGGTTTTCCACCAGAGCCTTAAATTCTTTAAATTTGTCAAAGACTTCATATTTCTTCCTTAAGAAATATATCCATGTATTCCTTGAGAATTCATCTATGAATGAAACATAGTACACGGACTTTCCCAGTGATGGAACTGACACAGGTCCAAACACATCACTGTGCACAAGTTCTAATATCTTGTTCGCCCTCTTAGCACCAGAAGGAAAACTAACTCGATTCTGCTTCCCATATACACAATTTTCACAAAAATAAAAATCCAGAGAGAAATTAGACATACCTTCTACCATACCATTTCTATGTAGTATCCGAAGGCCCTTCTCTCCAATATGTCCAAGCCTTTGATGCCATAGCATGGTCTTTTCTCCAAAGACAGCTAGGCTTTCCGCTCCACTTTCGGGAACCACAGAACTGTTGCACGGTAATACCGTTTTCTGCTTCCGCCATGTTGTACGGAAGTTCCGATTTGAACTCCCGTGTACGGTGCTCACCGAACCTGTCACCGGGCATCTTTCTCGAACACTGTTTTTACACCTGCATCATCCATCTTGCTTATAGAAATCAGATTTCTGGCCAATACAGGAATGTGCAGAATACCAGGAAGTGTTTTAATCCTTCCACCTTGTAGCTTCAGCTTGAACTTTCCACGTTCGATGATTTTGGCCTTCCTATCATCCCCTAGGAAGACATCACCATAATATTTCTCATACTTGCAGAACCACTCCCTATGGGGAGTGAAGTGAAAGGATGCACCTGAGTCAATCAACCATGACTCATGATCTACATGTGTATTTGAAGAAGAAGCCAAATACATATCCCCACCTTCATCTGAGGTGGTTTTTGCCTCTGCAGAAGGAGCATCATCAAATCCCTTTCCTTTCTCGGAAACTTTGGATACGTACTCCTTTTAATAGTGCCTTTCCTTTCATACATTTCAGCATACCTTTAAACTTTCCGGAAATTTACAAGCTCCCTCTAGGTCTGGATCTCCCACTAGAAACCTTATTCTTGTTTCTGTTCTAGGACCTTCCTCATACAGATAAGGCATCTCCATTCTAACCCTCCATATTTATCCATCTCATTTCCTCCGACAGCAAGGCTGAGACAATGTCATCAAAATTCAAGGTAGTTGTATTGCTACCTATTGCAATAACCAGACTGTCCCATGAGTCTGGTAGAGAACACAACAAACTGATGCACTTATCGTCATCTGAGATTTTAATATCAACAGATGACAACTGACTTACCACGGTATTGAAGGCGTTCAGATGCTCTGTCATCGAGTCTCCATCCTTCATTCTTAGGTTATACATCTTGTTTCGTAGGAACAACTTATTCACCAGAGACTTAGATTGGTACAAAGTACCAAGTTTTCCCCACAAATTCTTCACTGTAGCTTCCCCAGATACATTCAACAGTACTGAATCTGCGACACACAACCGTATTGTGCTCTTAGCCTTCCGATCCAGTTTCTTCCAGTCTTCATCTGACATTGCCATTGGTTTAGTACCTAGATCTACCACGATCCACTGATCTTTATCCACCAGCAGGTCCTCCATCTTGAGCTTCCACAACTCAAAACTATGACCATTAAATTTCTCGATCTCTATCTTTCCGTCGCTCGCCATCTTCTTTCTCCGCAAGAATCGATCCCGCAGTTCTCCCACTGAACAGGGTCTACCTCAGGCCCGAGCAAAAAACCCTCAGCAACAAAGGTGTCCCCTTGAAGCCGAAACAACTTTGATTCCAAATGTAGGTTTTAACCATGAACATAAATTATCTACACACGAATCTTATAACAGAAAATAAACAATAGCGAGAGCATAAAACATAAAACAGATAAACACATAGATTTTCCCCTGGATCCCAAATCGGGACGAACAGTTTGATTTTTCATTATTTTACTTTTAGTGTTATAAAACATATATATACATGCCTAAGAATACATAAACCCCAATCCATTAACCCTGGATTAGAACATAACCATAGTTCCCTTGATCGGATCTACAAAATACCAAGGGCCGAAAACCATCGTACCCAAAAACCATGTGCAAACTCACAAAACATGGGTGGGTCCGCCTATGAGTGGGTTCGCACACCAATTTTTTTTTCACTGGGGCGCTACCCCAGACCCCAACAGTGGGGGCTGCCTCCCCCATTGTGACCCCCCTGCTGCGCCCAACGCAACGTACAACGCATGGGGCTAGTCGTGGAAAGAATATAACACATACCCAACAATGACAATAATATATTTTTATTCAAAAAGTGTGAAATGAAATTTATTATGAGTAATTTACTTTTACTTTAAAATTACTTAGAGCACTACCATGATTAACCATGATTTTTTATCCACCATTGAGAATGTGACGAGTAAGTACCTCTAACTCAAGTAATGCCACCTCAACCATTAGGGATGATGTCATCCCCTAAAATGTGATTGGTTCTCATAAAGTGAATTTTGATTGTACATTTTCCTTAGGAGGCCCATGTTAGACCTAAAATTCCCCTAATTCTAAGCCATCCAAAAAAAAACGTGAACTCAGATAGAGAATTGATCTAGAGGATCAAAAAGTGATAAAAAATAAAATTGCTAAAAAACACCCGAAACTAGTGCAAGATCGTAGTGCTCGCTGTTCTGAATCTAACACCACTTGAATCACTGAAAACTGATATCATATGCTCAAGTTATGATGTTTCTATCCTTTGAATCAACAACTAAAATATTTGCAGGTGTGTTGATAGGCTTGCTGACTAGGAAATCCCTATTATTGATGTCATCATGCTGACTGGGCATACGACCGACAGAAGGACTAATGTGGGCTCGAAAAGTCTCTCGATGTTATTTTTCCACTTGGTCACATTTGATTGGGTGATGTCAATTTTGGAGGTCCAATTAGAGGTTTCCACGTGGCCCAACCAAAGGCCGCCACGTGGCACCTCAGGGTTGGATAATTTTTTTATGTTTTGGACCGCAGGCCTCGGCAGGGATAAAAAATGAGACCTACAACCTACAAACACTGAGCTCTACCACCATGGAATCAACATGAGTCTTAATATACTATAGCTCCAACTCATTGTTAAAGGGTTATATGTTATGCGTTTAGGGAGAGGGGCCAAGTGTTAGCTCTGTCCCCTGGTCGTAAGCACCCCATAAAAATGACAATGGATCAAAGGTAGGGCTCAGGGACCAACCACTGGCCCATGGTCACAAACCAACCCATAGGACTGAAGCACAAAGGTTAAGCGACTGGTGTAGGGGGTGGGCTGTAAGCCCTAGCCCCAGATTCTGTGGTATGTTATATGACCTCAGGTAGGTTTTAAACGGGTGGGGCAGAGCTTTATACCCTAGGCCCGATCCCATGGCACCACATATTACCATTGATAGAGGACTCAGGGCTACAATGATGGGGGTGGGATGTTAGCACAAAAGGGAATCAAACCCCACTCTTGGGTCACTATCCACAAGTGTACCAAGAGAGGGAAGAAGGATTTTAATTTTCCTATAAATTTCCACCATGAGAAGAAAAAAATGAGAACACATTATTATGCTGGCTAAATTTCCCATGAGAAAATTAGTAGTGTATGATTCAGAGTAGAAATAGAGTTAGAGTATTCCGTTGTTGGCCACCCAACAACTCCAATCCCTTAGGAGAAGAGAGAGGCCTTGTAGAACCATCTCAAGGGTAAAGCCCTCCTTGCATTGGGTCTTAGAGCTACATAGCTCTAAGGATCCTTTGGAAAGTGTGTAACATTCTACCTTTCTTTACTAATAATGGTAAATAAGAGGGGATTATTCCACTGTTTGTATTATTGTCTCATTTGGCTCATTTGAGCTTGTGTTTTTGTTTTATTATAGTTGTGTTTCTACTTCTTATTTGCAGCATACTATGTTCCATAATTTAGTGCGTTTTTATATATTGGCATATGTTCACTAACCTGCTAACCATATTTTCTACCTATGGCCATTGCTTGTAGGTTGCAACCATTCCTACCAAGCATCAGTGGTTTAGTACACTCGTGCACTAAACACACCATAACAGGATTGGTGACTCCACTTATTTTACCCTTTAGTTAAGTGTTTGTGATTTTGTAGGGCGTTCTCTCTGCTCAGGATTGTTGTTGGACTAGCTCTCCTCCTCCTCTTCTCCCCTCATTCACCCACTGCGAAGAGTTGTAGTTCAGGAGTTCTGGATTTTTTTATGTAGGAAAACCGTGCATAGTTTACATAGACAAACACGACGGTCCGTGCGTGTTCAGATCAGACCTGTGCGCAGAGTCACTGACCTGTGTTAGAAAATTCCACTCAGAAACCAAGGAACCTATTTTTCATTGGTTTTATTCAGTTTTCACAATTTTAAAGTGTTTGGAAACCCAGATAAAATATGCCAGCACTGTGTTTGGTGTCCCATGACTGTTAAGACAATATTTTAGCTGCGTTTTAGTCTTTCTAGTTGCATAGTTTTTAAACTTTATCTTCACAAAACTCACATAGTTTAATTAGGGGGAAAGTAAGTGGTGAAAATCCACCCATGCTATCTGAATAAACTTATTTTGTGAAAATAGACACCAAAACACATAGGTAATTAGCAAGGAGTAAGTGACTCATATCCACACATGCTTAGCTAGTTTCCATTTATTTTTTCCTAGTTGTAGAATTAATTTTAGTTAAAATTTTTGCACTAGGAATCGAGACCAGGACTAAAATTATCTTAGAGAGCAAGTAACCTCTGCTGCTCTTGCACCTTTTGGTGACCCTGGGCATGCATATGAACGCTCTCTTTTGATAATTTTCCATCTCCCTTTAGTCAAACATTTAGTTTAATAGGAAAAATTGTAAGCGACCCACTATCCTCACATCATTTGATTTTCAAAAAGAAAAATCAAAACACAGTTTAAATAGGGGGATGTGTAAAGGATCACCGCATATCCGCATCTTACACACTTTGTGCTTGTTCACTTTCTCACAGACATTGCCACACCATAAGAAAAGTAAGCTACGTTAAAACTAACCATAAGTGAACTCATTAAATCTCCCCAGAGGGGCCGCAAGATAATTAATAGTTCAGGTTAGGACCATGGGGGTAGGCATCCAATAATCCACCATGGTCATTTTACATCTTGAAACATAGAATTTGACTTTTTAGGGAGCTTTAAACCCATCTATCCAACCATAGAAAAGAAAACCCGAGCGCCACAGAGACCCGATTCAAAGGGGGTTTAGCTTAGGCCCAGTGCGTATGGTATTATTTGGAGCTACCTGACCCATCTAATGCTTGAAATTGGTAGCTAATTACAAATAAGCTTAAGACTCAAATTCTCACGTGGGACGATGGTACTTAGTGGGAAAATCTAGGGCATCCTTCCCTATAGGTGATGGTGCAGACAACTACCTTGGTCGATTCTTCAACTGCTGGAAGGCGTCGCCAATTATTTCAGGATGTTAGCCCTAGTACCCACCAGAAGATATCTTTGAAAGTCCCAGTTACAATTGAGAGTGTGAGGATGATTAGGTCTTTTGGATTTTGAGTATCACACGCAAAAACAACAAAAAACATTTTTTGATTGACTGATCACATAGAACGAATCCAAAGGGAAATTAACCTTTTATTTTCGCTTTGTTTTATGTATGCGACCACCTTTTTTCTTTGATATATAATATCTATCCTCTCATAAAACTGAAAAATATATCCAAAACCATACCTATTCGACACCATAACAGACCCAACGGGACCTCGTCGATCTAGAAGTTTTTTTGACCTCCCCCCATTAGAGGGAGGAGTTCCAGGTCTTTCACCATTTAGGTGTCAAAGAAGAAACACTGCCACCCTTATCGGTTCATCCTTTATCGGGGCGTCTTTAGTTGGGAACCCGATCACCCAACGTCACACTGGTGGAAATGCCCTAGGGTCACCACACACCACTCCTCCCACAACCCCTAGGGGGTAGAGGAGAGCTACCTATCAGGGAGCCAACAAAACACGCAGCCAGGTATGTCACAGAAAAATCCCATACCTAACCAGAACCCTGTGTTTTCACAGTCTATAATGGCACTCAACACACAATTACTTTTCTTAGCATATTTGAACTTACCCGATCTATCAAAGTTAGCGAATGACCCCATTGCACACAACCCCACTTGGACCCCATGCCCACGAAAATCCCTTCGGACATTCAAAAATTCGAAGGGAAGCAAGCAGAAGACCCTGGAAACCATGTAATGAATTTCCACTTGTGGCATTCGTCGAACAATATTATTGATGATAGGATTTGGCTAAGAATATTTCAATGCACCTTAACTGGACCAGCCGCGAAATGGTATGTGGGGAAACCTTCTGCTACACATAGAACCTTTAGCGCCCTCGCTACTACGTTCCTCACATATTTCCAATTACCGATCCACCATTATTCAAGAATGGAGTTACTGACACATTTTAGAAAGACACCAACCATCCATATCTCGGACCATCTCCATGAGTGGAGGCGACGTCAAATTTTTTGTAAAGCCAAACTCGACGATCTAGTTTTACTGGAACTATTCCTGAAAACTCTCACAACAGAGATTTCGAAGGATGTGGTAACTCAAGGACCTACTTCCGAAGAGGATTCCATCAACAAAGCCCAACAACTCGAGCTGATATACGCGCAGTCAGGATACATTTATAACATCCTGCCCAATGCCCCATGCCTACAAAATTATAAATAATTTCCAGGCACATCGAACAATGTAGATGGATTGATAGGGTCACTGATACAAAATCACCTGGGAAATAGTAATCTGTACCCTAATTATGCATATGATCCTAACCAGAACATACTGCAACCAGGCTACCATCAGAGTCATCATGCACCTTTGGAAAAGATGACCGATAGGGCGCAATCGTACCATCATCAGCAAGGAGGATCATGCCCTCCTGCGCAGGGGACCTAATAGGCAACTAGAAATGATAACGGAAGAGCTCCCCCAAGCAGTCATTCAAAAACCAGGGATAGAGACCCCAATATTTCCAATCCCCAGCACAAAAGCCACCAATGCAGAATAATTCAACGATGAACTTTGTGCAGCCTTCCTAGGCACAACTGCACCAGTCATAGGAACAGGAGAATGCTAGTTACCCTCCTAACGCGACAAGGAAAAAATAAAAAAAACAAACAAAAGGGAAATCCTATACAGGGGGCAACAACCAACAATTCCCTCCATGATCTTAGGCTGGGGGGAAATCCAATCGAAATAAAAACCAAGAGCTAAATAAATCCCAATGGAAGAAAAAGAGGGCTAATCTTTGGACCAACCACTCTTGCACAATTTGTGGTGAGTATGGCCATTACACCCATCACTGTCCCAAACTCCCTGAGCTGAAAAAGCTTCAGGGTAACCGAGAACAAGGGGGACCCACATAAGAAACAAATGTAATGCAGGAGCCCTTCCCCCACCAAGGGGCAGTTAGTACCAAACACCCCCTGACGATTCCAGAAACAGAAACCACAAAATATATATGATCGATGAAGAAATGTTCTTTCAAACACGGAATCAAAGTTATGATACCCCGCTAGACACAAGTTCGTCAGGGGCTAGCACATGTGCACCTACAACACCGTTGACTATATAAAAAATTCCTATTGAACTTTTTCCTAAGATGGCTAAGGGCCCAACTAGGTGAGTTGGAAACCACTCCAAATCAGCCCATAATTATAGCATTATGGAAAATTTAGCCCAATCTTCTGTAGCCATGTCAGCTTTGGAAGTCCTGCAATCTTGACCAAAGAAAAGGAAAGCCTTACTTTCCAAGTTAGGCATAATCAACCCTGCCGATTCATGCCTAACGAATTAAGACTTAGATAAAGCTACCCCTAAACTTCCTTCGTTGGTCGCCTTTAAGATACCGGTGTCAGTCCAAAACATCTCTATCCACCACTGTATCATTGACGAAGGTGCATACACATGTATTATGTAAAATAAAGTTTGGCAGAAGTTAGGGTTTCCCAAACTGAAGCCATCAGACATCACATTTAGGGCATATAACAGGCGCCCTTCGGTTCCCATCGGTCTCTTTCAAAACATTCCAGTCTGCTTGGCTAGAAATATGGTTCTTATAGACATTGAGGTCTTGGATGCTTATCTAGATTACAATATACTCTTTGGGCGGAGTTATATGTATGCCATGTTTGCCATAGCATCCTTCGTCTTCCGAACCATGATGTTCCCCCATGAGGACCACATCATTACTTTCGACCAATTGACGTACGATGACAAGCGATCCCTGACAAGCGTCGATGTCATTCTACCCTATGAAGACACATTTTCCGAGACGCTTACACAGTACCAAGAATATGGCCCCAGACAATTCAAACCATCGTCTATCCTCGGATCATTCCTAGGAGATCCCCCTGTCATACCAGAATCATCTGCTGATATCACAGGGGATCCGGTGTAAATGATGTCTACATCAAGCACCGAAGCCAGCCAGGAGACAAAGATGAGCAGTAATGACATCGAGGCCTATGTCACGACAACCTCTCTATCCTACGTTGTCTCCCAAAATCATTTTATATACCCTCCATTTGATTTTGTGTCACAACAGGTCTTGGCAACAATAATGTTGCCAAACATATCTTTTTCAATACCAGTTTGGTACTTAGTCCCACCTACCACGATAGAAGTCATAGGCATCACCTCTATAGGATTAACCCCCCTCACTCCTGAGGAGGCCCTACCTATTAAGGAAACGACCGCAACCTTACCATCTAAGGAAACTCCTGTCGCAAAACCGAATGTCATGACCAAGAAAACCCATAAAAAAGGGGAAAAAGGTATAAAATCCCATCATACAAAGAGAATTACAACCTTGCGCAGTATGCGAACTAGTAGGCCACCCTACCCATATCTGCCGTGAGCTGGACGAACTAAAACCACTCCTAAGCTCCGAAAGAAATATCAAGAAAACAATTTCCCGTAAAAAGGAACCAGCGACAAAAAACTAAGGCAAGGCATTGCACACCAACCATGCATGCACTATCTGTAGAAATTATGGGCATTACAACCATAATTTTCCTAAAATACCATGATATAGGGATTCCTTAGATGCCCCTCAAGAAATCATATCAAGAGGATCCCTCCATGTAGTCAAATGGAGAAGAACCTCGCGTCATATTATACCTGCAGGAGGCACGACAGTCACCAGAACGTATCCCGATCATCTTCCCTCATCCTATCATACACTGTGCAGTCTGCGATGAATGTGACCATTTCATTGACGACCGCATAACCCTAGAGCTCATCCAAATATGGTATCCGATGGACCGTGTGTACTATTTTGGCAAGCGAACAACCCAATTTTCATGTCCGATATGTTTTGGAAATCACCGATTAGATCCGTGCCATTACATCCCTCGATTTCTCTTAGTGCTAACTAGTTTACGCATGACCATAGTTTTCCTCTCACTAGAAGACGGTTCATACACATAAACCATGAATAGATCGACAATGTAGGAGGATGTGACAAGTAGTTCCATTCTCTTCCTGTCAGCAGAAAAGCGGCCAGTCGGGGAACCCTTAGTCACCCCTACCCGCCCTCCACAGAGAAGACCAAACTGTACATTGTGTAACGCACGCAACCATGTGGTTGCCACATGCCCAGACCTAGAAGTGCTATGCCACTGGTACTCGATCACGTCACCAACTAAACAGAATGGGAACACCCAAAAGCAACGTTCTTGTCTAGTATGTTAGAGCAACCATCATGATCAGCGCTGCACTTATATCCCTCGAGTGCTCCCAATAATTGAAATCATTCATTCATTAGAAACATACCACCAGGATATCATCAATCCAGAGCTTAGAAAATGTAATGGAATGCATATTTACCCCAGGCAGCCTACCCCATTTCCATACCAACACGGTGGGCGAGTTAAAAAGGTGCATCAACCTAGCATGACCCATGTCCAACCTAGGCTAGCATCTGGGCTATGAGACAAAATTGACCACCAGGTTAATCAGTGTAAAGAACTTAAGCATGTCACGAAAAAATTTCGCATGGTCTCCTCCATCCCTTAGATTCATCTGTCTAACCAAGAGAAGATCACACACTGCTATTTCCAGATATACTCACATTTTCACTATACAATGAAATGTGAACACCTCCCCAAGATTTGAGTAGCAAGATAAGCGTTAAGTCTACACTCCCTAAGAGAGCTAGACATACCCAAACCATAAACTCGAAAATGGCAACAAAGGAATCTCTCCCCTATGCTTGATCCTTTCTGAACATCCACTTCAGGGAAAAAGAGTAGTGTTGGTTCTCACACAATATACTCAATAGGCATAGTGGTACCATGCACCATGTGTACTAGCCATAACCACGAAACAGAGGCATGCCCATTAATGGAAAAATTCAGGCACCTCTGCACCATGCACAACTTTAAAATCCTGGAAAGTGCTCAGCGTTATGAGAAACCTACACTTACTCCCATGCAAGTTGCCACGATGGAATTCATCCCCCACCAAATTCTGACGACATGATACATCATATACAATTCATATCATCATGTATCGGAACTATGAATCAGGTTTTCTGCTCATCAGTCATAGGTCTTGAGTTAGCTGCAACTACGAGAGTAGCTGTACCAATGACGGTGGAAACCCAATCCATCTGTACCCTATCAATCATGTCTGGTTCCACCACATCGACCAACTCCGTTAGGACTGAACCTCTTCCTCACAGCCTTGTGCAGACTCAATCCACCTTAGGATCTTTATTACACTCAGATGAGGATATTCTTGAGGCCATGAAGGAGCTATATTATCCGTGGGATGCAATGCATCACTGCTCATTTTTTCTTCTTGAAAAAACATTCAACCCTTACAAGAGAGGAAACCAAGAGATTTATGCGATCGAATCAAATTATTATTATTATTATTTTTTTTTTTTTTCCGTCAGTGTTATGCAAAGTTGTGATCTAAGAATAAATAAAATTCCCTAAGTGTGGTGCTAGGCACTTAGAACAACAGATCAAAGACTTTTCTATCACTTTCTCTAAAATAAGCAGATGTACAAAACGATAGAAGAACCTACTTGTAATCCAAGCGCTTCTCCTTCTCCTTCTGTCGCTTTTGCTGTCGCCTTCAATCCAACTCAAATCGCCAGATAGATTCCTGCAAACATAAACAGAGAACAATAAACATATTTCAATATAAATATATCTACTTATCTTAATCATGCAAATCGATTAGATGTGAAACATATATATCATTCAAGAATCCATTGCATGAGAAATAGAAACATAAAGAGATGCATATATGGGAAAATGAAAAAAAAATATTTATTAAAGAGTAGAAGGGGGAGGTTGTAACCAATGATCGATTTGATGCCACCATCTCCATCTTCATCCCAACCTCATCACATCCAACATCACACCAACAACATATCAATACTTTCACTCTCTCAAATGAGAATCCAACAACATTTCTTTACCAAAATTCTTCCTTCCCTAGCACTATGATCTATGCTCAATTTATAAAGAAACTGATGGTAGTTTCTCAATGAATGACTTTCTAAGAATAGGAAAGACATGTTCCCAAGTTCAGAGGTGTTAGTTGGACACTTGGATTTGAAGTTTGACACATATGGACTCTTCTAGAAGGCACTGGCCATGTGGAGATTCCTTGAATGTCGGGAAGTGCATTACAGTGCACCCTTGAATGGAGGATGCTGCATATGCAATGTAGTTAGTCCCTTTAGAGGCAACGCTGGTGAGTTCATAAGTGATATAAAATATACTTAATACCTTGGGAATCTCATAATAGAAGCCATGAATGAATTTTTATTCTCCTAGGGAATATAACAACTGAAATGTAAGGGGATGATAGACCCTATTTCATTGGTCTTGGGGATGATGTCCAGTTTGACCAGGTCATGGGGTATGATGCCCAAATTGACCTATAACAACTGCCCCCTAAATCATGAAGTCATAATAACAATAATAATATATTTGAATGATATGCTTTACAATGTGATGAGTGGAGTGGAGTGGTGACCTGCATCAATATTATAATACATTACATCATGATATTTTCATCTTGATCACGAATTGCTGAGGGAGGAATTCCCATGCTCAACACATAAAATATCTAATAACATGTACATAGTGCAGAAATTTTTCTACATTGGAATGTTTCCCAATATAGACATGCCTACAGATATAAGCCCATGTTTGGATGAAGATCTGTATGTAAGGTCACCGTACAAATGATGTGTACAACACTCCTGAAATTGCAGCCCGGATGGCTAAAACTAGATCCAGGGTCTTCTTATCTCCTTCACTCGATCGTTTGGGTGCAAGTTTAGCCATGTAGATTTATGATTTGTAGTCAAACATGGTAAGACATCATTGGATTACTAGACAATGATGTGAGATGTTAACAAACGAGAGAGAATGACCATTGATGTTAATGGATCTCAAGGTACTGTAGTACATTTTGCAAGGTGTGAATAGATGATTTGATGTCGAATGCCAAACAAAATATTTCGGTCAAAGGTCCGGAAGCGAGGATCTTGTCGATGCTGTAACAAGCCTCATGGTACTTGAAGATGATGTTTCTAAGTAAAATTCCTGGATGATGTTTTGACATCGACAAGAAGCCACTTTATCGTGATATGGGAGTTACTGATTTCAGAGATAAAATGTTACTTGATATAGCAATGTTCAGGGATGACTGTCATGAAAATGAAGGTTTATAAGTATTGCATAAGGATGAGTATTCACTAGATGACTTCTCTTAAACATATCTATGACACTGAGATGAGTTGGCAACATTGACCCAAAACACTAGTAAGTAGCTATACCGCAAGTTGTGAGTCTAACCTAATGATGATGCAGTTAATACCAAATGAAATGGCATCAGAGAGAAGTTCGATCAACACACTATAATCAACGATATTGTTTGTATATCAACCGATACAAATCCCTTGAAAACTCACTAACTTTCCGTTCGGAGTGAAAATGGCCCATGTTGTAGAGGGTAGATTCTGCGTACTATGACTAGCACCATCAACATACCCAACGAATGGTTCCAAAGATTCAGACATCTGTGATGAAATGTAAAGTGGATTACTAACTTCAAGAAAACTATAGAAAAACAAACTAAGACAGTAAATGAAAATCAACAACATATATACAATATAATACAACATTTTACTACACTCATGTTTAAAAAGTTTCAAATAAAACCCATTCCAGGGGCTGCTCCAATGGAATTCCATCGTAATCTACCAACTCGTGGGCACCCTTAGCAAGAAATATTTTGACAATATAGGGGCCATGCCATAATGCCTCAAATTTCCCTATACCTATTACATCAGCTTCCTGATCATAAATAAGGACCATGTCACCCTCTGAGAAGATGCGAGGCTAGACATGCTTGTTGTATTGTGCATTTATACGTCTCTTATGCACTTCATTTTCCAATGCAACTTCACGATGCATTTCATCAAGATGGAAGAGGTTAAAAATAAGCGCTTCTTCAGAAGAAGTTTTAGGTAAAAAATTGATTGCAATTTTTAATGAAGATATTTCACATTGGATTGGAAAGATAGCTTCTAGACCATACACCATTGAAAGGGGGTAAATCCGGTTGCGTTTCTTACCAAGGTTTGGTACGCCCACAAAGCTGAGTACAAGATTAAATGCCAATTTCGTTTATGAACTCCTATCATTCGTTGAAGCATTCGTTTAAGAATCTTGTTAATAGCCTCAACTTGTACATTTGATTGTGGATAATAAGGCGTAGAAATATCATGGGACAGTCCTAATTTATCAATTAAATAATTCATCATATGATTGCGAAAATGTGAACCATGATCTATGACTATAGCTTGTGGAACACCAAACCATGAAATGACATGATTAAAGAAAAAAAATGTAGCTGTTTGTCCCATGTTATTAAATGTAGTCATCGCTTCGGCCTACTTGGTAAATTAGTCTACTGCAACAATAATATAACCATTCCCCCCGACCGAACAAGGGTTACAGGTCATGAAGTCAATGCCCCATTTAGAAAATGGTCACATAGAGATAACATGATGAATTGGCGTTGGCGGTTTGCGGATTTTACAATCAAATATCTGGCATGCATGACAACTTCTGACCGTGAGGATGCAGTCACAAAATATGGTAGGCCAAAAGTAATCTATGCGGAGTATCTTCTGCGCGGTAGCATATCCAGAAAAGTGTCCACCACAAGCCCCATCATGAAAATCATTTAAAACCTTTTGGCCTCCTCATGAGTGAGGTACCTTCTTAAAATTGTATCAACACCACGACGATAAAGTGTATCACAAACGATCAGATAATATTTGGCTTGGTATCGAATACGTCGCTGGTCAGAGTGAGAGGTATTAGGCTGAAAATTCTGGGTCTGGTGATAAATGATAAAATTCCCATACCAAGGATTATATGATCCAATCAGGCTCACCAGGAATAGATGGTTCCGATGTAGTAGTAGTACTATCAGAGGGAAGGTCACAAAGAAGGTCGGCTAAAACTAAAGACTTCTTTGACTTGGATTTGATGAATTCCAAATCAAACTCCTGTAAAATGAAAATCCATTTTGAATAATTTCCCCCCTGCAATTGACGTGATAATATATAAGTCATGGGGTTTAAATCCAAAATGAAAATGGTCTTTCGGTATAGGATATAGTGGCGAAATATTTGGAAAACTTGAACAACTGCCAAGGCAAGATTTTCTATGTATGAATACATTACTTCCATATCATTGGGATTATGACTCAAATAATAGATCATATGTTCTATTCCAGTTTCTACTTGGACAAATACCATAGCAATGGTCATATCAGCCATAACGATATATAAGAAATAATCACTCTAATAATTGGGGGGATACATTAATGATGCCCGGACAAGTGTATCCTTGAAAACATCAAAAGAAGCTCGCACAACCTTATCCAAATGGAAGGGAATCCCATTTTTTGAGATGGAGAATGCCAATTCTTCTGGTAATTGTGGCACATAGCCCGTATGATTAAAGACTACGAGATTGGAATCTATCGGATCAATTCCACAATTACCAACAAAAAAGCCTACTTCTAGGAGGGAAAATTTTGAAGCACCTCAAGAACTGACATAACTGAAGGGGATTGAGCCAAATATTCAACTATATTATAATTTTGAGTAGCTCAGGCTCAAGGATTAAATGTTGATTTTTGAATGACTCTCTTCAGTGGCTTGATTGTCAATTCAGGAATAGCAGTTGGTGGTATCGATTCCATAGATGGATTCATGGTCGAGGTAGTAGGTTGATCAGTAGCATGACTAACATAATATTTATTACGCGTTGACACAAAAACATCAGTTGATGGCTTCATGACATACAACATAAGCAGTTGGGAACTAGAAGCTGGATCTGTAGCAACCAAATTTTTGTCCGGATTCGGAAATGGATCTGTCAACATAGTGGATGCATGCGAGGTCTTAACCAATTTTGAGACTTTGGCGCGATGAGGATAGTCACTAACAAAGTGTTCCTCATTACAGATTATGCAAGGGTAATGAGGTTTCCCATTTCCAGTCGATTGATCAGATGATCGTTCCTATGGGGTAGAAGTTTTGTTTTTCTTACTTCCAGGTTGCTTGTCAATTTTTCCCTTGTCAGATGACAGAATGGATTTCAGAAGAAGGCACAAGATTAGATGAAATAGAGTGATGTGTGCTTGTAGTACCGATTATACTGTCTCCAGCATGCGAGTCCTTAGATGGAGGAACAGTAAAATTAGATCGCGACGTGTTGGGAATTTTCTCGTAGAGCATGCTAGACTGAGTGTAAATAAAATCTAAGTACTGGGCATGAGCAATGACCTACTCTTTAGTGACGACGCCACCCTTAGGCTGATCCTTAGTTATAGATGGTAACAGGGACTTAATGAGCCACTTAGGAAGGAGATGATCAGGAACAAATGTCTTAACCTTTCTACGACGATGATGCTACTCATGAATATGATCAGAAATGTGAGTAGCATTAGTCTATTTAAAATTATTCAAGAGTTCCGTTCCAGTTTCATATCGTACAGGTAACTGGAAGTGGGTCAAAAAGACAATAGCTAGGGCAGTGAAATTATAAAATGAAGCTCATGGTAACTCAATGTACCATTTCGCAGCTGGACCAATGAGTGTATGCTGGAAAAGACATAGTCAAATGAAGTCATCATTTATGGAGTACAAATGATAAGTCATGACATGCGTTGATGGGTCTTCCCCAGGGTTTCCATTGAACTTAAGAATATCCGAGGGTAATTTATGAGGTATCACTAGCCACCGAGGAGCATATTTGATCACATCATTGGTGAGCCAATTTAAATCTGGTAACTCTAAAGTTGCAACAAAAGGAAACTGTCAATTTAAATCAGGTTCAACATAGCTAGGGTATGATGGAATTTCTTGGGCAGCATGACTTTGAGCACTAGCATAAGGAATCTGTTTATGGTAACCCAAATAGGGGGTTGTTTTGAAAAGAAAATGCTTGAGGATTCTGTTGACTAAAACTTGGGTATGCTACTTGTTGAAATGAAGTTTGTGGAATTTGTGCTTGTGGCTGCCAAGGGATCTGTCCACCAATTTTATAACCCAAAATAGGATAGCTTGGATTCAGTTGTGGATAGGTTTAAACTGGTTGTGGTTGTGACATCCCATAATATGGTAATCAAAATTGTGAATAAATAATTCCAGATACAGGTGGTTGTTGTAAGCTAGCCGAAGGATTTGGAGTCTGAGGGCCCAATACTTGAGGGTATTGGGTTGAGGGACCCACTTTAGATAATTGAGGTACAACAGTTTGAGCCTGTAACAGGGGTAAGGATGTATTAACAAGTGGAGTTGTTGTGGGTGCAACAGGTTGATACGAGTGTATAACCGTTTTTGGTTGGATGGGTAGAGTGGGCTTCCACTGACAAAAAATCATTCTGAAATTAGGATGACAAAATAAACGCATAGTACTATCAATATGGATGACCATATGTTGTCCCCCAACATGAGGAGTATAATAATATGGAAAATATTGTTCTCCAAATGCAGGGAGTCCAGTTGAAATTTTACTAGATGGAATATACCCAAATGGACTAGCTTGATATTTCCCTAATGATGAATATAAAGGATCAAGCCATTTAGTACTCACTATATATTTACCAGTTAAAATACCATATGATGAAATTGGTGAAGTCCATGGGTTTGAGGATGCACCAGAGAAGGTTCCAGATAAATATTGGTAACCAAGCGGGACAAAAGGGTCACCATATAAATGTGACTCTGGTGAAGTTGTGAACATTGATGGGGTAGCAAGAGAAAGTGCTATTGCAACTAGAATAGATGGTCAGACCGAAGATGTTGGCTCAGGCATGGTTATTAGACCAAATGTATACCCTACTGGATCTACGGGAACTTGAATAGACACAGGATCAAAAAAAGTAGAGGAAGGTGATTGAGGATAAGACTCATATAAGTAAAGCTCTACCCAAAAATAAGTTGCAGTTAAAGGTGTTTCATCTTGTGGTATTTCTTCAATTGAAATTAAACCAGGTGGAAGGATTTCGTTTTTAGGCCCAAATTATATTTCAAGAGGTTGACTGCGTGATATGGGAGACTCAATGGCTACAATAGATTGTGGGGTGATCGATAATGAACAAATTTCGGTCGTTCTGCTTCAGGATTCAGATGTTCTGGAAAAAAAGTGATAGGATACGAATCAAATTCTAGTTGAACAACATTGGGTTCAGGAGGTATGGTCTCACTGATTGGATGGATCATGACCATAGGTAGCTGTGAGGACTCTGTCTCAAAAATAGTAGATGAACCAGGATTTGTAGAAACAACTTGAGCTGACTCTGGTATATGTGAGGATGATGTCACACCAGAGGTACTAATAGTACTAGTTTCGGTAGAGCAACATCGCCTTCACCGACCAGAAATGGCTTCCAGTGGTAAAGGTGGTTTCAATGCTATTCTATGCGAATGATGGGGAAAAGGATGTTCTTATTTGATGATGACTGATTTATTTTATGACCAAACAAATAAAGAAAATAAAATGGTAATTCTAGGCAAAAGGTTTACCAAGTAATTGTGAACTGCAGAATACCTCCTGGAGAACCAAGAAGTATAGGAATAAAATATCCCTGAATGCTATGTTTGGTGTATCACAAGTTAAGAGGTGACCGAAACAGTTCACTACGGATGGATAGAAACCTAAAGTTGTCCTCCCAAATATACCCGAAGCTACGTCGAGGCCCAAGTCCGTATTAGCGCTGTCTAATGTGGAATCGCACAGTGATAGCACCCCCTGTACTTTTCGTACTAGAACACTGCCATATATACCCGAAGGTACATGGACGAGCTCTGATATAATTACATACATGGAGTGAGGCATCACACTTGGAATGTATCATAGACAAGTTAACGACAACATATATGTTTTACGACACTGGAACACGTCTCTAGCCTAGACCTTCTAAATGTTATCGTTATGGTTTTAATGCTTTCTTAGGTAAATTGATGTTAATTTTATGTTGATATTGTTTAGAAAGTTTTTCTTTGAGGTTCACTACATGATTTTATGGAAATTCCTAAAAATGCAAACTAAAATGACAAGCAAACTTTTCAATTTTAGCCTTTTTAATGAAACCCTAGCTACCAAGGGAAAGAGAAATAAGTTTTAGAGCAAACAACAAAGAGCACAAACTAAAATGCAGCTTTCCTAACTTGTTCCTATGAAACACACACAATTCACTATATGAACATGTATGTTTTTCTTTTCAGCTCCTTTATTGTGAATTCAAGAAAGGAAATTGTATGCATCAAATCAACAAAAAGAAGTTTTTTCTTCTTTGAGAAACAAGGAATTTAACAACAATTTCTCTTTTAGGAAAAAAGAAGAATGGAACTAAATTTTTTCCTAGAGGAAATGAAGAATAAAACAAAAATTTTCTTTACGAAAACAAATGGATCTAATGTAGAAATAAAATTCTTTGAATTTTATTTTCCAATGATAAAGAAAAACACTAAAGAGACATTGAACAAATTTACTTTTCAAAGGAGGAAGAATCAGGTAAGTTTACTAGTCTCTAAGAGGTATCAGACAGTTGAGAATAATGAAAAATTTGAATGGAATTTGGTTGGATAAGGGGGAAACGTAGTCTCTAAAGGGAGATAGTGCATTGTAGTGTGCCCCTGCGTGGGAGACAGTGCACGACAGTGCACTGTGTCTTGACCAACAATGTGTTGGGCGCATCAGTGATTGAAAATGAAAGCTATAGAACACACTTCTAAAGGAATTATTTCATTCAAATTTATAATAAGTGAGAGTATATGTTACTGATGAGGATTAGCAAAGGAAAAAACACTAGGAATGATAAAAAACTCCCAGTGGAGTCGCTGACTTGTTATGCAGAATTGTGATCTACGGATAAATCAAATTCCCTAAGTGTGGTGGTAGGCACTTAGAACAACAGATGAAAGAATTTGCTATCACTTTCTCTAAAATAAGAAAATATACAAAATGATAGAAGAATCTACTTGTAATCCAAGCGCTTCTCCTTCTCCTTCTGTCACTTTTGCTGTTGCCTTCAATCACACTCAGATCGCCAGATTGATTCCTGCACACATAAAAAAAGAACAACAAACAAATTTCAATATACATATATCTACTTATATTAATCACTCAAATAGATTAGATGTTAAAAATTTATATCATTCAAGAATCCATTGCATGAGAAATATAAACATAAAGAGATACATATATGGGAAAATGAACAACAATACTTATTAAAGAGTAGAAGGGGGAGGTTACAACCAATGATAGATTTGATGCCACCAGCTCCAACTTCATCCCAGCCTCATCAAATCCAACATCACACTAGGAAAATATCGGTACTTTCACTCTCTCAAATTAGAATCCAACAACATTTCTTTACCAAAATTGTTCCTTCCCTAGCACTAGGATCTGTGTTCAATTTATAGGAAAACCGATGGTAGTTTCTCAATGAATGAATTTCTAAGAATAGGAAAGACATGTTCCCAAGTTCAAAGGTGCTATATGGTCACTTGGATTCAAATTTTGACACATATGGACTCTTCTAGAAGGCACTGGCCATGTGGAGATTCCCAAAACAATGAGAATTCTTCTCCCAGGTGACCAACACACTCTTGAATGTCGGGAAGTGCATTGCAGTGAACCATTGAATGGATGATGCTGCATATGAAACATAGAGAGTCCCTTTAGAGGTAGCATTTTTGAGTTCATAAGTGATATAACATATAATTCATGCCTTGGAAATATCACAATAGAACCCATGAATGAATTTTTCTTCTCTTAGGGCATATTCCGACTGAAATGTAAGGGGATGATAGACCCTATTTCATTGGTCCTAGCGATGATGTCCAATTTGAACAGGTCATGGGGGATGATGCCCAAATTGACCTATAATAGTCAGGGAAAGTTGATTGGTTCAAAAATCCCATTCCAGCACTGGGTGCGTTCAAAGAAGGGAACATGTCAAACATTTCTCCTACCATCAAGGTGAATATCTCTCGAAATCCTGAAAAAGTCAAAGAAATTTCACTGGGGGTAGCATGTTCAATAGAAGAGATAACCTCTTACACCTAGTTATTGCAATAATATTGAGATATATTCGCATGGGAATACTCAGAAATTCCAGGGTTTAGGCCCACTATTGTAGAGAACCATATTGACACTTGGTGTGACATACCACTAGTACGCCATAAACAATGTCAACTGCACCTATCCAAGGGAGAATAAATTAAATGAGAAATTTATAAGCTTCACAAACTTGGGCTCATCTACCCCATTGCTTACACATCATGGGTTTCCAACCCTCTTCCCATCATGAAAAAATAGGGCACCATACACGTTTGTACCGATTTTCACGATTTGAACAAAGCCTGTCCAAAGGAAAATTTCCATATCCCATTCATCAACCAAGTCATCGATGCTTGTGTAGGAAACGAGGCCCTATAATTCATGGATGGTTTCTCTAGGTATAATCAAATTCAAATACGTCACACTGACCAGTACAAGACTGCGTTCAACACCCATGGGGCACAATCGCATACTAGGTGATTCCATTTGGCCTAAAAAAAAATGGAGCCACTTTCCAGAGGGCCATGAATTATATATTTCATGAATTAGCACACCTCATCCTCACCTATTTGGATGACCTCACCGTCTGATAAAAGAAGCGATCAGATCATCTTGAGGATCTCCGACTGTTATTCCAACGATGTCGACAATACAACCTACGCTCGAACCCCCTCAAGTGAATATTCTATGTCACAATAGGATGGATTAT
The DNA here is from genome assembly GCA_034641835.2 of Pinus albicaulis. Taxonomy (NCBI): domain Eukaryota; kingdom Viridiplantae; phylum Streptophyta; class Pinopsida; order Pinales; family Pinaceae; genus Pinus; species Pinus albicaulis. The sequence continues at coordinate 418,888,441 of CM076570.1, read as the reverse complement.
AGGTTTTATTGTGTCCCAAAAAGGAATTAGGGTGGACCCCCTCAAGGTCCAAGCCATCAAAGAGGTACCTCCACCTCGAACCATCAAGAAAATATAAAGCTTGGAGAGAAAGGCCAAATTTCTGAGACGTTTTGTCCCTGACTATGCCACTTGCACTCAAGGATTCCTATGTCTCATTCGTCAGGACATCCCATTCAAATGGGGCGATGAAGCCCAACAATCATTTGAGGTGCTGAAAGACACATTATCTTCAACATCGTTGATCAGTCCCCTAGACTACAAAAAGGACTACATCCTGTATCTATCAACATCCGAGACCGCTTTGGTTGGAGTATTGATCTAGGAAGGCCCTGATAGGAAGGAACATGTAATATATTACGTTAGAAAAAATTTATCAGGCCCCGCATTAAGATATGAGCCTAAAGAAAATACTACCCTAGCATTAATACACAAAGTCCAAAAACTTCACCACTACATTATCTTAAGGACTACAAAATTCATCGCAGATATTAACCCCATCAAATACCTACTCAGGTGATGTTTAATGAACCATAAGTATGCTTGCTGGATAGTCATTATGCAAGAATTTTAATTATGGTTTTGCTCCCCCAAGAGCAATAAGGCTTTAATTTTAGTCGATTTCATCACGGATTTCCCAAGTCAGACCAAAGGATCACGAGTTAATGATTCGCTACTGGACGAACATATTTTCCTAGTAACAACCGACAACCCTTGGTACAAATATATTCTCCTATTTTTACAAACCCAAAAGTTCAGACCCCAGCTAACCTGAGATGATCGTCGGTGCATCCGCCACCGGGAATCCTGGTACCTCTTCATGGGAGATGTCTTATACCGATGGGGCATCGACGCCATCTTACGTTGATGCCTCACCCACGACCAAGTTGAGAAAGCCCTTAATGACTGCCACAATGGAGCTTATGGTGGTCACCTCTCTGGAATGGCCAGCACACAAAAAGTTTTGTGGGCATGATATTTTTGGCCCATGTATTTCACGATTGAATTTCAGCAGTCAAGAGGTGCGAGCGATGTAAACGGTTTGCTCACAAGGAAAGAGCCCTTCCCGTTCCCCTGCACCTCGTCATAGTCGTTGGTCCCTTCTACAAATGGGGGATCGACTTCATGACTTGTAACCCCATGTCGTCAGGTAACCAAAAGTACATTATTTTTGCTGCCGACTACTTCACCAAATGGGCAGAAGCCATGCCCACATATGACAACACAGCAGAAACCGCTGCACGATTTTTGTTTAACCATGTCATTGCCCGGTTCGGTGTACCAAAAGAGTTAGTATCTGACCATGTAAAACACTTCAAAAACAAATTTTTCTAGGAGTTATCCCACCACCTAGGATTCACACATGAATTCGATTCACCATACTACCCCCAATCCAACGGACAGGTAGAAGCTGTGAACAAAGTACTCAAAATAATGTTACAACGCATGGTGAATAACTACAAAAAAAATTGCAACCACATGCTTTTCTCTGCCCTATGGGCATACTACACAAAAATGAAAAAATCAAAGGGGTTAAAACCCTTCCACTTGGTATACAAGGTCAAAGCCATGATTCCCATCGAATGTGAGACCCCAAAATTACACGCCGCCATCGAACTCCTCGATGACATCCAACCTCTAGAACAACACTTTATACAACTAGATTTTGTTGAAAAAACTTGACGATAGTCGCTCCAACACAACGAGGCCCATAAAAAGCGGGTGAAATCATCGTTCGATCGCAACATCACCCCTTGATCATTTATCGAGGGGGATTTAGTCCTCTGCTACGATGTCACAAAAGAAGCCCTAGGGCCAGGAAAATTTGAAACCTGGTGGAAAGGTCTCTATATCATAAAACATTGTCTCCTAAAGGGCGCATACATCTTGACAGAGCTCGACAGAACATGCTTGAGCAACCCCTTCAACGACCTTTACCTCAAGAAATTTTACCCATAAGGGTTAAGAGCGCTTATCCCTAGAGTTAACGTGCAAAAACCAAACTTTGTTTTTGATCACAGAATTGTTACAAAAAAATGTTTTGGTGTCACAAATGGACCTTCAACCCAACCATTACTTTGGATTCGCTTATGGAGCATCATGATGGTATCAAAATTTAGCAGTAACCACCTGGGTCATCTACCACCCTGACTAATCACCATTCTTCACCAATGGAGTATGCATCGGGTTAGTGACAAACAATCAGGCAGAAAATGACGTCATCATGGGGCTCATGTGTGACGCCTTCAATCAAGGCATTCACCACTTGCATATCTACCTTGATACCCAGTTAGTGGTTTCACAGTTAAACCAAGAGTTTGAGATACTGAATCCACATATGTTTAGAAAATATTTGCGTGCAAAAAGATTAAGCCGTCAATTTGATCATATTACATTCACACATGTGCCAATAAATCAAAACCAGACAACAGATTTTATAACTAACGACATCCTAAACTGGAATGCATTTCGGATAAACCATCATCCATAAATCCAAAAAACGTAAAAAGCATAGATATCCATCAGCAACACACAACGTCCATGAAAGCATATGAACAATGGACACATCATATAGAGCCAAAAAAAATACATCTCTCATATATATACCAAAAAATGTATGTTTGAGTATAAAATAATGAGTCATGCATCTGACCCACAGGTCAGCCCAAAATACATATACACGTCATCAAAAATAAGGGAATCATCCTCATAATAGGTGCTTTCCCTGTGTACAAAAATCCCTAGGGCTGCACCCCTCCATGCTGGGCATCTAGACCCATGGTTTCTCCCAGTGCTAGTATTGGGGTAACCGTCAAAATTGAAGCCGCCATGCGACGTAATCAGTCTATAACACCTCTCTCGGGCCATCAGTGTCTCTAGCTCAACGTCATCTAAATTTTCGACAAAACCATGGGTCAACATACCCTAGGCCAGCGAGTCCATTTGACCCCAATTTTCTACCAAATCAGTGGCTCGGGCCTTTGAGGAAGCCAACTACTCTGCCATCTCTGCCATGTGGTCCTACGCCACCTCAGTGCAAGTCATCACTGCAACACACTCAGCAGCAATCGAACTACTCCCTTCTCTAGATGGGCCATCCCCGTCACAATATACTCCACCCTGGGGCTACACTGGCCCTCCTCCCTACCCCTCAACCAGGGGCGGAGCACATCGAACCCTCCGGTTTGGTTGGTGTCCTACCACTCGAGCTGTAGGGTGCCCAACCTTGCCAACATATGCAAGAGTAACAAAACTATGTCAGTGTCATCATAATACACATATAAATCATAAATACTCAAAAAATTCAGAATAAAAAACAAATATCATACCTCTGGTTCCCAAGAATATCCAACAGGAAGACCCATATCTGGATCTCCTCAAAAATCCATTCCAATGTATGGATAATGGAGGAACATCTGAGGTTGGCCTAAAACCAAGCCTCGTTCGTTGCCTTCTAGTAACAACCCACTACCAGGCATCAATGGAGCCCATCTCCTCATGTGAGGGTCCCAATGACTCCCCATAGGCACAACCACCACGGGCTGCAGAAACACCACTCTCTCGTACATAATGGTACAAAGGTGTAATATCCCAAAATGGAAATGTAGAAATACATGAACAAAATAGCAGTGTAAATCATCTCATAAGATGTGAAAGGAACACCTAGCCATCCAATGAATGTTCAACAGCAATAATTTGTCCCATTATCTCATCCCAAAGTGAGGAAATGCAACAATATAGGGCATAAAAACGTTATTTACTGAAAATTATGCTATAAATGTGAGAAATGGGACTTGGATCCCTTATTTCATACTATATAAATCTCACATACATAATGGGAGAAAAATAAAATCTCTCTAGCCATGCTAAACAGGTCTCCCCAAGCCAATACAACTAAAAAATGCTCAAACCCCATGACTTATGACATGCAGAATTCCTGGAGCATGTGACAACATTATTTTAAGGGGGGTTTATGCAAAAATTTACAAGAAATAATAGACCTAGAGTTTTCAATCATTCAATGGCTGAGAAAAATGGATATCTCTTCCTTTTGATAAAATATAAGAATAACTCGACAAGGGCTTCATGAAAGTACAAGTAAAAAATACCAGATCTGCAGATATAGATATGAAACAACGTAGTTATACAGCAGCTCTGGATATATATAACTGAATAATACAAGGAGTAGAAGAATATGCTTTATACAATCCTTCTAGGAGAAGGGTTGGCCCTTTTCCCAAGGAGTGAGCTCAAGATAAAGGGTCTTGACCCTGCTACTGCAATACTAAGAGAAATGAAGAAGTTCTTGCAAGGGACTGTGCTGTAGAAGATGGGGAATTATTTGGCCAAGTGCCAAGATGTAAAATATGCTCAGAAATCTTCCTCACTGATCTCCCAAAGAGAGGAATGCTTCCTCCTCTGAAAAACAAGCTCCGGAAGTGGTGTTGTGAACCTTCCACTGCACCACCCTGTGAACCTTCCACTGCAACACCTTGCAACTCAACATTACACTCTGCAGAAATAATGCTGTAGCTGAAGGAGGATGCTTGGCCTCAATCCTGTCAAGCCTGAATGTGGAAAAATGAAGTATAATGCTCCTCCAAGAGGCCTCTCAAGGTAGGAGAAGGAATCCCTAAGTAGGAATGCCTTGTGCTAAATAGCACTACAACTCTGCTAAACAATAAGAGAATGAAAAATAGTCATGAAGATCATAAAATCAATAATCATCAAGCTAACCTCAAAATGGCTGCCATTCTCTTCCTTACAAACTATGTGAGCCTCCTCACCTTGGGTTCAACCCATTAGGGTTTCCAACATCATATGATCAATCTCCCTCCAAAACTACTTTGTATCTCCATCAAGGCCACTCCTCCATAACCACACTATTTTATTTGGTCAAAGTTGACCTCTTCAACCTGCTTCACACCTTTTTACACCCAAGTGTCTTAAATCTAGTTCTCATATGCTTGTTTAAATTGATCCTTGTTCATATTGAGCTATTTGCATTGACGATCCACTCTTCTCCATGAATGCTATTGACTTGGTCAAATTTGGCTTTGTCCACATCCAATTTCCCTTATTCACACATGATGGTGTCAAATATAGCTACTAGAATGATCCCCTTTCATACCAAGAGGGTTTTTATGCTAATTCAAGTTAAGTATGGGTCTCTTCCGCCATTTATTCATCTACTAGGTACAAAAATAAAAAATCAATATTCCTATTAGCTACATGCTAATTTAGGAATATTACAAAAGGATGCTAGCATAGATGAGTAGCTTAGATCCATCACAGACCTTCGCTAAATGAGCCATCATCCCGTCATAGCAGTGACAAGAAAATAAAATAAGTGCTCGGCCCTCAGTAGGTGCAGGAAACCTATCTGCAGCCTTGACACTTTGTGCGGTGATGACGACCCCTTTAATCTCACAATCATCGCCATAGCACACTGCTCAGCGAAATATGTCACTAATGCTATCAAAATCCACCCATCCATGAGAGGCGCTCCGCTGCAATGAATATCTGCAAATCACCAAAGATTGACCCTCCCAAGAGGAAGTGAATATGGGAGTGCCTCACCCTGAGGTAGTAGCCCCATCACAAAATAAATATCTGTCTCCGGATGGATAGCCAAGTCAAATCCTCACAACACCATCACTCTTCGCCGCCTGTTCCAGTAGAAGACCAGGTAACACAATAATCGATCCTGCAATCACAGTAGGTCATTCTCGAGAAACTTGAGAAGACCCCATCGAGCCAACTGCTGTCAAGAATTGGAATATTTTTCCACAGCCATGCAGAGGTCAGGCCAGTCTCTCTCCCTCCACAACATCTTGTCACTAAGAGGACTCACATCATTGACATCTAAACACCAAAAAATTGTCCAAAAATAACCTTGGATTTTCAGTGCACTTGTTTCTCAAATAGGTGCGTTGACCACACGCCTATATCTCAAACAAGCACGAAGGCCGCGCATAGAAAGCATTGACAGGCGTATAATTTTCATGAAAATCGTCAGCTTCACATGGAGATTCCACGCTTGTGCCTCGATCGCCTGCACGATCATGGAAAAAAATTGCTAGGGTTCTGTACAAACCCAGTTTATATACATATCTGCAAAGTCACACTGAAAAAATTAAATGCAGGACGTTATGGGGCCTACCTGGCTCTAGTAGTGCGAATCTCGGGTGTACAAGCTAACCACAATGGTAAGAAATGCTCAGCAAAAACTTTTGACCTCTCAAACTCTCAAACCCTCAAATGTCACAAATGAGTTGAAATGAGCCATATAGGCCTATATGTTGCCCTTTTAAAATTTTTTAAAGGACCATAACGAGAGCTCAGAGAGCCCAATTGTAGAACCAAAAGCAACACAGTGATCAACACCTCATAACACCCAAAGGAGGCTCCATAAATTCACGCCTCCGAAAAAATATTTTTTTTAGTTCCGATAGGTATGCCTTCTCTTATCCTCTGTTCATTTAGCATATGTTGTCAATCATATTTGAATGATAAAGATGATTTCAATTGGGGTATTTTGTTACAGGTGTTGTACAACACAACAAACCATCTATTGCCCCATGCACTAAAGGTTCTAGAGCAGGTATCATTCACCCTCAACATGATAGAGTCCCAGAGAAACTCTGCATATCTTGACATCATTTCTCCATAAGAAATCAACCATAGGTTCCAAACACCCGACCATGTTTATCATCTCCCCACCTTGCACAAGATGAATATCCTTGTTGGTCAGTAGAGCCTCCCCCTCCATGGTATCCGTCACTCAAAGTAGACCATGCATCAGAAAAATATGATGCCATGGTCATACCGCCTCAGTCTAGAAAACACTTCATGCCCATTCATCCACCATGTGGCAAGTCAATTTTTACCATATCGAGATAAAACCCCTTTCCCGGACTACCATTTTTGCAAGAAGATCAAATACACACCACCGCGTCTTAAATTTGGCCTACCATCCCCCCATCATTACAACCCATATGTGATATTCTCCATCCACTTCATCATCCCCACATTGAGACAAACCAATGGGGCTCCCATGCTGAGCAAAAACACCTTCCTCACATCATCGGTGAGCGAGCATTTTCATGTTTTTGAGGCACCTGTCTTTGTGTTTTGTACAATACAATCCCATTTTTTTATTCTTTTGGCAAGTGTACAAAGATTTCAAATGGATAATATAACCCACTCATCCATCCATTTTTATCCCATGGTCGGAGCATCACACCTTTCACGCAAAGCCACCACGACATTCATAACCAATATATACCCACCCTGGACATCCTACCAACTCTAGGGATTTCTTCATTAGAAATAGTTATGACTATCGCCAAACTACTTTTTTCATGCTCCAACCTTGGGCCAGTGAACTCCCACCATCAATTTTTAGTCATCCCTCACCATCATGCCTATGTTAAAACTATAAAATCAGAGACCCTGGTCCCTTGCATTAGTAGCTCTCTCGTTCAGTGGAGGCTTCCTTTTTGTCGACTTCAACACCAATTCTCCAAAAAGGAAGTGGTACCTTGGATGGCTCCTCACCCCAATAGGGGCATCCTCGAGTGGGACTGTGGGAATCATCATTGCCCATAGATGTCATTGATCCTCCTAAAATTTTACTACAACACAAGCTTTCATGTCAAGATGGTATCGTACATTACGACCATTGCAGTTTTCCCAGATTCGTCAAAGACCTGTGCCATTATAAGCATCTCTTTCATAAATTCTTACATGGGAAGGTCCCAGTCATACACCCATGTGTACAATGAGAATTTATATGCCATACCAAGATTATGTGTGTGGGCACAACATTCAACCTATTGTCAAAGAAAAAACGCCCCCGAGGGCTTAAAAAATCCTCATCATCAACTGAATCAGAAGATCACTAGCATATCAATGACATAGATAGAACCATTATATGTTAGATAGATTTGTTTAGCTAGCCTAAGAATTATGAGCATGGGACATGCCCACCTCGTAGAATTTTTTTATTTATTGTATCATACTATTTATTGCGGGTTTTTAACAGAAAGTGGTCACTCTATTACCCATTGTAAGGGGTCTCCAACATTGGGCTATACACAGGTCTCTCTCTCTCTCTCTCTCGACACAGGTTACACATAACATAAAATATAATTTATTTTGACTATAAATTTATTCCTAGACATCGCACTTTTGGGGGAAACAATTATCACTGGAAAATCGAATAGGAAAAGTGAAATTATGAAATGTCAAGAAAAATGATTCACAGGGCTGAGAAACATTAGAGAATATGGAAAATTTAAAAATCTCTAAGGTCAAGAGGAAAAATGTCAAATTGCGCACCAAAAACAGATGAAAAATGCACTTTGCACACATTTTTCTTCGATAGGCACGTTGGTCTGTGTGGATTTCCCTCAAAAAGCCACACGGTCCCGAGAGTGGTGGAAGTCACCATCCGGGACCACTTGACACACTTTAGAACAAGATCCTCCACTTGAGGCTGCCTAAGGATAGTCTCCTAGAGCCACCTTGGGACCTCAAGTGAGCACACAAAGGAATCAAGTGAGCACACAAAGGAATGAAACCCCACTCTTGGGTCATTATCCACAAGTGTACCAAGAGAGGGAATAAGGATTTGAATTTACCTATAAATTGCCACCATGAGAAGAAACAAATTAGAACACATTGTGTTTGTTGCCCAAATTTTCCATGAGAAAACCAACAGCGTGTGATCCGGAGCAAAAATAGAGTTAGAGGATTCGGTTGTTGGCCACCCAACAACTCCAATCCCTTAGGAGAAGAGAGAGGCCTTGCAGAACCAGCTCAAGGGTAAATCCCTCCTTGCATTGGGTCTTAGAGCTCTATAGCTCTAAGGATCCTTTGGCAAGTGTGTAACGTTCTACCTTTCTTTACTAATAGTGGTCAATAAGAGGGGATTATTCCACTGTTTGTATTATTGTATTGTTGGACTCATTTGAGATTGTGATTTTGTTTTATTATAGTTGTGTTTCTTCTTCTTATTTGCAGCATACTATGTTGCATAATTTAGTGTGTTTTTATATATTTTCATGTGTTCACTAACCTGCTAACCATATTTTCTGCCTATGACCATTGATTTTAGGTTGCAACCATTCTAACCAATCATCGATGGTTTAGTACACTCGTGCACTAAACACACCATAATAGAAGGGTTGCCTCCCAAAAGAGGAATCCAACATGAGATTCAATTGTAGTAGGATGCACTTCTTCTAAATATTGGCATGTATATAATGTTAGTTATGGAGAATGCAGAAATCAAGAAGGATGGTACATGGCCCATGTGTGTTGAATTTATATCTTTGAAAAAAATCACGATAAAGAACCGCTATCCTATTCCTCATATTGATGCTTTACTAGATCAATTTAAGGATGTTGTTTATTTCACTAAGTTGGACTTAAGAAGTGGTTATCACCAGATCAGGATTGCTAAAGGTGATATTTGGAAGGCTGATTTCAAAACAAAACAAGGTTTCTTTGAATCTTTGGTTATGCCATTTTTTAGTGTCAGTATTTGCATACTTCCGCTAGGGATCAAAACACATTTTGCATGTGCATTTGATGTGTCCACTCTAAATAATTTTCAATCATTCCATTAGGTCATGATATAAAATTGTTCCACTGGTGGTTGTCGTTGTCAAGTGTCCCATTTTCTGACACAAGTATATGCCTGCTGACCCTCTTCCATGTTTTCATCATGCTAAAAACAAGTCTGCTGTCATTTCACTTTTAGTCAAAATCACTCATTGAGTCAGTTTCTTTCATTTCTCATTAGGTCACTAGGGTTTCATTAGGTCAAATCATTGCATTGTCTCATTTTCAATAAAGGGCAGAAGAAGGTGTGAAGGTGACCCAGAATAAACTCATGATTTGTTTCAGTTAGTTCAAATGTAATAAGAATTCAGTCTCCCAAAGGACGCCAACTCAGAAATCCACATGCGAACACATCAAATGTGAAAGGGAGTTGTCTTTTCCCAAGCGTGCCCAAGTCATCATTGTTCACAAGCACTAAACCCTAAATTTCTTCTCCCACTAAGCTAGGGTTTGCTATGAAAAAGAGTCATATGAGAAGAGGAGACATAAGGTAGGTCATATAAGTAATTATCAGGCCATTCCAACTCATAAGATCATGTCTCCACCATTTTTTAAGAAATCATTCCAAGAATCAAGTCATTTGTTACTCATAGGGCCAATTTTTCTTCGAACTATGTTTCTGACCAAAAAAATATGAATTTAACAGAAGTGAGAGAGGTTTTTGTCCATTATAGGTCTAAGAAGAAAAAAATTCTTCATTTTTTACACAGGTTTCATGTTTTATATAAATGTCAAAAATACAGGTGCCACGGGAGAGTTTATGCAATTTTGGAGTGACCTTGGGAAAATCAAATTTTCTCATAGCTGTAGTGTCCAAATTACTTGCTTGATAAGTAAAATGATAACTAGACAGAGATATATTTATAATGAGCTATCATGAGCTCAATTTGGAGTTGAGGAAGGCCTCAAAAAGTTGCCTGCGCCAACACTCTGCATTTCTGCACCCTCATTAAACACTTTTTGACAAGTCTTGGGAAAATGAAAATTTTGACAGGAAAAATAAAATCCAATCAGAAAAAGGTATATTTGGAAAGTATACTTTAATATCTTTCCAACGAGCTATCCTAGGCCCAATTTGGACAGCGAGAAAACATCCAAAAGTGGTATGAAATACAGTGTTGCATTGGCGCTGCGCTAATACCCAGCCGTGCTGTGCTAATGCTCGAAAATCACAATGAAATTTACACTGGTGTTGCGCTAATACCTAGGGACGCTGTGCTAATGTTTAAGCACTATGCTAATGTCCAGTTTTCTCCCTAAGCTTCGAAACTCAAGAAAAATTGCCTCAAATCTTCAACAAAGATTCTCAACACCTTTGAAAAGTAAGTAACATGAAAATTTCACCTCCTTGCAATATTTAAGAGGAATTTCATGGTGTTTTTGTTTTCTATGTGAATTTGGGAATTAGTTTAGCTCAAACCCTAGATTCAATATTTATTTCAAAATTTGGCGCCCATAAACCTCACACTCTTTTCCTACATCACTGTAAACCTTATTCCTTCCCTACAACACCATAATCCCTTTCCATAAATCCCTTTTCCCCTAAACCCTAAGTCCTAGGCATCTCAATTTCCTAGGCAGCCCTATCAATCCTGTGATAAAATTCTAATTCCCAATCCCATAAACATTTTGATCCCTATCACCTCCCTAAGTTCAATAACCCGTGCCCCCATCTCCCTAATTTTTCCAAGACCTATCCCCACTTCCTAGACTTAGGTTTCCATTTACATTCATTCCATCCATTTTCCTAAGCTAGCCATCTCATCTCTCATTCCCCTCATCTCATTCCATTTACCCTAGGTTTTTATAAGCCTTCAAATTCAAAATGTCTAAAGAGGACGTGTCATTGAAGAAAATAAATTTGCAAGGGCTAAGCTCAAACGAGCCCATGAAAAAATTCAAGCTTTGACTGAGCAAAAGGAGAAGGAGACGTTAAACATAATTTCTGAGGTGTATCTTCATGCCTCAAGCCCTTTATCAAAAAGTAACCTCACAATTTTGACAAATTTTGGCACATTTGGCACTTTGGTGCATTTTTGGATTTTTGGGCAATTTTGACACATAGAAAATTTGCAAAAACACAGTGCCCTTGGTGCTGTGCTTTTCCTTGGAGCCTCCAATGGAAAAATGGTCACCACCATTATGTTCAAAATGATTAGGACATCAACCCCAACAATTTTCATAAAATTTGGAGGAGAACTGGTCCCTCAAAAGTGCAAAAAACCATCAATTTTCATGTTTCTGCCTCCTTTTTGACCCTGGGGCTGTGCTAATACCAGTCTTGGGAAAATTGATTTTTGATAGGGAAAATGGGCACCATTTTTGAAAATAGAGGCATATTTGGAAATGAGACTCAAAGAGGTTTCCAATGATCTATCATGGAGCTGATTTGGACGCTGGGAGGGCCTCTAAAAGTTTCTTTGAAGAGAGGTTATTTTTTTTTCATGGCACTGCGCTTTGCTAGGAAAATTGTAATTTCATCATCTTCAGCAAATTTTGAATTCTTGACTTTTTATCTTGGGGAATGATAAATTACTGACGTAAAAGGTCAAGATAAATGTAAATGTCATGTTTTTATTGTTATCTAGGGTATATACATCAGATAAGTCCTCTAGAGGTCAAATGAATTAGTTTTCTCTCTTTTAGTGGCAAATTGTTGGGTCTTCCTAGTCTTCAGATTCTTGTTTGGGAGTAGGTGAAACTGATCCCTATCTCATGGATTCGACTCCTTGAGGCTAGGGATAGTGGTTTTGAATTCTATATCATGTATTTTTTTAGTCATTTTTAGAGGTTGGACTCACTTGGAGCTTTGGCATCTCAAGAGACATATTTGTATCAGTTTTGGCTTGGACATTAATCAAATTTGTATCCATTTTTATGGGATCCATGTGGTATTGTGTTTAGTTTTATTTTCTTCTTTTGTGCTCATATGTTAGAATTTTTTTTAACTTCATCCATCATTTCATTTCCATTAGATGAATGTTTTCATTGTAGATGAACAAAATCCATAATTTCTATGCTTTGTTTTGGGTAAGCATTCATAATTTGTAATTTATTCAGTTGAGAAATAAATCATGAATTCACCATGCTCTTTCTAGCTCCTCACCTGTCTTAAACATCTCATAATCAAAACCCTAAAGTGCTAAAATTTTTACCTACCTTGCCCCATAAAACACCCTACAAATCTTGACCTAATTTCCTTGCCCTAGCTGCATGACTCCTCCAGATCCAGCAAAACCCTACACAATCAAAATCAAAACCATGAGCTACTATACATAGGCTAATATCTTCTTTCCTTAGTCATTTTGGCTATGATTCATAGGGAGAGAGCCCTCTCCGAGCCTAGTAGGGCTAGCTACTTGGATAAGTGTGGTTCGAGGTTACCTCAGGATTATCTTTCTCAGCTTGAGGTTCAATCCGAGTGATAACATTTTGGTGACTCCACTGTGGAAGAAAAGTGAGAATGAAAAGACAAATATTCCCTAGAAAATAACGAAAAATATCAGATCTAAATGTTGATAGTGAACAATAGTTGGACACATATGAAGGCTGAACCATTCACCTGGTGACTCCATTCACTGAAATATCCAGAAAACCAACACTTTATGGTGACTTCATTGCATGAAGATCAGTAGCTTCAAGATTTTTTAATATGGAAACTGTTGCAAGAAGGTATGCTCCCATGAGCTGAGATCACATTCCAGGTTTCCCAAATAAAATTCCTAAGGTAGATTGGCAAAGGAATTTTCCTATGTTCAAAAATGTGAAAGGTGATGATGCTGCTATTCATCTGGTACGATTTCACATGCATGTCCATAGATTAAAGATTTATTTTCCTAAATACTGTTTGATGAAGATATTCATGGCCACTCTGGAAGATGAAGCTCGATCTTGGTATACCGCTTGCTTGTATTTACTGTTTAAAGGATTTTCATACCATATTATTTGAAAGGTATAAAGAATATTTTCCTTCCATAATATTAGTTTAGAACTACTGTAAACATGTTGATATTTTTATTGAAAATATTGAGAATTTTTATGGAGTTGATGAATTCATGGACGATGAGATCATGGAACCCTTGTATGAAAATCCATTTCAGAAGTATAAGGAAATATTAGAGGATACTTATCAAGATGCTCAAGAAATTTTGCAGCAGGCTGAAGATCTTTGTACAGTTGAAAATGATGGAAGAAGAGGTCTTATTTCATATTTTATTGCAGCAAAAGATGATATGCAGTAAAATCAAGTTCTAATTTCAGATTATGGTAAAGTCAAGCTAGTTGATCGAGATCTACATTCAGATTATAATGATGAAGAGTATGTTGTTATGGATCCCATGAAGGAGAGATCTATTGTCAAGATCACCTTGAAAGAAGAAAACAGATTTATTGACCCTAGTGTTCTCATCCCATCAGAACAAAAACTTCAGAAAGAGGTAATCTAGTCCCTTTGTGAAAAACAAGATGAGATATTTTTTCAATTAAGTGAAACATATTCTTTGGATAACTTTGCAGTAAATGATAGGAATGTCAATTTTGAGGTTTATGAACAATCTAAAGTTTTCCCTGTTATTACTGATGAGTGTGATGAGAAACGTGACAATCTTATTGCCATGTCATATGAAGATGATCAACAATGTATTCAAATTTCAAAGGACCAAGACATTGAGGATTGTCATTTAGATTTTTCTTCTCATGTTTCATGTTTATAATTTTTATTTCAAGAAGAAATTTTCTCACCTACTTGTTCAGAAGTTTTTGACGACCAGAAATACACTCTTGCTAAGGTACATTATGAAGAGAGATCAGATTCAAGAGAAAAAGGTACCTTGTTTCTTCTAGATCAGCAAGAGGTAAATTTTCATGTTTTTCAGGATCCAGTGGTAAATCTATTGCAGTTAGCAGTGAAGGTAATTATTGTAGTATTCAGTGATGATGGAGATCATTGTCAGCTATGTTTTTGGCTTTCCAATTGTAAATATTTGTTGTTGTCTAGAGAATCTGATTAGGAAAATCAATTAAGGAGGCATTATTTGATTGGTTACACTGGCATTTTGATATTTCCTGATTGTACATATTCTTTCAAAAAGACAGGTGGTTTTCATCAAGATTTGAAGCCCTCAAGTCTCGGTGATGTAATGCCATCAATAAGTAGGGTCATTTCAATTTTTAAGTCTTGTTTCAGTCAGTCTTGAGTTAGTTCAGTTTATTGAGTCAAGTTTCTTTCAGTATTCAGTTTGGTTTTTAGCTTTTGACTCCATTTCCTAATGAAATAAGCACTTGGTCTATGATGTTCTTGGCACCTCCAAAGAGCTACCATCCCCAGCTGGAGCCAATGTAAGTGCCAATATTTGCATGCTTCCACCAGGGATCAAAACACATTTTTCATGTGAATCTTAGGTGTCCACTCTAAAGAATTTTCAATCATTCCAATAGGTCACGATATAAAATTGTTCCATTGGTGGTTGTCCTTGTCAAGTTTTCCATTTTCCTTCACAATTATATGCCTGCTGACCCTCTTCCATGTTTTCATAATGCTGAAAAAAGTCTTCTCTCATTTCAATTTTAGTCAAAATCACTCATTGAGTTAGTTTCTTTCATTTATGAATAGGTCAGTAGGGTTTCATTAGGTCAAATCATTGCATTGTATCATTTTCAATAAAGGGCAACAGAAGGTGTGAAGGTGACCTAGAATAAACTCATGATTTGCTTCAGTCAGTTCAAATGTAATAACTATTTAGTCTCCCAAAGGCCACCAACTCATAAATCCACATGCCAACACATCAAATTTCAAAGGGAGTTATCTTTTCCCAAGGTTTCCCAAGTCATCATTGTTCACAAGCACTAAAACCCTAAATTTATTCTCCCATTGAGCTAGGGTTTGCTATGAAAAAGAGGCATATGAGAAGAGAAGCCATAAGGTAGGTCATATCAGTAAGTATCAGGCCATTCCAACTCATAAGATCATGTCTCCATAATTTTTTAAGAAATCATTCCAAGAATCAAGTCATTTGCCACTCATAGGGCCATTTTTTGTTGAAACTATGTTTATGACCAAAAAAAGATGAATTTGACAAAAGTGAGAGGGTTTTTTTTCCATAATAGGTCCAAGAAGAAATACCTCCTTCAATTTTTACATAGGTGTCATGGTTTTATAGAAATGTAAAAAATACAGGTGCCACGGGAGAGTTTCTGCACTTCTGGAGTGACCTTGGGAAAATCATTTTTTCTCATAGCTGGAGTGTCCAAATTACTTGATTGATAAGTCAAATGACAACTAGATAGATAGATATTTTTAATGAGCTATCATGAGATCAATTTGGAGTTGAGGAAGTCCTCAAAAAGTTGCCCGCGCCAGCACTCTGCATTTCTGCACCCTCATTCAGCGCTTTTTGACCAATCTTGGGAAAATCAAATTTTGAAAGGAAAAATAAACTCAAACCAGAAAAAAAGGTATATTTGGAAATTAAACTTCAATATCTTTCCAACAAGCTATCCTGGGCCCAATTTGGACACCGAGAAGACCTCTAAAAGTGGTCTGCAAAATAGTGTTGCAGTGGTGCTGCGCTAATGTTTGGGCGCTGCGCTAATACCTAGCCACACTGCGCTAATGCTCGAAAATCACAACGCAATTTACACTGGCGCTGCACTAATAACCAGAGGCGCTGCTCTAATGTTTGAGCACTGCATTAATGTCCAGTTTTCTCCCTAAGCTTGGAAACTCAAGAAAAATTGCCTCAAATCTTTAGCAAAGATTCTCAACACCTTTGATAAGTAAGTAACATGAAAATTTCACCTCCTTGCAATATTTAAGAGGAATTTCATGGTGTTTTTGTTTTCCATGTGAATTTGGAAATTATTTTAGCTCAAACCCTATATTCACTCTTTATTCCCAAATTTGGCGCCCATAAACCTCACATTATTTTCCTACATCACTGTAGACCTTATTCCTTCCCTACAGCACCATAACCCCTTTCCCTAAATCCCTTTTCCCCTAAACCCTAAGTCCTAGGCATCTCAATTTACTAGGAAGCCCTATCAACCCTGAGATAAAATTATAATTCCCAAACCCCTAAACATTTTGATCCCCTATCACCACCCTAAGTTCAATAACCCCTGCCCCCATCTCCCTAATTTTTCCAAGACCTATCCCCACTTCTGAGACCTCGATTTCCATTTACATTCATTCCCTCCATTTTCCTAAGCTAGCCATCTCATCTCTCATTCCCCTCATCTCAATCCATTTACCCTAGGGTTTTCTAAGCCTTCAAATTCAAAATGTCTAAAGAGGAGGACAAAGGTGTCATTGAGGAAAATAAAATTGCAAGGGCCAAGCTCAAACGAGCCCATGCAAAAATTCAAGCTTTTACCGAGCAAAAGGAGAAGGAGAGGTTGAAAATACTTGTTGAGTTGTCTCTTCATTCCTCAAGCCATTTATCAGCAGGTAACCTCACAATTTTGACAAATTTTGGCACATTTGGCACTTTGGTGCATTTTTGGATTTTTGGGCAATTTTGACACCGAAAATTTGCCAAAAATGCAACGCCCTTAACACTGCGATTTTTCTTGGAGCCTCCAATGGAAAAATGGTCACCACCATCATGTTAATAATGATGAGGAAATCAACCCCAGAAAGTTTCAAAAATTTTGGAGGAGAACTGGTCCCTCAAAAGTGCAAAAAACCACCAATTTTTCATGTTTCTGCCTCCTTTTTGACCTTGGTGCTGCGCTAATACCAGTCTTGGGAAAAGTAATTTTTAACAGGGTAGATGGGCACCATTTTTGAAAATGGAGGCATATTTGGAAACACGACTCAGAGAGCTTACCAATGAGCTATCATGGAGATAATTTGGACACTGGGAAGGCCTCCAAAAGTTGCTTGCAAGAGTGTAATGTTCCCACTTAGCCATAGCTAAGAGAAACATTCAATTCTGTTTTAATTTTTGTTGCATAAATAAATGAATAAAGGAGAACATGTAAAATTATTGAAAGAGGTTGAATAAATCAATGCCCATGTGAACAAAGATAAATCAGGGCCATGTAAATAATCACTTGCAGGTGTGAAAGAGGTTTGAGCTGAAGACTGGGTCAACCTTGACCAAATCAACAATGCTGTCTAGATTCATTGCATCTCCAAAAGGGACAACTTAGTTCTAGAAGGAGGCCTCTCATGTGAACAGGGATAACTCATCAAAGTGGTTTAGGGTTTGCAAAGGATTTTCATCTTATAAAAGGAGAGGAAGGGAAACAAGAGAAGGTTGTTGATTGATGATATTTCTGAGTATTTTTCTTCTTAGACAAATACCATTCTCTGCTGTTTAGTGGAGGATTGTGCTTGGAATTCCTATGTAGGGATTTCGCCTCTTCCTTTGAGAGTTCTTGAAGGAGAATTTTTTGAATTGATCCACTATCAAGATTAAGGCCAATATCTACTTTCATTAGCAGTGCAAATCTAGTGAGGGTTTGTCTGCTTTTGCAAGCTGCAGCAAGTGGAGTTTTAGATCTGCATGGTTCTAGGTTTTTTTGGGAGCCTCTTCTCATGGAGTGTGTATTTTAACCTCCTGGAAGAGTGTATCTTCTCTTTGTACTTCATATCTGCAATTGTACAGTGGTTATCCATGTCATTTGAGCTACAACGTTGTTCCTCTTGATGGACTGCGTTATTTTGGTATGAGGATCTTCATGGTGTTTTGCTCCTAGTTTAGATCAGAGATCTCTAGTGCTGGGCTTTTCTCTCCACTTGGTGATCCATATATTAGCTTGCTGATCCATGTTATATTTAGATCTGATCCATTGTAATGAAATTTTATATTCAGAAATTTATTGCAGCAAATTCCAGATCTACAATTTGTTTCTCAGATCTACTCTTATTTATGCATGATTTGGTCAAAACCCCAAGGGGATCTTGTAACGAAAACCATCTAGTTTCCAGATCTGATATAGATATGATGTTTTATCCACATATCTATCCTAGATTTGAGTTGTAATGTATAACTTCTACATCTCATGAAAATAACGCTGTTGAGCCTTTACTGTTGATATATCTATGTTGCAGCTCTCTTTTCTGAAGCTATCTTGCTCTCTTGTCTCATGTAACTTACTGTATATTGGAAGAGCTTCACTTTACTTCTGATTTTCTATTGTACATCCATTTACTGATTATATTTGATGGCCTCCTACTGATATTATCAAATACTGCGTTATTCCTGAAGCTGATTGTTGTGCATAGCTGCAGCCCCTCTTGTAGGGTGTTTTCCAGCTAGACCAGGTTGTGGGAGACCTGTTTACCACACCTAGTTTGATTTGTTTTTTTCTCCCCTTTTGTATTTAGACTCAAAATATGCTGATCTAAGGGATCCAAGGGTTTTAAACTCATTTTTGTACATCAATCTTCCAGGAAGTGCGTTATTTTCCAAGCTTGCTGTGCAATCCCCAAGTTGGGAACATTACAGTGGTATCAAAGCTCCTTTCTTGGTACAGTATGTGCTTGCCTTGGAGCCTTACTGCCATGTTGAATTAAGAATAATATGAAATTCTTACTGAGAGGGAGAAGAGGTATCAGAACATAAGTCATAATAAGTATGACTACACTACTGAAGATCATGACAAGGGTAAAGCCCTTGAAACTACCAGTGATAAAGAAGGAGAGGAGTTTGCTAGAAATCTGTTAGGGGCCATGCAAGATCTTTCCAAGGAGATCAAGGAGTTGAGGGTGGACAGAATGAGGGAGTCTCTTGGGAGATTTCATCAAGGAGAAAGCTCTGACATGTCTCATTATGGGACTGGTCAACCTGTGAGCCTGCCACAAGCTCCACAAGCCTCACAATGCTCCACTATGCCTACCTTCTTGGATGTGGAGAATGAAGTACCAAAAGAGCAAGCCTCCCTTGAAGGTTACTTTGTGGAGTATGACTCTCAGAGTCAAAGATTCAACGATAACTTGAGTTTCTAATACTTTTTCCATCTCAAGGACCGAAGGAGACCATGGCAGTAGTATAGAGATGGTGGTTTCTTTCATGGTAGACACCACACTATGGGAAGATTCTTCTTTCCCAATTTTTATGGATAATCCTCCTATTTTTCCAAGGCATGGGTGGAAAATTTGGATATCTATTTCCAATTGAACAAAGTCCCTGAAGTTGAAGCCATCAATATTGCAGCGCTGCACTTTGAGGGTGAAGCACACAACTGGTGGTTCCATGGGTTGTCTGCATTGGGACACAACAATGTGACTACCTATGCTGAGTTCAATAGAAGACTGGTGGAGAGGTTTGATAGTAAGGATCCCGAAGCACCCTTCATAAGCCTTGCAAAGCTGAAGCAGTCAGGAGATGCAGAGACTTATATCTCTGAGTTTCTGAGATTATCAGTCATGGTTCCTGATCTATCTGTAGCAAGGAGAGTCTACATGTTCATTGATGGCCTGGAGGAACCTTTACATGGGTTGGTTAAATCTACCAAGCCCATCACTTTGCATGATGCCATTGAGAGAGCTAGAGATCTCCAAGATGCCTTACCAAAAGCAAAAGCAACTTTCTAAAGCAAAGCCCCTCACTCTTCTAAGGGGAAGGAAGGAAAAACTTCTCCCCCCAAGGAGAGCTCTCTGAAGAAACCTTTTGGTATTGATCTCAGGAGGGAATTGAGGAAAAAGAGATTGTGTTTCACTTGCCAAGAGTCATGGGTACTGAGACATAGATGTGCTGCTGGAAGGGCACACTATATAGAAGTCTTCTCAGATTTTGAGGAGGAAGAACCAGGAGGGGTCACAGCGCTGGTGATGATTAGGAGGAAGATCAAAAACCATCCAGAGATGGAGAGGGAGCCTTTGCTCCAACCAGTGGGACTCTTGCCTCTTTGAGAGGAGTGCCTAAGTACTTGAATTTGAGAGTACAAGGTTCAGTCATGAACCAGAGAGTATCTATCTTGATTGACAGTGGGGAAACCCACAACTTTATTGATGCTCACCTTGCGAAAAGAAGATGGATCCCCACTGAAACTTTTGAGGGATTTTCTATTTTAGTCCTAGGGGATAGGACCATGCAATGCATGAAATATGTTCCATCACTCTCTGTGACTATGGGATCTTACACTTTGGTGGACCACTTCTTTGTGGTGGACATACCAGACACCAACATCATCTTGGGGGTCCAATGGTTGATCACCTTGGAGAAGGTTACCACTGATTGGAAAGCCTTGCTAATGGTGTGGGTGGACTTGAAGAGTGGGAAACCACAAATGATCCAAGGCATGAACACCTATCCTTCACCTAATGTCTCCACATAATAAACTGAGATTGATTTGCGCAGTGGAGGCAAAGATCTCACAGTTCCTTCTCTCATGTTCATGAGGATGCTGCAAGGGACATTCTTATCTCATGGAAAGTCACCTGAAAGGTCATTAGATTCAGATATTGTGGGGAAAGCCTCACAAAGTGTTGCTCCAAATCTAGATCCAGGGAGGATTGGAGAAATGGAAGACCAAGCTACAACGCTGTGGGAGGAAAATAAGGGGAGGATCTGTAATATCTCGAAATGAAAATCAACAGCTTTTACACCACTGAACCAATCCTTTTGTTGGAAATATGAACAAGGCTCTGTCAGAGATGGAATGAGAGGGATTTTACCAGTTATTTCACCTCTAAAGAGAGGATGAGAACCGGAGGCTTCCTAGCCCTTACTCAGACTCTACCTATAGCTATGCAAATATTTCTTCCTTGGGAAGATCTTGCTCAAAAGAGTGAGCTTCAGCCATTTATAAACATGAGCTGGAAAATAACAGTGAGTGCATAAAATTCAGAAATGAAATAACCCTCATAGAATTCTTATTGATAATATGGTAGTAGAAATGTGTACAAGATCTTGTGGAAATGATCACTCAAGCTGAAGCAAATCCTTCTCTAAAGACACAAGTAACAATGAGCCTAAAATACACTGCTACATATAATATGCCCAACTATGACTGCGCAATCACTAAAGGAAGACTGCTGCAAAATGATGATACAATGAAGATATGGCAATAATAAGCTCAAATAAGAAGGGGGAGATGGATCTCAACCCCTGGAAACTATAATAAACAATCCCTCAAGGGATTTGCTACAATACATACAAAATGGAAAATCTGCAGAAATGCTGGAGTAGCTGGAGTAGCTGCTACTCTAAAATAAGAACATGAAGGAGATGGCTGAATAATGCTGCATAAAATGTATATACCTCCTCCAATGTAAATCTAGAGTGAAAGGCTGATCCTTTCACCAAAGATCTCACTCTCCAAAATGACGGTGCATCCCCTCACTACAATTGCACTAAAGAACTATGTAGTCAAGGAGAGGAACTGTGCTGTAGGTGATGGGAAGAGATTGGCCTCCTACCAGGATATGAGAAATGGAGCTGATATCTCCCCTAATGATCTCCCGGATGCATAAGAGCTTCCTCCTCTGAAATCTGAGCTCCGGAATGATGATGTGAGAACCTCCACTGCAACCCCAGAAACACAATGGATCTTGCTGCAAGAATCACTGCACTGAAAGGAATAGCTTTGGCCTTGAGCCAAGATGTGGAGAATATGAAGATCAAACCTTCAAGAGCTTCTCAAGAAGGGAGGCAATTCTTGAACAATAAATCCCTTGTTCTGAACAACACAGCTATCACAGTGTGCAACTGTGGAAAGCAATTCGAAATATCCAAGCTAGCTCAAAATGGATGCTTTCACCTCCTTTTATGCAAATAAAGGCTCCTTAGCCATGGACCTCACACATTAGGGTTTTCTCCTTCTCATGCAATTTCGTAGGCTTCCCAAGCAAGCCACACCTCCATCTATTGCACAGTTTGACTTGGCCAACATGACCTAGCCCTCTTTGTAATTAACCCTTTTCACACATGGAGTGTGCAAAAAAGCTCTAATGATGCTCCTTTTTCATAATGTGAGGGATTTTATTGATGATTTTCATAACCATGGGCCTCCTTACCCATTTATTTAGCTGCAATATGATAAGAGAAAAAATTTAATGTTCCATTTAGCCATGTGCTAAAATGGGAACATTACAGTCCTCCCCTCCCAAATGTTGCTTGTCCTCAAGAAAC
This sequence comes from Pinus albicaulis, assembly GCA_034641835.2. Lineage (NCBI taxonomy): Eukaryota > Viridiplantae > Streptophyta > Pinopsida > Pinales > Pinaceae > Pinus > Pinus albicaulis. The sequence continues at coordinate 418,865,714 of CM076570.1, read as the reverse complement.
TGCAAGGATAGAACTGGAAAAACCTCCACTCAAGACATGGATTCTGAAATATGTTGAGTAACACCTCCCCAATGTAGATCCTCCATACCCCAAGCAATGATCCATAAAAAGTGAGTTACCTCCTAGCACGGCAACTCCTGACAATCATCTTCCACCTTTGGCTCATGCAATATAGGTGGGATGAAAATATGATTTTGGTAGTCAAAGTAGCCTACCCCACGCTATCCTCCTATCCACTTAGGATAAGTGTAGAGTATATGATGATCCTGGGTTGCAATAAATTTTCCTTCCAGTGGCAAGATGAAGACTAGATCTCCAAATATCTCTTCTCCAGCGTTATGAAACATGTTGTCCAAAATCATCTCATATGTGATGAGTTGGTAGTCATCACCATATGGCATCCAATCAATCATATGGTTCACCTCAAAGGGAAAAAAATGTGTTTCTGTAGTGGCCACATGTCCTCTCATGCTTCCATTAGAACATGCAATGCAAATAATGTGGGAGATTCTTCCCCCCAAGGGACACATCCAACCAATGTGCCATTCCCCCAATCATGCTCTCATCAAATAAAAAGACATTAGCATTATAATGAACCATAATGAAAGCCATGCTTGCTGTCATATGTAGCAAGGGAGAAAGACAATGGTCCCTCAACTGTAACCAATGTAGTTTGACCCTTAACTGCATAAGAGTATGACAAAAGGTGTGGCCTCTCAACCACTTGCTTGCTGTCCGACTCTCCTCAAATGTATGGAGGAAGTGAATGATATATGGTGCAAGGGGAGTAGGTCCTCCAAAATACATTTCCTCCCCAAGCCCTCCTAGGGAGTGGTCACCAATAGTGCTCATGGCCTCAAGTAGACCATGGGGTCCAAAAAGAAGAATGCCCCTCCTTGGAGCAACATCCTGTACATATATGGTTAAGAGATGAATATATAAATCATCATGAAAATAAAAAATTCCCTTACCATAAGTCCCGCTCATGCAAATGGAGTGGCTCAAAATTGAGTCTCCCCTCATCCTCAAAGAGAAAAGAGGTGGCTGTGCTGACTCCTCCATCTGCACATGATCTATGCATCTCCTCATATGCTAATATGTCAATATCATGCAAGAAAAATGATCCTGGGAATAATCCACCAACAATACAGAGCTCCCCCATGGATCCATCCTCCATAGTGACAGCGCTGATGATTCCTCATGAAGGACATCTGTCACATGGTAATCTCCTTATTTGACATCTCCTATGCCAAAGATGCAAGTTGGAAGGCTGTTATCCTTCCCCTGCTGCTTCTGCCACAACGCAGAATTCGAAATGAGAGTGAGTACAAATGATGTTGAGAGAGTTTGTATCTCCTCCCTGAGCCTACCCAAGACTCTCAGCACTATAAAGCTGTATCCCAAGGATTCCACCCTCCTGTAATCAATGAATGGTGCCTCAATATGTGAAGCATATCTCATCCTCTGCTAGTCTAGTGGTATCCCTGGCAAAATATCTCCATGTAATGAGACATTATTAACAAGAGATGACTGAATATATAAATGGACAAGCCTGTCCATGCTTCCACTGTGAAATCCAATCACCCTCTTAGGTGCATCAACCACATAAGATAGACAGGGATGTGGGCTCCTCATCACATCATACTGGTCATCCTCCCTATCTTCTCCTGGTGTCTCCATGGTTCCACACCTCCTCAGCAATGGCACATGTAAAACATGAGTTGTGCCTTGATCTCCATGCTTGAGATCCTGGGGACTTACTTGCAAGGATGCAAGAATCCCTCTACCCAGAGCAAGAGCTCCTCCTTCCTCTGCATGAGGCACTAGATAGTCTCTGGATAGCACTGCGCTGTTGCCCTCAGCTCCCTCAACATAAAAGGACAACCCTTCAACAATGCTGCTGCAAATATGGAATCTCTTCCAGGGTGGAAGCAGTTCTTGATCATCAAAAGAAAAGGAGTATCCCCTTTGCACCATGATAGTGCCATCTCCTACTCCTGAAACATTGTACATCATTTGAGAGCTCATATGCCTTTTCTCTCTCCAACACCATCCAAGCAACAAACCCCCTTGCCGCCTCCTCCTACTCCTAGAAAGAGAGTATGCCAAGTGATGGCCAAACTCCTTGAAGAGTAACCAGCGCAACCAAGCCTCTTGCTGCCCGGTATCAGAAATCTGCAAGTGGCTCACTAGCCCCTTGCTCCTCCTCCACCACATCCACTCAACCATGTGTGGATGTTTCCTTCCTTCCTTCATCTTGGTACTCCTCCTTTGAGGACTACCCTCATCCCAAATCAAACCTCTGCATTTCATGGGGTTTTGAAACACAAATTTCTTGAGGATCAATTTGACACTATGAGGATCCAAATAGTTGGTAGGAAAAAACCTCCCATCATGATATGTGTGGCTCAAGGAATGTCCACCACAGTCATGAGAGAAGCTATCCATCTGAAGATGTCCCCCATCTTCTATTTGTTCCTGTGAGAAGGAAAAACCCTCCTCCAACTGTTGAAGAACCTTGCGCTCCAAAAGGTGTGGGAGTGCACCTCCATTGAAATATCTCTGTGAGATCTCCTTTACATCACTGATCTTGTACAAAATAGTATTATTCTGATTCTCTAAGTCACCTGCATGCAATGATGTAGACCCATCCAAGGTGTTTGCTGAAATGACAAGAAATGTATCTCCAATCATACCTTGGTGAAACTTGGAAGCTCCTTGCAAAGCTGCAAGTGTTGCTTCCCCATGAGTATTGGCCTCCAAAACTTCTGAAGAGGAAGGCTACCCCTCCATGGTCTCAATAGCACTGGTACATGCCTCATCAAATGGTGGTGAGGGCTCCTCCCTCTTTTTTCCAAATTTGCTGATCAATCTTTGAGAAAACTCAACAAGAGTAGAAACCCTTGTATGGCTCAGATGGCTGGTCCACCAACTCCTTGCTTCACCTTCAAAGTGAAATTCTGCAAATTCCACTGCCTCCTTGTCTACTATAGGATGTAGCAGGGAAAAGGCCTCTAACTTCTTTGCCCAAACCTATGCTGCACATGTGAGTGATCCATCAAATGTGGACAATAGAAATCTATTGCCTCTCATCATCCCGTAGCTATGGGGTCTTTTTTCTTCTTTCTGCTGAAAAAACTGTGGAAAAGATAAAATATCTTCAGAGAACCTAGGGTTTTCTTGGTATTCAGCTAGGTACTCAATTAGAATTTCAAATTCCAAGTTTTTTCCATGCTTCTGCTTTGCTTCTTTGTGAGAATAGGAAGTGCATGGTCCTTCCTCTTCTCCTCCTTCATTTTTCTTGAACCCTTTGGAGAGGTCTCTTCTGGATCTAAAAATAGATGAGAGTAAACTCATCTTCTTAATCCTTGGGCTCTCTACTTCTGAAATTCAAACTTCATAGGCTGTGCCAAGTTCGAAGCTCTGATACCACTGTAATATCCCGAAATGAAAATCAACAGCTTTTACACCACTGAACCAATCCTTTTGTCGGAAATATGAAAAAGACTATGTCAGAGATGGACTGAGAGGGATTTTACCAGTTATTTCACCTCTAAAGAGAGGATGAGAACTGGAGGCTTCCTGGCCCTTACTCAGACTCTTCCTATAGCTATGAAAATATTTCTTCCTCGGGAATATCTTGCTCAAAAGAGTGAGCTTCAGCCATATATAAACATGAGCTGGAAAATAAAAGTGAGTGCATAAAATTCAGAAATGAAATAACCCTCCTAGCATTCTTATTGATAATATGGAAGTAGAAATGTGTACAAGATCTTGAGGAAATTATCACTCAAGCTGAAGAAAATCCTTCTCTAAAGACACAAGTACAATGAGCCTGAAATACATTGCTACATATAATATGCCCAACTATGACTACGTAGTCACTGAAGGAAGACTGCTAAAAAATGATGATACAATGAAGATATGGCAATAATAAGCTAAAATAATAAGGGGGAGATGGATCTCAACCCCTGGAAACTATAATAAACAATCCCTCAAGGGATTGGCTACAATACATACAAAATGGAAAATCTGTAGAAATGCCGGAGTAGCTGGAGTAGCTGCTACTCTAAAATGAGACCATGAAGGAGATGGATGAATAATGCTGCATAAAATGTATATAAATCCTCCAATGGAAATATAGAGTGAAAGGCTGATCCCTTCACCAAAGATCTCACTCTCCAAAATGCCGGTGAAACCCCTCACTGCAATTGCACTCAAGAACTGCGCAGTCAAGGAGAGGAACTGTGCTGTAGGTGATGGGAAGAGATTGACCTCCTACCAAGATATGAGAAATGGAGCTAATATCTCCCCTACTGATCTCCTTGATGCATAAGAGCTTCCTCCTCTGAAATCTGAGCTCCAGAATGATGATGTGAGAACCTCCACTACAACCCCAGCAACACAATGGCTCTTGCTGCAAGAATCACTACACTGAAAGGAATAAATTTTGCCTTGAGCCAAGATGTGGAGAAGATGAAGATAAAACCTTCAAGAGCTTCTCAAGAAGGGAGGGAATTCTTGAACAAGAAATCCCTTGTGCTGAACAACACAGCTATCACAGTGTGCAACTGTGGAAAGCAATTCGAAATATCCAAGCTAGCTCAAAATGGACGCTTTCCCCTCCTTTTATGCAAATGAAGGATCCTTAGCCATGGACCCCACACATTAGGGTTTCCTCCTTCTCATTCAATTTCATAGGCTTCCCAAGCAAGCCACACCTCCATCTATTGCGCAGTTTGACTTGGTCAACATGACCTAGCCCTCTTTGCAATTAACCCTTTTCACACATGGAGTGTGCAAACAAGCTCTAATGATGCTCCCTTTTCATAATGTGAGGGGTTTATTGATGCTTTTCATAACCATGGGCCTCCTTACCCATTTATTTAGCTGCAATATGATAAGAGAAAAATTTTAATGTTCCATTTAGCCATGTGCTAAAATGGGAACATTACAGGATCAACCTTCCAACAAGCAGTTTTGGGATGTGTAATGTCAAAGAAGCAATTAGAAAAAAGACAAGCACTCCCATGGATGTATCAATAGTGCTGTCATTGTTGAGCTGTGTGGATCCTTATTGGAAGTCTCAACTACTTGTAGAGTATTCCAAGGATCTCCACACCGGTATGATATTATATGGCATGCATCAAGAAGAGGGCTATTTAGTCCAAGGAGGGGTCATCTATTATCATGGTAAGGTCTTCTTGGCTAGAGCTTCCAAGCTCAAGAAAAATACCCTACAAGGAGCATCGGAAGAATTCTTCCTCAGCCATATGTATTCAATGAAGAACTACATCCTGATCATGAAGAGTTTTGATTGGGAAGGCATGAGGGAAGACTTACATCAGCACTTTCAAGAGTGCAATAGCTATGGAGGATTGGGGAAGCCAATGGACTCTTTGCAAGAGTCATCTTAGCCAGCTCTGCCTTTGCTTAAAGGAAAGGGAATGCTCATGCACAACCCCATGTGTGTGAGATACTATGATGGTAAAGGATTTGATCATGAAAAGAAAGTTGTATTTTCTGATCTATTGCATTACTTTGCCATGTTTTTGCAGGATGTGACTCCTAAAGGGAGTGAGAGATCATGTGGATCTCATAGTTTTTTGAGGGCCAATGGAAATTTTGAACTTGGCCCTTCCCTTGAGGTGCAAAGGGAGATTCTTTTTCATGACGGGTGCTTCCCAAAGGAACCAAAATTATGTAACACTTTTAGCCATGTTAAGGTGACTTATGCAGCATAAGTGTGGTGGAAATGCTACTTGCCACATCTGGGTCTCATGAAGGCAAGTGTCGCACTATGTTGGCATCACATGTGGAATCCTGACCCACCCCCACATGTTCAGATTTCAGCTTGCATTTATGTGGTATTGCTTCCATACATAGATGACATATTGGTATTGTTTATGAGGTTGTATGGTCAAAGGATGAGCAATGTATATGTACCCCATGGCATGGAACTACAACTTGTGCTTCATAATACATGTTTTAGATATAGCACTGCTCCAACTATGTTTATTTATATTGAGTTCCTCACTCCTGAAGGGTTGGACTATGCACCTATTATGTTAGCTTTGGAGGAGCAATTTTTGATGTATTGGCTTAATGGACACTTGGCCCATGATGAAAACTTGATCCTTGATGGTACCATCAATGGAGAAGGAGAAGAACTACAACTCTTACCCTATCAGTTGCTTGAGGACAAGCAACATTTTGGAGGGGGGGATTGTAATGTTCCCACTTAGCCATAGCTAAGAGGAACATTCAATTTTGTTTTAATTTCTGTTGCATAAATAAATGAATAGAGGAGGACATGCAAAAATCCTGAAAAAGGCTGAATAAATCAATGCCCATGTGAACAAAGATAAATCAGTGCCATGTAAATAATCACTTGTAGGTGTGAAAGAGGTTTGAGTTGAAGACTGGGTCAACCTTGACCAAATCAATAGCACTGTCTAGATTCATTGCATCTCCAAAAGGGACAACACAGTTCTAGAAGGAGGCCTCTCATGTGAACAAGGCTAGCACATCAAAGTGGTTTAGGGTTTGCAAAGGCTTTTCATCTTATAAAAGGAGAGTAAGGGCAACAAGAGAAGGTTGTTTATTGATGATATTTCTAAGTATTTGTCTGCTTAGACAAATACCATTCTCTGCTGTTTAGTGGAGGATTGTGCTTGGAATTCCTATGTAGGGACTTCAACTCTTCCTTTGAGAGTTCTTGAAGGAGAATTTGCTGAATTGATCCACTATTAGGATTGAGGCCAAGCTCTAATTTCATTAACAGATCAGACCTAGTGAGGTTTTGTCTGCTTTTGCAAGCTGCATCAAGTGGAGTTTTAGATCTGCATAGATCTAGTTGTTTTTTGGAGCCTCTTCTCATGGAGTGTGTCTTTTAACCTCATGGAAGAGTGTCTCTTCTCTTTGTACTTAATATCTACAATTTTATAGTGGTTATCCATGTCATTTGAGCTACAATGCTGTTCCTCTTGATGGACTGCGTTATTTTGGTATGAGGATCTTCATGGTGTTTTTCTCCTAGTTTAGATAAGAGATCTCTAGTGTTGGGATTTTCTCTCCACTTGGTGATCCATGAATTAGCTTGCTGATCCATGTTATATTTAGATCTTATCCATTGTAATGAAATGTTATATTCATAAATTTACTGTAGAAAATTCCAGATCTGCAACTTGTTTCTCAGATCTACTCTTATTTATGCATGATTTGGTCAAAACCCCAAGGGGATATTGTAAAGAAAACCATCTAGTTTCCAGATCTGATATAGATCTGATGTTTTATCCACAGATATTTCATAGATCTAAGTTGTAATGTACAACTGCTACAACTCATGAAAATAATGCTGTTGAGCCTTTACTGTTGATATATTTATGTTGCAACTCTCTTTTTTGAAGCTATCTTTCTCTCTTGTCTCATGTAACTTACTGTATATTGAAAGAGCTTCACTTTACTTCTAATTTTCTGCTATACATCCATTTATTGATTATATTTTATGGCCTCTTGCTGATATTATCAAATACTGCATTATTCTTGAAGCTTCTTGTTGTGCATAGCTGCAGCCCCTCTTGTAGGGTGTTTTCCAGCTAGACTAGGTTGTGGGAGATTTGTTTACCACACCTAGTTTGATTTGTTTTTGCTCCCCTTTTGGATTTAGACTCCAGATCTGCTGATCTAAGTGATCCAAGGGTTGAAAACTCATTTATGTACATCAATCTTCTAGGAAGTGCGTTATTTTCCAAGCTTGCTGTGCAATCCCCAAGTTGGGAACATTACAAAGAGAGGCTATTTTTTCTGTCATGGCGCTGCGCTTTTTCCAGGAAAATTGTATTTACATCATCTTCAACAAATTTTTACTTTTTGAATTTTTATCTCGGGGAATGAGAAATTACTGATGTAAAAGGTCAAGATAAATTTAAATGTCATGTTTTTATTGTTATCTAGGGTAGATACATCAGATAAGTCCTCCAAAGGTCAAATGAATCAGTTTCATCTCTTTTAGAGGCAAATTGTTGGGTCTTCCTAGTCTTCAGAATCTTGTTTGGGAGTAGGTGAAACTGATCCCTATCTCATCGATTCGACTCCTTGAGGCTAGGGAGAGTGGTTTTGAAGTCTATATCATGCATTTTCTCAGTCATTTGTAGAGCTTGGGCTCACTTGGAGCTTTGGCATCTCAAGAGACATATTTGTATCAATTTTGGCCTGGACATTAATCAAATTTTCAACTATTTTTATGGGATCCATGTGGTATTGTGTTTAGTTTTAGTTTCTTCTTTTGTGCTCATATGCTAGAATGTTTTTTAACTTCATCCATCATTTCATTGCTATTAGATGAATGTTTTCAAGGTAAATGAACATAATCCATAATTTCTATCTTTTTTTTGGGTAAGCATTCATAATTTGTAATTTCTTCAGTTTATAAAGAAATCATGAATTCACCATGCTCTTTCTAGCTCCTCACCTATCTTAAACATCCCATCATCAAAACCCTAAAGTGATAAACATTGTACCTACCTTTCCCCATAGAACACCCTGCAAGTATTGACTTAATTTCCTTGCCCTAGCTGCATGACTCCTCCTGATCGAACAAAACCCTACATAATCAAAATCAAAACCCTGAGCTACTATACCTAGCCTAATATCTTCTTTCCTTAGTTATTTTGGATGTGATTCATACGGAGAGAGCCCTCTCCTGGCGTAGTAGGGCTAGCTACTTGGCTAAGCGTGGTTTGAGGTTACCTCAGGATTTCCTTTCTCAGCATGAGGTTCAATCCGAGTGAAAACTCCATTAAGGCTTTGTAATGCTCCCGCAACATTCATGAGAGTTATGAATGATTTTTTGATACCATTCCTTGATGATTTTGTTATAGTCTACTTAGATGATATTCTTATTTTCAGTAAGACTCGCGAAGAGCATGTCAAGCATGTTAAGTAAGTCTTAAATTCCTTAAAGAAAGAAATATTGTATTTGAAGATGTATAAGTGTGAATTTGGGAAAACCTCTTTAGTTTATTTGGGTCATATTGTTGGAGAGGGTGAGTTGAAGATTGATCCCTCAAAGGTTGAAGTCATTATGAATTTTCATAAACCCAATAATTTAATAGAGGTTAGAAGATTTTTGGTCACAAGTAAATATTGGAGAATTTTTTTTGCTAACTTCTCATATATTGCAACTCCACTACATGCTTTGATAAGTGTGAAAAAAGTTTTTCAGTGGGAAGGTAAGCAACAAAAAGCCTTCGATACATTGAAAAAAGAAGAATTACAACACCAGTTCTTACACTTCCAGAACTTAAGAAATCATTTAATATTCAAACTGATGCAAGTTACTATGTCGTGGGAGTGGTTTTGATGCAACATCGTAAGCCTATCTGTTATCATTCTGAAACCTTTACCAATGTAGTAATTAACTATGTAACATATGATAAAGAGTTGTTTTCTTTGGTGAAAAGTGTGAAGAATGGAAACATTATTTGATGGGTAAAGAAACAATATTTCACACTGACCATAAACCTTTGCAATATTTGAAATAAAAAACCAAGCTACAACAAGAGAGACATTTCATGTGGATGGGTTTCCTACAACAATTCCATTTGGTAATAAGGTATAAGAAAGGTATATATAACAAAGTTATAGATATGTTATCTAGATCGATTGTTAGTGAATTTTTCATTTTTAATCATAATTATATCATGCATGAGAGCTATGTTGAAAAATATGCTAAAGATGAATATTTAAAAGATGTATATGCAACTTTGTGTCAAGGCATCCAAGTAGAAGAATTGGATTATCATGTTTATAATAAATTGTTGTATCATCTTGGCAAGTTATATGTTCCACAAGGTGAAAGAGTCAACATCATAATGGAATCACATAATTCTCTTATTGCTAGCCATTTTGGTGTAGGAAAAATAGTGGAACAATTACATAAGTATTGTTATTAGCCTCGCATGAATGAAAGTGTGTCATGATATGTAAGAGGATGTTCTGCGTGTGCTACTAGTAAGCCCAACAATATAAAATTTGGATTGTATAATCCATTTCCTGTTCCTTGCCGTCCTTGGGAAAGTGTTTCTATGGATTTTGTGGGAGGGGTACCTATGTCTAGGAAAGGTAATTATTATCTTTATGTTGTTGTGGACCGTTTAAGAAAAATGTGTATTTTGATGTCTTGTAAGAAGCACGTTACAATTGAACAAACCACACAAACGTTCTTTCAAAATGTATGGGTGCATTTTGGGTTACCCACTTCTATTATTTATGATTGAGATTCTTTATTTGTTGGGAAATTTTGGTTAAGTTTATGGGGACACATGGACACAAAATTGAAGAAGAGCATGAAATTTCATCCATAAACCGATGGCCAAACATAAATGGTGAACATAACAGTAGTAAATCTCCTTCGTGGTTATTGCAACAAACATCCTAAACTTTGGAATGAACTTTTATACTATATCCAACATGGTTACAATAGGGCCATGCATTATTCTACTCAAACATCTCCATTTGAATCATGTTTGGGATATTTACCAAAATCTCCCTTAGATTTTATCTTTGAGAAATATTTTGCAATTGAAGGAAAAAGTGACATAGATAAGGCCAAGCACTTGATTGAGATTATATGAGCCTAATTTGATTTAATATCAAGGAGATAATGTCGAGATTCCAGCAATAGAATATTTCTATCCTAAATATCTTGACGAACTGCAACATGATACCATTCTTGACAGAAAAACAAGGACTACACGAAGAGGTATTGTGGAGTACCTTTGTGTGGGGCTCAAGGGAACTAATCCAAGTAAGGCCAAATGGATTGAGATTGGAAGGGTGAGGGAGTTGTACCATCAACTATCTATTGATCTAAAATAATATTTTGGTGGTCCAAAAGCTTCTAGTTGGGAGGAATGATCCAGGGGATAAAAAGGTGATAAAAAATGAAAGTGCTCGAAAACACCTGAAACCAATTCTAGATCGTATTTCTCGCCATTATGAATCCAATGCCACTTAAATCACTAAAAACTGATATTGTATGCTGAATTTATGATGTTATGATCGTTTGGATAAACAACTAAAAAAATTACAGGTGTGTTGACTAGACTACTGACTGGGAAGTCCGTACTGCTGATGTCAACATGTTGAATGGGCATATGACCAAGAGAAGGAACAATGTGGGATTGACATGTGTCTCTCTATTATTTTTCCACTTGGTCGCATTTGATTGGGTGATGTTAATTTTAGAGATCCAATTAGAGGTTGCCACATGGCACCTCAGGGTTGGATAAAATTTTTATGGTTTGGACCATAGGCCTTGGTGGGGATCGAACCCACAACCTAACACCTAAAAATAAAAATATCTACAACCATACCACCAACATGAGTCTTAATAGACTTTGGATCCAAAATATTGTTAAAGGGTTATATGTTATGTGTTTGGGGAGAGGGGCCGGGCGTTAGCCCTGACCCATGGTCGTAAGCACCCCATAGAACCAACGATGGATCGAAGGTAGGGCTTGGGGACTAGGCCCTGGACCATGGTAACAATCTAGCCCATAGGACCAACGTGTAAAGGTTAAGCAACTAGTGGAGGGGGCGGGGCTCTAACCCCTAGCCCCAGGTTCCATGGTATGCTATATGACCTCAGGCGGGTATTAAATGAGTGAGGAAGAGAATTGGACTCAAGGAAAAAATGGGTGGGGTGGGATGTTAGCCCTGAACCCTGACCATATGGAGCGGATATGACCATAGCCAACGAAATTAGTTGCAAAGAGGCGGGGACAGGCAGTTAGCCCAGTTCTTGACAACATGGGCCACAAGACTATCAGCTAGGCCAAAATTTCGGAGCGTCGGGTTATTGGTCAAATTAATGATTCAAAAATTGCACCAAATTCAATGTGAATCTCACCAGTGCTAGGTGAATTTGTTGCTTTATGGGCAGTAGAAGGGCGGAAAATGTAGTTCAGTTAACCAATTTTGACAAATTGTAGAACAATTTCCAGAAAAAATCTCGAGAGCCATAACTTGATGAATTTTTGGAATTTTTGAGCTCAAAAAGAGCCCAGATAGGGGTTTTTTGGCCTTCTGAGTCCATTCAAAACATCAATTTTGAATTCTAAGCACTATAATATTATTTAATTACAAATTTGAGCACATAATTGAAGAGGCCCAACATTGGAAGCTGGATCCAGAGACATAGCCCAGGAGGGGTGAACTCCGTTATCATTTTATGTTCTACGTTGCTGTATATGGTTCATTTTTCTATGTTTATTTTTTAAAAAATAATTTTTAGAGACTAAAATTTATGTTCTTTTTCAACTTAATCCATTTCCCATAAGACATAAATTTACTTGCAATTTTTTTAATAAATCTTCAAGTTTTAAAATTCATATCAAGAATAAATTTAGGCCACCAGATTCTTATACCAAGAAGGAACATAAGTAGAGCATGAAAGAAGAAGTAAAATTCAAAGGCCCAAAATTCATTCAAGGTATGTACAAAAACAACATCTTGAAAGTCATATTATTGGTGATCAAAGACTTGGTGTTCAAACTAGGAGGAGATTCCTTGGCAGTTCAAGCTGCACAAACCTTGCTATGCTATCTCAAGTTGAGCCTAAGAACCTTAATCAGGAAAGAGAAGATAAGTATTGGATGAAGGAAATGAATGAATAATTGGATCATATTGAAAAGAGTGATACCTCAGAGCTTGTTCCAGGATCCAAAGAGAAACATGTGATAGGCACCAAATGGGTCTTCAAAAATAAGATAAATGAGAAAGGCCAAGTAATAAGGAAAAATGATTGACTAGTCTACAAGGGGTACACTCAAATATATGGGATATAATTTAAATAAAAAATTTCACCGTAGCCAGATTAGAAGGCATCACAATGTTTCTTTCTTTTGCAAGTCACAATAACATCAAGGTATACCAGATGGATGTGAATTTGAATTTTCTTAATGGCGATCTAGAAGAAAAAGTATATATAGAAAAACCATAAGGTTTCATGCTCTTAGAGAATGAATATTATGTATTCAAACTAAATAAGGCTTTTTATGGGCTCAATCAAGCTCTTAGAGTTTCGTATGCCAGGTTAGATACATACCTCCAACAACAAGGCTTCAAGAAAGGCACTATAGATAGAAATTTGTATATAAAATTTGAAGATGATCACTTGTTGATTATGTTGGTTTATGTGGATGAAATAATATTTGGTAACGACTTGGAGTAGTTGGGAAACCAATTTTAAAAATGTAAGCATAAAGAATTCAATATTTCCATGACAGGAGAACTATACTTCTTTTTGGGGTTGCATATTTCTCAATCAAAGGATGGCATCTTCATCTCCCAATCCAAGTATTTGAGAGAAACATTGAATAAATTTAGATTGGAAGAATGCAAGCCAGTTAGTACCCCCATGGTTACTAGATGTAATTTATGTAAAGAAGATGAGACAACTCTAGTAAATCATAAAGTCTACATATCAATGATTGGAAGCTTACTTTACCTCACAACCTCCTCACAACCTCAAGACTAGACATCATGCAAGCAGTAGGTTTGGTTGCCATATTTAAAGCCTGTCCCTGAGAAAGCCATGTAATTGATATAAAAAGGATTCTCAAATGATTACAAGGAACAACATATTATGGGATGTGGTATGCCAAACACATAGACTTTAAATTAAAGTCTTATACTGATGCTGATTAGGTAATCAATATTGATGAAAGGAAAATCACCTCTGGTGTAACATTATTTTTGGGAAATTTTTTAGTGTCTTGGGTCAACAAGAAACAAGAATCCATTATCATTATCAACAATTGAAGTAGAGTATATTGCAACCAACACTTTTTTCTCATAAATTCTCTGGATGAAACAAACCCTAAAGGACATCAAGATAAAGTTGATCGATCCAATTCTAATCACATGTGACAACACTAGCACTATTAACATATCTAAAAATCCTGTCATGCATTGAAAGACCAAACATATTCCAATTAAGTTCCATTTTCTAAGGGAACATGTTGTTGCTAATGTTGTTCGACTTGACTATGTGGCCACTAATGAGAAACTTGAAGATATATCCAGTAAGCCACTAGTAAGATAACCCTTTGAGTATATTTGGTAGAAAATATGAGTTTTGGCTCCTAGACCCAAATGAATCAAATATAATATGTCTTTCCATATACTCATCCTGGTGGATCATTTGAAGAGCAGTTGAAAATTTCCAGGGGGATTTTCTTCCATTGGATGCATCCTTTTCCATTTATATCAAAGAGGGATAAGAAGTCAATGAGTAGGATGATTATTGATGACAGGGGGAGCATGGAGAAAATAAAGGACTGATTTCAGGGGGGAGTTTTGTCTTGTTGACGATGCTAGACCCACCAACATTAAGGGGATCTCCTTGATATGAAGTCCCAATTAGACCTCACACCGTTTGGTGTAGGATTCCCATTCGGAATATGACCTGGTTACCGATGCAGTGAGTGTTAATGATATGCCTTAGCTGTAAGAACACATAAAGTGATGTATGGTGACTTTGGTGAGAGAAAGTGTGTGACCTTGCGGAAAGTCAAGTGCAATGCATGAAGGTTCCAACACACAAAATGGAAATGAGTGAGCCCCTTAGAAGCATGCAATAGTCCATAGCTTTAAAGGAACACACGAGCATAAAATACATCACAAGATAATATGAAAAATAGTTCATAAGTTAACAATGATGGAATTATACAACAACACACATTCAACAAGATTCATACCAATGCAAATGAAATAGCTCATAAGAATAATCGTAAGTGAAATAACGTACATTAGAAATACAACAAGAATAGTCCTACTATATTTACAACATATGCATGAAAATGTGTCGGATTTGAGATTTTATTAAGTGAAATTTCCAATCATACATACACCATTGACGAACCTCTAGCCCCAATAGTGGAACGTGACGTCAAAACCTGCTCCTCCCAAAAAAGATACACCCTCTATGTTTTGGAGAAGCCAAGGCTCTAACAAAACTCCCAAGCTCCTGATTCTAAGCCTAAGCCTATCCAGAATATTTGCTCCCAAAAAACCTTTACATGAGATATGAGGTTATATTTATAAGAAGAGGGGGTGACTCTTCAACTCCCCTTTGTGACTCTTGGAATTATTTACAATATAACTCTTCAATTACATCATGATTCTTCACATTCCACAATTGACACTTAGAATTTCATGTAAAAATTAATTACAAAATAATATTACAATACACTCATACCCATATAAGACAAAATTGGGTAGAGCCAACTAGACAACCTAATAAGACAAATAAGTTAAGCTTGAGTTTAGGGAAACTCCAGCTCTACAAATTCCACTTGATGTCTCTTGGTCATGTCTTAGTGTCAAGATTGGTACTGTGCGATGACATCCCAAGATTGTGTGATGGTGTATGGATGGAAGCCGATTCTAGCCTCCATGGAATCCGGGTACAATGATTTGGAACCAGTTTGAACTTCCTTCTAGAGAAGGAGCAACATTGTGTTCACTTGGACAAGACCACCCTTGTACTTCTGCATGTTCTGCTTGTTCATCTCCAAATATTCATTAGTGGAAATATTTATAAGTTTCTCCAAGTATTATTATATCTCTTGCCTAACCTAGCTCTTGGGTTTGACTTCAGTGGGTGATCCAACTAATGGAATCCTATAAGATTACAATAAGAAGTCCAAACTATTGTATGGCCATGCATACGAGGCTTGAATGTTACCAATGAACGAGGCGAGCTATTTGCTGTTTTGGATCAACATCCAAACTATTTATTTCTCTAGCTCTATCTGTTGCTTTATTTTTTTGACCAAGTCAAGCAATTTCCCTTTGTATAAAATTGACCATTCATGCATGACAGGGATGGAAACTTGTGAATTCCTGAGAGTTTTGGAAAAGTATTACACTTCTGCTAAAATCCATGCAAGTGGAAAATAACATTATGCATGGTAACAAGCTCCTCATAAATATTCCACATTGACTCTCCAAGTGTCGATACTTCAACCAGTATCACTGCCTTCATTTCCTCCAGATGGATATGCACAAAAGCTACGTTCAGAGCTGCTGCATGGATCTGTTCAACCTATTTTAAGACAACTTGTAAGTTCTATTGCAATTGCTTATTCTCAGCCATCAAGTACTCAATGTTTGACTTAGCTACACCTGCGAAGGCCAAGATGGCCATGGAAATGGATTTGGGATTCTTCTTGGTGTTTGCCAAAATCAACCTTTCTTTAATAAATTCAGGAGATGTGAGGTCATCCTGAAAATGCTTCCTTTGCACTTGTAAAATATTTTTTTGAATTTCATCATATGATGGATTGTACGTGTCCATAACTGGATCATCATCAAGAGGAATAAATTCCTCTTACTAGTTTGGAGATAACTCTTGTGTTGGAGGGGGTGGATATTGAATGGTGACCTAATGTATGCTAGGCATCAATTCGACATATTGGTTCTATGTCTCCAGTTCCTCCTCCATGTCTTCAATCTAGAGCAACTATTCAATCTGTTGAGCAAGCTCTGGTATTACATCTGTCTTCTCTCCTACTCTGGTTGAAGGTTCTGTTCTTGCTCCTCCTCTTGTTTCTGCGTTGTTTCTTATTCTATTTCTCTTCGCCTCTCTTCTTCCTCATGCTTCTGCTTCTCTTCTTTTTCTTTATTTTTCTTTTATTCCTCCAATATCCTCTGCTCTTCCCTCTTCCTCCATTCTTCTCCCTGCATCCTCTATTTCCTCCTTGCCTCTACTATTAAATCCTCTTCCATAATAGCTATATTTTATTTCATCTTGCGACTTCGTTCTCCCCATGGGCTATATTAAACCTTCCTCTTTCCCTTTTTGTGCACGAGGTTTCTCGCTTCTGCTGGTACTTCTTTCGAAGTACCTTCCTTCTGTAGGGTCAATTGTTGAAGTTCCTGCAAAAATAACCAAATTATGGGACTAGAAGGCATTATAACAATTATTTTATGGTTCCTCCTCCGAACAGTGAAATGACTTGATGAACCATCAAAAGTGAATTCTCGCACAATTTTCTTTACAAACACCACGGGGATCATACGAATTAAAGTCTAGAGTACCAAATGCAAAATTCTCTATCGCCTTTCCTTCAATAAATATGACTTTCAAGTTCTTGATCTTGTACAATCCAATTTACATAGGAAGAGTTGGCCAAGGTGCTTTCTTCTTCCTGTGCAATGCTGTTGAAAACCCTCTGGAGAGATGAAATGGAATTTCTTGCATGAAAATATTATCGGTGGTGTTATCACTCTGTAAATTTCCTTAGGTTGAAGAGAGAAATTTCATAGGTAACCACAAAACCACTTTTATGCTAGAATCTAGCCCTTCTAGCGTTGGAGAGGGATATCTCACTTAGATTGTTAAAATAATATGATATTAGGCTATATGTAGTGTTAAATAAGGTGTTATTTTCAAAGGTTTGCTAGTAAAAAGGAGACAGATCCATTGGGCATGGAGTCATGTCAAATTGATTATTTGTCTAGTGATATGACGAAGAGGGAAAGGGTTTCTCCATTGGGGCAAGGTAGGAAGCCTTCTTGGTGGAATTAATTCATTGTAGGAGGGCGAGTGTGAGAAAATATGGACACAACACAAAGAGTATCAAACTACATATAAATTCTAAATGTTTCTTTAAGAGGAAAACATAGATCACTTGGAAAAACTAAATCAAAGACTCATTTTGATGAATTCCGAGTTAAACATCTGGTTTTCCAAGAATGATGACATACATTTAACAGATGTAAAAAACATAAGATAAAATTACAAATAATGTAGGCACAACACCATCAATATCTAACACATGAATCCCTGCAAATCACCTTCTGTCTTTCATTCACTGGAAAAAATATTTAGAAATACAATGCACACAAAGTATCTTTCTCTCGAATATGACCAACAATTTCTACATTCAGATTCATGAATTATATACAACATGCTATTAATAAGTCAAAGGGGGTCTAAATCCACTTTTTAACAAATATAGGAAGAGGTTAAAATGCTTTAGGAATAAGATATTTGGAAAATATGCTCATATCCTACTAATTAGGGTTTGTTTTTGACTAACCAAAGATATTATAATTGAAGATAAAATCATGGGATTTGGTAGAAAAATATTCAAAATTAATCATCCAAATCAGTTTGGAATCAATTATGCCAAGTTGGAGGTCCACCAAGTCGAATTTAAAAAAACTCTAGAACTTTGTCAGCAAATCCGGCTTGGCAAAATTGTGAAAATAAGGTCTCAAAGTGACACTTGTAATTCAAAAAACGTAACACCTATGAAAAAACTGAAAAAGGTTTTTGTTATTTGGCATATTATTAACAAAAAAAGAATTATTTTTCAAAAATTCATTTCCATCTATTAGAAAATTGCGCCAAAAAACAATGACTGACACAGGAAGAAAAATACAATTTTTTTTTTTTTTTTGAAAAATAGGGCTCAAATATAGTTGCATATCTCCAAAAAAATGATAGACGTGTGAAACCTGAGAGATGTTTTTATTATTTCTCCCATTATTGAAAAAAAATTCTTTTTTTCTCAAAATTCATCTCCACTTTGTTATAAACTACTCTTGAAGTTGACTATGTGAAAGCGCAACGCCGACACTGCACAACCTCCTAATTCAACAGAACACAAAAGAAAAACGACTGTATTTTTTCAATATCTCCTAAACGGTAAGCTAAATTGAGTTGAGTTTTTGAAAAAGAGTTAATATAATAATAAAACTTCTCCAAAAACACTTTGAGCCAAATCTGACTCACGGATCTGGAGAAAATACGAAAATGGTTGTAGATGATGGTGGTGCGTTTCTTAGAAACTGAGATGCATTTTGACCTGAATTAAGTGAGTTTATTCATATTAAATCCATATATTTCCTATAAAATTTCATGGAAAATAGGTACATGGTTTAAGAGATATGGTGAAAATACGGTGACTGTGTGAAAGCACAACACTATAGGCTTATACTCTCTCTAACCATCATATAACATGTTGAGGGTACTGGGATGGCATGGAATGACCCATTCAACATTTTAAACCTGTGAAAATTCTCCTAGGAAAAATGAAAACCTTCAAATCCTAAACCTTCTTCTTGGAGTAAAAATGTAGCGCAATTGCGCAATGCACCTCCATCCACATGACATGGCCCAACACTGATCTTCTGTATGAGAAAAATGGCTTGGAGAGGATTCAAATATAAAAAAAAAAACCTCCTACATGTATTAATTGAAGGACCAAATTCCAAAAACCATGATTTCTTCATCAAAATGATTTACCTTGGCAAAAGCACAAAAAATTTCCTCTTGACCGTTGTCCTGTATTTTGATGTCATGACCATTCATGATTTGACATGTAAACTGACTTAAGACACCTACAAATCTCAAATTAATAGAAATACTGAAATGAAAAATATTCTTATAATATAAGACTCTAACATGTGGCATACCTTGGAAAACTATGAGGCGAATTTTGTCCACTGAACACTCTAAGGAAGGTGCCATCCGGTGAGGCAAACCAATTGTTGGGTCTCAAAATTGTCATTAAAATGACATCTATTTTCACCATCATGTCCATTATATCACCTCCATTTCACCACCATGTCACTATATTCATCTCAATTTCATCATCATTTGGGTTACCCTTGTGTTTTCCAAACATTATTAATTTCTAATGTTTTTAAGTGAATTTGTGATCAAAAGTTAGGAAATAATATGCATATGCTTATACCTTAAAAGTGGAAAGAGTTTTGTGACATGTGTAGGTTCATTGGAAGCTTCTAAGGCACCCTTATGTGGCCTCCCATGATAACATTCGAATTCCCTCATGAAGATTTGAAGATATGCCACATGGAGAAGATCATGCAAGATAAGGTGATGTATCTTATTGGTTGAGACACTTGTAGATATATGGAGAAAATAGTGGATCTCCATTATTGATTTTGTTTCTCAAAGCTTGTATAAATAGGAGTACTCTCTCCTATCAAAAAGGAGAAAGAATTTGTAATGTGAAACTTGTAATATTGGAGAAGTTTGGAATCATGTAAGGAGATGTAAAGTGAAGATGTAATGAGATAGATAGAATTTAATGGTAGATTTGTAGCATAGAGTTTAAGTTGATAGTTGTAGATGCTTTTTGTTGATGTAATTTGGGAATTCATAGAATATATAATGTTCCTTTGATTTTCAATGAAGTGTTCTTTTCCATTCTATAGGTATGCTTTAGTATCACATTTCAATTTCATGCAAGCGTGTTTCAATTTTTGCAAAGTGTGCTTAGATTAGTGATTTAAATTCATGCAAGAGTGCTTTAGATTAGTCATTTCAATTCCTGCAAGTATGCTTAGATTAGTTATTTCATTTATGCAAATGTGTGTTTTTTAATTCTCGCAATTGCTTTTTTTTTTACTTCCGGAAGTATGGTGTCATTTATTGTTTTCCAGAATAGATTAACTGCTTTCCAGAATAAATTTATTCATATGTCAATTATCATTTTTTTAATAGATTAAAATTTCTACGGCTTTCTAGAATAGATTTAATTGGATTGTCATTTTTTTTTCCATTTAATAGGTTAAGAATTCTCTTTCGAAATTGGAAACCAATCTCTACCACATATAGTGCACGTGCGCCTCGCAAGTCCATGGACCCCCCCGGTTGATAATTTATGTTAAGGAATTTAAGCAATTAAATTACCTCTACATTTTGGTGCCGTTTCCAGGGAGGCGTACATAGGGATGAGTTTTCAATCTAGAACGTCATTTTTTTTAATTTCATTTTACCTAGCAAACATAAGGATTAGTTTTAATTTAGAATGTTATTTTATTTTCATTTTATTTTCAATTTTTCATTTTACCTAACAATTTCATTTTTTTTATGCGATTTCATTTTCATTTTTCACTTAATTTATTTCATTTTTTTAGAAATCATTTTTTTTTATAAAATTTTAATTAGTTTTTAGAATTTGACAAAATAAAATTAGTTTTCAGAGTTTGACAAAATAAAATAAAAAATCAATGTTGACAATTTTTTTTTTTTTTTTCGAAAAGTTTTCGAGTGCCATTTTCTAATAATTTGAAAGGAAATTCTCAGATCCAGGAAATCAATGTGGAAATACTTGTCTTACTTCAACCTGATCTATCTGATCTTGGTAGATTCAGTAGTGTAATTCCATGCTTTAAAACATCTTTCCTCTGCTGTGAGGGCCCTCGGCTCCAAAGCTTCAAGATTTTCTCACAAAAGCTTCTCCGCTACTGCTGTACGTCTATTGCTACCGCTTCATATGAAATCAACCCAAACACAATTACCCTCCTTTGAATAGATGGTCTGACCTCCCTCCTTCCTCTGAAGAAACTACCTCCTCCCGCTCAACGTTACATATTCTATGTATAAAATCTTTTGGCGAAAATCACATTCCAACAGATTTTGTCGACGTGTTTCGAACCAGCTATTGTGGTTCATCATCAGGAAAAGATAAGAAATCTGATCTAGGACACAGTTTTAATAGATAGGAAACTTTGACTAGCGTTATTCCAAAACGAATAATTAGACTAAATCAGGAACTTCAAAGAAATAATATTAGAGTTATTATTATTCCATAACGGATAATTTGACTAAATAAGGAAAATAATAGTTGAATTATTATTATTGTATTTTATTAATAATTAAAAGATTTAAATATAATAAATATTTATATATAATTAATTTAAAAAAAAGAAAAAAAGAAAAAAAGAAAAAAAAGAAAAAAAAATGCACTAAGATAAAATACATAAATAAATAAATAAGAATTATTTATTTATTTTATTTTATTTTATTTTTTAAATAAGTAAAAATAAATAATCAAATGAAAATGAAAATGAAAATGAAAATAAATTATAAAAATAAAATAAATAAATAAAGATAGATAGAAATAAAAATAAAATAAAAATAAATGAACGAAAAATAATAACAATCAAAGAAGAATGATTCCATAACAGATAATTTGACTGAATATGGAAAATAATAGTTGAAATATTATTATTGTACTCTATTAATAATTAAAATATTTTAAATATAACAAATATTTATATATAATTAATTAAAATAAAATAAAATAAAAAAAATAAAATAAAAAGCACTAAGATAAAATACATAAATAGATAAATAATTTTTTTTAAATAAATAAGTAAAAACCAAAAGTAAATAAATAAAATGAAAATAAAAAATACAAAAATAAAATAACTAAATAAAGATAGATAGAAATAAAAATAAAAAATAAAAAATAACATAGATAGATAAAAATAAATGAACGAAAAATAATAATATTAAAAATAAATACTAATGATAAGTAAATAAATAAATAATAATAATAAATAAATAAAAATAAAAATAAAAATCAAATCAAGAACAGAAAGGGAAGAATAAAACAAAAAACAGAGAAGAAAGGAAACGAAGGAGAACAAAAAGGAAAGAAAACCAAAGACTAAGAGTGAAGGGACGGGATCCAACATCTGCTAAGACTCCACCCATCATCCCTATTGAGGTTGACAGGCCTCTTTTCGATCTCTAAGGCCTCCCTTAACTTTCTATGGTGGAAATGGTCTATCCTTGCAATAAATTCCGCATCTTCGATGCAAATGTGATGCTTTTTCTTTTCCGCATGCTCTGCTAATGCAGAGGAGCAAGATCTATTATGCTTCAGGTCAGCGACATGCTCATGAATTATTTGACTAATGGAACGACCAGTCTCACCGATGTAAGGGGTCCCGCAGGAGCAAGGAATCAAGTAAACACCCTTACCATCCTTAGGGCATATCAGGTCCTTAACATATCTAAGAGAACTCCGAATGGTGCGGAGGGGCCTAAAGGTTGAGGGAACATTATGTCTCTTTAGGATCCTCGCGATTTTATTAGTCGTTCCTTGGATAAAAGGAAGGTGAACGCCGGATAGCCTATCAAAATGTTCCTTCTTGACCCTAGGACCTTTTTCAGCTTTTTGAAAAGCTCTAAGACATTGAACCTTGTTATAACCATTATTAAGAAAAACCATAAGGAGATGAGAAAACACATCAGTTTTGAATAATTTCTCTTCCTCGAATAATTTCATTGCTAGAGTAGAAGCTAGAAAACACATCAGTTTTGACCTAGTCATTTTAAAACACATTTTGTGACCAATTGAGGCGAATATGAGAAAACCAAAACATGGGTTTTTTTTAGAATAGGGGAATTAAGTAACTCATGAATGGTTTCCTCAATTTCATAACCATTTGACAAAATTTCTGGGTTATTTGGAGCCTCATTTGCCAAGCTGTGTGAGAAAAAAAAACGGTTTCTAAATAAAATGCAAACTTCAGTTTCGGCCAAGGATTAAATCTGCCACAAGATCTTCTATCTATTGTGGTTGAAAAAATAATCTACCATCTGTCAGCGAGAAATTACATTGAAGATAGATTTTGGTGATTTTTTTTATGATGTAGAGTCAATGTATTTTTTAGTTTTTGCAGAAAACCATGTTGATTATGGAGATTATAAAGAAGATTGATGATTGTAGTTGACATTTCTGGGCTACTCTTAGACTGCATTTCGACTAGTCAGAGCTTAACTATGCTGTTTCACTCCCACATGTTAAATTCTTGATGCCCTTCTATTTTGACTAGCATTTTTATGGTAGATTTGATGCTTGAGGAACACTTGGAGGAATCCGATTCACAGTAAATGGAAAAACTCTAGCTTGGAACAGTTTCATATTTAACTGTGGAGCGAAGGGCAGTGGAGAAATTTATGAAAGAAAGAGGGGGTGACATCGGTGGGACTTTTGAACATACACTTTATCTTCTAGAAAATATTAAGGGTATGCAAGAGATTAGAAGCCTTGGAGGAGACTGTATATGCTACCAGCCTGAGACTGTATGTGACCTTGATCTATTATTGTTTGAAAATCATATGAGGCAGACTAATGAGCTCAAATAAGCTATTGTCATCTCAGAGGAAGTAATTGGGAAATATGAACAATTCTGGGTATGCTTCAAAGACAATCCAGTAAAAAAAAATAAAAAATCTTGCAAGACATAAATACATGGCCTCTTCAGAGCAAAGCTTGCATATGCATTGATTTTGATTAGAGATGTGCAATAATACGATGCTTTTGGAACAAATATTTGTGGAGAATCTCACTCATTGTTAGTGGGGATAACAGGGCTTGATAGAGAAAATATACAAGAAGCAATCGAACAACTAACAAATCTCTCTGCCATTGTTCAAACCTTGAAGGTTTTCTAGGTAAATAAGAAAATTAGAAATTCCTTGCTTTCATAAAAAAAAAAAATTCATTTTTCAATAAATAATCAATAAAACTAGTAGGGCATTTGCTAGTTTTCTGAAAGAAGTACTACTTAATTTTAAGGTTGGACTGATTATTTATTCATGCATATTTGTGTGTACTTAACTGTTTTTTCAGGATTTTAGCTACAGAAATTGTGCAATTTTGCAGCTGAAAAACAATTATGCAGCTAATCAACACAATATTACATGGGCATGTTTGAATTTATGTTTTATCGCAATATGTGTAGTTAATTTGGCATCCCATGTTTTTCCTCAATAATTTCAGTCAACTTGATTTGTGTTATAGTGGTTTTATTTAAAAAAAAATATAAAAAAATAAAATAAAAATTATAATAGAAACATGTCAAAGGATATTCATGTCAATGATTTGTAGCACAATAGTTAAAGATCTAATTTTTCTACCAAAGGTTTTAGGGTCAAACTCCACCCACTTCATTCTTTTAGCAACCTTTTATTCACATACACTTTAAAAATAAATATTTCCACTTCATTTCATAATAAACTTGGGTGACTTAATGACAAGTTCTTTTATTTTTTGTCATGAGGTCTCATGTTCAAATCTTGTCCCCATATATTTCAGGATTCAACTCAATTTTGGTAATTTATAAATATGTGAGAACTAATGTTTACATTTCAAGTATCATGCAAAAAAGAAGTATGAGGGCTCCTTATTTATAATTGACTTGTTGGATTTATAATGGAAGCTGAATTCATTTTTTTTGGCCGACATTATTAAAATTTAACTTTTGTTATTATTCATAAAAAAAAAATGGTCATTTTTGTAAATGTTTCAGAAACTATATTTATGATTAAAATCATTGAAATTGGACCTCAAGCAAAGAAACGGGGACTCTAAGATGCATCATTTACCCAACAAAATAAAGTGCATTCAATTTTTATTTGATTTCCATAGAATCTGCTTTATTTGGAATTAATCATGCATTTTTTTTGTGTATGTATTAAGAGAAATTGATCACTTCTCTATCAAATAAACTTACGTTTTATTGCAATGTTAGTGCCAAGTTTTTTGCAGGTTGCGGGATGATCAAAGAGAATCAATCTATGCATGATTGGTTTTAAAAGACCAATTTCAAGAAAAGCATTGAGAAGAGAAATACATTTCTGTCGCATCCATAAATGCCATTATTTTCCGCCTCTCAATGCTTATAATTGATTCAAGTATTTTCATCAAACAAATCACAATAATTTTTCCTTTAAAGTGTAGCATGTTACCTTCATATTTTTCATTAACATTCATTCTTCATTCATGTTCACTATCCATTCACATTCATTTACTTCCATCCACTCCTAATCCATCAATAAAATCAGTTAGCTCACTTACATGCTGATTACTCATTTTCCATTCCCAATTAAATCCTACTTCAAAGAAAACTATATATCTATAGTCTTTTTTGAGTCTTAAAAATATTTTCAAAAATTACCCTGAGGCTTGCATGCCTTGATGGCAAGTTCTCTTGCTGAAAAACAATGGGAATACATTAATTTCCCTTGTTTGAAGGACCTTCTAGGCGACTCGACGTCATCAAATTTATTCGTACCTAGCAAGATGTGCTTAGGCATCTTGACTCTCATTGTCATCAATGGTGAGAGGTCTCGTGTTGATTAGTGGCATACATTAATGGCCACTAATTCAACAATATATTACTATGTTACACATCAAAAAATTCATTCACATAGATAAGAATTGTGCTAATGTGTGATAATGACATGAATACTGTTAGATCTATCATTATTCATCATTTGTAGCAGATGTAGTAGATTCAACAAATTCAATAGCAACAATAAAGACTCACTTTCACAACTTCATCCACTATTTGCAAGACCAATTTAAGGAGCATCAGATTAGATTTTTGTAGCAGCTACATATGCACGACTTATCCATTTCACAGGTAAGTGAAGGTATGTTATTTTCTAATTTTTATCATGCAATTCCTTAAAATGCTAAAGTTATAATATTTGGAAAAACACTTCACAATATTCTTTTTCTCACTTCACAAAATTGCAAATACCATTAGTTGGGGAGGAAGGGATATCACTTTATATGTTTACATATTATGTCACATGCCACATCACTTTCATATAACCAACATACAACTACTATTGCATTAAGATTCAAAAATATTATATGTTTTGGATATCATCAAATTGATGAGCTTGTTAGATGGCTAATTTAAAAGATAAATTCTCAATGTTTTCAAAATATTTGGATGCAACAAAGAATAAACAAAGTATTGTTATACAAGAACCAATACTCATCAATTTTGGTTGTCACACAAGAACCAACCATAAAAAATCAATTTTTGTTGTCACACAAGAACCAACCATAAATGTGAATGTTGCAATCCTATATATTTCAAAGAAAACTTTGCAAAAATAATGAAGTTATCCAATGATATGATCATGCAAAGTTAAAGGAGAATTAATACAAGCCAAATTTCATTCAAAATCAAGAAAATTCAAAGGGATAAAATGAATCAATGTAATAGATTGCATGAGGACATGCAATAAATTCAGTTGGGGGGTATGTTGGGTATCAAAATTGTCCTTAAAAGGACATCTACTTTCACCATCATGTCCATTATATCACCTCCATTTCACCTCCATTTCACCACCATGTCACTTTATTCATCTCACTTTTATCATCATTTGGGTTACCCTTGTGTTTTCCAAACATTATTAATTTCTAGTGTTTTTAAGTGAATTTGTGACCAAAATTTAGGAAATAATATGCATATGATTATACCTTAAAAGTGGAAAGAGTTTTGTGACATGTGTATGTTCATTGGAAGTTTCTAAGGCACCCTTATGTGGCCTCCCATGATAAAGTTCAAATTCCCTCATGAATATTTGAAGATATGCCACATGGAGAAGATCATGCAAGATAAGGTGATGTGTCTTATTGGTTGAGACACTTGTAGATCTATGGAGAAAATAGTGGATCTACATTATTGAGTTTGTTTCTCAAAGCTTGTATAAATAGGAGTACTCTCTCCTATCAAAAAGGAGAAAGAATTTGTAATGTGAAACTTGTACTATTGGAGAAGTTTGGAATCATGGAAGGAGATGTAAAGTGAGGATGTCATGATATAGATAGAATTTAATGGTAGATTTGTAGCATATATTTTAAGTTGATAGTTGTAGATGATTTTTTTGATTTAATTTGGGAATTCATAGAATATATGATGTTCCTTTGATTTTCAATGAAGTGTGCTTTTCCATTCTACAGGTATGCTTTAGTATCACATTTCAATTTCATACAAGTGTGTTTCAATTTTCGCAAAGTGTACTTAGATTAATGATTTAAATTCATGCAAGAGTGCTTTAGATTAGTCATTTCAATTTCTGCATGTATGCTTAGATTAGTTATTTCATTTCTGCAGCTGTGTGATTTTTAATTATCGTAATTGATTTTGTTTACTTCTGAAAGTATGGTGTGATTTATTGTTTTCTAGAATAGATTTATTGCTTTCTAGAATAAATTTATTCTTATATCAATTATAATTTTTTTAATAGAATAAAATTTCTACTGCTTTCTAGAGTGGATTTAAATGGATTGTCATTTTTTTTTCATTTAATAGGTTAAGAATTCTCTTTCGAAATTGGAAACCGATTTCTAGCACATATAGTGCACGTGCACCTCGCAAGTCCACGAACCTCGGGGTTGATAATTTATGTTAAGAAATTTAAGCAATTAAATTACCTCTACACCAATATTCTATATCCGATACTGCTTCTATTTCCCCACGTGACATGCAAGTAGGTTCTTCCTCAAAGATAAACTTGCATAACGGAATGAGGAAGTGGCGAGTTAGCTTCTCCATAAATCCTCCATCACTGCATTCAGAGAGCGGTTTGAAGTGGATGTGCACGACAAGATCTTGAGGTGTCCAATTATAGTTCATGCCAGGGAATGGATTGTGCACACGTATTGCATCCAATAAATATGAAGACATGTAAAATATTGCTTTCCCGCCTTTGGGATGATTCAGGGCGTTAGATACATGGATACTTAACTTTTGAGCCAACAAGTATGACCAGTTGAATGACTTCTACTCATTCACAACTTGGTTCAATAAGATTTCCCACCCTTTAGGATAGGTCTCAGTGCTCTGCTGATCGTAGATCCCGCAAGCTAGTATAATTAAGAGATGATAGGCCCTCATGAGAGACTTCCTCTTGAAATTCACAATGTCTTATTCATACACCAAACATGGTCTCATGTGGAAGCTATTATACGATATAAAAGAAATGAAATGAAAATAGTGGAGTGGAAAGTAAATCAAAATAGAACAAAAGAAGCAATTATAACAAACAACTTGATGCAGGGGCATTGGACCCAAGACAATTTTGTACATAAATAAACCTAAAGGGGGGTCTCATGTTTTGTTTCCCCATGTAAATATTCATAGTTGAGTTCTTTTAGTTAATTGAAAGGAAAATATTGTAACTGCCCGAATTATTGATGGGCACCTAAAGAGATAGTCAGTTTTGGAGGCTAGTCTAATTGGAACTGTAGGAAGTTGAAGGGTTTGTAAGTCATCAAGGAATTGAATCGATTCCTTGTAGTTGTATAAGAATAAACCTCTATGACAGAGTTGAGGGACCTGCACAGACCTGCTTAGAGAATTTTAAGGCTGTATAAGACTGTAATAGAGACAGAGCGACGGGCCATTACATCGAAGATTTGGTCGTAACAGGAGTTGTAAATAATTTCTTATATAGCTGAATGAAAGAATGGTTTTAATGCATGTGTTTGGTTGATTCCTTTCCTGTACAAGTACTCTAAACCTTTGTAATTAGTTGTGTGAGTAATCTCTGAAATTGGTATGGAATGATGCTGTGTAAAAAGATTCCGCTTTCAGCAAGCCAAGGTTCGAGGATCGGTAGAATAGAACCCTGCGCAATGTTTATTAAGAACTCCGTGAGAATGGGCCTGGAGTTCCAATACAAGACTGTATAACCAGTGTATGTTGAATCGTGTCCAGAATTAGTGTTAATATGTTAAGCCATTGCGGGAAGCAATGCAATGGTAGTCCAATCTATATGGTGGAAGATACGTTGGACCTCGTTCTGCTGAAGTCTGATACCAAACATAGTGAGAGTATAAAATGTAACGGAACGCGTTAAACCATAGTATACAGACCAATTAGATGGGAAGACATCCAGGAGATGGTATATACGTAGAGAACTCGGAACGAGCCTTTAACAAGATATAACGGAGGCGCAGAGGAAATAAACCCGACAGAGCGTAACACGGAACCTGGAGTAAAGCAACGAAACCACGAGGGAGAACAGTGAACAGTAACGGTGGGTTTTGGTATTCATCGCACCACTCTTATACAGAAAGTGGTATTGAAGAATTCGTAGTGATTCCATAGAGTGCCTGACGCGTGTCTCCGAGTGAAATTGGAAAACCACCTTCCATTTTGCGCCATCGCGCGTTATTGGTTGCGCATGTTGATCAAGCGATATCCGTTGGATCGGGCAACATAATACTAGCCGTCGGATAAGGAGGCGAGATAAGCCAAGTACGAATCAACTCATGTGTTATACGTTTGGACGTGTGGGCCCGTTGTTTGTAATGGCCTTAGTTTTAATTCAAGTCGAGGCGTGAATAACCTTGGTAATTTTTATTAAACTTTGGCTATAACGTTATATGGTGACGGTAAAGAATTACCTTGGTAGATTCATGGGAGTATGCATCGTATATATGGAAGAACGTAGGTTGGGTTCCAATTTGGATTGGTTCACCTTCCAATGCGTGGGTTTCCCATAGTCTCATATCCACAGGTTGTGTGGGTTCCATCGTGACAAGGGCTTGCTCTATTGGGAGATAGAAGGGCTGCCTTATTGGCTTATGAAAATTATCAAGGTATTCATTAATAAAATTCTAGGAATTTGATAAATGAATTGTAGAAAGGATTAAGTAGACCCTTATCGATTGAATAGAAGTGAATCTGAGATGCTACATACATATACTAACTTGAAATTAATACCTCAAATCTACGAGATCTGAGATATTAACGCTTTCAGACTTAAGAGCTAATTTCCAGCGTGGAAGAAAAGGGAGATTGTGATCGTGCCAGAATTGTGGAAGCTTTGCATGCAATTTAAATACAGTTTAAGTGAAACACTGAAAAGTACTGGGAATGTGGGTTGGCGGTAGTCTCGCTATCACAACTAATCATACCCCTAACCTAACAAAGAATAGGAAAAAATTATGTAAAATGAAACTTCCAGTGTAAACATTGATACATCAACTTACCTATGTAGGCGAGGGAATGAATATCAAAAAATATATTTAAGAATAAAAATAAACAAGAAAGATAAGGAAATACATACAAAGGCATTCGAAGTTTGAAAATGCATGCAAAAAAATATGAAAGAAACACAAATCCTAAGAAATTTGTGGATGCATTATGGTGTTTTGACACACTATGACTTAACAACATGCAAGAACAAATTTTCTAACTTTGAAACTGGGCGAAAATAAAGAAAGAATAAAGATTTCATTTCTCATCAGAGCTCACCATGTATGATTCCTCCAATGATTGAGTGATAGGAAAATGAAAAATAGATGGAGGATGCAAAAATTGTGAAAAAAATTGATTTTCAATTTGTGCGGTGGAACGATGAGGAGCCTTGAAAGATATAATGTTGTTATGATTAGAATTGGAACTGGCCCCAAGACTATGAGAACTTGATATAACCATCAGCTCAGGTTGAAGTGCCTCAACAACTTGCAGAAGTTCCAAATCATCAGGTGTTTGATCGTCAAATACCGATGGATTCGAAAGATCAAGAGCAGAAAAATAAGAGCCGTGAGAGAATGAATTGGTTAAAAGATCACGACAACCATGATTAGAAAGTTCAAAATCGAAAACATAGGCATCCTCATTATTTGACGAATAATAAAGAGGGGAAGATTGAAAATAAGAAATTTTACCCTCTATCTCTTCAAAATGATTAGCTGATAGATTGGAGAGATAGAGAAGAGAAGATTTTTAATCTTCTCATTTGGGTGTAAAAATGACATTCCACGAGTTCTAAGTGTGATGATCAGAAAAAATATCATTAGAAACTAATTTTTTTCAAGATTCAACAAGAATGAAAGAATCACAAAAAATGTCAGGATAATGAGGAAGAGGTGCAGAAGGATAAGAATCAATCTTTATTGTAGATTCTTGTTCAGATGTAGACTCCCACACAGAGTCATCACAAATTTTATCACATGTTGGTTTCTCAACAATAACTCCATTGTAAACTTGACCCTCATGAAAATAAAAATAAACAGTTGAAACGTGAGAACACAACAACTCACAATGAGGAGGATCAAAGGAAGCGACAAATGGAGGACAAGGAGATAAACTTCATCGCAAACATCAAATTTACAGTCCAAAATTGTGCTAAAATTCTTAGTATGTGGGGTGGGAGAAGATGGTGGTAAATCAACAGATGAATTCTCAAGTTTTCCCACCTCAAGCTGAAGAAATGGAGCTGTTTGATGAGGGGAAGACAAAGAGTCACTTGGAACAACAACTTAAATGTCCATAGTGGATTTAGAAGATCTATAACCTAGGTATGTTGGGAGACTTTTGAAAGATCCATATTCATGTGGATTCATCGAAATGTGAAAGATAAATTTGAACTTCTCTTTCATTAAAGGCCTCAACATCATCTTCATAAAATTAAAAACAAAAATGAATGAAACGATCATGAAAATCATCAAGAAACTCATCAGGTGTTGTCATTAACATAAATGGAATGCACACATATTCAGAGGTCTCTTGGTATCCCTTTAACTGTTTGCCTTATACACCAACCCTTAGAGGATTAGGTGTCCAAAATCCCCCCCTTAATCCGAAGGGGTATGTATGAGTCCAAGAAGAGAGCTGTAATAAAAATGTGCAAAAATGCTTGGAAACACTAGGTTGAATGAGCTCTCTGAAATGTTGGCATAAGGAGGTGGTTTAAGGATGACCACCAATACTACAATTCGTAGTGTAGTTCCTGGAACTATTCCAAATTTGGCCCGAAGCTGGATTTTTCTTCTAGAGGAAGTGCTCCTAATGCTTTGAAGAGAGAGACCTTCAACCTAGAAAAGGGAGGTCTGCGACTTGCATAAAAAGGGATAAACTCAACCTGAAAGGCGAGGTCTCAACTTGTAGTGGTTTAAGGATGAACACCAACTTTGGAATTCTAAATGAAATTCTTAGAACTCTTCCAAAACTTCCAAAAAGCTAAAGTCTTCTGCTAGAGAAATTTTCCTCGATTATCTTAAGAGGGAGAAGCTAAACCATCTATATGAGGTTTAAGGATGACTACCAACCAAAGACATGCTTATGGGCATATGTGTCTCTGGCTACAACTATGAATGTGGTATGGCAGGTAGTGGATTTGGCTCGCTTGATTTGGATTTGAAGCTTGTAGATGATCGTCATTTCCCCCCCGATTAGATACAAGGTGAGATGATGGAAAAAAATAAATTGCAAGACTGTTCAATACTCTTGAAGAAATTTTGACATATGACTAAAAAGTCTTCTTGGCTGTTGATGGCCACTTCCAAGAAGCGATCCATCCAAGGTGAATCTTTGTTTTTGTAGGATCCTTGTTTTTGAAACATTTGTGTGAATAATGATTAGTTTTATGGCAATGATCACATGGATGAAGATCAAAACAATGATATTTAAAATGGCCAACTCGATCACAATGTTGGAATTTATCAATTTGTTGTGGAAGAGGTGCAGAGTTTGGAACAACTGAAGGTGAAATGTCATAAAGAAATCCAATGCTCTAAAACTGGATGGGATTTGAGTAATATGGAATATGAAAGGAAACATCCTTGTCATATCCAAGACTAGTTCTATGCTTGTTATGGAAAAGCTCTTCCCAAGTTATTATGATGGTCTTGGAAAGTGCAGAATGAACTTCTGCATCTGCATGAAACTTTGTTGCTTCATTGGGTACTGGATCTAAATAGACTTCAATTTTATATTCTTGGTGCTGATGGGAGTCCATCTCAATGTTCTGAACAGGTTCAAAATGATGACTCCACTTCTTTAATTATTCTTGCGGAAGTGGAGAATCCAACTCCAAAAAGTCAATATTTTCATGTGCATTTTGCATACAAGTTTTAATATCTATGAGAGTGTTCTTGCTGATTTTCACCATCTCATCAATAGTTGAATGAGTGAGAATATTTAATAACTCTAACACATCACCAATTAGAGCCATGATTACAATTTTTCCAATTTGCACTGCAATCCAAAATTTACTCTCTCTGAATTTTACTCATTTCTAGTGAGGAAATAATCCTGAATATATCAGTAAATTTTTCCACCAACCAATTACGGAATGAAGAGCTCTTCTGCTACCACACCATCCACCAATATTATGTAGATGGATGCTTTGAAGCAATTAATATATTTTTGAAATCATGCAATCCATTTCTGCTATCTCTCATAGTGCTTGGGGCACATCTTAGATAGCTGGGCAGAGACCTAGTGGAGAAAGAAACTCCAGTATGTCGGCACCCTCTTTGGCACCCAATTGAAAAATTTCATCTAAATATGTCCCAACCTTCACTTGTACGTGTAATTAGTAAGGATCCCAATCACAACTCCGAATTACTTCCACAATCATTCAAATACCATGTCAAACTTTTGGGCAGGTTGCAGCTGCTTATGGTGGATGTTTATTGTGTGGAAATCATATTGAATATTAGCTAGAAACCACAAAAAATATGGCTTTGTTGCATTAGCTACCTGTATTATTTTTTGTCTTCACTGATTCTAGTGGAAAATTTAGGATTTTTCCAAAGCAATCTGGACACATGAATTCCAAGTATCAATTTTCAGTCTCTCTCTCTCTCTCTCTCTCTCTCTCTCTCTCTCTATATATATATATATATTTATGTTTTTTCTTTAATTATTTTTATTTTGTATTTGTATTTGTTATTTATTTATTTATTTATGTTTATTTATTTATTTTTTGTACTAACATTTGGCACTAGGTAGTGTAGCTCCACCTCTGAAAGTGTTGATGCATAAACTATGATGGAGGAATAGCTACAAAAATCGCAATGTAGAAACAATGGAGATGGAGGTATAACTTCATCTTTATTCTTACACTTGCTGCTGAGTGGGATATTAGTTACCTGGGTCGAATCTCTGCACTGAAGGGACAAAATAACCAATGAGGCAAGTCAAAATTCCTTGCTCCATTTTTGGAGGGTCTGAGCATACTTCTTTGCTAATTCAAATGGCCTGAGAATGATATTGTTAACTGTTCGCATGGTCAGGGGAATATTTGTTAATGCCTCTCCACACTGTTCACCACTGAATCCTACCGCATTTGGGGAATTTTGAGGTCTAAAACGAGCCTCCTAAGGAAATTGTAAAATAATAGTGGAAATAATAAAATAAGATTAGATTACATCACCAAATTTTAGAGTGAAAAAAAACTATTTTTTCAACTCGTATTTTAAACTTATCTCTGTATGGGTTTACTCAAATTTCGAGTGGAAAAACTTGTTGGATGCATAATTTGATTCCTCATCTAAGGAGTACCCATTTTCCATACTTTCGATGGATCCTACTACACGAAAAATGATAAAAACATGAAAAATGTGATTGCGATCACATTTTCATGTATTTCTCATTTTTTGTGTAACATGATCCATTGAAACTATGCAACATGGGTACTCCTTGGATGAATAATTAAAATTTTCATCCAACGAGTAATCCCACTCAAAATTTGAGTAAAACCTTAAGGAGCTAAGTTGAAAATACAAGTTGAAAAAGTAGTTTTATTATTTTATTATTTTTCAATATTTTTACTTTTTTACTCCAAAAATGGTGAATCATCCCCCATGGTTGACATCATCATCTTGAATCTTATTGGTTCTTATAAATTTTACTTTGGTTGTACATTTTTCTTAAGAGGCTCATTTTAGACCTCAAAATTCCCCTAATGGGTCCCCTCACCATTGTGCTCCTCTACCGCGCCACTTCCATCTCCCCTCATGTAGCACCAAACTCCTCTTTGGGCATCAGTCCTTCTCCTATAGAGTCGATATCTGCTCCTCGGCTTTGGTCCTCCCTCCCCGTGCTGCTGTTGTGATAACCCAAAGAGAGGACAATAGTTTATGCACAACCCTACACCCTCTCAGTTTTATAACTCATAGATTTAGGAAATACTAGGACAGGGGCGGTCTTGGCAAAGGTTATGCACAACCCTCACCCTCTCGGTTTTATATTTGCACAAATAGAAACTGGAGCATCCTCACTTTGAACATGCCAAAAAGGAGGAGTTTTCATTCTAGTATATGTTATGAATTCGTGTTGAATATATCTATGCGTATTCTTTGTGCGCTAGTTTGTATGCTACACCATTCTCTACATTGAAGTTTGATCTCACGTTAGACATATCATTGGATGAATTTAAAGCACCAACATCTACATCGATTCTTCAACCAATTCAAACTTTTCAACACACCAGATTGTAGTGAAATTCCTCTACATAACAACGATATGATCATAATTAAT
Source organism: Pinus albicaulis (assembly GCA_034641835.2). NCBI lineage: Eukaryota > Viridiplantae > Streptophyta > Pinopsida > Pinales > Pinaceae > Pinus > Pinus albicaulis. Next base: position 418,829,786 of record CM076570.1, on the reverse strand, counting down.
GTCTCTTCAATGCTTGATGCAAAATACATGAACATGATGTTTCTCCCTCCATCACATACGACAAATCCATCAATAAACGATGCATATGAATAAGGTAGAGAATGTATGACATAGAGAAGAAAACCAGAGTGGATGGCGAAACTGAAATGTGTAGAGAGGCCACAAAACCAATGGCCTAGATTGGAGCAGGGCCAAATTTGGCCCGCTCTAATACCATGTCAGACACATACATGTAATGCACACATATATGAAAGATAAGCATTGGATTACTTTTATTATTCACAATGATATATATTTATAATACATTGGAGTGACCCTTGGATTCCATATTATAAGGTCGCTTGGAATCCCTTTGACTGTTCGCCTTCTACAAGAACCCTTAGAGTATTAGGTGTCCAACAAGTGCTTTTCGCAATCACATGATTTTCTTGAACACAGATTTATAATCAGGCCTCTCAAAGACATGATAAATTTCTATGGGAAGATGTTTGAAAGAGTGTATGGAAGTGATAAGTAATATGTAGCACCATTCCTTTATGAGCAATTCAAACGTGAGGATGAACAACCTGCAAGCAACATCCTCACAGTAGATATTTTTTTTTGTGCAAAATTCGAAAAAATGAGTGTTGTGATAAAAAAATGTTGTTACACCCTTGCAATAAAATTTAATATTCGATGAGTCATTGGTAATTCCCATGGGAACTTTCAATTTTACAGTTCTTGAAAAACATGCCAGGGCTAAGATATGGGAAGAAGCCATTGAAGATGCGGAAAGTTCAAACAAAATTCCTAGGCTCAGCTTGTCATCTAGCCCTCCTTCTAGTGTTAGAAATGTTGGTGGTGCTGGACCCACCAACATTCAGGGGATCTTCCCTATATGAAGTCCCAATTAGACCTCACACCATTTGGTGTAGGATTCTCATCTAGAATACAAACTAATTATCGATGCAGTGGGTGTTAATGATATTCCTTATTTGCAATAATGCATAGAGTGATGCATGGTGACTTTAGTGAGAGCAAGTGTGTGAGCTGCAAAAAGTCAAGTGTGATGCATGAAGATTCCAACACATGAAAGGGAAATGAGTGAGCCCCTTATAATCTTGTAATAGTACGCAACTTGAAAGGAACACACGAACATAAAATACATCACAAGCTAATATGCGAAATAATTCACAAGTTAATAGTGGTGGAATTATACAACATCATGCATTTAACAAGATTCATATCAATGCAAACGAAATAGTTCATAAGCATAAGCGTAAGTGAAATAACATACATCACAATACAACACGAATATTACTACTATATTTACAACATATTCATGAAAACGTGTCGACTCTGAGCTTTTATTATGTGAAATTTCCACTTATACATACATCATTGACCAACCTCTAGCTCCAATAGTGGAATGTGAAGTCAACACCTGGTCCTCCAAAGAAATATATCCCCTCTATGCTATGGAGAAGCCAAGGCTCTCAAAAAAATCCCAAGGTCTTTATTCTAAGCCTAATCTTAGCCAAAGCTTGGCTCCCAAAATCCATTTACATGAGCTATGAGGTTATATTTATAACAAGAGGGGGTGACTCTTCAAATCCCCTTTGCGAATCTTGGACTTATTTACAATATAACTCTTCAATTACATCAAGAATCTTCACATTCACAATTGAAAATTAGAATTTCATGTACAAATTAAATACAAAATCATATTACAATACAATCGTACTCATATAAGACAAAATTGGGTAGATCCAACTAGACAACCTAATAAGAAAAAACAATTAAGCTTGAGTTTGGAGAAACTGCAGCTCAACAAATTCCACTTGATGTCTCTCGGTCATGTATCGATGCCAAGATTGGTACTGTGTGATGACATCCCCATACTATGTGATGGTGTCCTTCTGGAAGCAAACTCTAACCTCCATGTCATCTTAGTACAATGATTTGGAACTAGTTTGAAATTCCTTTTGGAGAAGGAGAAAAATTGTGTTCACATGGACAAGACCATCGATGTACTTATGCATGTTATGTCTGTTCAACTCCAAACATTCCTTGGTGGAAATTTGTCTAAGCTTCTCCAAGTATTATTCTACCTCCTTCTTGACTGGGTTCTTGGGTTTGGATTCAGTGAGTGAGCCAACGAATGGGATCCTATGAGATTTCACCAAGAAGTCAAGACTGTTGTATGACCATGCATACGAGGCCTGAATGTTACCAATGAACGAGGCGAGTTGTTTGTTGTTCTGGATCAACATCCGAACCATTTATTTCTCCAGCTTTTCCTGTTTCTTTTTTTCTTGCGTAAGTCAAGCTGTGCCCCATTTGTATCGCATTGACCATTCATGCATGACAACGATGGCTGCTTGTACATTCCTGAGATTTTTGACAAAGTCTTTACACTTCTGCTAGAAATCACACAAGTGGAAAATAAACATATGGATGGTAACAAGCTCTTCATAAATATTACGCATGGTCTCTCAAAGTGTCGATACTTCTCTAACTATCAATGCCTTCATTTTCTCCAGATGGACCCGTGTGGAAGTTGCGTTTTGAGATGTTGTGCGGAGCTGTTCAACCTCTTTCCTGACAACCTACAAGTTTTGTGCCAATTGCTTATTCTCAACCATCAAGCACTCAATGTTTGACTCAACTACACCTACAAAGGCCAAGATGGTTGCGACAATGACATTGGGATTCTTCCCGGTGTCTGCCACAATTACCATTTCTCTAATAAATGTAGGAGATACGAGGTAAGCCGAAAAATGATTCCTTCACACTTTTACAATATTTTTTGAAGTTAATCATACAATGGATTGTACGTTTCCATAACTGGATCATCATTAAGAGGTAAAAATTCCTCTTCCTTGCTTGGAGCTAGCTCTATTTCTAGAGGGGGTGGAGGCTGAATGGTGACCTACTATGTGCTAGGAATCAAGTTTACATATTGATTCTGCAGCTTCGGTTCCTCCTCCGTGTATTTGATCTCAATCAAATCTTCAATCTACTGAGAAAGATCTTGGTCCTACATTTTTCCGCTCTCCTCCCCTCTTTCGAGTTCTGTTCTTTCTACTCAGTTTGTTTCTTCGCTGTTTCTTCTACTATTTCTCTTCTCCTCTCTTCTTACTACTGATTCTACTTCTATTCTTGTTCTTGTTTTTTATTTTCATCCTCAAATCCCCTATGCTCTTCCCTCTTCCTCTGTTCTTCTCCTTGCATCATTTGTTTCCTCCTTGCCTCTACTGATAAAGCCACTTTTATAATATCTGGACCCGCTTTCATCTTGCCGCTTCACTCCCCCTTGGGCTATATGCAACCTTCCTCTTTCCCTTTTCATGCGTGGGGTTTATCTCTTCCACTAGTACTTATTTTAGAGTATATTCCTTCTGCAGAGTCACCTATGAAGTTCCTGCAAAACTTACTGGCTCATGGGACTTGGAGGCATTATAACAATTCTTCCATGGTTCCTCTTCCGACAAATTAAATGTCCCGCTCAACCACGAAAAGTGAATTCTCACACAGTGGTATCTACAAAAACCCATGGGATCACACGAATTAAAGTATATAGTACTGAATGCAAAATTTTCTATCACATTTCCTTCAGTATCTGCAACTTTCAGGTTCTTAATATTGTACAATCTGATTTTCATAGGAAGAGTTAGCCAAGGTGCTTTCTTCTTCCTGTCAAAAGCTGCTGACAACCTTGCAGAGAGATTATATGCAACTTATTGCATGAAATATGATTGATGGCATACCTTAGAAAAATATGTGGTGACTTCTATCCACCAAACACTCTAAGGAAGGGGCCATTCGGTTAGGAAAACCAATCTGCTATCTCCGATACTGCTTCAGTTTCCCCACATGACATGCAAGGTGGTTCTTACCTAAAGATAAAATTGTATAGTGGAATGAGGAAGTGGTCAATTAACTTCTCCATAACTCCTCTGTGGCTGCATTCCAAGAGAAGTTTGCAATGGATGTGCACTACAGGATATCGAGGTGTCCAAGTCTAGTTCATGCCAGGAAATGAATTGTGTGCACATATTACATCTAGTAAATATGTAGACATGTAAAATATTGTTTTCCCACCCTTGGGAGGATCCAGGGAATTATCTACATGGATACTTAACCACTGATAAAAAAAGTATAACCAGTTGAATGAGTTCCCCCCATTCACAAACTGGTTCAATAATATTTCTGACCCTTCAGGAAAGGTATCAGTGCTTTGCTGACAGTATATTATGCAAGCTAGGATAATCAAGTGTTGATAGGCCCTCCTAAGAGACTTTGTCTTACAAGTGTTGGTGGGTGTCTGAAAAAACTTTTATGGCTCTTTTACCAAGCCTTTAACAATGTCCTTCATGCTCATATAGCTGTTGGAGGCATAGAAGTATGAATCCATGAGTGCTTCTGCCTCGGGTAAATGGTACATAAGACGGTAATCTGCTGCTAAAAAAGTAGAAAGCTTCTGTTCGCTGGAATTTCTCAAAGTCATAGTCTTAATATCAATATGTGAAACAATCCAGCTGATAATATCTACACATGGGAAGGATGGATATCTGCATGCAACCCTATGTAGCTCCAAACACTGAACATTGACATGAATCGCTAATATTTTTCTCGGTTAGTCATTTATTTGTTTCATTGAGAATAACACTGATTCTTCTTATTTAGAAAATAAAAGTCCAATGGATTTTTCTACTGCAACCTTCCCAACCATAATTCCCTTTGGATAGGCATCTTCATGGTAGGCAAGGGCTGGGACCTTGCACTGAGAATGAGAAAAAATGATGGGTTTCATCGTTTCTATGGTTCTTTCTCCAATGGTAAGGTTATTACTGAGGCCCTTTCTTGCATAGTAATAAAGAATTCATTATTGTATTTGGACTAGTTTAGATGGTGCTACTACTAGCTTTGGCTCAAATGCTGAGCTCTGTCTTGGCTTAACGTTCTACTGGTGGTGTGTCAACTACTTATGCTTTAGCTTATATTGCTGGTGGTGTGGAATAAGCTACTCGTGCTTCTGCTGTTGTTGGTATTGGTTCAAGATAAGAAACAGGGTCAACTGATTATTCCATACCACTTTAGTTTCTTCATCGACCTAGGTATACTGAAGCTACTGGATATGGTACTAGATAATATGCTACTCCAGCATCAGTAGCGGGGGTATCATTAGTAGTAGGGATATTGCCAGTAGTAGTGAAAGAAGTATATTTAGACGTAGTTCCAGGTAAAGCACCACCCGTAGAGGTCAAGATGCACATACCTAGTGTTATGAATTTATGAGGCACGATCAATAGGGTCAAAAGCAAGAGTAGTCTAGTCCTACTAAGTACCGGTTCAAGAGGCAAACCTTTCTATTGCTTAACCAGTCGATCCAGCAGCAGCTTATAGCTTTTGGGAAATTATTTTGAGATGTTAGAAATGTAGTTTCTGATAAGACGACCTTCTAAAGAGAAGAAGAGGCATTAATATTTTTATCATCCTGGCACTGAGTTGTTTTCTCGCAGGGCTTCCCCTACAGTATCATCACCGCAGTAAAGTTTAACCACCAAGTTTGGGATGGGTTGGTGTTTAATCAATTTAATGTCTTAAATTACTAACATAAATTATCGACTGGGGTTAGTAAACTAATGAAGTGTGGTGCACTGTATGTGCTTAGTTAACCTTTCTCTTACTTCGTTGTTTTGTATTTTATATTGTTTTGGGGGGTTTTTGTTCTTTGATGTCTAAGAATATTTAATCTAAAACTATGAAAAGATTTAAATGAATCTAATGAATTTTAAGAAGGAAGAAAAGGAAGTGTTCCTAATTTAATCTAATTTTCATAAAAATAAACAAAAATATATTGGCTAGTTAGGATCTAATTTGGAAAACAGAGCATCTATCTTATCTTATCATTAGTCCTATTCCATGGATTTAATTCTAAAAACTAAGATTGAAATTGAAGTGTTTGTCTTAAGTAAAAGCATAAAATGAAAAAAAATTATGTACTTCAGGTTACTCCAACATTCAATTATGAGGTATGACCTTATTGAGATGATGTTAAGTAACTGTCTGCACTTAAACTTCTAGTGTCCTAGAACAGTAAGCAAAGAATGCAATGAAAACATCTAATGTATACTCAGTTACTTCCAATATTCAATTATGAAGTGTGATATTCTTGAGATAGTGTTAAGTAACCAATTACACTTTGATGAACTAGAAAACTAAGTAAAGTCTGCAAAAGGTAACTCAGTAATTGCACTTATTAAACATTCAACCATTCAATCTTGAAACATGATTAAATCAATTTATTTTAGAATGATCTTTAGGAATATTAGTGATTGCAATTAAGTGAGGATCTGAAAGCAAAATATGAAAGAATGTAAGACTAACTAAAAACAACTAATGTATATTTGACTTTTCTGCAACATTCAATGTGAAGTGTTAATATTCTTGAGATGCTATGTGAGAAGTCAATTATGCCTTAGTCTCTAAGTTCCTAAAAATCAAATGACAATGTGCAAAGTAAATTCAACCACTGTATGAACTAGACATTTAACCATTTAGTTTAGGATCATCATATTGAAATGGCTTTTGGAAACATCTGTTGACACAGTTAATTGAGAATTATGTTCTAAATAAATGAATGAAAAAACAGTAAGGAAAACTAGGTAACTGTGAATTATTATTGCTTCAAAGCAATCCAATTTTGGGGAAATAGATAAGACACTACTTTATTGAAATTCTATTAGGAAACATAAGATTCAAAGTGAAGTAAATCTACATCTGAAAATAGAATAACATTTGCAATGGAAATCTAAACTATTGGCATGAATCTAAGTAAAAAAAACTAATTAATCTTACAAATTTATAAAGGGATGCACATGGTTGATGGGGGCCCTTCCATTGTCCAATAGCATTCCAACTTGCAAAAATTCACATTCTAAAACTCAATAATAGAAAAGAACTTTCTTTATTGATAAACTCACAACTTTATATCCCATTCCATCTCAACCTTGTTACAAAACATTCTATAATTATTTCTTTTCTTCTCCTATTTTACACATCCTTTGATAGGGGAAAGCTTCGCCTATTTATACAAAAATATGAGAAGTTATCTCATTAATGAGAGTCCATGAATTTCTCCCTATATCTCTAGAGTTACAATAAAAATTAGAAATGATAAGACACATGTTTTCTTAGAGTTTCAATACAAATAGGAAATGAGACACATATCCTCATGATTCCATGATCTTCTCCACTCAAATTCGAATTTGGTCTTGGGAGGCCACATAAAGGTCTTTTAGGAGCTTTCTTTTGACCTACACATAGTAACAATCTCATCCCACTTGTTAGGTATAAGCATATGCACATTATTTTATAATTTTTAACCACAAATTCACTTAAAAATGCTAAGAATTAATAAAGTTTGGAAAAACATAAATGTAACCCAATAGTGGTAATGGTAAGGTAAATGTAATTAAATGGAAGTGGAGTGACGGTGATAATATGGAAATATAAGTGAAAATGTAATGGAAGTGAATGAAAATTTCAAGGCCCAACATACCCCCTAACTGAAGCTATTGCGTGTCCTCATGCAATCTATTATATTAATTCTTTTTGACCCTTGAGCTTTGGCTTAACTTTGCATGATATCATTTGATAACTTCATACTTCTGCAAAGTGTTTTTCTTGAATTGCAACATGGTTGGTTCTTGTGTTACAACCATATTTTGTTGTTGCATTCAATTTTGATCTTTGATCTTTGCATAATGATAATTTGATTTTTGTTGCAAATTATATCTTTATTGGATTGCATCATGGTTGGTTCTTGTGTGACAACCATGATTTTGTTTGTATCCAATTATCTTTTAAGTACTTTTGAAAAACCATTCTATGCTCATAATAATGATTAATAGTTAATATCTTTTGGAAGTATGTCGTTTTCTGAATGTGATATGAACATGGAAAAGTATGAATATGAATGTATTCCTCCCCCCAACTGATGGTATTAGAAATTTTATGAAATGAGGAAGAGAAATGTTTTTTTTTTCCAAAAATTATCATTCTAGATTTTCAAGGAATTCTATGGTAAAAAGTTAGAAAATGACGTACCTTAACTTACCATTTGAAAATGGATGAGCTGCATGTGTGGTGGCTGCAAAATTCTGATCATAATATTTTTCAAGTGGTTGTGCAAGTTATGGAGAAAAGTGTAAAGATGTCTTTTTATTGCTTCTACTAAAACTGCTGAATTTGCTGCGGAATGGTGTTGATTCTGTTGCTGTCATTTGATTCTGCAACTGTTATTTAATTCTAAAACTGCCATTTGATTCCATAGATGCTATCTGATTTTGCAGCTGTCATTTGATTCTACAGTTTCCATCTGATTCCGCAGCTACCATCTGTTTCTGTAGTTGTTATCTTCTTCATTTGCTCCAAAATGCTGAAAATGATAGTCTTCATGTCTTCAAAACTCATTGGCACAATTCCTGTTATGTGAATAGATGTTCTGATGTCGAACATAGTAGGAAATTTTTGACTTAGTGGCCATTAATGGATGCCACTAGTTAACACGAGAACTCCCACCATTGATGACAATGAGAGTCAAGGTGCTTAAACACATCTTGCTAGGTACGAATAATTTTGCTGTTGTCGAGTACCTAGAAGATCCGATGAACAAGGGACATTAATGTATTCCCATTGTTTGTCAGCAAGAAGACTTGCCATTAAGGCATGAAATTATTAAGGTGTTTTTGCAAGGAATTTAGACTTAAAGGACTATGGACTCAATAATTTATATTGAAGTAGGGTCTATTTGCGAAATGAAAATGATAGGAGAAGGAAAATGGAAATGGAAGATGAAAATGGAAAATGACAATGGGAAATAAGCATGGAGGTGAGATTCTTGCTTTTATTTGTGGAGTAGACAAAAAATAATGGAAAGTGTATGTGAATGAAGGAAAATGAACAACTGACTCTTGCTGGGAAAATAATTGTGGCTTGATTTGAAGTTCTTGGTTGGATTTATAATTTAAAAGAGAGGAAGAGTAATTGTTATAGGTCAATTTGGGCATCATTACCAATGACCTGGTTAACTGGGCATCATCTCCGAGACCAATGACTAAGAGTCTATAATTCCCTATCATTTCAAGTTGCTACATGCCCTAAGGCAAGAACAAGACAAATCAAACATGACTTTCATCAAGCAAAGCTTTCCAAGGTTTGAAGTTTATTATATAGCATGTGGGAGCTCACCAACGCTACCTTTAAGGGGACTAAGTGCGTTGAATATGCAGGTAGCCCCATGCAAGTATTCTTTGCAAAGCACTTCCTGACATCTATGGGTGCGTTGGTCACATTGGGAGCGAAATTCTCATTGTTCTGGAATCTCCACTTGGCCAGTGCCTTCTAGAAGAGTTCACATGTGTCAAGCTTTGAATACAAGTGTCCATTTGACATCTACATGACTGGGAACATGTCTTTCCCATTATTGGAAAGTCATTAATTGCAAAAAAACCTTCAGTTCATCTATAAATTGAGCACAGATCTAAGTGCTTAGAAAGGAAGAACTTGAGTAGAGAAATGCTGGTGGATTTTCAATTGAGAGTTATATTTGTGTAACAACTGCTGGAGAGATTTATACTATGATGAGGCTAAGGATCGTTGTTGGAGATGGTCACTTCAAATCAGTCATTGAGTTGTAACCTCTCCTTCTATCATCAATAAAGAATACAACTTACTTTTTCCTATAAGCATCTGTATTGGCTTTGATTTTCCATATTGTAAGATCTTAGTTGATGTATATGGTTTATGCTTTACTGATTTAGCTAACTAACTTGAATAGAAATATTTATTATTTATATCTTCTACTGTTTGAGTGTTCTTTCTTGTAGGAAGCATTTTTCCTACAAACCGCTTGAATTTGAAGCTACAACGGAAGCGACAGAGGAGCCATTTAGAAGCACTTGGATTACAAGTAAGCCTCTAATCCTTTCTGTGTGTCTATTATGATTTAGGAAAGGTAGTCGTATAGTCTTTAATCTATTGTTCTAGACAGTCATTTGTCTAGGGAAGTGTGTTTTATCCGTAATTCACAATTCTAGCCCAAAAATTTGGCGACTCCGTCGGGGAGAATTTCTCTTAGATCTAGGTGACTTAGCCTCTAATTTTCTTTTTTTATCCACCTAGTAGTTGTTACACACAAATATTAAAATTTTTCAAAGCCTAATTTGCAAAGATAATGAGTTAAACATTAGTGTTTTTCCTTATACACTGTGCCCAATGCACCCTTAGACAGGACACAGTGATTTGCATAGCACTGTCTCCCTTTCAGGCCTGCGTTGCAGAGCACTATCTCCCCTTGGAGACTGCGTTGAATCCTGAAACCACCCAGATTCATTTGAATTTTCCTTTGCAATTTGCTTCAGTTTGTTTTCTGCCGTGTTTTGAAAATTTTGATCCTCATATTGACCAGTAACTCTATATACTTCTTCCTCCTTTGATTGAAAATTTGTTCAATGTTTGTTTAAAAAAGTTTTTCTTTATCATTGACAAGTTGATTTCAAGGTATTTTTTATGGTCGCATTAAGAATCATTTTCTTTCAAAATAGGAAATTGTCGTAAAATCTTCATTTCCTTGATAAGAGAAATTGTTGTTGAAATCCTCATTTTTCCTTCAAAAGAGAAATTGTTGTTTTTATTCTTCATTTCTCGAAAGTAAAAGGCATTTGAATTATTGATTTAGTGCACCTAGTTTCTTTTCTTCATTCATAACATTAAGGAAACTGAAAATAAAAACTTGCATTTGCATGTAGGATTTTTGTGTGTTTTGCAAAAAGGAATATTAGGAAATCTGCATTTAGTTTGTGATCATTGATTTGTTTGCTCACGAATTATTTTCTCTCTTCCTTAATAGCTAGGTTTTTCATTGAAGAAACTGAAAGTGAAAGATTCCATATCATTTTTAGTTGCATTTTAGGAATTTTCCAATACATCATCGTGGTGAACCTTTGAAAGGAAAATTGTAAGCAAGACCAACATAAAATTAATCTCAATTTACCTCACAAAGCATTGGAACCATAACGATAACATTTAGAAGGTCTAGGTTAGAGACTTGTTTCAGCGTCGTAAAACATAGCAGCCGTCGTTAACTTGTCTGCGATACATTATGAGTGTGATACCTCACTCCATGTACATAAGTATATCCTAACTCATCCACGTACTTTCGGGTATATCGGGTGGTGTAACAGTATGATAAGTATAAAGGGGTTCTCTCACTGTGCGGTTTTGCATCAGACAACGCTAATACGGACTTGGGCTTCCACGTACCTTAGGGTATATTTGGGAGGACAAATTTTAGGTGCTATCCATCCATAGTGAACCGAATTGGCTGCCTTGTAAATTGTGATACACCGAACATAGCATTCGGGGAGATTGCCTGCCCGTACTTCTTGGTTTGCCAAGAGGTATTATGAAGTTCACAATTTCTTGGTAAACATTTTTCCTAGTGTTACCCATTTTATTTTGTTTATTTGTTTTTTGTTAGAATAAATCAGTCATCGTGGAAGAACAAAATCCTTTCCCCCGCCGTTCGCATAGACATCGCTCTACCAAAACTAGTACCATTAGTACCTCTGGTGAAGCATCATCTTCCCATATACTAGAGTTAGCTCAAGTTGTTTCTACACATCCCAGTTCATCTACTGTTGTCGAAACAGAGTCTTCACAGCTACCCATGGTCATGATCCTTCCAATTAGTGAGACCATACCTCCCGAACCCGACGTTGTTCAACCAGAAGTTGATCCGGATCCCATAGTGCTTTAGGGGGAAGTTGTTATTGGTCAAATTGGACATCATCCCCAGGACCAATGAAATAGGTACTATCATCCCCTTATATTTCAGTTTCTATATTCCCTAAGTGGAGAAAATCTTTATCTCGAAGTCGAACAACCAAATTTTTTTTTTGTATTGGTTACTCCACAATCTATTGTAGCCATTGAGTCTCCCATATCACGCAGTCAACCACCTAAAATATACTTTGGGTCTGAAGGTGAAGTTCTTCCACCTAGTTTGATTTTGATTGAAGAAATATCATAAGACAAGACACCTTTAACTCCAACTCATTTTCGGTAGGAGCTTTACCTGTACGAGTCTTTTCCTCAAACACCTTCCTTTGCTTTTGTTGATCTTGTTTCACTTCGAATTCCCATAGATTCTATAGGGTATACACTTGGTAATTTGACCATGGCTGAGATAACATCCCAGACTGAACCATCTATTTCAGCTACGACAACACCTACTGTTGCTTCATCTTCAACGTTTTTTCCTTTGAGTTCACCCATGTCATCATCTGGAATCCTATCTGGTTCCTCCTTTATAAGTACTGAACGACTTGATCCTTTATTCACATATTCAGTGCAATATCAAGCTGATCCCATCAGTTATTCTCCTTGGTGGCCAGTGATACCACAAAAATTACCCTCAGAAATTCCAAAATTCAATGAAAACACTGGAGAAGACCCGTCAACACATGTTATAACTGATCATTTGTGGTGCTCATAAAAATCCTTAAATGATGACTCTGTTAGACTATGTCTTTTCCAGCACACACTCACTAGTCCAACTGCACAATGAGGATGGTTCTTTTTTCCTGTGTCAACCTCGTTAAAAAATGAAACAGGTGTTGAGGATAGTTATTTTCTTGTGTCAACCTCGATAAATGAAACAGGTTCCTATGAGGATGGTTCTTTTCCTGTGTCAACCTCGTTAAAAAATGAAACAAATTATGAGGATGGTTCTTTTACTGTGTCAACCTCGTTAAAAAATGAAATAGGCTTTGAGGTTAGTTCTTTTTTCTTGTGTCAACCTCGTTAAAAAATGAAACAAGTGCCTTTGAGGAAAGTTATTTTACTGTGTCAACCTTGTTAAAAAATGAAACAGGTTATGAGCATAGTTATTTTCCTTTGTCAAGCTCATTAAAAAAATGAAAAAAATCCTCTCCTAATTACGACGAGTCTTCCATCTGATCTCGTAAATGAACCTTCATTCCATCCAACTATTAGTAACCAGTAGTTTACTTAGGTGAATGAAATGAAGCTTGCGGTGCATCTTCTCTTGTAGGGGGCATTCGACATGTGCTCATGCAGGGGGCATTCAAAACATTCTTTCCCATTGCATGCAATTGAATACTGAAGTTCAGAGGCAAAAACAGGTTTAGAGCTCCAAAATGCAAATGGTAACTATTGAATGGTAAAAATAAATAGTAAAACACTTTTAATAGTCATTTAATTATTTGAAAATTGAATATATTGCTATGACTATAGTTTTATTATGTTTTTTTAATCATGAAACAAGTATTTTTAATCCATTTGATGTTGAACTAAACAGGTTTTACAAATTATGAACATATTAGTCGTGCAGATTTATTTCAAGAATGATTTGACCACAAAGCATACTTTTTCTCCTTATTTTTCGAGCTTTGTTAAAAATGAAAAAGGATTTGAAGCACACTTTTATCTCTTTTTTGAGCTTTGATAACAACGAAAAAGGAACCCATGGAGTCTTCTTTTAACTCTTTTCAGACTCTGATAATGTGAAAAGATTTTCGAGCACTTGTCTTTTCAAGCTCGTAAAAGTAAATGAATTGATATCTACTCAGTATAAGTTTAACCCTTTTCCAGACCGAGATAGATTATTTACGAAAAAGGAATACCTTGGTTAAACATGACCAAAGAGGTTCTCTCAGATATTATTTTACACTTTTTTGGATCTGAGTGACAAATTTACGAAAAATTACTTATGGATTTTTCTTTCGTCCACTTTTTCAGACTCTCTAAATATGAAAAAGGATCAGGCTATCACTGTCGTTAAGCTCGTTAAAACATAAAATAGTGACAAGCTTTTCGATCATGGAAATAATAGAGTTTCAATCATCGCTAGACTCGTTAAATTATTAAATAGCGATACTTTATTCGCCCAGAGGGTTGAATTATAGATAAAGAAAATGTTATCCTCCTCAATCTTGTTAAAAAAATAAAGAGGTACTGGTCGACAAATGACTGGGGAAAATTTGGGAAAAGTGACCAAAATTTCTTTATGTTAGCAAGTCACTCTTGAACATGACACTTCCTTCACTCCATGTCCATGAATGTTTGGGTTGGGTAATCATTTTGACGGCTCATTCACACCTATGGTTCATCATACCTTCACTTCTTTTTTGGGTCAATGCTGCCAACTCATCACAGTGTTGCCGATATGTTCAAGAGAATTCATCCAGTGAATAAACTCATCCTTTTGCAATACTTGTAAAACTTTATTCTCATGATCGTCATCCCTGAAAATTGCTATATCAAGTCATACCGTTGTCTCTAAAACCAATAACTCCCGTTTCGCAATAAGGTGACTTCCTGTCGACAACAAATCAATATCCAGGAAGTTCACTTAGAAACATCAGATTCCAGTACCATGAGGCTTGTTACAGCATCGAAAAGATCCTCGCTTCCGGACCTTTGACAGAAAGATTTTGTTTGGCGTTCGACATCAATTCATCTATTCACACCTTACGAAATGTACTGTAGTACCTTGAGGTCCATTTTCATTAATGGTGGTTCTCTTGCATTTGTAAACAACTCACATCATTGGCTGGTAATCAAACGATGTCTTTCCATGTTCGACGACAAATCATGTATTCGCATGGCTAGACTTGTACCCGAATGATCGAGTGAACGAGATAAGAAGACCCCAGATCTAGTTTCAGCCATCTGGGCTATGATTTCAGGATTGTTGTACACATTATCTGTACGGTGACCTTACATACAGATCTTCATCCGAACATGGGCCTATATCTGTAGGCATGTATGCATTAGGCAACATTCCAGTGTCAACGACTTTCTGAATTATGTACATGTTATTAGATTGTTTATGTGCTGAACATGGGAATGCCTACCCTCAAAAATTATGATCAAAGAGGATATATCATGATGTAATGTATTGTAAGATTGATGCAGGTGACCACTCCGCTTCATCTCCAGCCCATCACAGTGTAAAGCATCTCAATCAAATGTTTTTATTAATTTGACCTCATGCTTTAGGGGGAAACTTTTATAGGTAAACTTGGGCATCATTCCCAATGACCTGGTTAACTGGGCATCATCTCTAGGACCAATGACTAAGGGTCTATCATTCCCTATCATTTCAAGTTGCTACATGCCCTAAGGCAAGAAAAAGACAAATCAAACATGACTTTCATCAAGCAAAGGTTTCCAAGGTTTGAAGTTTATTATATAGCATGTGGGAGCTCACCAACGCTACCTCTAAGGGGACTAAGTGCGTTGCATATGCAGGTAGCCCCATGCAAGGCTGCTCTACAAAGCACTTCCCGACATCTATGGGTGCGCTGGTCATATTGGGAGATAAATTCTCATTGTTTCAAAATATCCACTTGGCCAGTGCCTTCTAGAAGAGTTCACGTGTCAAGCTTTGAATCCAAGTGTCCATTTGACATCTACATGACTGGGAAAATGTATTGCCTATTATTGGAAAGTAATTAATTGCAAAAAAACCTTCAGTTCATCTATAAATTGAGCACAGATCTGAGTGCTTAGAAATGAAGAATTTGAGTAGAGAAATGCTGGTGGATTTTCAATTGAGAGTTATATTTGTGTAACAGCTGCTGAAGATATTTATACTGTGATGAGGTTGAGGATCGTTGCTGGAGATGGTCACTTCAAATCAGTCATTGGGTTGTAACCTCTCCTTCTATCATCAATGAAGAATACAACTTACTTTTCCCTATATGCATCTGTATTGGATTTGATTTTCCATATTGTAAGATCTTAGTTGATGTATATGGTTTATGCTTTATTGATTTAGCTAACTAACTTGAATAAACATATGTATTATTGCTATATTCTATTTTTTTAGTGTTATTTCTTGCAAGAAGAATTTTTCCTACAAACTTCTTGAATTTGAAGCTACAACAAAAGCGACAGAAGGAGCCATTTAGAAGCACTTGGATTACAAGTAAGCCTCTAATCCTTTTTGTGTGTCTGTTCTGAGTTAGGAAAGGTAGTCGTATAGTATTTAATCTGTTGTTCGAGTTTTTCATCTATCTAGGGAAGCATGTTTTATCCGTAATTCACAATTCTGGCCTAACAGTAATGGTCTTGATGAATATGGACATGGACTTGTTCTTATGTTTCTCATGAAATTGGTCCTTGAAGACCAATTGTGCGCTCAATTAGTTTTCTTCAATTATCATTCAATAATCCCAAACTTGCAAAAAAAACTTGGCACATACGTGTTAAAAAAGAAGTGATCAATTCCTTTCTAATACATACGTGAAAGAGTTAATGCCAAATGAAACAGATTTTTAAGGAAAATTGAAAGCATGATATTCAGTCCAATTCATGATTTCAATAACAAGTCTATTTTTAAGAGATGACCATGAAAAATAAACTAACTCGTGTTTTCGAATGCAATGTGCTTAATTAAACGATTGGCATCACAAAGATTTGTTGTGTCCTGTAAGTTAAAGCTTCATAGAAAAATACACAGCAACAATATTAATGCCAAATGTTCAGAAATCATCTAAATAATTCTCCAATTGTTCTACAAGCCATTATTTAAAAAGAAATTATTAAAAAAAGGAAATATTTTTTTAATTTTTCTTTATTAATTTTTATATTTTTTTAAATTTTTCTTTATTAAAAGAAATTATTAACAATTTTTTTTTTTAATTTAATTAATTAATTAATTTATTATTATAATATTATTTTTAATGAAATAAAACATGGATGAATATAATTGTTTTTTTGAATATTTTTGAAACAATGTCATGCCAATGCCTCCTTCATGCAACAAAAAATAAAAATCTTGAAACTTCTAAAGTCAACTTCCTAACTATGAAGGAGATGGAGACAGAATCCTTCTCAATCTATAAAGCTTGCATTTTATGCAGATATGACAGTGCCTTTGCCTCAAATGCTCCATTTATCACCCATCATGGTGCCACCACAAATGAGTTTTTCCAGATTCTCCTACAGATCAAGAAATCAGATTCTTGAATATTTCTCAAAATTGAATTTCATCAAACCATAACTGTTTGCATTAAAAAAAATGTTTTTCTCTCATTTTTTCAGAAGAAAAAAACCACTGTATATTATTTAGTATAAAAAATACATAATCCATTACATTTCAGATATATCATTAGATTGAAGATATCATATATATAGTCTCAATCATGGCAAAAATATCCAACATTAAACGAAATTCAGCCCATAAATCATATAACATGACATGTCGGTTCATATTATCCATATCATTTACCCTATCGCACCCTATCAGTCCAGTGTATAGCATTCATTGACAATAGAAAACATAAACAAAATTACTAAGCAGGAAAAAACCATCTGCTTATCCCCCGTGAGATGGGATTGAAGCATAAAATCATATTTAGATAATTCGGCTCGCTTGCAGTCATCTCCATCCATCCTAGACTTGTATACAAACATTGAAAACATGTACAGAAGAAAAAAAGCGTGCCATGAACCCGCATCCAATGTTAAGGAATAGGGATATCGTTGGCCCATACACATAAGCCATTCCTGAACTGTTTCAACTGCATGATGCCAAAAACCAAACTAAGGCCCATCTTGGATAATCCATCATCTCTGGAGTTCATTTCTCTAAATATGTGAGTTATCGGTGGATTATTAATTTTAGCCCAAATCTGTAGTGTCCTTAAAATCCATCCTTGTGCACCAGGAGAAGAAAGAAACACCCTCCCAGCCACAACATCAATAATAATTTTAGAATCACCATATATGCAGGCCTCTTTGATACCAAGGTTATATCCAGCAAGAAGACCACACCAGAGTGCCAAAATTTCCATCAAAATGTTAGTCCCTCAGCCACCATTCCAGCAAATATGAATACGTTCAGATTTTGAGATCTTAATTCATGCCCCACAGCTCATCACCCCCTCTTGGTAGGCACCATCAAAGAAAATTACAGGAATAGAAATGGGGTGAGGCTTGTACCTGAAAGAGCTGTCCAAAATGGGAACCACTACTGGTTATCGATGATTGATCCATTTCATAATAGCACAATGTATAAAAGCAATAGAAAAACTCCCACCATCAAATATAATCTTATTGCGGGCCAGCCATATTTCCCAAGAGATAAAGAAGGGAAAGGATTGAAATTTCCCTTGTGTCTTATCCCATCTGAGAGCCCCCTCTATGAGGTCTATTGGTACCCAGAGATAATCAATGATATGATTGGTAAATAGATTCCAAATCTCAATCACCCAAGGGCATGAAAAGAAGAGGTGTCTCATCGATTCCTCATCATTCATGCATAGAGCACACCTACCAGGACCCTGAAAACCTCTGTGTAAAAGGGAATCCAAAGTAAGGATCCAATTTTTCTATACTAACCATCCAAACAATAGGATCTTGGTAGGAATATGTCTACGCCAAAATTGCCTAAATTCATCTGGTGTTGTTACCTGCGCCGACTGTGACATAATGTAGGTGTATGTGTCCCAAACAATCACTGATCCCTGTTTGGTTGCACCCTCCCAAGTAATCATATCTCCTTCAAACCTGTAGCATAGTAAAACAACCCTAATATTCTGAATATATTCACCCCACAACACCGCATCCTCACTAGTGAGGCCCAGGAGTACAACATTTTTTAAAACGGGAGCACCATGTACCCAGTAGTGAATAATTTGGTAGAAGTGAATGATGCCGCGGTAAGAAAGTATATGGATGATTCTATGGCATGGGAGTGAATCAATATTCATTCCATATATCCTATCACTACCAATGATAATCTTTTGTCCATTCCCGAAACGCCACACAAGCCGCTCGAAAAAGATAGCAATTTTTTTTTGAACCCCAACCATATAGCCGATATGCATCGCGACCAAATACATTTCCTATTGTAAAATTGGTGAAGTGAATCATGACATAAGTATTTGAAATATATGATGTCATTCCATATACCATCTCCCTTGAAAGCACACCAAACTAGAAAAGAAGAATTAAAAGCACAGATATTAAGGATACCCCATCCTCCTTGATTTTTAGGAATACATAAGAGCTCAAACCTGATCAGATGTTGTTTTCCTTTCATGTCCGCCCCACCCCATAAAAATTTTGCTAATATTTGATTAATGCGGTGAAAACTTTTCTCAGGGAGGAAAAATAAGTGACCCTAGTATATAATAAGTTGTGTGAGGATCGATTGAATCATGATCAGTCTTCCCCCCCAGCGTGAGCCATCAGTGTGACCACTTGTTGATTTTTACTCTGAGCTTATCCACCAGCCACCCCCATTCCTTCAAATGGTACCCACATTACTTTATTCTACAACGCAAGTATAAAAACCCTTCACACGCCCTCTTATTATGGATACCCAAGAAATTTGCAATGAATTGAATCTCCTCTTCCTCCCCAGTTTCATAAATAAGAAAAGATTTCTCCTTGTTAATGCACAGGCCCGATGCCCTCCCAAAACGAATAAGAAAATAATGAATATAGAACCAGTGACTTCTCATAATCTGGCAAAAAATAAGAAGATCATCCACAAAAAGTGAATGGGTGATACATACCTCATTTGAGAAGGGGAAGCCAGAGATGAATCCAGAAGTCACAACCATCTTCATCAACCCGCTGAATCCATCCATGATTAATATGAAAATGAGAGGGGAAAGAGCACAACCCTGACGAATTCCCCTTTGAGTACCAAAGAAATCCATCGGTATTCCATTTATGATGACAAAAAAAACGGCCGATGATATACAGGTCATAATCCATCTGATACTGTGCAATGGAAGTCCAATCTTAAGGAGCACAAGTTTGATATAGGACCAGTCCACAGTGTCGTATGCCTTGTGAAGATCAATTTTCACAATGAGAGCCTCCATTTTCTCAACATGCATAGAATACATAGCCTTCTGTGCTATGGCAATGGTGTCATGAATTGATTGACCCTTCAGAAAGAGATATTGTTCCTTGGATATATGCTTTGACAAAGTCCTTCTCATTCTATTTGCAATAAGCTTAGAAGATACCTTATATATAAGATTACACAAGGCAATCGGTCTGAAATTAAAGAAACTCTTGGGATCAGGTGTTTTGGGGATGAGCGCCAATAAAGTGGCGTTCATATTTGCCGGAATGTGACCCGATATCCGACCACTTTTCATAACATCAGTAATCTCCTTCGCCATAATGTCGAAAAAATGAACATAGAATTCTGCAGGCCATCCATCTGGTCCTGGACACTTATCGTGCACAAATTATTTCAACATCATTTCCACCTCCTCCTTTGTGACCGTTATGTTTAGGCATTGTAATGCCTCCTCATCAAACATTTGTGGAATGTATTGGAGAATCCACTGTTGGAATTCAGAAGAAATTCCATGATCAACTTGATAAAAGGTCGAGAAATGTCGATGTGCTTAATCCATAATCTCTTCCATGGTATATACACAACTTCCATTGTCTTTCTGTATATATCATATTGCATTTTTGTTCCTCCTTTCATTAGCAGTTTTGTGAAAGAACTTAGTGTTCAAATCACCTTCCTTGAGCCATGTAATTCTAATTTTGAGTTTCCATGTTATCTCTTCAATCTT
The DNA here is from genome assembly GCA_034641835.2 of Pinus albicaulis. NCBI lineage: Eukaryota > Viridiplantae > Streptophyta > Pinopsida > Pinales > Pinaceae > Pinus > Pinus albicaulis. The sequence goes on along the minus strand of CM076570.1, from coordinate 418,809,156 downwards.
CAGAATCTCCATTCTTCACTATTGGAGTTTTTCCATAAGTAGGTAGGTCTGATCATCAGGGGCCTTGTTGAAAAAGTTTGAGTGTATATTGTTGAGAGCTCTAGATATGCCGTTGAATTCCTCCCTGAGTTTCTTCTTCTTACTAATTTCCCATTCTTTAGTGATGGCCTTCATTCTTTTTAGCTTTGCATGCAAACTCTCCTATCCATGTAATCCCACCATAGTTGTATTATCCGCCCACTGTCCTCGAATGATCCCATTGTACTCTTCATCGAGCAGCCATGCCCGATTGAATTTGAAAGGGACCCCCTTCCTTTTCCCCTCAATTTTCCATGACAACACAATATCCATGTGGTTCGATATATCAGACACATGTATATATGATTGCATGTTCCCTAGAAAATTTGCAATATGCCCCTTCACCATAGCTCTGTCCAGCCACTTTCCTATGAACTCTCCCCCTACCCTTTGGTTGGTCCAAGTAGGCAAAATTGGATTAGGGCAAACATCAATCATCCGTGCCTGCTCGAAAATTTGGCCAATATATCCTGCCAGAGGGTCCACCCGAGCCCTTTGACCCCATGATTCATCAGAATTGAAGGTCGTGTTGAAATCCCCAATGATAATTAGATTCTCCAAAGAGAGAATACCTGAGGTATTAAGACACCCCTAGAATTCATATCTATTTTGGAAAGGGGCATATAAATTTATAATATTGATCATACCTAGTACACCAAAAATGTTCCCCAATAATAGTTGCCGCCAAAAAAAATGAAAGCCATGAACTTGGCATGTGATGGGTTCCATAATGCCATTACGCCTCCCGCATGATTGACAACATCTAGCGCCGCTGCATGCCAACCGAGTCTAATGGAAAGAATATATTTGATTGCTTTCATTATATCACATAGCATTTCCTGTATAAGAATGATGATATGTCTCATAGTGTTTATAATATCCTTTAGGCGATATTTTTTTGAAGGGTTTCCCATCCCCCTGAGATTTATAGAGAGAATAGAATTCATTTTGAACCACCCAGGGGTTTGCTTGCTCTAAGCGCCCCGATGTCCTCAGTGGAAGAGATGGGTACATCCGTGAGATATAAGAATTCATATTTGAACAAAGACTTTGTTTTTGGTCTCCCCCTGAAATGCCTCGTCCCTGGCTTAGTTTTATTACAGACAGTTATATTAATTCCGGATTCAGGGATATAACAATCTCCTGTTTTTTGGGAATTCTATCAAAGACCGTTAAGGCCGCAAAATCCAGGTTAGGATTGTCCAGCAGAGAGTCAATATCACTGCCAATAGATTTTTTTGGGGAATCCGAGATGCCAAGGGAAATATATGGACGGGGGGATGATGGTGAAGCCCATTCTAGTGGAGGCAAGAATGGTGATACATATAGCGGTTTCGATGGGATGTGAGATGGCCCGAGAGATGCAATATGAGGGGGAGATGCAGGGGTGATAGAAGGGAGGGGTACATCTGATATTTTAGAACCACCAACGGTAAGAAGTGAAGACCCAACATCCATCCTAGACCCTATACATATAGGGAGAATTGAGGATACTAGAGGAGTTGGCAGAGGCACCCACCCGACCAATACCGAGTCCTTGGAAGCGACAGAGGGATTAAGAGTGTTGGTATTATCTCGAGACATTCCCCCAACAATATCCCGAGTAAAAATAGGATCACATATCTCGGTAACATAGGGAAGCACATCGTCAGTAGGGCCTTGTTTTTCAACACAGTCATTCACCGAGACATATTCATCATCACTAGAGGATGGTAGAAGAGACTTACCCATATCGTGCGTACCCATTTCGGCACGCGTAACACCAACATCCTCATCCTGGCCTGATCCCGCATTACATGAACCAATGTTACAATAATTCTTGAATCACATTGGGTAGCAGTTCTTCAAGTGACCCGTCCGATTGCATATCAAACATTTGAAGGGTACCCCCCAGTAGTATACTCACTGTCTATGTCTTCGTTGTCCCCAAAAAAGGTCGATGTCCCCTGGAAAACCACCTTTGGAATTTAATTCCACTAATAGCCATGCGATCCTTTTGTCTGTGGTTCCAATGATACGGGGGTCAATATAATTGGTGCAACCAATAGAGTCACCAATCGCCCCCAGGGCCTTCAACGTCCAGAATTCCAGTGGAAGCCCCGGCAACTTCACCCATATGACTTTACTTTTCAGGGCTTCCATAAAAGGGTTAAAACCTAAATACGATGGTACTAGCTGCATGAAGCTTTTGCCGCGAACCCACGTCCTCTGTATGATCTTAGCAATATCTTCTTCTTTCATGAAATGGATACTGAGCCAATTATTTAGTAACATGCTAACCTTAGGCAAGTACCCCAGGATAGGGTTCTAGAACAACTTCACCTATTCAACCATGTCCATATCTTTGCCATCAGTGAACATCCAACGCCCAATAACAGCGCGTTTTTGGAGACTCGCCATCTTCCCCCATAGATCGTCATATTCCATGATGACTTCCTTTAATACCATTTCTGGCTTGTAACGGTGTCCCTTTTGGGAATGTACTCTACGAGCCCCTTTGACCCTCCCACCTTCAGTCTGTGTCTGCACCTCTCCACAGTTACCAGCAACACATACCCTTTGTGGAATGAAACAAGACTGAGAAATGAACCTTGCATCTTCCTCAAGTGGCTTAGTACATCTATTTTTTGCATTGATAGTGGCGACAATTAATGCCTCCTGGGTAGATGTGTTTGATGACATAATGTCATTAACATTCTTCATCCTTAACACCTGATAGTGATAACTCCGATGCAAATGGGATAGCAGGTCGGTGGAATGTCACGTGACAATGGAAAGCGCCAATTGGTGCCGTCAAAGGACAACAAATCTATGCAGTCCAAGGTTCTGGTTATGCCACAGGTGCATGGGTCAAAACATAAACACTAATGACCATATGAATTTTTGGAAAAACATCCATATATAATTTTATTCGATTCCATCCATGTGGAGAGTCTATAAATGGGGGCCGCCACTCGAAGCTATATAGAGCCCGAAAACCACATCCTAAGAACTGAAAAAGTCTTAGAAAAACTTAATATTACAGACACATCTACTGACAGATCCCACTCATCCATGTGGTTAGATCAACCATAACGCAACATCAGCATTCGAAGGCAGAAAGAAATCAAATATCAACCACTGTCCCATCCTAGCGTCGGGCATCTAGATAAAACGTCACCATCCTATACCAGATGTCATATGCAAGAATAAACAAAAATGCATGTTCTCCTTTGTCCTGTGGATTCTGAGGATCGCTATAAATGGGAGCCGTCACTTGCAGAAATACAACCTGGATAGTAACATCCCAAGGAAATTCGATCAAATAAATACTACTGATATATCTACCCCCACTCAGATAATTATTGATGCCTTTCGATGTCAGATTAGATGTTAGCCCCCGCTCTCATCCCTGAAAGTAGAGAACTTCGTGAAAATAGCTGTTTTCGTCACCGGGAAAACCAGAAGCCACTCATGGAAAATTATTCAGTAACACCCCCAGCAACAACAACAACATCCTGGACACGTCCACCATCTAGAGAAAATTTTAAACCCGAAATTCATGCAAGGTCTAGAGATAACAAAGGTTTCTGCCTAGCATTGCCAAAGAGCATACCACCACGAAAGATATTGAGGATACTGTGAATCCGAATAAGAAGAATATTCATTCATGGAGTTTTTATCCCTCTCGTTTTGCATTTTCCTGATAAACCAACTTTAACATGGCTCTCAATATCAAAATAGCAGACAAGACAAGTATATTAATCATAACAATCTCCCCTAACTATGTGGACATTTCTCAGCTCCAAAACAACTTATGAACTCTCAGCATGCACATAGAAAAACCTCCGCATATCAACCACCCCACAAAAATCTTATAATAATGCAATATAAATTTTGGACCACAAACCACTCGGACCGTAAAATTCATCCCCTTGGTTTATCTGAAAATCTAGCGTATGTTTGGTATACAATTTACAGAGCATCACAAAAATATTATAACAGTGCAATGTATTTTTTGGGCTTGAAAACCCTTGAACCATAACACCTCATTCCCTTTATAATATCTATAAATCCTACATATGGTTGATAATCTAGATCACCCCCATCATATATCCAATGAGCATATAAACCGTTAATGTTACCTGTTGTGAGTATATAAGTGACCTACCTTGCTACTGTTCCAATGCAGCATGGACTGCTCCTTCTTTCTTGGACCACTCCATCTTTGTAACTTGGAGAGGATCTGCAAAGCTTAAAAATCGCCATTTCTTCCAAGTTCGGTCACCACCTGCATATGAACCGCATAATATTTAGACCAACATCCAAATTTGCATTTGTAATCATGCCCCGCTGTATCATACTGGACAGGAACCCTGCACTAAACAGTAACCAGGTACAGAAAATAAACCTACCTCCACCCGCTCTATGTCACAAACGATTTCAAAAAACGTTTTTCTCTCATGCACACTGCAAATTAAGGCTCCAAAGAACCCATAAATTCTCCCAATCTGTTGCAAAATCCTCAAAACCTTTTCTGGGTTATCTAATTGCCCCTGTTCTGAGGAAAACCCACATCTCATTGTTTTTCAGATTTTTTTTGGTTTTCTGAAAAGTATCGTTTTAAAATCATGTGTTTATGGTGCCGTGTTTTCTGGGAATCACTTATGAATTCAATTGCTGTAGTTTGATTTTTGATTTGCAGGTTTTCAGATGAAATCTCTTTAACTGCACAAGATCATTTGCATTGTCCTCTTTCAATTTCAACACTCCACGACCCTGCACTTTGGATGTATTCGATTCATCTCTGCTGACAACGCTGAGATTCGACACCCTTTTTCTAAAGCCGTAGAGTGACAGACAAAATGATGGGGATTATGGAGCATGACCTTTGCGGCCTTCATAAGTTTCTTGAATTCTTGGATGCTACTATACATCCTTAATATTCTCACTGCATTGGAACTTTGGTTGGAACACAGAAACGTTGGAATTTACATGTTTTTGTTTTGATGTTCAAAAGGCCATGGCCATCGTTGATTTTTGGTTTGTTTTATTATGTTTTAGTTTTTTTTTTTTTTTTAATTTGTTTTATTATTGTTTTTAAATTTTAATGTTTTATATTTGTCGTTGTTTTTATTGTTTGTTGTGTTGTTATGTTTTTTTTTTTTTTAATTTATTTTAATAAAATTATATATGTTATATTTGCAAAAATTTAAAAATATACATATATATTTCATTAAATAAAACAATTTATTGAAATTATTATTATTATTTTTTTAATTTTAAAGTTTATTAAATGAAATGATGAAAACATAATTTTAGCTGTGGAATTGCATTCCATAGCTAAAAAAAAATTATTATAATTTTTTCAATTTCTTTATTTTTATACTAGAGATTTTTTTTTTTTCTCATCCTCCAGATCACATAAATCGCAAGAGGAGAGCATACTCGAGAAATTATTAATTTTTTTTTTAGATGTAAGAAATAAAGTCTCCTAATTACACTTCCCCGACAACGACGCCAAAATGTTTAGTCAATTTAATGTATTAAATTGCTAACACAAATTATCGACCGGGGTTAGTAAACTAATGAAGTGTGGTGCACTGTATGTGCTTAGTTAACATTTCTCTTACTTCGTTGTTTTGTATTTTATATTTTTTTGGGGGGTTTTTGTTCTTTAATGTCTAAGAATTTTTAATCTAAAACTATAAAAAGATTTAAATGAATCTAATGAATTTTAAGAAGAAAGAAAATGAAGTATTCCTAAGTTAAGGTAATTTTCATAAAAATAAACCAAAATCTGTTGGCTAGTTAGGATCTAATTTGGAAAACAAGGCATTTATCTATCTTATCATTAGTCCTATGCCATGGATTTAATTCTAAAAACTAAGATTGAAATTGAAGTGCTTGTCTTAAGTAAAATTAGAAAATGAGAACAACTAATGTACTTCAGGTTACTCCAACATTCAATTATGAGGTATGACCTTATTGATATGATGTTAAGTATAACTGTCTCTACTTAAACTTCTAATGTCGTAGAACAATAAGCAAAGAATGCAATGAAAACAACTAATGTATACTCAATCACTTCCAATATTCAATTATGAAGTGTGATCTTCTTGAGATAGTGTTAATTAACCAATTACACTTTGATGAACTAGAAAACTAAGTAAATCTACAAAAGGCAACTCAATAATTTCACTCATTAAACATTCAACCATTCAATCTTGAAACATGATTAAATTAATTTCTTTTAGAATGATCTTTAGGAATATCAGTGATTGCAATTAAGTGAGGATTTGAAAAAAAAATATGAAAGCATGTAAGACTAACTAAAAACAACTAATGTCTATTTGAATTTTCTGCAACATTCAATATGAAGTGTTAATATTCTTGAGATGCTATGTGAGAAATCAATTATGCCTTAGTCTCTAAGTTCCTAAAAAGCAAATGACAATGTGCAAAGTAAATTCAACCACTATATGAATTAGACATTTAACCATTTAGTTTAGGATCATCATATTGAAATGGATTTTGGAAACATCTATTGACATAGTTAATTGACAATTCTGTTCTAAATAAATGAATGAAAAAACAGTAAGGGAAAATAGATAACTATGAATTCTTATTGCTTCAAATCAATCAAATTTTGGGAAAATAGATAAGACACTACTTTCTTGAAATGCTATTAGGAAACATAAGATTACACAATGAAGTAAATCTACATCTGAAAATAAAATAACATTTGCAATGGAAAACTAAACTATTTGCATGAATATAAGTAAAAAAAACTAATTAATATTACAAATTTATAAAGGGATGCACATGGTTAATGGGGGCCCTTCCATTGTCCAATAGCATTCCAACTTGCAAAAATTCACATTCTAAAACTAAATAATAGAAAAGAACTTTATTTATTGATAAACTCATAACTTTACATCCCATTCCATCTCAAGCCTTGTTACAAAACATTCTATAATTATTTCTCTTCTTCTCCTATTTTTCACATCCCTTGATAGGAGAAATATTCCCCTATTTATACAAAAATATGAGAAGTTATCTCATTAATGAGAGTCCATGAATCTCTCCCTATATCTCTAGGGTTACAATCAAAATAGGAAATGATAAGACACATGTCTTCTTAGAGTTTCAATACAAATAGGAAATGAGACACATATCCTCATGATCCCATGATCTTCTCCACTCAAATTCGAATTTGGTTTTGGGAGGCCACATAAAGGTATTTTAGAAGCTTCCTTTTGACCTACAAATGCCAACAATCTCATCCCACTTGTTAGGTATAAGCATGTGCACATTATTTTCTAAATTTTAACCACAAATTCACTTAAAAATGCTAAGAATTAATAAAGTTTAGAAAAACATAAATGTAACCCAATAGTGGTAATGGTAAGGTAAATGTAATGAAATGGAGGTGGAGTGAAGGTAATAATATGGAAATATAAGTGAAAATGTAATGGAAGTGAATGAAAATTTCAAGGCCCAACAGTTGGTGTGGTTCCTCTATGCCCGTGACACTAGAATTTCAAACCATGAACGAGGAAGGGAATAAATGCGAGAAAGGCATATTGGCTCATATTGGGTACGGAATATTTTTATTAGCCCTTGATGGGTACAAAAAATATTGTTTCATATTGGAACGTGAGATTGGATCGTATTGGGAGATCTATATAGATTCAAGTATAACTAAATCTCGACGCCGAAATCCTTATTTGAGATGGAACCTGCAGCATCGACTCACTCGTGCTCAAATATGGTGTCTGATGGTCCTCTAGATATTCCTTGAATCTCTTTGCTTAAAAAGCTTCGTTCACTTTCTTCCATGTAAGATATGATTCCTTTTCCACAAAAAATTGTGTCTAAATACATTGGAAAGTTCACTGGCATACTCTCAACTAATTCCATAGTACTTTTATTTGTGGTATCCTTTGAAGAAAATCACCTGGGTCCCATGGTAACAGTGACTGTTGGAGAGAAGTGCTCAACAACTATAATACCCATAGGAGGAAAATGAAATCATGGAAATAATAAATTAGCTTCAGAAAATCAAATTTCAAAGCATGATCTGTTGGAAATGTTGTCATTGATGGCAAAGGAGATGGCAAAGGAGAAGCACCTAAAACAACAACAAGGCAAAGGAGAAGACAGGAGCAGCAAATTGAAGTAGAGAAGAGGAGCACATGTTTTTTGGTGAATGGTGTAGTAACATTTACAGGAGAATAGAGGGCTCTCAGTTTGGAGCATGAGAAGAACAAATTCTGTGCAATGCGAGGCGGAAAGGAGCATGAACCCGTGGACAGTCAGAATGGTTGCAAGTCATAGAGGTATTAGACATCAAAGAAATGGAGACAGTGGAGAGGATCTTATTGAGCAGATCGGTTCTATGAATGAGTAGCAGAGGCAGCATTGAATAAAATGGAAGAATAAATATAACACACGCATGAAGAACAATAATGAAAGAGGCGGAATTGTAAACGATGGTAAGGAATGGAACCTAGAGAGGAACCATGAATGCGCAGTGAAAACCTAATGGATCTGGGCGGTAAACATATGGAAGTGCCGTGTTAAAATGTAAATGAAACAGAGATCAACAAATGAAAAGGTGGAACCTTGTACTAGACGGAACTGGATCACGGAAGGACGTGGAACCTTGAGAAAGAAGAGCGGAATTCATAAATAATAAAGGCAGAAGGAACCCTGAGGGAGAAAGCAGTGGAACCGTGACTGGAGTGAACAGTAAAGGTGGGTTTCTGGTTTTGATTGCATCGCCTTCGTCGGGCAAGTGGTAATTAGAAAATCAACGCGATTCCATACGCTGGGTGACATGTGTCCCTGAGCAATTTTGGAAGGCGAGTTAAAGTTCGTGCAGTTAACTCGAGCGATATCCGTCGGATTGTATGGAGCAAGGCTACGTGCTCTCTTCCGTCGGATGTGGGAGGCCGTTTAAGCGCTGGGGTCCAGTCCATCACGCAACTATTGAATATTAACCCTCGTGCAAGTTAACCACGCGATTTCCGTAGGATCAGAGGTTGAAAGAGCGCTGAATTATCCACCATTGGATCATGAACGAAGTTGCAAGGTGACAAACAAGGTATGGGCCAACGTGGGTTAAGTGGTCATGCCGAAAGGAGAATAGGCGTTAACATTATAGTCTTTTGACTTTCGAATGTATTTAGTTAAAATTGAATAGAGGGCTCAATAATACAGTGCGAAAAGCTATGGGGCCCGAAGACATTATATAAGTGTTCTCTAGGGATTTAAATACGAAACCAAAGGGTTCATTATAATGTTGAAAGCGTCGTATATGTTAACATATGTGAATAGCGAGAATTTATTGTTGGATTGTTATATGTAATATAGACCAAAAAATAATATGAAGATTTATGTAGTGAACACTGTATATGTGCTGAATGGTTTTTAAAGTCACTGAAAAATTTGTATGAGTGCTTTAAAGGTGCAATATAACAAAAGAGTGAGGATAGCTCGAACATCAAGGAGCTTCCGCACTAAAAATATTCTACCCAGATATAAAATTAATTGGGTCACAACAATGATTGTAACCTCTGATGGAGCAGCTTCAACATTGATTCAAATTTCCAGTGCATAAATTAAAAAGTATTGAAATTGCACAACAGTTATATTAAAATACAATTATATGTATAGCAGTTATACAACTGCAATGAAGAAGAGAGCCTGCAAGAATGAAAGAGAGAGAGACAGCGGCAAAAAAATTGTACAGGGAAAAGGATGAATTGAAATTGTAATGTGAATTTCAACCATTAAGTTTAAGCTCATATATGAACAGATGAATAGACACAGAGATGAACCAAAGTATACAGAACAGTCCCTCAACAACAGCAGAAAAGACAAATCCAGTAAAGCCAAAATCCAGAAAAGGAGCCGAGTAAAATTGAAGTGTGTAACTGAAAATGTGAATGTAAATGTTGTAATTAATTTTTATTGTTTGTGATGCATTGGCAAGTCTCCGGTAGGAAAAAAAACTCCCACTGTAATATTAAAATTAATGCATTTTGTTATATTTTTGAGTGATTTGGAAAAGAAATAAGAAGGCAGAAGACTAAAGGGTATGGTTATTCATTCCAAATTCTTTGTGGAATACAAACAGTCATGTGATGAACTCTATATATAATATCAACCTGATATGCAAAGAGAAGTTAGAGAAAGTAAGGATAGAGAATGTAAAGTATAGAATATTGAGGTAGAGATGATAAGGAAGAGAGGAGAAGAAAGAGATGCTACAGAACAGAGCTGAAATTTGAGGTAAATTAGCAAACATATTTTCAATTGAGGAAGTTGGAGCTTCCCTATCAAGTTGAAGCTTGATAGCTATCAGTTGTAGCTGACTGAGGTTGGAGCCTCCTGTAGGTTGGTGATTGCAGAAAATAGAAGGGAGTCGAAGCTTCCTTGCAAGTTGTAGCTTGTAGAATTGAGGTTGGAGCCTCCTGTAGGTTGGTGCCTGCAGAAAATCAGTGGTGAGAAGGAGTTGGAGATTGCTTTTGCATCACAACAATAATAAGATGTGGTTTTCTCCCTTTATGGGTTTCCACTTATATCTGCTGTCTCTATCTGTGTTGCCTATGTACTGAGATGATTTACCAAATCTGTTTAATGTTTGCTGCTCTCATAATAAGTTTGATGTCACATTAATTTAATACTTGCTGCAACATATTAAGAATGTTCATATACTAAGTTTGATTATAAAAGTAAGCTGTAAATAAGCTGATGGAAAGTTTAAAAAGCTCATGTATGTGTTAAAATGATTCACCCCCCCCTCTCAGTTTAACTAAGAATTCAACATGATCAAGCAAAAAGAACATGGAAAAATGAGAGATATTGCACAATTTCTGTGTTCAAGGGAGGGAGACTGGTTGGAGGGATTACTCATTGTGTAGTCTCAACATCTAGTGATGCAACCTAAGACTGGAAACTACACAATGCGAAGTTAATCTTGGGCAATGTCATGAAGATGCTGCACATTACATAGTATCAATGAACAAAGTGGCAGGACTGAGCCCTTGAACTGCGCAATGTGCAGTTGGGCTAGCATGTACTATGCATTGTGCAGTCTTAGAGGCCATGATTTCAACTTGAGCCTTGGACTTTGAAATTCCAAAATGGGAAAGGCAGTGCATGGCCAAGTGAAGTGCAGATATGCCCAATGAGGGTGTGGGAAACAATAATATCTAAGTGATTATGAAAATTAAAATATAGAAATAACTAATTATGGATAGATTAGAGTGAATCAAGTGAAAAGAATCAACAAACAAAAGGAAAATAAAATATGCGAGGAGAGTCGTCGAAACGATGATCACTTGTGTGAAAAAATAAGAAAAATGATGCGACACTTATGAAAGGCGAACAAAAAACTGAAGAAACACTTCTACAAGATAATGTAATTTAAAATTCCAGTAACCATGAAGATAAACAAGAAAATAAACACTCACAGAAGTGAAACAAAAAAAAGAGAAAAAGCGACAAAAGACGACAAAAGAAAAAATCACTCGGAAAAGTGACACAAACTCCACCGAAGGCTCCTTGATATCCTTTGGAATTCTAGAGATCTAAGATCGAATGTAAAAATTAACTCTAGAGGCATCTATTAAATAGATTTGGGCAGATTAGGGTTTGTGACGTGCATGCCTAAAATCAAGGAAAATGTGACACTTGGCAGAAAGTTCCAAAAATAGTAACTATGCCACCTTAGGGAAACTAATAATGAATCCCTCTTTTCTAGGGATGATTTTTCACTTTTTTTTTCCTTTTTTTTTTTTTTGGGAAACTTTTTATGCATAGTTCCAAGAAGGATTGCACAATTCTGGAGAACTGGGAAACTTCCCAGCTCAGTGCATTACACAGTTTCTGAGCTTAGGGTATGGTTTGTGCAGTTTCTGAGCTTAGTGCTGGGATACCATCCAAGACTGTGAAATTCTCAAGATCAAGGATGATATTCCATTCTGCATTGTGAAATTTCAATCATCAAGGGTGGATTTCCTTCCATAGTTTCTAGAGGCAAGCCCAAAATTACTACTAGGTCAAGTCAAGAGGTTAACTTGTGCTGAAAAATATCAGATCAATATCAAAACAAGAAAACACAAACAAAACATGAAAATAATAAGTCTTGATCAAATAATGAATACTTGACGATAGTAAAATATAAGCTCTAGTGGATAGAAGGGAAGGCTCCAAAATCAAAGCATATGGAACATTTTGGAGGGTGGTTGTAGCAACTACAACAAGTCTATTGCCATCAATGCCAAAGGGGGATATTGTTGAGAATAATTTTGGAATTGATGTGTAATGATTAGGGTAGAAAAATGATGTTAATATTTATTAGGGCTATATTTTTATTTGCTTTGATAATTGCATTTCTTCATTTACACATTAAATTCATCCCATAACATCATAATATTATTCATATTTACATCATTATTCAACAATATATTCAACTATGTAGAAAGAAAAATATCATCATCAATGCAATGAAACATAAAGGAACAATATAAGAAAAAAATTCACACATAGGTACACCAGTATTTGTCGAAGATCAGGGAAAATCCCACTATGGGGAAAACCCTTTCAATTTCTTCTTCTTATTAGATTTTCATTGAATAATTCATCAAAAGAGAGTACAATGATCCATATCTTTATCCATATAGCTATCCAAAAAAAATAAACTATACAACATCCATCAAATGAAACCAACAACACTCATACTCAAAACCCTGATTCAAAAGCCTATAATGAGCTGTCACTGTCTGCAGTCAACTGTTGAACACTACGATCAATGAGAAAAAACTTCGTACAACTGAAAAACCAAACCCTAGAATCCAATTGCATGGAGAGAGAGTCATTTATGTGACTAAAACCCTCCATTCACATGCATAGGCATGCCTTCTAGTTACTGCAGTCGAAACATCCCTTTGGAAAGCCTGCAGTTATGGCCTAAAACCCTAGAAACATGCTTAAGCTTCAGACCCTATAATTTCTCCTTTGTGCGAACAAATTCTCTGTAGACGTGCCTTAGTCCTGTGTGATGCAAAAATAAGAAAGATAATATAAGAATATCTCATGATGATATCCAAATGAGGTTGAGGTCACTTGTATTTATAACCTTTGAAGGGTATCCAATTTAATTTAGTGCTGACCTGATCAAATATGCACATGTAGGATTTTAATTCAAAAATAAAATTTCCCTTATCCAAATTGAGCGCTTCAATAGTCAAAACTAGTCTTATCGAAAAGAGGAATATTATTGCATGGTTGGAATTTGTCATTGAGCTTAAAAATTAACACTCCCTCTCATCTAGATATAAATTCCAAATGCATCATGTAATCACCACAAGTATCCTGTCATCAAATCATATCTTGTCTCAAGTATCTCTTCATAAAAAGTCATCACTGATCATTTATGCTTATCTCTTGATTTTTTCTTCTCATATGCTGAACATTCTCTAATCTAAAAGAAGAATAATTTGATATTGGATGGGATCTCATTCTACAACCCTCATCAACACCTGGGATCCTAACAACATGAAGGAGCACATCTCAACTTGAAACCACACCAAGGAGCTTAGTATCAACTAAAAACTGAATAGGGGAGCATATCTCAACCAAAAAATCATATCGGGGAGCATATATCAACCTAGAATCAAATGAGGGATCCAAACATCTACAACCACATATCAAGCAATAAGTTATATAAGGGAGCACAACTCAACCCATCCTATTGCATGTCGATATTCACAACAATGACCCTCAAGATTCATGTTGTAAAACACTTGCATCATATTATGAGCTTGGGAGAGACACTTGACTTACCAAAAGGTAAGGATCACATTCCCACAAGCCTCATCAACCTGTTGGTCAGATGGGGAGGGACAATCTAAACAAGTCCAGCTTGTGGGTATGATGCCAACTAGGGTATACTCTGCAAAGACCAAGATAGGGGAAATCCCAGAATTGTCAAAACTGACAAGAATCACACATATCCTATGGTTGATAGATATGGGTGATACCCATTTTTCCACAGATCGTTGAACCCCAGGAGCCCTCCATCTCAATTTCGCACAATGGGAGCTCAAACGTGGGGAAGAGCCAACTCAGTGTTCTTGATCAATGATGCTATCTATAGATAAAAAATATATCATCATTCTCATATCTGGTAATAATCATGTCTCAATAGCAGCATTATTCTATTCATATAGGACATCAAATCAAATATTATAGTATAACAATATATATATATATATATATATATATATATATATATATATCACAAAATGATACCTTGTTCAACCTCCCTCTCATGGAGGCAACAACCACAATCCTATGCTTGTATTATACAACAACGACGTCTCAATATATGAAGGTATCTCAGTCTCAACAATATATTATATTATCTTCCAAACATATCCCACTCATTATTATCATAATGTATTACTTTCATATCCATAACCCGCTCAAACAACTCTCCAAAGAGCTTCTTCATCCCGCCTTAAAGCTAGCCATGCTAGCAACATCGTACTCAACCTCGGTCGTGTTTAAAGATATAGACTTATCATCCAAAATATTATGGAAGATATCATACTAAAGAAACACACATATGTGCTTATATATTCATATCATCATTCAGATCAACATCAATACATCCATGTAGTCACATATCACAAAATAAATATCTCAGATCAAAAATTGATTGTCCCATGCAAATGTCTCGATGGGTGTTGGGAAACAACTCAATGTGTATAAAGCCACTCAAACATGAATTTACTTAGATTATATGAAAAACATATATACAAATGATTTTTCACATGGAACATCAATGCTTCAATAAAATATCGATTTCCAAATCAAATTCAAAAACATCTCATCATAGTTTCTTGAAATTCAATCAGAGTGTCCAAGGATTTTCATTTCCACTTTCCAAAAACTCTTCAATAGCTTCATGATATAAATTTTCTTTTCCAAACTTCAGAAAGTGATTCATCATGCCATTATTCATTATTTCTAGCTTCATAGGCCAACTTCCTCTTACTTTGTTCATCAAAGGCTCATTACCTGTTAAAAAGTAGACCATTAGCTATAAAACAAAAATAAAAGTTATACCTTGGACCCCTTTTGAAGTATAGGTTTGGACGGGCACATCTTCCTCGTTTTACCATATGACTATCAATGCAGACATATCAGGCTTAGGGAGCTTGCTTCATACAATTATTTATGCAAAAATACCACTTTACCAAACCAATATGCTCAAATTTACATAGATCAATATTGTGAAATCAAATAAACTAAGTCTGCTTATCAAAGTTTAGATACGAGATCAAAATTAATATCAAAATAATAAATATCACTGCAACAAATTATTTGGACTAGGTGATAGGTAGAGCTCACATCCAAATATCAAGTTATAAATTCATCTATTGTCGTGCTAACAAATTGTCATTTACCAAGAAATATCAAACCAAACTTCATCAAGTCATCCTCATGATGATAATATAAATAATTTCTGTCACTAGATGCGAATGCTTGTAGGTTCCATCCATTTATTGTGAGGTTGATTCATACTGAATCACATTTGTTTATACTTTAAGCATTTTTCCAAGGACAATGCTATGGATAGGACAATTATATGAATACAAAATATATTAGTCACTGAAATTACTATGCTTATATAACAATATCATCAAGGTAGATGATTAGTCATCAAGTACCAAATCAGATAAAAAATATAACTTGCCATAATCGTGAATTAAAATAATCCGTAAGCCAAAACATATCTATGAACCATCAAGCATCATGTCAAAGTTATAAAAAATCATCAATATTTCAAGCTAATATGCTCACTAAGTCAAGGAAATAGGTCAAATCTTGTCAAACCCATGTAATTGTGATCATATACTATCATACATTAGCCTCAATGGTTAATTCATAAATGACATATTTATATGCATATCTTGATCAAATGAAAACACAAGTTTAGTCAACATATTCACATTATAGTAAGTCAAACATTCAAATTTCCCTTCTCATAAGAATTTTTGTTGTTTGATCCATATCTATAGGACTATCATACTCTTGGTGCATTACTGATTTTATGCATAAGGCTTTAGTTTTGTGACCTATAGGAATAACCACACCCATAAGATTTATTTTGTGCGGTTGTGAGGCTTATAGGCACACTGATAAGCTTGCTTCTATGCAATTGGAGTTTAATCTAAGGGAAACCCTCTCTTCTTAGACCAAAACTTGCTGCAGACTATCAACATCAGATATTTAGTCTATTCATGCCAAAATTATTACTTCAAAAATAAATAATCTTCTATACATATAATGCAAACGACAATAGGTGTAGGATATTATGGAGAGATTATCCCTTCGAATGAGCTTCCCTTTCATCTGTTATTATTCAAGTCATAAACCTTTTTATAATACTGTCATGTATCAAAACTGTTAGATCATAAAATGAAGCTATATCGTATCTTAAAACATATATCCATCATGGTCATAACATGTTAACTTCAACTACTTCATCATCGCATATGAACATAACACCAAACTTTCATAAAGGGTTAGAGCCATATGATTAGGGAAAATGACAAGTGGGACATCATACTTCAAATATTATAATTACTACGTAACTTCTTTATCATTAATCATCAAGTTAGGGAATCCAATTTTTCCATATATCATAATTACTAAGCTAACCAAGGTCAACACGAAGATGATGAATATCAATATTATTGTTACACTTATATAAACAAGGTTTTCATGCCTATCACAAGAATTATAAATAGTATCAAGATACCATATATAATAATCAAGAGCTATCCTTCTATATGAAATCCATCATGTCTATAATGAAAGATTCATGCCAAATATCAAATAATATCAATGTAGATTTACCATGACTAGAATTTAAGATACTTTTCCAATACCATGTGCACCATATCATCATAAATAATGAGAATCAAACTTAATTTCATATGCATGCATGAGCGATTTGTGAAGGTGATATACTTATCATACCTTAGGGATTACCTTTCCATCCAAAATTTGCAGCTGAAACATAACATTGCAACAATACATCATATATACCTTGAAGTATTCAAATACATCTGAACCTTCTTATTTGACAATGGCAGTGGGAGCTTTGTCAACTTCTTTGTTATGGGAAACTGTAGCTCTTATCTTCCCACACTAGCCATATTTTCTGACATCTCAAGTGATATTCAAGAAGAATCCACTTATCACATCTCATCAAGAGGCTAGAGGTATCCAAATACTCACATATACATGTAAGAAGTAATAATCAAGACAATAATAAGATCAATAGGTATAAAACAAATTAATGACATAAAGGAGCACCATACATCGAAAAGTACTTATCTTAAATAATAGGTGATCATATCGCTCTTGGACCAACCTTCAGGAGCCATGAATACCCATTGAGCATATACCATTGTTTCCTTCAATATATTCACCAACTTCATCAACAACCAAGCCTAATAGAGACTATCCCATCTAGGTTTTCAACAAATATGTCACAAGTGCTTTAACATCTTCACATTGATCATGCTAGGATTTATAGATAGAATATCTCAAGTATTTTCCACAAACTAGGGTTTCTTCCAAACCATAACCTTATAATATCCATCAAACCCTAATAACAAAATTGCTTATGGTTTCCTTCAAACCCTAAAATTATTTTATGTCTCCTCCATCTTCTCTTGCATTCATCAAGTGTGTATTCATATGGGTGATCTTCAATGACTTTTATTCAACCCATATATGATACCATGTTAATTTTTCTAAGGGCTATATTGTTATTTGCTTTGATAATTGCATTTATTCATTTACACATTAAATTCACCCCATAACATCATAATATTATTCATATTTCCATCATTATTCAACAAAATATGCAACTATGTATAAAGAGCAATATAATAATCAATGCAATGGGACATAAAGGAACAATTAAATAAAATCATTCACACATAGAGACACCAAGATTGGTCGGAGACCAGGGAAAAGCCCACTATGGGAAAAACCCTTTGAAATTCTTCTTCTTTATTAGATTTTCACTGAATGATTAAAAAAAAGAGAGTACAATGATCCATATATTTTTCCATACAACTATCCAACAAAAATCAACCAAACAACATCCATGAAATGAACCCAAAAATGCTCATACTCAAAACCCTGAGTCAAAAGCTTGTAATGAACTGTCACTGTCCATGATCAACAACTGAACACTGTAGTCAACGAGAAAAAACTCTGGAAAACTAAAAATCCAAAACCTATGTTTTAGTCACATGAAGAGAGTGTCATGAATGCAACTAAAACCCTCCAGTCACATGCATAGGCCTGCATGCCAATTACTACAATAGAAAATTCCCTTTCAAAATATAGCGACTGTGGCCTAAAACCCTAGAAACATGCACAAAATTTAGACCCTGTAATTTCACCTTCGTGCGAACCAATAAAAGAATAAAATAATGTCTCATGATGATATCCAAATGAGGTTTAGGTCACTTGCATTTATAGCCTTCCAAGGGTGTCTAATTTTCTTTAGGGCCAACTTGATCAAATATGCACATGTGGGATTTTAATTCAAATATACACTTTCCTTTATCTAAATTGAGCGCTTAAATAGTAAAAATTGGTCCTCTTGAAAAGAGGAATCTCGTACGATGATTGAAAATTTTCACTGAGTTTCAAAATTAAAAAATGCATGGTGTTCAATATTAGGGGGAGTCCCAGGGTTGCTACAATATTTAGTAGAGAATCATCATAGTAGAAGGTTTAATGAAGAAGCTAAAATAATATGTGTATGATGGTTAGGAGTACCAGGCTTTGAAGAATTTTCCGCCTTATTATTTTAGCTCATATGTTCTTAGAGATGGTGTTATCAACAAACTGGGACTAATTGGGCCATTCAATAGTCAATTTTATGTAACTATTTCAAAATACTTGGAGGTTGGAAGTTAGCCCTTCCAACCAGAGAGGGATCTCTCAAGAAAAGGTAATATATTCAATAAACAAGATAATAAGGAAGATGGCTAACTCTTATGTGTCTTTTTGATAATTTTTTGCAGGTGGAAGATGAGTGAGGGCTACCATTGGGCATGGAGTTAGCATGAAAAATGAATTACAAACAAGAAGGATTCATGGAAGCTGATGCACATGGGATTTTACAAAATAACTATGAAAATAAACATAATACATAAAGGAAGTTGAAACATAAGATTTTATGAATTCCAAGTAATTATGTATAATAAAGTTGAATTAATATTCAAAAGATAAAAGGACACAAACATATAAAATCTCAATCAAAATCTCAGGTATGAACAAAAGACTTCTGCAATTGTCTATTAATTGAGTGGAAAAGTATTACAATAGTAGATTTTGTCATTACATCCATGAACCCTTTCTAACTATAAAACTCCCCTATTTATAGAATGAAATCCCTTTTACATAGGTCTGCCACCCAGGCTAGACTCTCAAACTTGATCTAGAGATCTAGTCCAAAAAGGATTCCATTACATTGAGAAAAAATACAGATAATTATGTTTGAAAGAGTTTGTAGTCGAAAAGGACTCTATCTCTATTAAATGCATCAACAAGAACTTTAATGATCCATGCTAATGATGGATATCAAACCAAACACACTTGTTTACGTGGAAAACAACCATGTTCAGGTGGGAAATTGGCATACTGAATTTCAGGTCCTGATAAACCGAATTTGATGATGATCTGTTCATTGATGAGGTGGAAAAAATGATTTGTTTTCAGCCATGTCAACCTTATGAAGTGTAATGCTGAGTTGTCTTCCTCAAAAAATGTGCCAATGACACTTGAAAATATCCTTTGATGACTCATCTCCTTCCTAAAATTCATTAAATGCCTCAAAAATACCAAAATTTTAGCACACTGGACAAACAGAGTATTTAGGCAAGTTCATAGTGTAGTTTTTGTAGCATTTCATTACACCACTTTCTGCAACTTTTTTGAATTTTTTTCCTATGAGAGGGTATTCATTGGGTATAATAAGGTAAAAAAATGCCTTCATTAACCCCTGACATGATATTTTTTGGAACGTTTTACCTCAAAAAATTCTACATCAAGTTTGTAGAAAAAATTCGGCTTCAAGCCTAGAGCTCACTATGAACTTGCTTAATTTCACCAGATTTTGAATTTTTTTCTCTTTAACTCCAAAAACATGCTTACAACCATGTAAATGACTTGATATGGTATCCTAATAAAAAAATGGCCAAAAAGGTGTGTCTTACCATCATTTAAGGAGCAACAGAGTCATCTTCCATCAAAATCATCTTCAAACATTTTCTCTTCAACTCTGCTTGCACCATCTCCACTTGTATTTCCAATTCTCTAACTTGGCTTTGTAACTTCCTTATTTATGATTGCAACCACCTGTTCCTCCCGAAGAGATGTTTCATCACCCTATGTAGGGGTAGTGTCCTCTTCAACATCTTCCTTGACCCCTCTGCAACCTCATCATAAAAATAATTTTGTTTGCTCACTTATTTTTTGAAATATGTGAGCTCTTACCTCTCTTGTTTGAAGTATTCTAACTCCAACTTAGTCTACAAAATATCTTCTCTAGCTTCCTTAATTTGTTCTCTTAGAAGCTCCAGTTCATATTTTTCCTGAACTTTTTCCTTGCCTTTCCTTGTCTTGCTCATCTTTGCCTCTGTTAGAGATAACTCTATTATTTCTTCCCTTGCTGGCTATTTCTCTTTTTCTGGTTCCTTATTCAGCTTCTCAGGTTTTTCTCCCTTTGATAACTATGACCTAGTGAGTGGCTTCCTAGGTATAAAAAAAACCCGAGTCTTATTTGTAAAAGTCTAGCTTCTTAGCCTTAAGACTCTTTTTCTTGGTTTCTTCTCCTTTAACCTATACAGGCTTCAAAATAGGAGATTCCTCAATGTTAATTTCCTGCAAAATATCTTCTAGCTTGCCTTTCCCCTCTGTCCGACTTCTAGTGATTCTTCTATGGGTTTTTATATCAGTTTTAACTTTACTGATAGTAGGGGTTTGTTTAGGCACCACTATCTCTTTCAACTGATCAATTTCTACCTCCATTGGCTCCACCATGGGCTGCACCTCTGTCTGCACCTCCACCTCATGAAAAAACCTCTATTTCAGCCCTAGATTCTATATCTTTTCTTAGAGTATTTGTCTTTGATCTAGGTGTCTTTCTAGGAGTGAGAACATCCACCTCATATTACCCACTCAAGAACATAAAAGTGGACCAATCCGTGTTTAAATTATTCAACTCCTCCATAACTAAAAATTTAATTAAACCATGATGAAAAATAGAAGTATCACTGAATTCAGGTTTAGCTTACACCTTCTCAGCCATTTTTCCTAAACTCCTAAAGAGAAAAAATGGTAGATCCAAAGGTTTTTTACCTTTGAATTGAAGAAACAATCTGAAGTGGTATTGATAGATCATGTGAAATTTACCTTCACAAGTAAAATATTTCTGAATCACCATTAGCCATTTTGAATAGTTGTCCTTGAGCCAATTTCTACAGATACCTGAGTTCATATCTATGCCTATGTGCTCCTCTTTTAAAAAATCATCACAGTTTTGAAACTTAAACTTTGCTGGTTTAAACCAATCCTCTCCAAACCTTGGAATATCGATTTCCTGTGCAATTGTCTCAGGAGACACAATAAAATTGAGGATGTCCACCTTCGAACCTATACCAATGAAGTTCACAACAACATCTTTATATACTTGTGCATGATATCCTTGCAGTTTTGGCAGAAACACATGCAAACTACATTTGTAAAAGTTTGTGAGAAGATGGGGTCTTCTGTAATTAGCCTCCTATCCATGGGATCATATCTGACCATAGTGCCACCTTTTTTTATATTTTTATGTGAAGCCATACCTTCAAACACAATGCTGACGAGCTTCTAATTTGACACCTGCATAATTGTTTGAGGCAACAAGCACCTTCCTTGACACAAGTAACACCTAGACTACGATAGCTACTGGACAAAAAACAAGACTCAAGACTGTTGGAAAAATGTTTAAACAAATTACAAGGATGAAGGCAAGGTGATGCTTTTCGAATTAGGGATCGGGCTAAATTAGGAAAGAGGAAATTAGTGGGAAAAATGAAATGATGGAAGGCATAATGTTTACCACACATGCACATGACATATGATGACACATAACTGAAAAGTACCATGATGACCAAGTGTGCACTGACCACTGAAATTATGAAAAGATACCACTTATCCCACCGTTAGAAGAAAAGACAAAGTTTGTAGTGTTTTTAGTTCTTGGGAGGGAAAATTTGCTACGGAACTGTCGGGCACTTTCATAGCGAAATCAAACTATTTTACACTGGTTACGCTGCGGACTCTAGAAAAAGTTTCCAAGTGTCACAAAATGACCTTTATTGCCCATGCAATCATATTTTTTTGAAATTTACCTTGATAAGACCTTTATTGCATGACCAATGACTATTTATACCCCTTAAAATATGTACACTATTTTAAATTTAATGAATTTTATGACCTTATTCCATCCTAATGACCTAACCTAATTTAACTAAGACCAACCTAGACAAACCTAGTTGTTATCAAGGATAACAGATGGCATAGTTGGATAGTTATCAAAATGATATTTTGAATGACATATTGAAGTCTGCAAATGGCCTCTTGTACTAGGAGTCATTTCCACTCAAATGTAGGTGCCATAAAAGTCAAATGAGAAGAGCCAAAAGTGGTTGCAGGACTCTTTGGAGCATGATTCGTATGGCATTTTTTCGAAATGTGGCAGAGGTTTATAGCGGAGTAACTAAGTGAAGGACTAGACAGATGTGGACAAATAGAGAAAAGATAGAGAGCTTTTTGATTTGCAAATGGGAGGTCCCACTTGACAGCTAAGCCCCTAGACTCTTCCCCTGAAGGTTCAAAGGGGAGTGAAAAGGGAACCACAGGGATGATGCAAGCTAGGGATGACATCATACCTAAAAGTGTACCCCATAATTTTTTAAACGGACACAAAGATGAAGGGTCGGGATGGAAACAAATAAAAATTAAGGTAATGGCTAGGAGCCCTATAAAAAATTAGCAAAGGATTTCATCATTAGGAATTTTTCTTCTGTGATCCATAAATTGTGATTAAAATCTTTCGGTGAAAATCACATCAAAGTAAATTTGGTTGACACATTTCGAACCAGCCAGTGTGGTTCATCATCAGGACAAGATGAAAAATATGATCAGGTAACCCATTTAAATAGACAGTAAAGCTCCAACTTTCCGTTTGTAAAATAATGGTTAGTTTGACTAAAATAGGAAATAAAACCAAAATAATAATAATTTATTTATTTTTTAAAGAACAAATTTAATGTTCAATGTTTATAATTTGAATTTTATATATTTTTAATAAAAATGATAATTATTTAAAATATTTTTGAAGAAAAAATTAAATGTTTACTATATATATATATTTATTTATTTTCTATTTTTATTTTTAGAATAATAATTATTTTATTTGTTTTTATTTTTATTTCTATTTATTTATTTTTATCGAATAAATTAAATGTTAGATATCATTTTTGGGATTCAACTGCGTTAAGTAAGTCATTCATGTATGGCCATTTTCATGAGAGGTAGTTGTAATTGACTAATTTCTCATGATTTTTGAATAGTCCACTTAGCATTCATTGGATCGGGTGATGCTCACAGGGGTGAAGAAATGGGATTGAAACTAGTGAAATGAATCACATAGCGTTAATCATCACTTCTGGGGCTTGCACCTGGTAACCAGAACTTCCCGGGAGGTCACCCATCCCAGAACTCCTTTGGCTCAAGCGCGCTTAACTGTGGATTTTTTCCCCACAATCAAGCCCACTTAGCTTGCTACCCCATTTGCTTGATTGTGGGGAAAAACTCCACAGTTAAGCGCGCTTGAGCCAGAGGAGTTCTGGGATGGGTGACCTCCCAGGAAGTTCTGGTCACCGAGTGCAAGCCCCGGAAGTGATGATTGACGCTATGTGATTCATTTCACTAGTTTCAATCCCATTTCTTCACCCCTGTGAGCATCACCTGATGCAATGAGTGCTAAGTGGACTATTCAAAAATCATGAGAAATTAGTCAGCTACGACTACCTCTCATGAAAATGGTCATACATGAATGACTTACTTAGCGTAGTTGAATCCCAAAAATGATATCTAAATTAAATGTTAATAAATAAATAAAAATAATAAATAAATAATATTTATAGTTTGAATTTTATATATTTATTCTATTTTTAATAATTATATGTTATGTAATTCAAATCTCATCAAAATAGTTATCTTATTTGATAGGTAATTCTATTTAACTTATTGGAAATATTTACAAAGTTAGCAAAAAAAAAAAAAACAAAAAAATAATAATAAAAATAAAAATAATAGAAATAAATAAATAAATAAAGAAATAAATAAAAATAAATAAATATATTAAAAAAAAAAAAAGCTAAAATTTTAATAAATAAATAAATAAAAATAAATAAATTAGGAATGAAGGGCAGGAATCCAACATCTACTAACAATCCACTCATCATCCCTGTTGAGGTTAACTGACCTCTTTTCGATTTCCAGGGGTTTTCGCAGGAATCCAGCATCTGCTAACAATCTGCCCATCATCCCTGTTGAGGTTAACCGGCCTCTTTTCGATTTCCAGGGCTTCAATGCAAATGTGATGATTTGTCTTCTCAGCAATTCTCTGCTAGGGCAGAGGAGAGTGATATGTTATGCTTAAGGTCAGTGACATGTTCATGAATTATTTGACTAATTGATCAACTAGTTTCACCAATGTAAGGGGTCCCACAAGAGCATGGAATCAAGTAAACACCCTGACCATCCTTAGGGAAAATCGGGTCCTTAACCGATCTAAGCGAACTCTGAATGGTGTGGGAGGGCTTGAAGGTTGAGCAAACATACCCCACAAGAGCACCGAATCAAGTAAACACCCTTACCATCCTTAGGGAAAATCGGGTCCTTAACCGATTTAAGCGAACTCTGAATGGTGCGAGAGGGCTTGAAGGTTGAGAAAAAAATTATGTTTGCTCAACCTTCAAGCCCTCCTACACCATTCAGAGTTCGCTTAGATCGGTTAAGGACCCGATTTTCCCTAAGGATGGTAAGGGTGTTTACTTGATTCCGTGCTCTTGTGAGACCCCTTACGTTGGTGAAACTGGTCGATCAATTAGTCAAAGAATTCATGAACATGTCGTTGACCTTAAGAATAATAGATCATGCTCCTCTGCCCTAGTAGAGGATGCTGAGAAGACAAATCATCACATTTGCGTTGAAGATGCTGAGGTTATTGCGAGGATTGACCATTTCTACCACCGTTAGTTGAGAGAAACCTTGGAAATCGAAAAGAGACCAGTTAACCTCAACAGGGAGGATGGGTGGATTGTTAGCAGATGCTGGATTCCTGCCCTTCAATCCTAATTTATTTATTTATTTATTAAAATTTTAGTTTTTATTTTTTATTTTATTTATTTATTTTTATTTTTATTTTTATTATTTATTTATTTTTGCAAACTTTGTAAATATTTCCAATAAGTTAAATAGAATTACCTATCAAATAAGATAACTATTTTGATGAGAATTGAATTACATAACATATAATTATTAAAAATAGAATAAATATATAAAATTCAAACTATAAATATTATTTATTTATTTATTTTTTAACATTTAATTTATTCGATAAAAATAAATAAATAGAAATAAAAATAAAAACAAATAAAAATAGAAAATAAATATATATAAATAGTAAACATTTATTTTTTCTTCAAAAATATATTAAATAATTATTATTTTTATTAAAAATAAATCAAAATATATAAAATTCAAACTATAAACATTCAACATTAAATTTATTCTTTAAAAAATAAATAAATTATTATTATTTTGATTTTATTTCCTATTTTAGTCAAACTAGTCATTATTTTACAATGGCTAGTTGGAGCTTTACTGTCTATTTAAATGGGTTACCTGATCAGATTTTTTATCTTGTCCTGATGATGAACCACACTGGCTGGTTTGAAATGCGTCGACCAAATTTACTTTGATGTGATTTTCACCAAAAGATTTTAATCACAAAGGATTTCATCGTAAAACACAAGGTCTGATACCATTTTATGTCTCCTCCTGGTAAGAAAATGGAAGCATTCTATTGACTAGCGATGACATCACCATGATGTAGGAAAAAAATCAACATTTTTGGGTGGAATAATGGGCCAAATATGAGTGACACATGTAATCACTCCAAAGGCACCATGTGGCAGTAATGACACAAGTATGATGTCATCATGTAGATGTGACCCTAGAAGTTGTAAAAGGGGCATATGTAGAAGCAACAAGCTCAGTAGGCACAAGGATGAAGTGGTAGTTGTAACAATGCACAAGTGGCGACCAATGAGAGAAGAGAAGGAGGACCCCACATGAGACATCATACCGCAAGGCTCATCTTGGAGGAAATAAAAGGGCACACATAGTTTTGGTTGTGATACAAGTGTTGGGACATGTCGACAAGGTAGACATTAGAGAAATTTCGAGGTCTAAAAGGGGTCTCTTAAGGAATATTATAAAATAATAGTGGAAATAATAAAATAATATTATATTAGATTATCAAGTTTTAGATGGAAAAAAGAAAAAACTATTTTTTCAACTCATATTTTAAACTTATCTCCCTATTGTTTTAATAAAATTTCGAGCGGGATCACTCGCATGATGCAAAATTTAATTCCTCATCCAAGAAGTATCCATGTTGCATACTTTTGATGGACCTTGCTACACAAAAAATGAGAAATACATGAAAAAACGTGATTGCAATCACGTTTTCATGTATTTTTCATTTTTTATTTAGCAAGGTCCATCAAAAGTATACAACATGGGTACTCCTTGGATGAGGAGTTCAATTAAGCATCCAACAAGTTCTCCCACTCGAAATTTGAGTAAAACCGTAGGGAGTGTTACAGGTCAATTTGGGTATCATCCCAAAACAAAGATCAATAATAATTAGGCTTTATCATACTCTAAATTAGTTTCTATATGCCCTAAACAAGTAACTCCATTGGTGGTATTCATTCATGAAATTTTCACTACTTAGATGCCAGTTGAAGTGCCCCATTGAGCCATCAACGCACCCCTAGACAGATGTAACTGCTTTTCAGAGCATCTACTCCCATACAAGGCTGTGTTTTAGAGGATCTAGGCCCACTTTAGAGTGCGTTGGTCGACTAGGAGCAAATTTTTCATTGGATTTAGGGAGTCTTCCCAGCCTCTGGTGACTTCTAGAAGTTGTTCCAGCTTTCACCTCATCTGATAGCCTCGAATTTGGAACCCATGAAGTCATTAAGCCTCTTATCCTCCTATTCCCATGAATAAGGAAACCTCTTCATCCATTTTTAGGAAAGCCATTCAATGATTCATTTATGTCAAACTACCTTCATCTACTTATAAATAGATCACTAAACATAGCGCATAAGAGAGAAAGAATTTGTGTTAAGTAGAGTTATGCTAGTGAGATCACAACTCTTGGAGGTATTGTGCATGTACTATGATGCTGTTGGATTGTTGATGCTGGATGTGACGAGGATGGGACTCAAGCTAGATGATTGACAAGGAATCGATTACTAGTTGTAATCTTCCTTCTACTTCATAATAAATACATTTTCTCCTTTCCTAACGCACGTGTCAATGAAGTTATATGTGTATTAATGAGTTTAATCAATTCAATTTGTTTAAATTGAATAGATCGTATTGCCTTTATGTTTTTTTCTGTCTTCTGTTTTCCATGGCAGGTATCAATCAAGCGAGTTAAGTTAGATTGAGAGTGATGAAAGCGGTGAAGGGAGGCGAGGGAAAGAGAGAAGATTGCAAGTAGGTTTCTCTCCCTTTATCTTTTCATTTTAAGGAAAAGGTCAGATATCTTTCTTTCTGTTGTTCTAAGTGAACCACCACACTTAGGGAAATCATACTTATCCATAGGTTTCTATTTCCATAAAATAATTTGGTGACTCTGCCGGGGATCGATAGATCATCCTTGGTGGTTTTATCCTTGTCCATCAACATCTAGTAGACTTTAACTGCTTATTTCAAGTCATTTGAATGTGT
Source organism: Pinus albicaulis (assembly GCA_034641835.2). Lineage (NCBI taxonomy): Eukaryota > Viridiplantae > Streptophyta > Pinopsida > Pinales > Pinaceae > Pinus > Pinus albicaulis. Next base: position 418,780,899 of record CM076570.1, on the reverse strand, counting down.
CTTAGAAAAATTGGTGTGTTTGATTGGTTTTTCAAAGAGTCCTCCAGCATCAACGCACCGTTGGTCTTGACACAGTGCTCTGCATAGCACTGTTGGCTTAGGGACAGTGCTTTGCAACACATTGTCTCCCACTTAGGGGTGCATTTCCCCCATGACCAACCAAAATCTATCTATTTTGTCTTTTTCTAATTCATGTCAGTGTTTTCTTACTGAAATTTTGAGTGATTGATTCCCTCTAGAGACCAGTTTTCCTCTACCCTTCTTGCCTCACTTTGGATTTTTTTGATCAATGTTTCTGTGTGTTTTCTTTGTTATTGTCAAATAGTTCTAAAGTTAATTTTACATTTGATCAATTCATTATTTTCGAAAATAGGAATTCTTGTTTCAATCTTCGTTTCTCTTGAAATTTTTGAGTGATTTTTTGTGCATTGGTTTCTTTTTCGTTCATTCACAATTAAAGGAAATTGAAAAGAAAAGCATGCATTTGCAGATAGGGATTGAGAGTGTTGCTTAAGGAATATTTTAGAAAAAAATTTCATTTAGATGTGCTTATTGTTGATTGCATACAATCTGATTTCTCTATCCCTTGTAGCTAGGTTTTCATTGTCAGAAATCAATTCGAAACGAATGCTTATCATTCTACTTGCATTCTAGGAATTTTCAATACATATCGTGGTGAACCGAAAAGAAAAAATGATAATCAAGATCAACATAAAATTTATCTGAATTTATGCTATAGGGCAATATGCTTGGGTGGTGGTTATTGAATATCCCTCTCAAGGATTTCCGGTGCCTCAGACAGACTGTAAGATTAGCTGTAAAGTTCCAAAGGTATTGCATACATGTTCATACTAATATATAATTGACAAAGAAAGATTTAGAATGATTACCTCTTTGTGGACGACAAATCCTATGGAGAGCGCTAAGGGGCGGGGTAGAAGTCCTTCCTCACCGGCTCCAAATCCATATCTTGCAACCAATCAAATCACCCATGTAATCCTCTCAACATTATATATTTTTAACAATTAAACTAGTATATAATTGAAATTAAACTATGCAGATCTAAGCCATTCATATCATGCTACATAGAAAAATGAACAAAAAATGTGACACTGATGCATTGAATAGATAAAACAAATACAGTTCTATTGATTTATGAAAAGGAGGATTACAACCGTCAGTTGTACCAAGCCCTCCTCATTCTTCCAATTCCTCTCTCTTTCTATATCTCAAAGTGTGATGATGCTCAAGGATGAGAGTCCTCAATGAACCTCGCCGATCTTCAAGCCTCATACTACAACAATGAATTCTACTCCACATATAATCAAACCTTCGACCATAGACCAAGAGAGCACACCTCCAAATTATAGGAAATGGAGAGGACAAACCTTGCCAACTCTTTCAACTAGTTCAAATCAGGAAAGATTTAGATGTGTCCTAGATTTTCTTTGCTTTTACCTTCCATATGAGTTCAGTTGTGTTTGGAAATGTCTAATAAAAGGTTTGTGCCATTAGTTTCTAGTTTTGAATTGACTCTTTCTGAGGAAAAGATGGAAATGCTAGTCAGTTTTCGCAAGATATTTTCCTTCATTCAAACACGGATAATGCTGCCCCTTGGGCAAGACAGAGTGTTACCCTAGGCATTAATGCTTCTTTTGCATGGATAGGGTGCATTATAACTCTTCCTAGCTATTCTTAGGGTGCATTACCTTGGAAAAAATGGGTCTTGTCTGGGTCATTTTATTCCTTCCATGTTACCTTCTCCTCTGAGCTGATGATGAGGTCATTTTTCCTGTAACATATGCCCCCTAAAGTGTGAGGTTAGAGGCGAAGACGATGGACGAAATACTTTATAATAAATGTAGTAAAACGAGAGGATTTGGAGGACCGAGGAAAACCTAAAACAATAACATATGTAAAAAATATAGTATCTGTCTTGAGTCGGGAATTCCCATGCGCAGTAGCTATATCAAAATGATTTCTATAAAATAAAGATATGACTAGTGTGTCCACCGATAAGCACAATGTGGAAGCTTTTGTCATGACAGGATCAAACTGAAAAGCTGTCTCTGAAAACAATATTGCAGCTTGGGAGAGGAAAAAAAGTTGAAATGATGTAAGAATCAACCCAAGGTCTTGGTAGCCGCTTCAATAAACTGCATATTTCTACACATGTGAATGAAGGAGTTGTAGTTGAACATGCAGGAAATAGTCTGATTACCAGTCAATAACAAAAAATGTTAATAGACGTGAGTGTGGCCACTGATAAGGATGATGGTCCCAATTTGCACAGTACAATATAGCGAGTGTGAATAAAAGGAGTTGATGTCGAACACTTATAGAATAATTCGATTGGGAGCCAATAATGAGAACCCCCAACCAAACACAAGGTGACCTGGCACTGATGTATACAAGTACCCGGGTACTGGTGTGTTTCTAGATCAAATTCCTAGATAAGATGTTGAAGTCGATAGGAATAGATATGTCGAAAGGTAGGCACTGAGGCGTCCTACATCAGTCGACACGAAACAGAAAAATATGATTTTTTTTTGGAGATAGTCAAGAACAAATGGGAGTAACTGACGAAAAATGATTTCTGGTATATGATGGCTTGGCTGATACAAGGAGAAGTAGATAGTGGGATCCGCTTGAACAATAGAAGGCATAACAAATAGCAATTGATGC